>CM062820.1:379674400-380298638 GCA_031772625.1 Pinus tabuliformis | reverse complement strand
TTCTATTTTGGAAAGGGAGTGTGTGCGGAGTTGTATATTCGAATATCTAAGGCTGGGCCCAACCAGCTGCACTTTGGAGATAGAAAAGTGCATAATCTCAACGAATTACTTCTGAATGGGGAATAGCGAAGAACTATAGCATTTCGTAATTGATTGGAAATGAACTCTTAGTTTATAACAACCAATGAGGGAGGACCACTAGAATGGTTAAAGCTGAACTGTTTGAAGTCTAAGCACAACTAACTGGGTATTCTTTCCACCGCTGTGTCAAGATGAGATGGATTCAAAGGCATAGTTGGAGATTGATCTGATATATAACATTCATATCAATGGAATAATTTGATCTATTTACTGAAAAATAGTCCCAATCTCCCATCCAATTTTAGTTCCAATGCTGAACTGACGACCTAAACAGAAGGGAATTTATTCGATAGAACAAAAAGGAGGAGGCACAAATTAATTGATTGAATGGAACGATTCAATTTTCATGAGGGAAGAAGAGGAGAGAAAAGGGGAAACGAACCGGGGTTTGGAACTGAACTTATCCTCAGGAGGATAGATGGGGCGATTCAGGTGAGATCGAATACAGATCCAACTTTCTATTCATTTGTGGATCTGGGCGGTCCGGGAGTGCCGGTGGTTATCCACCTCGGATCCTCTCTTCTCGAGAATCCATACATCCCTATGACAATTTCCAGAAGGAGCACATGTTTTAGGATTGGGATTCAATCGTAGGGAGGGGGGAAGTTGAGGTTCGTTTTAAGGCTAACCTGTCCCGCTTCCTTTTCCATAGGAAATCGATGTTCCAACCAAAGTATGGCTGCTAGCTTGAGTGTCTGATGTGAGTGGGAGACAGGCCTACGAACCTCAGGTAGATTCATTGTATAATGGTACGAAGGTGGTTCCTGGAATTTCGAATTGGTGACCTTCACATCATGGAGTGACTATGGACCATTAGTAAGTAATCTTATATAATAACAATCTGTTAGATTTTTCTTATTGGAGTAATTTGGTTTAAAAAATTACCCTATTTTAAATCTTTATGTAAAACTACAATTAATTTATTAATTTTTATATATTTTTTATTTATTTAAAATTTTCTTATTTGAGTAATTTGGTTATGTGAATTCTTGATCTCAAATTAAAAAATTACCCTATTTTATATCTTTATATAAAACTACAATTAATTTATTAATTTTTATATATTTTTTATTATTTAAATAAATAACCAAAGACACAATTTATTTAAAATATTTTATAAAATAACCGTTAAACAATTATTTAATATTTAATTTTTCATATATTTTATATACTTTTGTTTAAAACTTCATAAAATAATATATCATAAAGAGGTCTCTACTTTCATATTTATATATATATTAATTATTTCAAAAATCTTAAGGAAATCTCTACTTAAAAAATATTAAAAAAATTAATTATCTCACAAGTTAAATAAAAAAGTAAGGAAATCTCTACTCAAAAAATATTTTTTTAAAACATTTTATTATCTCAAAAAAATAAATAAAACATTTTTTGTGTAACTAAATTTTAAGTCTATTAAATTTTGCGATTCATAATGATCACAGGCAATTTATTTTGGGATTAATCACATAGTTTTTTTTAGCGTCAACTTTCAAAACCTAATTTTGTGGTTAGAATACGGATGGAAAACAAGATCTAACACAAATTTTAAATAAATTAAATATTTTAATAAATAATAACTTATTTTCAACCCTTCAACCCTTCTCATGATGTTTGAACTAAGATTAGTGGGAACACTCCACTCAAACTAATTCATCTACTTTTATAATAATAATAATCTAATTTTAAGGTGATAGCCAATGCAAACATTAAATTGGTGTATGAATTCCTTTACTTATAAAAAAAAACCATCTTTATACAATTATTTGACTATTAAAATTACAAAAATATACCTACTCTTTCACTTTAAATTTAAACTTGTAATTTTTAGAAAAAACACCAATTTTTAACCATTATAAACAATAATTAAAAATTTCATATAATAATTAACCATATTTTACTTCTTTAAATTCCAAAATATAATTAAAATTTCATGTAATAATTAACAATATTTTACTTCTTTAAATTTCAAACTATAATTTTGGGGACCACGTATTCTTAAACCATAATTAAAAATGTTACTATAAATAAATTTTATTGTTATTTTCCCATCCATATAAAAAGTTAGAAAACAAAAATACCAAAGCGACAGACATGCCATAATACCTCGAGTTCAGACAGAAAACATAAAACACGGATTATAAGTTTTGGAAAAAGGGAATTTAAACACTCGTGACTTCTTTGCGGGCGATCTAGCCCTAATGCAATATGCGACGATAACGAAAATGGTTTATGGCAGGCAGACGCAGCCATTCATCAACCTCATGCATGACCTTTGAAGCAAAGCATAAAACACGGATTTTAAGTTTGAAAAAGGGAATTTAAACGCTCGTGACTTCTTTGCGGGCGATCTAGCCCTAATGCAATATGCGACGATAACGAAAATGGTTTATGGCAGGCAGACGCAGCCATTCATCAACCTCATGCATGACCTTTGAACCAAAGCTCATGGTGAAACATTCATATGATATAATTCATTTTCTTACCAGCATATAAAGTACATACAGCCATGGAGGATGACGAACCCATATCTGTGATGCTCCAAGCAGTGAAGCAGAAGAAAAAGTCAATGAAAAAGTCCGAATCTTCTCCTGACGCGTCTTTATGCTGCCCAATCTCTCCAGATCAGCGAGACTTGCAGGCTATTAGTGGCCTTCTCAACCTACAATCAACCCCTGATCACCCGCAAGAGCAGAACCAAAAGCAAAAGCATGAGATTTCTACCCAACACACCTCTCCACATTCCGCGCCTGTTCAGGAGAGGGGATGCAAACCAAAGTCAATTACGGGAGCAGGAAGGAAGCGCGGGAGAAAAAGCGAGGAAAAACATGTATATTCCGACCATCCAAACGGAAACGGTTGTCAACAGCATTCCGAAGGAGTTCTGGGACACACTGATGATTTTGCCTGTCAACCCAATATCTTGCAGGTAAGTCAATTTCTCATTTCCCCAAGGTAGCAAAGCCTCATTGTTTTCTTCATATTAAATGTTTGAGTTGGACGAATAGTTTTTCTTACATGACTAGAGTGATAGAATTGGGTCTTTGAAGTCCCTAAAATTCGATTCAGAGCTTGACATCCTGAGGGACTTTAGAAAATTGAGGAAGGGGAAAAGTAACCAAGAAGATGAGATTGCAGTGTCCGTTTGAATTGCTATAGTTAACTTTTAAATGCAACTGTGATTGATTTGGTTATTACTTAGTTGCAACTTGCCACCTCTGCACATCAAGGACCAACAATTTGGTATCTATCAGTTTCTGTATCACTCTACAAAATGTAATTGACTGAATTATGACACAGATCTATTTTCTTTTTTGTTTTGTTAGCACTGGCAAAGCTCACGGCTCAAATGCAACCGCATGCATATTAAGCAGCCCATGTTCTCACCTGAAATTGCACTCAGTTATTATTGGAAACAACATTCTTTCTATTAATCACACATATAGGAATTTATAACTGTTGCTATTTTTCAATGAAAATACGTGATAAAAAAGGCGTGCCTTTAGCTCTGCTTGCGTCAAATGCCTAATTACGCATGTTAAATATCAACTCTATGATGAACCAGATGGGTTCCTTAAGAGATATTATTATGATCATCGTTATAAAAGTGCAAGAGTTTGTGTGGTGTTCCCTTTCGTTGAAACATAATCTTCAGAGCAAAACAGATGAAATATAGTTTCAAAAGACAAACAAACAGTACACAATCACAAACACACTAAAATGCCACAGCACTATCACTTTGCACAGCGGAAAAATGTACAACAGTGAATCAATGTAGTACACAATAGATTTTTGCAAACCCAAAACTTGTTATATTACAACTTTAATACAACAAACATAGGGCTTCTGTACCAGGGATCATGGCCCTTACAATTAGCCCTGATACAAGGAAACTAGGGCTTGATGTCAACAATGTATGACAATCAATTTACCCTTGAACAAGACACACTTGACTTACTTGCTGAAGGAGATCTCACACCAGTTCTTTCAGTCCACGTACCTTGAACACCTGACAGGTCCTTTGCCACCTATCTTGTAGAAAGTACTGCTGCTCCAATGCCTCTTCCACTGCTGCTCACAAGGCCCTCTGCTTGTATCTTCAGCTCATCAAACTGCTTTCTATCAATCCTCCTGCTGTTCCAAAAAGACTGATCATAGGTTCTTCAAATTCTGTCTTCACACAGTGATCCGCTTCTTCAAGAACCACTGAACGCAATGCCCACAAATCTGCCCTCTAACAGTGTTGCTCTAGCTGCTCCTTAGATGACTAAACTTAGGGTCTTCTTCAACAGCCCTCACCATGTTGATTTGCTACATAATCAGGGTACTTAGGGCACAATGAACTGCCCTCTTACAGACCTCTTGCTACACCAAAATGTCTGAACCTAGGCCAATAAACACGCTGCCTGATCCTCCATGTCGAACAGACTTCGCACACTTCACTTCCAGCCCTCTCCTCCAACCATCAGCCCTTATCCCTTCACACTATGACAGCCCCTTACTTCTGCCCTACTTCGCACCTTTGTCCACACTCAGAGACACAATTTGGCCCTCTCTTGGATTCCTGAAACAACTCGTATAACACAGGGATACTGTGGCCCTCAATACAGTGGCAAGACAGACCTCTTGTCACCTTCCTTAGGGTCTCGGCCCTCTCCAACAATCACAGAATTCAAGGGCGGATTAACACAGCCTTTTGGACAGACTTTAGGACAGAACTCGGCTGGCTGAACAGCATAGAAGCAGCCCTAGTCTAGGGCATGGACCACAGAAAATAATGTCCAAAACCTTCGCTCAACAGAGGTACACAAGGGCATGAAATCACAGGAGTAATCCATCCTCTTACCTGGGCAAAACTCGGTCTTCAAGCAGACTTGAGAAAACCACACATGCTCCAAACTCGTCCTTCTTTAGGTCCTGCGGCTACATGAGGCTATTTGCACTTCTTGAGGGCAGATACACTTGAGAAGAGATGCTTGGATTGATGCCAAACAAACTCATCTTACATCTTTCTTATAGTGCTCCTTGGTGGTGCCTTTCCTCACCAAGGGTCATGACATTTAACCAAGCCGACCTAGGCAGTCTTGCTTAAACACCATCTTCTTAAGGAATAAAATTCATTTCTTTTGACTT
The DNA here is from genome assembly GCA_031772625.1 of Pinus tabuliformis. Taxonomy (NCBI): domain Eukaryota; kingdom Viridiplantae; phylum Streptophyta; class Pinopsida; order Pinales; family Pinaceae; genus Pinus; species Pinus tabuliformis. The sequence goes on along the minus strand of CM062820.1, from coordinate 380,293,364 downwards.
ATGCCTGCACCATTGAAGCCCCAGGCGCCCCTTAGCCCTTCAAGGGTGTCCCTCATGCAAACATGATTAAACAATTGATTTTCCACTTGGGTCTTTGCCCACAGCTTTGGGTAGAAAGCCTACCACTTGGGTACATTTCCCATGAAGCTCCATTTTCATGGGCCAACTCCTCACAAACCCAGTACCCTAGGGGTTGTGGGAAGTACCTCTCAAGCTACACATTTCATTATCATCAAGGATGGCTACAACAAAATGGTGTAGAAGAAGCTAAAATATGTGGTTCAGGAGGTTTTAAAAAGTGGAAGGTGCGTTGTAAAGACCAAAGGGTATCACCAAAACCCTGTAATGACCGTCATCACTGCAGAAAGCAATTCTGGGAGTATCGGCTTCTGTCATGTGAATTTGGTTATAACTAGAAGGAAGATCAAATTGGTGAAGAAGTGTGCTCCATGTAGCTCATTTAAGAGATCATCAATGACTGGATTGGGGAATTTATCTTTCATTGTCAAGTTGTGAAGGGCACAAAAATCTGGACACATTTACCAAGTGCCTTTCTTTTTAAGGACCACGACAACTGAAGAAGGGTAGGAGATGGTACTAGGATGAATGATACTGGCAGCTAATAACTCCTATGCAATGTTTCCAATTTCATTTTTTGGGCAAAAAGATGATGATATAACTGCAAATTGGATGGTAGCTTACTTGAAAATAGTGGAATGGTATGATCATGTTCTCCACATGAGGGTGGTAATCCTTGGGGATGTTCAAAGACTTCTTAGACTTGTTGGTGTTCATCCAATACTAACTGCAAATTTAGATGAACTAGATGAGAAGCATCCTCAAAGTCTTCAATAGCAACATGACGGTGAAAGAAATTATAAGTGCTACCATTCTCAATTAAGACAATGGTCTTCCACTGCATGATATAACTGACCAACTTTAACATTTGGGAAGAAGAAATATTGGTCAAAGCATATGGGGAGATTTGGGGTTCTTCACTTGGCTGAATAGGAAGAGGACCTTCGTAGGTGGTGGAAGTGACTTCTTAGAAAGGGCATAAATAATTTCAGCTCCTTATATTTTTGCTTTGGAGAATATTTTTCATCACAATTTTAGTAGAGAACCTTGAGTTGATGTTCCGCCATTTCAACACATATCAACTTGTGGACCTCGAGGGCTGGGGTAGGTTGTTGAGGAGCTATCATGTTTGGGTGGGGATGTGGAACAAAACTAGGGTGTTTAGAATGAGTGTAATATATAACTTGGGCATGGTGAACAAGCTGAGTGGTCTACAACCAAGTAGTAGGATTGTTCATCTCTATGTGGGCTTTGATTTCTTCCTTAAGACCACTGATAAAGCATTTCATAAAACATTCATTAGTTAAATTTTTTGTTTTAAAAACCAAACATTCAAAAGCATCAATATAGTGTTCCATTGCGCTTGTTTGACACAATTTGGTAAGCTAGCCAGAATTTTTTGTATTTCTAATAAAGTGGGTAAGCAATGCAAGCTAGGGTTTGCATGAAGAGGCTAAGGTTTGTAGGATTCTAAGGATAGAGGAGTGTCAAAGTGCTATAGCTCTTTTATATATTGGATGGTTTCCAACAATACTACATGGCTGAATCTTTCAAGGCACCAATGATGATAGACGATACCCTTAGCCATACAATGTGATTCCCTAGTATGTGAGAATGATCTCTTTGAGTGCTGTTCTCAGTGTACTATAGCAATAGGATGGTCATTGGTCAATAGTATTATGTAAGGTTGGTTTCACGTGTGCCTAGGGGTCTTGCAATATACTTGGAGGTATGTGGAAGACAATTTTATATATAGGTGTTCTTTGATGATGGGCTACTCAAAAGGGTACCAATAAATGTTAGAAGGGTGTTCAACCAGGTGACGTATCTTGTGTTTTCTGTGTGTATTCTTCCCACTTGTGGGTTTACTTGCTAAATGACTAATCTCTGTGTTATTTAAAGACGGAACACATCTCTACCCTAATTTTTCTTCTAAAATTGGAGTGTGTGTTGGCATAGGCAAGGGATCTGATACCACTTGTGGCATTTCTTGTTAGTTGAAGCAAATATTTGGAACAAAATAGACAAAATATAGTTGCAAAAGGAAAATAAATAAAGCAATATAGAAGGAAATCTAGTTGTAGAAAGCAAATAAACAAAAGTGGAATTGAGAAATAACAAAAATAACCAAATCATTATTGATCTTGAAAGACTGGAAGGTACTAGTTTGATCTTGAAAGACCCCTTCCAAGCTCATGAACAACAACAAACATTAATTTCCAACAGGCTGGAAATTGTATTTCTGTGTTCCAATGATCAATTCCCATTGGGTGCTATTCTTAGAGAATTATTAGAATTGAGTTTACTTTTATAACAACTGGAAATAAGTGTATTTTTGACTCTAAATCAATGAATCAACAATATAAATTCAAACTAGAGTTTATGTGTAATGTTCCAGATGAATAACTTGGTATGAGCAGAGAACTTTGAGCAGTAAAAAGCATGGATCCACAATAAAATCACTTGATACAAAGATGTAAAGATATCCAAATAATAATTCCAACTCAATATATCAGCCCTTGGTTTAGATTTAACTTTATTTTTTATATCCCAAGGTAAATAATCTTGTTGTCTATGATATAAATCTGAAAAATCAGCAAGTAAAAATATTAAACTAAGATTTTTTTTTTTGAATTTCTTAGATAAAGTGGTTACTGCAATTCTTACCTTGTGCCAAATTTACTTTACCTCAAAACGGGGTTGTGAAACACACTCCTTAAGGTTGATCTTTTGCTTTATTGGGCAAGTGGGATTGGTGGTTAAATGAAATTGCTCTCACTTGTGACTTAATATTTCTTCCACTATTCAGACCCAACTAGGAGCGGCCCCTAGCACGGTGTTCTCTGACATTCGTTTCGAGTGTGTGGGGAGGTACATAATCCTTTCCTAGTTGAAGCTCCCTATTGGAATGGATCAACTCACTTTTGAACGATTCACCTGCAACAAAAAGACAGTGTGATTTCTCTGTAGTTTGCTTCTTGCGCGTGGCTATGTAGTGTTGATGTTTCATGGAACATGAGAATTTGGGTTAGTTCTTAAAATCATTGACACAAACCTACTCATGTACCTCAACCATCCTACTTTGCACAACCGAAAATTACACACCAGTGAGTAAACTAGCGCACATGACAATTTTTAAAAATTTCAACTGCCCAACTTTGTTATATTAACAAATTGTAATACAACTTTCTAGGGCTTTCGTACCAGGGATAATGGCCCTCATATGTACACTGATACAAGAATACAAACGAGGGTTTGGTGTCAGCCCTTCGACAACCAATGTACCCTAAACAAGATACAATCTGACCTACTTGCTGACGGTGGCCACACACAACCCTTTTAGTCCATGTACCCTGAACACATCTACCCTGCCCTTTGGCTTCGATCTGCAACAATTCCAACCTTCCTCTATCATTGAACCAACTCCATTAGGTCATTGAACACGACTCCAATTGCTCTCTAATTGATTGTTAGTCCTTCAATGCCAAGACATAGAGACTCCTGTTGAGTTGTTCACAACTCCATTTGTGAACAACTCTCAACTACCCACTGCTGGTCCTCAGCTCCTTTGGGACTCCTTGCCCACTAGTTGTTCCTTAGTCCTTCAAGGACACAGCTGTTAGGGACTTTCTTCCCACTAGTGCCTTCCTGTGCTGCCTAATGAAGAGACACTTAGGGCATGGAGGACTGCCCACTTATCATTGCAAGATGTCCTTCTCCAACAATGAACTTGGGTTGATGTAATCTGCGCCCTTGACCTCCTTCCTTTGTCCTTGTAGAATCAGTCCTGAGCTTACACAAATATTCACCCCTTCTTACAACTGCCAAAGTCCTTCTTACAACTGCCAAAGTCCTTCTTGTCAGTTGATCTAGGGCTACTTAGAGCACCTACTTGTTGCCCTCCAACAACCTTAAGATGCCCAACCAATTGTCCTTTTCTAGGACAACCACCCACTAGTAAAACATCACAACAAGAGAACCATACTTTTGCAATCTACTGTCCTTGTCCTGGAGTTCTATCCTTCCTCTGCGATCTCGACCCTTTGGTTACGGCTAATTGTAACCACTGTTACAACCCTTCTCCTTAGCTGTCTATGCTAGCAAAGTCTGCGACTTTCCTTCCCTCAACAGGACAGTCCCTGTGCTGGTCATAAAGACACCTCCCACCCCACTGTTATACCTTCTTAGCCCTCGAAAGATGCTACAACAACTCAGATCCTAGCAGAGATGACTCAACATGTTTTCAACTCCTTCCTCTGCGATCTCGACCCTTTGGTTAGGGCCAACTGTAACCATTGTTACAACCCTTCTCCTTAGCTGTCTATGCTAGCAAAGTCTGTGACTTCCCTTCCCTCAACAGGACAGTGCCCGTGTTGGTCATAAAGACACCTCCCAACCCACTGTTCTACCTTCTTAGCCCTCGAAAGATGCTACAAAAACTCAGATCCTAGCAGAGATGACTCAACATGTTTTCAAAATAATATACCACAGAACCAACCCTCAAACAAGCAAAAAACCATCCTCCTTTGCTGGCAACTCTTACTCTAACTCGACCTAACCAATCAAGGAAAACAAACCCAAATAGACCTCCTTTTCCACCTTCACTAGGCCTCTTATCCCCGCGGCTACCTAAAAATTATTCTTTGTGATGTTTCACACTTGGATGATGTGAAATAAGCCTCCAAACAATCTCTATTTATATGTTTTGTTAAGGGTTTTACAACTAGCCCTTGGGGGCTTACTTTATGTTGAGCCTACATGAAGTATCTTAGCAAAACCCATATAAAACATATAAAAGGTCATATCTCCACTTTGACAAGGGATCTCCTGGTGCTTGAAGTTGCCCCTCTCCTCTAAGGGTCCTCTTCCATCTCCATGTGCCAAGTCATCAATTCTCCTCATGTGTTTGGCCCCACACCTTTGGGTGCAAAACCCCAAGCTTGGGTTCTTAGCCCACAAGTGACCTTATGTTGCCAATTCCCCCACAACCCTCTAGCCTAGGGTTTGGAGTACCTCCCAAGCTACAAATCTCAACACTCCCTCTTAGTGAGGGAAGTACTTCCAACACTAGGAAGTCTTCACCATCATCATCACTGATGACACTAGCCCATCTAGCATTCATCACTGCAACATACTCTGTAGAATGAACCATGCTATCTCAGTAGTGCCTCAGCCTCATCTCATCTGAATCAAAAGACCTTAACTTCCATAGGGTTGCTCCCTTTGAAGCTAGACTCCCTTTGAGTCTACATGATCTCCACTGGCTCAACCTACAACCGATCTCGTGTCCTACAAGGTCAGTCTGAGCTGTGGTTGAACACAGGCCATCATCATTGCAACCCAATCCTGCAAGCACTCATCCTCTTGGATCAAACACAACTCGTGCACATCCCTCCAATCTCGAATATGCAACATCATGATCCAATGAAGAAGCTAGCCTGCCAACATGCAGTCCATTACATGAAGCAATCTCGATCATGCCAAAACAATCCTCGAGCTATCCCAACGATCCATGGCAAGTCTTAAGAAGTCCATGATCAACAACCTGCCCTACAACAAACTGCTGTTCACTAGGTTCCCCACCAATCCACCAGAACTCCTAGCCAATCTCGCTGCCAAGCCAGTCAAGACCACATCTTCATGTCTTCAGTTGAATCCTCTGCTCCATGATCTAGACTATCTTGGTTCCCTCTGAGCTACTTTGATGTGCACACTCTGATTCACTGGCCCTTCAAAGTAGCTTTGATACCATGTTGATTTTCCATGGAACATGAGAATCTGGGTTATGTCTTAAAATCATTGACACAAACCTACTCATGTACCTCAACCATCCTACTTGTCTCAACAGAAAATTACACATTAGTGATTCAACTAGCACACATGACATTTTTTAAAATTTTCAACTGCCCAACTCTGTTATATTAACAAACTATAATACAACTGTCTAGGGCTCTTGTACCAAGGATAATGGCCCTCATACATTCATTGATACAAGAATACAAACTAGGGTTTGGTGTCAGTCCTTTGACAACCAATCTACCCTGAACAAGATACAATACGACCTACATATTTATGGTGGTCACACACAACCCCTTTAGTCCACGTACCCTGAACACATCTACTCGGTCCTTCGACTTCGATCTGCAGTAATTCTAGCCCACCACTATCAATGAACCAACTCCATTAGGTCATTGAACACGACTCCAACTGCTCTCTAGCTAATTGTTAGTCCTTCAATGCATCAACACATAGAGTCTCCTGTCGAGTTGTTCACAACTTCGTTTGTGAACAACTCTCAACTGCCCATTGCTGGTCCTCAACTCCTTTGGGACTTCTTTCCCACTAGCTGCTCCTCAGTCCTTCAAGGACGCAACTCTTAGGGACTTTCTTCCCACTAGTGCTTTCCTGTGCTGCCCGATGAAGACACACTTAGGGCATGGAGGGCTGCCCACTTATCACTGTAAGATGTCCTTCTCCAACAATGAACTTGAGCTGATGTAATCTACTCCCTTGACCTCTTTCCTTTGTCCTTCAAGAATCAGTGCCAAGCCTACACAAATCTTCACCCTTCTTACAACTGCCAAAGTCCTTGTTAAGTGATCTAGCGCTACTTAGAGCACCTACTTGTTGCCCGTACCAAGGATAATAGCCCTCATACATTCATTGATAAATGAATACAAACTAGGGTTTGGTGTCAGTCCTTCGACAACCAATCTACCCTGAACAACATACAATATGACCTACATATTTATGGTGGTCACACACAACCCTTTTAGTCCACGTACCCTGAACACATCTACCCGGTCCTTCGACTTCGATCTGCAGTAATTCTAGCTTGCCTCTATCAATGAACCAACTCCATTAGGTCATTGAACATGACTCCAACTGCTCTCTAGCTGATTGTTAGTCCTTCAACGCATCAACACATAGAGACTCCTGTCGAGTTGTTCACAACTTCGTTTGTGAACAACTCTCAACTGCCCATTGCTGGTCCTCAACTCCTTTGGGACTTCTTTCCCACTAGCTGCTCCTTAGTCCTTCAAGGACGCAACTCTTAGGGACTTTCTTCCCACTAGTGCCTTCCTGCGCTGCCCGATGAAGACACACTTAGGGCATGGAGGGCTGTCCACTTATCACTATAAGATGTCCTTCTCCAACAATGAACTTGAGTTGTTGTAATCTACTCCCTTGACCTCTTTCCTTTGTCCTTCAAGAATCAGTGCCAACCCTACACAAATCTTCACCCTTCTTACAACTGCCAAAGTCCTTCTTGTTAAGTGATCTAGGGCGACTTAGAGCACCTACTTGTTGCCCTCCAACAACCTTAAGATGCCCAACCAACTATCCTTTTCTAGGACAACCATCCACTAGTAAAACATCACAACAAGAGAACAACCATACCTTTGCAATCTACTGTCCTTCTTGTCCCAGAGTTCTGTCCTTCCTCTGCAATCTCAACCCTCTGGTTTGGGCTAATTGTAACCACTGTTACAACCCTTCTCCTTCGCTGTTTATGCTAGCAAAGTCTGCGACTTTCCTTCCCTCAACAGGACAGTCCTTGTGCTTGTCATAAAGACACCTCCTAGCCCATTGTTATACCTTCTCAACCCTGAAGAAAGATGCTACAACAACTTGGATCCTAGTAGAGGCGACTCAACCTGTTTTCAAGATAATGTACCACGTAACCAACCCTCAAACAAGCACAAAACCATCCTCCTTCTTCACTGGCAGTTCCTGCTCCAATTCGACCTAATAAATCAAGGAAAACAGGCCCAAACAAACCTCCTTTTCCACTTTCGCTAGGCCTCTTATCCCTGTGGTTGCCTTAGAAGTGTTCTTTGTGATGTTTCACACTTGGAAGATGTGAAATAAGCCTCCAAACAATCTCTATTTATATGTTTTGCTAAGGGGTTTACAACTAGCCCTTGGGGGCTTACTTTATGTTGAGCCTACATGAAGTATCATAGCAAAACCCACATAAAACATATAAAAATTCATACCTCCACTTTGACAAGGGATCTCATGGTGCTTGAAGTTGCGCCTTGCTCCTCTAAGGGTCCTCTTCCATCTCCATGTGCCAAGTCATCAATTCTCCTCATGGTTTTGGCCCTACACCTTTGGGTACAAAACCCCAAACTTGGGTTCTTAACTTCTTAGCCCACAAGTGACCTTATGAAGCCAATTCCTCCACAACCCTCTAGCCTAGGGTTTGGAGTACCTCCCAAGCTACAACCATCAACATGTAGCCCCTCAACGGCACAATCCTCTAGCTTGTATGTGATCTTACTAATTGGAGAAATTTTAGATTAAAGCAGATACAACAATAGATCACACAAAAAAAAGATAGCAAGAGCCAACCCACACAATGCAAATTTTTTTACATCAGTTTGCAAATGAAGTTCTTTATTAATGGCACTAATCTCACAAGACAATAACAATTGTTACAGAGGGGAGGCTAGCCTTTTATAAAATATTTTTAATGGCTAGATAATGGTTAGTTGGAATCTTCTTCTAGAATTTTTTTTAGTAGCTGGAGACTTAGTATTTTTCATAAAATATTACATTACATAAATTAATTTTCCCACTAAGGGGTCAATTTGGTTCATAATGTCCAAGTTGGTCCAAAATTCCCTTTGCTAGTGGCTCAAAATTGTCAAAGATGAAGAATGGTAGCATAAAGTACCCTAACGTCCTCCTCCAACATCCTCATTGATAGTTCAACTTGGTCCATGAAGAAATCAACTTGGTTGAAGGAAATTCGACTTGGTCATTTGGTTGCTTGATTGACTTCATAATGGCTAATTCAATGGTCTATCTCTAACTTCCTTGGTCTAACATCTCGACCGTAGTTAGACCTATCCAAGGCTAGTTGACTTTTATAATGGCTAGTTCACTTGACATTTTTGCTTTCGGCTTAGCCCCTTGCTTTCTGGATCTCCAACACCCTAGAATTCTTAGTCAATTTGGCATTTGGATATGTTGAACCCTACTATGATCTAATTGGGTATGCCTCCAAATCTTAATTTCTTGCTCAACGTTGTCATATCATCACTGCCCTTGCCATGTCATTTGCCTACTATGTTGATTCTCTAACGCTCCGAGGAATTTGGGAATTTCGACACTTGGGTTTTGTTCCTCTTATTTTGTAGACAACTTGTCATGTAATGCATATACCACATTGCCCAATGCTGACCCTATTCTATCACTTTGAAACTTGTTTGTCTTGTTTGATCAAATTTGACCAAGCTATAACTAGCCATGACCATTTCTGATTGGAAAAATTCTACATGGCATGTAATCCTCTTGCCAAGCTGAACAAATTGAAGCCAAGTTGACTTTTTGACTTCTGGGACCACTTTGCACTAGGAACCGTGAATTGCCTCGAGAATTGTGAAAATTGTCAATATGGGACTACCATGAATGAGAATTGTCTTAGAGATATTGCACCAAAGCTAGGATAACCTACAAACTCTATTGACTCTAACCATGCATGAAGACATAGGTGCACCTTGATGTAGGTTAGACTAACCCGTACACCAGTGATCGTCCCCACAAACGCAAGCTCCCATAAACCCATGGGTCCTCAAGTAAGCTTGCCTAATGCCCTCCAATTCTATACAAGACAAAATGAAATCAAGATGAATTTCAAGGGACTGGCCATGGTCTAACGAAAACAATAAAATACAAACAATAAGAGCAAGGCACCAGATTTAGGATGCCTAATATAGGGCCTTGTTGTCGCTCAAATTGTACATCAGATTGGGACAATGCTCAGGGTAGTGGCTGCCACTCTGATCCCTGCCCTCTCCGTTTAAGTTGTCTCCTAATTGCAGACTAAGGTGGGTAGTCCCTATGGATGAAGAGATGAACTACTTGTTGGAAACCAACAAGTAAAGGAGACACAACTGAATGACCTAGTAACTTGGTGGAAATTAATAGGCAAGTATAATTATTAAGCACCACTTGATTAGATTTATTAAGATTGTTAGTTAGAGACCAATGCCTTTAAGATTGATTACTTGCACAATTTGAATTATAATTCCAAGTCACCAGATGAACAGTTGCTGCAATATGCAAATTCTATTCTATATGAAGTGCATGACCTAGTTCTATGTGAGATGCAAGCTCTTGATTATTTTTAATTATATGTCTAATCTAGATTTATCCTTCTTCTCAAATCTTTTGGAACAAGTCTCAAATGCAAGTTGTAGAGAGATGTTCACAAGAAGGAGGCTAAGGCCTCATTAACGATACCTCCCGTGGAGTTCTAACCACCTAGGTGCCTCCGTTCCTACAAGGAATTGCCTGCAAGAGAACTGCAAGCCCACCTATGTTAACTGTAAATGGGGGTCTAGAGTCCACAAACTGTTTGAAGAAGGTGGTCCTATCTTCTTACAACAAGCTTATGCTTGGAGGTGAATTTTAATTGCATTTCTAGTCCTAGAATGAGGATGCAAGATATGAGTGAATGCTTCAATGAAATTATTAAGTGGATTAAGTACTTCAAGACAAATTATTTAAGATCCAAACACTTATAGTGATATTAAGATCAATTAGGTGAAGCACTTAAAAAACAATTGAATGACTATCTCAGATGAAGCAAGATAAAAATTTCTAGTGAAACACAAGTGATGACACAATGATACACAATTAACAAAATATTATTAGAATTTCACTTATGGTCAGAAAAACAGATTAGAGCACTTAATGAAATAATGAGACAAGGCTAGTAATTCAGATGAGATTAACAATTCTTAGATCTTATCAATATGTCAACAAGATTTTATCTTGTGATTAGCAATTATTACTCAATGATTAGGCCCAATAGCAAGTTACCACTTAGATCATAAGCCAATGAAGCACATTAGATGACAATAGAAACAAACTCAAAATGAGATTGCTAACAGTGATTAAAAATGAATGCTAGATACACAATGCAATGATGCAATGACAATGCACAATGCAAGAGGAAAGCCAAGGCAAGACTTATATGACCAATTCACCAATAGATTTCTCACAATGCTATCACTATAAAAATGCACCAAATCTAAAGAAATCAGACCAACAAGTTATTAATGTTAGATCAGTCCAAAACTCTTCTTGTAACTCAACCAATTCAATGTTTATTTAGCCCTTTAATCAAGATGATGATTCTTTAGTATATTAGGCTTACTTAAATGAGTTTTTAAGAGCAAGATGCCAACAATTACACTGCTGTAACACTTATATCAGACTGCTGCAAATTCAGATCAGACCTCTGCAATATGTATCAGACTTCAGAAATGCATAGGACAACCAACATAGATCAACTAGATTGATGAATTAAACCCTTATAATCAATGTGTGATGTCTTATATGAGTTATTTGCTTGTTATTTAGTTGATTAGGCTTACTGAAATCTTAATGTTCAGATCTGATTTATGCAGCTAATGAAATAGAAGATAGGGAAGAAACCAAACCCTTAAGGCCTCTAGGCCTTTGACCAATGGTTGATTCAGCTAGTCAAGGCACCAATGAGGCTAGTTTTGGCCTTGAGTGCACTTTGTGAGATTCCCAACATCTGCAACCACAAATGTAAGTCTGAAATATGATAGACCAACAACCAAAAACCCCATGGCCAAGACAATATGAGCCTCCGAGGCTAGCGGCTAGGGCAAATGACTTCCATAATGGTGAAGTGAAGCCTTTAACATGTGAAGTATTCTTGCAAACACAAGGATTAGCCTCAAAAAATAATTTGAATGACAAATTATGAAAATGGCTAGGGTTTAGAGGCCCTTTAGGGCTGCATCTAGGGCTAGAAGGCCTAGAAACCCTTGTGGCTAGGTCCAAAAGTGGCCTTGAGGCTAGCGGCTAGGCCTCCAAGGGCTGGAATGATGAATCAAATAAACTTTTGACCCTTGAAACCCTTACTTGATGGATAATAAGCTTGCAAAACCAAGATTAGCTCACAAAATGGCAAAAATTTGATGGAAAACCACTGCAAACCCTTGCCAAAATTCACTGTAGGCCTGCAAAACAAAGTATTAGCCTTGAAATCACTTGCAAAAATTGAAATTGAGGCCTTCTAAGGCTGCAACCTAGGCTTGGAGGCCTAATTAGGGTTGCGACCCTTTTGGAGAGGCATAAAATTTCTGCGGCTAGGGCTTTTAGCCCTCTAACCTTCAACGGCTAGGCCAAGAGCAACCTCTAGGCCTTGCTGCTAGGCCAATCTAGCCCCAAACGCTGAAAAATGCCCAAATATGACTTCAACTTTGAAAATCCACCTGCAAAACAACTTCATAAAATATTTGCTCCAGAAAAACCTTAGTTGCAACAGCAGAAACGCCCTTTAGGGCTAGTGGCTTCCTCTTCCAGGCCTAACATCGAAATTTGGGGACTTGGGTCTTGCAAATATTGGTCTCCAGACCCTAGATCTACCCCCACAAGCCTAACACACTTCACAAAAAAGCTGGATGACTGCTCCTAAGGTTGACACTGACCCTGAAACCCCATTAGTTTGGGATGAATAATGGTTAGTCACTTTTGCTTCATATTTTCCTTTGAAATGTTGAGATTAAATGCCTGCAAGATGAATAAATAGAACCCAAGACAAAATATCTAGAAAAATCTAAAATAAAACCCCAAATTATTATTTACAAATGATAAAAATAATTTACAAATAATTTACAATAATCTACAAAAGGAAATTAGCTCTATTTAACAAATAAAACATTATTAGCCCAAGTAGATTTTAAAGAAAATAATTTGATGGAGAATAATTTTAATTTACTGGCCAAACCCTCCTGTCAAAAATAAATCGTTAGATTAAAGCTTAAGGCCAAACAAGATCGATTTCCCCCCTTATTCTGTGTACTTGGGTTTTCCCAAGGGTTGGAGTACCTGTAGATCTCTATTCAACTCAAAAGATTGATTTTTAGTTCAAAGGGACTTAGATCTATACTTAAAACCCTCAAGATCTAGAGATACCTGCTAGATCAAGTGAGCAATAAATATATATCCAAGATCCAACGCCTAAGGTAAGATACCTGTACCAATAGATGCTCCTACTACCAGCTATTGAAATAACAATACTCAATAATATTTCAATTTTAGAGCATGAAGCACAAAAATACTAGCGCATACCACAGATTAGCGAGACAAAAACACCTTGAATTGAACCCCAAAGTCTTTATTAATGCGAAATTCCAACAAAGCTTAGCTCGATACAAAATTTTTGATCTAGTCAGATCATGATTTTCTGATGAGTACATGATGAGGAGCTCTATAGCTTCTATAGAAAAAATGAGAGGATTAAACCCCTCCAAGTGGAAAATAATGACTAGTTCCTTGATCCATGGTTTGATCCTTGTCAAAACAATTTGATCCGTTGATCTTCTTGAAAAAATTCGATCTCCTTAGTTGACGGAGAAAAATTCTTTGGTCCCAGTCAAAATTTAAATTTTATTCCTTGATTTTGAGGAAAAATTCAAATTTCACATTAAACCCCTATTTTCTTAGTCCAAAAAATAACATTTTGAACTTTTACCCTCAAAAATCTTCTTTGACTTAACCACCATGGTCTAAAGGGTCAATTTCATTAAAAATTTGATTTTCCCTTTAATGGATGACCCCATAAAATTAATGCTGTTTTTGACCCACGAATTTTTGATCATTTTCCACTTGGAGAGAATTTAATTTCTCTCAAATTAATTTTTTTGACTCAATTTAATTAATTTTCTGGCTAATTATTTTCTTTTATTTTTTTGCCCGAAAAATTAATTAAAAGACTCTAGAGGGAAATACATATTTTTCCACCCTTTAAGTGGGTCTAAAAAAATAGTTTAGCCATGGTGTCTAAGTATGAGTAACCATGCACTTAATTATTCCTAGCCACACTTTTACGTCAAAACATTACATTAAACACTTATAAAAGGGGGATTTACAATAGACACAACTCCTTAGACTTAACCAAATTCTGCGACACAAGACACATAATCTAGTATGATAAAAACATATCGATTCGATAACACTAGGACTCACCTAAGACCTCGTCAAAGAGTTCCACCTTAGCTTTGGGGTATCTGGGAGAAAAACTCTACCAATTATCCATGTTTACAAACACATATAATTTGGGGAGGTTAAAAAACTCCTTAGGATGAAACCCCTTGAGAAGAATCATAGACTTACCTAGGTGTTGTTACATGGCTTAATAGTCATACTAAATCATTTACAATAATTTTGCAGAATTTGGGATTACAATGATGAAATTGACTTAATTTTTTTGATCCACTGCTTTATACTTTGCTTCTTGGACTGTTGACATTTACATGGTCAACAAGCCTCACATGGCTGTTACAATGGCTTTGACTTGTGACCTTGGGCTTACAATGGTTGTAATATATAATTCAAAAGTTTTTATATGTACCCCTGCTAACATTAGGGGTAATAGTGAATCATGGTGAGTTGATGTGGTTACCACTTGGATGTGTTACCACCCAAACTAACTAATTCCTAATCTAGCATGGATATTCCACTAGACAAATCATCACAACAAATCTACTAATATAGATTAGAAAATTTGAAATCTACACTATGAGGGTTTATCTCTCCTTATATTTCTAGATTTGTTAATTACTATTTATTGCATATGCATGGAAATTATAATAATTTAGAAAATAGAGAACAATGAATTAAAAAATCTCATAAACCACAATTGACACAAAATATATCTTGGAAAACTCTTTCAGGAGAAAATCTACCTGGAAGGTGAGGCGACTTTGTTCTCTTTCTTTGATGGAAAATGGATCCAGGTACAAAGAAGTGAGGCTTGTGGCCCATGGGTTGCTTCCAATGCACAAATCCTCCTTGTTTTCCTGCAATTCCTCTCGGCTTCTTCTGTAGCAATTGACCTCTTTCTTCCTCGCACGTGTGGAGAAGATCAACCCAAAACATATCATAAAAGACCTTAACTTGTATTTTCCCTTCCTTCACTTGGTTATAGGTCTTCTTGATGAACTTCGCACCTCCTATTACTGACTTGATGATGACCGAAATTCTCTTGCTTTGAAATGAGGCCGAGCTGCCCTATTTATAGTTGTTGGAGCCTTCATAATAAGCCGGCTGGAGAGAGGGTGAGCCGACATGTCCTTTTGAGAAGATTATTTATTCCATCTTGTAGCCAACTTGTAGGAGGAGCTTTTGCTTTGCCTTGGAGGGCCTTCTTATACATTTAATGAGTCGTACAAAAATGTAACATGCCCAAGAAGGGTCCTTCATACATGGCATTGACTCAATTTGACTTTTATGACTAGATGACAAAAACCTAAAGGTTCACAATGGGAACCTTAACTAAAATAAAATTCCTTGATCATGAAACCCATGATTCAAGTACTACAAAAATAATTTTATTTTCTTCTTTTCATCAATTACATAAAATCATAATTACACGTCATTATGAAGACCGAACCTAGTTACACTTTTCAACATTTGGAAAGGTCTCTCTGTGTAGAACAACAGAAGGATGTTGCTTAAAATCAACAAAATTTTACCCTCAAAATTGTTGTTTGATACCTCAAACTGCTCTTGAAAGGTTTCAAACCCTAATTTGCCAAATTGGGTCCTGCTGGTAAAAATGTTTCGGTGAGCTGATTCCTCCACTCTTTCCTCTTTGAAAGAATTAAGATGGATATTGAACAATATAATGACCTACTTTGGATCACACCTCCCCATTCTGGGAGGCTTTTGGTGTTGAAATTCTGAAGTTCTATATTGTAACAATTACTTGATCCAATAACTTCTTTAATCTGCAATATTAGTTAAGCAATTGTAGATAGAACATAAACCATACACACAATAGAAGACATCCACCAAATCAATAAGACATAGTGAGTTTAGGTCCAATGACTAGGGCAAAACCCACAAGGGGAAAACCCAACCATATTCTTCTTCTATTAGAAATCAAATGTTCAAGATAGATACAAAATACAATGAGAGAAAGAGGAAATTCACCCAAATTTGAAGAAGATCTCTGATCGCTGTAGTTGATGCAAACACTGAATTACTTTGGCTTGCCAAGATCTGCTCTTACTCTTCAAGACCCTCTCTCTCTCTCTCAATTCTTCTCTAGTCTCTCTAGTTCTGTCTTTCTCAAGTTCTTCCTCTCCTTTCACAATGCAAAAGTGCGTAGTAGAGAGGATGAAAGACACAAATATATAGGAAGAGCAAGGAGGTCGAATTCATGGAGTAACTCCCATGCCTTGAGGAGAAGTTACATATGCCAAAATAGGAGTGTAACTTATGCCATAAAGGAGGTATGGTTACCTTAGTAACTCATGCCATCAAGAGGGAGTACGCATGCCTTAGTGACTTGTGCCATAAAGAAGGAGAACACATGCCTTAGTAATTTGAGCCATAAAGGAGAAGTGTAACATATACATTAAAGAGGTGTAAGAGGAATCTTTTTATGACGAGCCGTTAAAGTGCGTAAGAGAGTGTAAGAGGTGCATAAGAGCATTAAAGAGAGAGAAGAATGAATCCTTTAAGAGAGAGAGGGAGAGTAATGTATCATTGAATGAGAGAGTTCGATTTGCCATCAAGAAGAGAAATGTGAAGTGGCATGATTGAGTGCCAAGTAGGAGAGGTGACATGTAATTCCTCTTTAGATAATATTATAGTATCATAAGTGTAATAATAATAGTATTAATAATAATGATGATTAAATTAAAAGTTAAACATTTTAGATTGATTAAGGATAAGTTAAATGATTTTCCATCATCTACACA
Source organism: Pinus tabuliformis (assembly GCA_031772625.1). Lineage (NCBI taxonomy): Eukaryota > Viridiplantae > Streptophyta > Pinopsida > Pinales > Pinaceae > Pinus > Pinus tabuliformis. Next base: position 380,276,523 of record CM062820.1, on the reverse strand, counting down.
TGATTACCAATTGAAGCAAGGTGACTTACTAATTTTGGAAAGTCATGGTTGCAATGATAGACATGACTTTCTATACTTATAAAGTCACTCTAGAATAGACAAAAATGAAATTTTATTCGAGGAAATTCATCCCTTAACTGCCAATTTAAAACATTTGGTCCCTAAAAGCTTCTATTGAATGAGGTGAGGAATTTTTCCTCCACCTTTTTGTGAGTGTACCATTTAGCCTTGCTTGGACACTGTCCTTTCAACCCAATCTGCCAAAGGTCATGCTGCCCTTGTCTGGTAGTTCTAAACCTCATCTACAAAACTGTATCCTCTATCAACTCTGCCTGAGCATCTGGTGTCAAATTCTCTACAAAAGGTAAGGCTTATTCCTCTTCTTGATCTAGAATGGAAGGCTCATTGAGTTTCAGATTCTCTACATTCACCATTGAGTAAATGTGCATGTATGGGGGTAGATTGAGTCTATAGGTGTTATCTCCCACCTTTTCCAGTATCTCTAAGTGACCATATCGTAGAACCTTGATTTTATTACTAGGACCCTATAACCTCTCCTTGTTCATTTGTAACCATACTTTGTCTCCCACCTTAAATGACTTATTTTTTCATGCTGATCTTACTTGGCCTTGTATTTTTTCTGACTTTTGCTATGTCTACTATACCTGTAGATGGATTTGCCTGATCTTCTCAACAAATTTTTTCTGCCTTTAAGACATCCCCTGTCAGATCCTCCCTCACTCATTCTTGTTGCCCATATGCAATATCGAAAGGTGAAGGTGGCAAATATCCAAAATAAGTTTCAAATGGTACTTACTAGTAGAAGTATGGATTGCTTTGTTATAAGAGTGCTTTATATATACCAATTTTTCATCCCATGCCTTCGGATGCTTCTGATTGTAACCCCTCAAAAGTTGCACCAAAGTCTTATTGACTGCTTTTTTGTGCCCATCTGTTTGTGGCTGGAATGTTGTAGACCTCTTTAACTTCATGTCCATCTTCTCCCACAATGTAGTCCAAAATGCATTAAAAAATCTTGTGTTCTTGTCTGAAACGATGCTCATTGGTATCCCAAAGTGCACCCAAACCTATCCCAAAATAAATTTCGCTGCTTCTTGCCTGTTGATGGTCTTTTTATAGGTCATTAGAACACACATCTTGCCGAACCTGTCAACTACCACAAATAGGTAGTCATGTCCCTTCCTGGTTGTTGGTAAACCTCCCACAAAGTCCATGGTAATGCTTTTGCAAGGACAAGTGGGTACATGTAGGGGATGATATAAACCTTGTTTTGTGTTACTAGGCTTGCGCATACAACAAAGCATGCACACTCTTATGAACCTAGATACCTGTTCTTGCACCTTGGGCCAATACACATACCTTTGCAAGTTGGCCATTGTCTTCCCTACACCATACTGCCCTACAACCTTGGAGGTGTGAGCCTCTCTAATCAGTTGCAGTCGCTCACCTTTAGGAACACATAACTTATCTAGCCTGTAGAGTAACTTGTTCTGGAGATGGTAGTCAACTATGCTGTCACCATTGCGCACATGAATTTGGGTCCACAACCACTGAAATACCTCCTTGAAGTCCTCATCCTCTGAATATGCCTCTCTGTATGCATCATGGGTGAATGGCTTCATGTGCATCAAAGTTCCCGAAGTTGTGATCTCTGATGTGGGTGGCCTTAAACGCATGTCAACCAATTTTTTTGTGCTGCCCTTCTTCTAATTGTTCACTAAATGAATTTGCTTTAAAAACCCCATCCACTTGTAATGCCTAGTTTGTTGTAGCCTATGTCACACAGTATGGGTTTGAATTCGAATTCGACAATGATTAATTCGATTCAAATTCAAATTTTCTAATAGGGTTTGAATATGGTTCACCATTAAGTTCAAATATCTATATATATATATATATGTTCTTTAAAATAAAATATAAATTCATATATATTTTATAATGAATTTAATATATTAATATTAAAAAACATACGTAATAATAGTTATTCTTTTCCCATGGGTCATTTAGGAAACCTCTAGACTTAGGGTTTTAGTCTCTCAACCCTTCAGAATAAATAATTATTTCTTTTAGGTCCTAAACCCACTGCTTTGGGTGCAAAACCCTAACTTTTGGTAAATTTCCCATCCAACACACTTTTGGTGGGTTTTCCCTCTTGGAAATACCTTTCAAGCGACACAAAATTTTAACAATCCCTCTTAGTGAGGAAGGTATTTCTGTCATGCTTCTAGCTCAATGACTTTCCTTCCATGCCCATGACCGTCCTTGCATGAGTCATGACTTTCCTTGCGTAGCCATACTTATTCTCGCATGTGCCACATCTTCTTTGTACTAGGCCTAGCTTTGTCTTGCATGGTGCATGAATATCCTCACATGCAACATGATTTTTCCTTGCATCACCATGAAATATCTTGCATGGTTTGTGACTTTCCTTGCATGGGCTGAAAACTCCTCTATCTTGTTAGAACCTGAAGATTCAAAATTCCATAGGGCAGCTGACAAGCCTTTGCAGTCTCCCTCCGAAGCTAGACTCCCTTCGAGTCCACACAACCTTCACAGGCTCACTATGCTTCCTCTGCACACTCTGAGTCATGTGCTCTTCAAAGTAGCTCTGATACCATGTTAAATTTCCATGAACCCAACACCTGGTAATAAATCTCAAACAAACCCTTAAACAATTTATTAATTTATGCACGACTAAGTTCTTAACTAAGCCATGCATAAACACACAAAAATCATCATCACATTGGGCACACGATTTACCTTAGAAAACCCACAAAGGGAAAAACCAAAAATCTTGTTCTATTAAGAACTTGGGCTCTTGTACAAGGGATAATGGCCCAACTGAGGAATTACGTATACAACAACTAGATCTGATCCAATTGATAAAGACCTCCTTGGTTGTGATTTGGATCTCCTTGCACCTTCCATGGACACTGCCCGAGTTGGCACACTGGAGTATCACACTCCTCCTGAGGCTAGTGCTATTCAATGGTGTTTTCACCTCTCCCTCAAATCTCCTTTTATAACCTTTTAATGACTAAAACCCTAACCCTAGATCTCAATGGCTAAGATTAGATCTTGCCATCCCAAGATCAATGGTTGTGACTTGATCTTTCGTTGAGATCATTTAAGTCACTTTTAATCATTAAATACAAAAGGTACTTTATAGAATCACTTTACAAAGTTTATTATCTAGAGAGGCAATCTTCCACATGCAAAGACACCAAACAGTTGTGGAAGTCCTACTGAACTACACAATCCAACAAATCTCTGCCTCTCCTCACTGTCTCAACTTGCTCCAATAACTCGACTTCTCTCTCCTCCAAATCTCGACCCTCTCTAAAATTCTCCTAAAAATCTATTGCACACTTTTTCTATTTCTCCTCAAATCACTTGAGCCTCACACATGAGAAAATCACTCTCTCCAAAATAATGTGTCTTCATCCTCTCCCTTAGGTTCTCTTGATAATTTCAAATTGAATAAAATGCCTAACCCTCAATCTCCAAAGTGGTAGATGGATAGGATTAAATCCTAACTCACTTAGATCAATTGTTGAGATTAGATTTAAGTCACTTAAATAGCTCAATTAACCAACATTAATTAACTAATGTGTTTTTTCTAAGTTAAACTTAGGAAATAAATCATATTAGTTGCTCCTCTCGAACTATTGAGATTGGGTAGTGTTATCACCCCAAGAAACTCTCCTAGGTTGTATATCAGAGATGCTCGAGAATATTACAAACTCAACAAAATGTTGGATAAATGGTGGATGAATGAAAGAAATGCTGCATATTCAAGCCAGATAACCACTCCTACTATGCTTAACCCCAGACATGGGTGAACACCCCCAGACTACAAGGCTTTAGACCACCAATTACTCACAATTTTAGGAAAATATGATGATGGAGAATACTGATCACACCAGCAGATGCATAGGACCCTCTGATGGCCAGCTGCAACCAGTTAAAAGGTCTGTCAATCTATTTCTTAATGCACAGACAGGATGACAGCTCTCTGGCATTAAAACAATAGAAACCTGCATACAAATTCAATGATACATGCTAGATTCTAACACAGAGGTGGGATGACAGCCCCTCTAATGCTAAACATCAACATCACATGAATAAATGCATAGCAGGCACAGCCTGGAACATAGAAGAAGTGAAAATTAGCAATTGACAGCAAAAGAAGCTTGTATTAGCTGGAAATGAAGACTAGAAGCTGCAGGTGTCAAAGTAGTTATAGTCGCCAGAAGTTGAAGCTTACAACAAAATAACACTCATCAACCTGATTACATTCTGTTTCTGGATATATATGGAGGTTGAATACAAAAAATCCCTGCTAACCTATGCGTGGAGGTGTCTTAATGGACCACCAACCACATTTACAATCTGAAATGGGCCTCTACTGCACTTTGATTGCTTTAATAAACAAAATCGACCTTTTCTGCTGTACAACAGTCCTTCTCTGAGCAGGTGGAATATAATATGGAACATGCTCCATCATTGATAAATGCTTGAACTGCTCGAGGATGGTCCTTTTTGTCCTTCGGCCATTTTGTGTTGAATGTAGTAGTTGAGGCTTAACTGCGCATAGCCGGATTCTGGTCTCCTTCCTTCGGGAACATGATACAAGTCGGGAGCATGGAGACTTCATGGCGGACGAGGAGCAAGACAAAGATAGATAACAACCATTGGATCGCAGAGATCAACGGCGGAGATTGCTGGCGGGAGGAATCGGGAAGAAACAAGTGGAGTGAATATGAGCCGTTGGATCGCAAAGATCAACGGCGGAGATTTGATTAGAGGGGCTATCGAGAGGCGGACAACGAAGACAATCGTCAGCCGTCGGATCGCTGTCGAGCAGATCCGACGGCGATCTGGCGCGAAAGGTGCGCGCGCGTTAAACGGCGGGGAGGCGGTTTTCGCGGGCGGGCGGTATTCCTCGCACTGCCTTTGGGCTGCGGGCGGTTTCTGTAACGCGGGGCGCAATCCAGTTAGATTGCAACGCGTGGCAGGCAGGTCCGGCGGGAAACCGCCTTCCCCGCGAGCTATCGCGTGCGCAGCTTGAGGGGAGAGGGATAGCGAACACCGTCGGATTAATCATCGGATGGTCAGGTGGCAGGGAAACCGATCGTGATTTATCACGCGGGGAAAATACGTAACAAAGGCTCCCGAAAGGGTTATAACAGGTTATCGGGTTTTCACTATATTTAAACAAAAACGCGCGAGAGCCGGAGGAAAAGGAGTTATGGAGAAATTTAAGTGGAAAACAGAGGAATGGGGAGTTTAAGAGTGTAAGCGGGGGTTTAAGTAAATATGGGTTTACACAGAGTTTAGGAAGAAAACAGAGATTAAGGGGTTACGAGGGAGAATAAGGAGAATGAAGGGGAAGAAGAAATCCACTGCTGCGAACCTCTTGAAAGCACAACCAGCACTGCCAAACCTGCTTTTTGCCCATCAAATGCTGCAAACTGTAGCAGAGCTAACACTGGCTCTTTTTGGGGATGAGATCCTCCCTGTGAGGTCTCAAGAACCTGCAGACCAATGCCTTCATACAAAACTCAGCTTAAAAACATTGCCTAGTATTTCATTGGGCATGGAGTCAAACCAAGCCTACCATAGAAACATGTAAAAGAACATGATTACAATCACTAAGGCTTGAAAGTCTTAAACATCATAAATATTCAAAAACTGGCCAACTGATGGGCCATCAAAATTGTTTCTCCTGCTCTCGGCCCCTTCATCATAGACTTGCAAAACAGGATTGATTTGATCATCTACCTCAAACAATTTAGGACATTTGAGCTTAAGAGGTAGATATTGATCAAATTTCATTTCCCTTTTGTGTGTTTTCCTCCTTGGTTGTTCTTTATGGGAGCATTTGTACACCTGCTAAATAATCATGGCTGCTGTGTACTTATCTTTGTCACCTGTGGCCTGCACAATAAATATGAATGGTGTACCAATGTGTTCATGTGTGGAGGACACAGAGACATTATCTGCTCTTGAATCTTTGTTTAAACAATCCTTATCCAAGGAGGAGTTCCAAGACTGTGCATCTTCTTCCTCTGTCTTCTGATACGCTGCCTTTTCAGTCTGTGTAGAGGCCATCTGAGCAGGTTTCAGAATATCAAGATCAAGATGATTAGTTTCAGCCTTGAGCATTAAATTTTGTTCTGCCTCAGTGTTCAAGGGGCAACTGTGAGGGATTTTATTTTGAGCAGACAGAGAAACAAAAGATGATGGAGAGCTTTCCTCTCCCTTTTTGATTACTGGGGCGGGGATGATAGCAGGCTGGCTAATTTGCAGATCTACATAGCCATGTGAAGATGAGCTGGCTTCAAGCACAGATTGTTTGAGGATGAAGGTGCCAGCTGCTGATTGCTGCTGCTGATGAGCTTGTTGTTCTGCAGGTGCAACAAGCTGACAAATAGTGCCTCTTGATAATGCTTTTTCATAGGCAGCTCTGGTTAGGAAAGGAGCACCTTCCAAACCATGGACTTCCTCCTCTTCTTCAAACAGTTCATCTTTCATGACTATATTCTGTAAAAGGGTATTCACCCCTTTATCTTCATTTGTAACTTTATTTCTCTACAAAATCTGCAATTGCTCCTGTGCTCCTTTATATGGATTTGGGGCTGGAAGAGAAATGGAACAAGGAGCCATTGCTTCCTTAAAATACTGCTCAGCTTTTAACTTAGAAACTTCAAAGGTTAAAAACTCTATCATCCTAGCCAATTCATCTATTTCAGGATCATAGGATGATGAGGATTCACCTCCCCGACTTCTCTTCTCGACATCACCTTCAAGTCTCTCTGCAGCAATGATGTTTGCTTCTACTTCAAAGGCTGCAGTTTGCATATCAGCCAAAGAAGTGCATCTTCTTTCTCTTAACAACAGGCAGAACTGAGAGTCGAAGGCATTAGCATAAGATATCATGGCAGAAGCAGGGGTTGGTCTTACTTCAGCTGGCATTCTGCTATACATGTGATTGAATCTGATGTTGAAATCAGACAACAACTCACCATCTTCTCTCTGCAAGTTCCCAAATTCATCATGATAAAAGAGTAGATCTTTATTATTCCCCCAGTGCTTTAAAAATACACCATCTAGGGCCTCAATGTCTGCAATAGACCTAGGGGGTGAATCTCTAAACCATTTTCTAGCTTGCCCATCTAGGCTTTGAACAAAAACCCTCATCCAGACATCCTCTTCATTAATATCTAGATTATCAGCATAGCTGTAAAAGGACTCTAAATGCTCTTCAGCTGTTACTCCTTCTGCACCAGTAAACTTTGGCATAAATTCTTGATAATCTCCTGCAGGCATGGCATTCAAAGGGGTAGGCAAGACTAAGGGTCCATACCTAGCAGCAACTATTCGTTCTATCTTTGTGAGGGCTTGCTGGCCTGCCATGACTGAGGTATACGAAAGGGATACTGGTGGACTGAGTGGAATGAATCAATGAAAAGAATGACAGAAACAGAGGAATATGATGGACAGCATGGATGCTTCTTTCAACTGAGGTCCGAAAGGGAAATGAATAACAAGGAGTTGTATGAATCTCTGAAGGTATTTCTACACTAGCAGAGATACATAAAAATTCCAAGGCTTACCTGATCCTGATGCTCCTTACTACGATACTTTCTTCTGCTTAACGATTTTCTCAGGATCAGGCACTGGTTCAGCTGATGATTTCTGAAGATATCTCTGAACATGCCTCACCAACTGCGCCAGAACTGCAATGTGGAGTTGCCAAAGCTTGGTCTTCCTCCAATGGAGTCGCCAGATAGATGATTACAACCAAATTATGCATTCAAACCTTGTCTATCATCAAAGCTTGAAACTGTGTCGTTCTCCCAGGGAAGCTGAGCTTCGATTCTCCTCTCCCCGGCAACGGCGCCAATTAATGTTATCAACCCAAGAAACTCTCCTAGGTTGTATATCAGAGATGCTTGGGAACATTACAAACTCAACAAAATGTTGGATAAATGGTGGATGAATGAAAGAAATGCTGCATATTCAAGCCAAATAACCACTCCTACTATGCTTAACCCCAGACATGGGTGAACACCCCGAGACTACAAGGCTTCAGACCACTAATTACTCACAGTTTGAGGAAAATATGATGATGGAGAATACTGATCACACCAACAGATGTCCAGGACCCTGTGATGGCCAGCGGCAACCAGTTAAAAGGTCTGTCAATCTATTTCTTAATGCACAGACAGGATGACAACTCTCTGGCATTAAAACAACAGAAACCTGCATACAAATTCAATGATACATTCTAGATTCTAACACATAGGTGGGATGATAGCCCCTCTAATGCTAAACATCAACAACACATGAATAAATGCATAGCAGGCACAACCTGGAACATAGAAGAAGTGAAAATTAGCAATTGACAGCAAAAGAAGCTTGTATTAGCTGGAAATGAAGACCAGAAGCTGCAGGTGTCAAAGTAGTTACAGTCTCCAGAAGTTGAAGCTTACAACAAAATAACACTCATCAACCTGATTACATTCTGTTTCTAGGTATATATGGAGGTTGAATACAAAAAATCCCTGCTAACATATGCATGGAGGTGTCTTAATGGACCACCAACCACATTTACAATCTGAAATGGGCCTCTGCTGCACTTTGATTGCTTTAATAAACAAAATCGACCTTTTTTGCTGTACAGCGGTCCTTCTCTGAGCAGGTGGAATATAATATGGAACATGCTCCATCACTGATAAATGCTTGAACTGCTCGAGGATGGTCCTTTTTGTCCTTCGGCCATTTTGTGTTGAATGTAGTAGTTGAGGCTTAACTGCGCATAGTCGGATTCTGGTCTCCTTCTTCCTTCGGGAACATGATATAAGTCGGGAGCATGAAGACTTCATGGTGGACGAGGAGCAAGACAAAGACAGATAATAACTGTTGGATAGCAGAGATCAACGGCGGAGAGCGCTGGCGGGAGGAATCGGGAAGAAACAGGCAGAGTGAATATGAGCCGTTGGATCGCAGAGATCAATGGTGGAGATTTGATTAGAGGGGCTATCGGGAGGCGGACAACGAAGACAATCGTCAGCCGTCGGATCGCTGTCGAGCAGATCCGATGACGATCAGGCGTGAAAGGTGCGCGCGCGTTAAATGGCGGGGAGGCGGTTTTCGCGGGCGGGCGGTATTCCCCGCACCGCCTTTGGGCTGCAGGCGGTTTCCGTAACGCGGGGCGCGATCCAGTTAGGTTGCGACGCGTGGTAGGCAGGTCCGGCGGGAAACCGCCTTCCCTGTGAGCTATCACGTGCGAAGCTTGAGGGGAGAGGGATAGCGAACATCGTCGGATTAATCATCGAACGGTCAGGTGGCAGGGAAACCGATCGTGATTTATCACGCGGGGAAAAGACGTAAAAAAGGCTCCCGAAAGGGTTATAACAAGTTATTGGGTTTTCACAGTATTTAAACGAAAACGCGCGAGAGCCAGAGGAAAAGGAGTTATGGAGAAATTTAAGTGGAAAACGGAGGAATGGGGAGTTTAAGAGTGTAAGCGGGGGTTAAGTAAATATGGGTTTACACAGAGTTTAGGAAGAAAACAAAGATTAAGGGGTTACGAGGGAAAATAAGGAGAATGAAGGGGAAGAAGAAATCCATTGCTGCGAACCTCTTGAAAGCACAACCAGCACTGCGAAACCTGCTTTTGCCCATCAAATGCTGCAAACTGTAGCAGAGCTAACAGGTAGCATCGAGAGGTACTATCACATGCCCTTGGTGCTATGCTTGTGAGAAAGAAACACCCACAAAGATGAGTGTGTGGGCTTTGCACCCAAAGTTTGGCGTTTTGGACCCAAAGTGAGTGGGCTTTGAATCCAAGGACATTCTAATTTAGTGTTAAGGTTGTGTTGGGGGTTTCTTAAAGGACATAAGGGCTTCCAAAAGGGACCTCAGGAGAAGTATAAATAAAGTAGCCAATGGAGAGGCTTGTGGACGGATTATTCTTCTAGTGTGTGGTGAAAGAGGCTAGAAGTGATTTAGCCGCAGACAACTAAATGAGTTGTAGGAGGAAGTTTGAATCTACAAGATTGGCCGAGTTTTTTGTGGTTGGAAGGACACCGAGTAGGGCTGGGAAGGCCGTTGGCTGTGCTAGACCACCCATAGCAAGGAAAACACTTGTTTCTGTTGGAAAAGGCAACCAATGGTATAAAGAAGAGGTCTGAGCCCTAGTTTGAGGGTTGGACTATGTCTTGAACTGGTTGCAGGGAACAAGAAGTAGGTTGAGGCTTGAATAGGGGTAGAGGATGCCTGGTTAAGGCCAGCCACAACTAGACAAGTGAGGTCATAGGCCTAGGAGTAGACCACAACTAAAAAGGTGGCACCGTAGCTATAAAAGGAGAGGCTAAGGCTAGTTTAGGGTTGTTGCAGTAGCTTGTATGGTGAGATAGGGAAACCACAGTCACAAAGGAGAGGGCTATAGCCTTGTATAGTGTTGTGATAGAAATTTCGAGGGCCAAAAAGGAAAACTAAGTGTGTTGAAGGCTTGAACAAGAGGTTGCAAAGGCTAAAGAAGGAAACCAAGGGCCTAAGGAGGCTACAAGAAAGCTTAAGGAGCTGGCTGCAACAAGGAAAGCAGGCTAGTTGTGGAGGAAAAGGGGTTTGCTAATGTTACCAAGTAAGCAACTAGATTTATGAAGGATTTATTGTTTGTATTTTTGTAGTCAAAGGATTACTATAGAGTTGTTTTTGGGGCAAAAAGGGCTTCGAGGACAAAACCTCAGCCCTAGGTGTTTGGTCAAAAGGATTTGACATTATATTTGGCATTGTATTGGAATATAAGGGGCCATTATCTTTGGCATTGGAGCCCTGAGATTTTTCTTGTTAATGGACTAATAAGAAATAAGCTTGGGCATAAATTCTTGTCTACTATAAATATATATGATTGCTGGTATAATTTTTGCTGAGCAAAAGTTTAAAGTTAGGCATTTTCAGTGTGTTTATGTTTTCTACATAAAGCATAGAGCAGACCTGATGTGTGGAATTATAACATGGTATCAGAGCTACTTTGAATAGCAGTTGGGTTAGAATTGTGCACAATGTTGAGAAATGTAACCAGTATCGGTCTTCATAATTGTATTTGAGTCATGATGTAATATATTTGAAAAAGAAAATTTATTATAAAAGAAAATTATTTATAAGCATGGGTTTCATGCTTTGTTTATTTGTTTCTAGGTCAAAAGAATCCATTGAAGGCTTTTAGGGTTTGTGTTATGTATCATTGTCCTTGTCATTATGTAATAGACCCTTCTTGGGCTTTGTATGTCAAGAAAGAAATTTATTTTTGAGTCTAAAGTGTCATTTACGCCTCCTCCACCAAGTTACCCTGCCCTCCAGTCAAGTTGGCCTCATTGAAGGAATTCGACCTCACAGATTCGCTATAAATAAGCAACGAATTGACCTCATTTGGACATCCATTCAAGAAAGTTTGATTTGCAGTTGCAAGAAGAGAAAAGAAGTGCGAAATACCTCGAAGAGGAAGAAGAAACCCTAGCGAAGGAAGGAGGAACCCTAGTGAAGTAAAAGGTTGATTTTTTCTTGTCTCTGGTTCACATGTGCGAGTTTCTGGGTTGCAATAGAAGGGTCGAATTTGCAGGTTTGCAATAGGGCCGAAGATTTGTTGCAGGAAGGTCGAAATTTAAGGTTGTTATAAGATTGAAGCAATTTGACTTGAGCTGACTTTTGGTTTTTGGCTAATCATCATGGGAGGCTGACTTGGTGGGCTAAAGGAGGTCTTTTGGTCTGGTCAAAGGTCTTTGTTATCTCATTTGATTTGGTTCTAAGGAAGAGAAGAGAATTTTTGGGTTTTCCCCTAAAAGAGGGGTTTTAGCTGTGGCTGAGAGCCTACATCTTGTTTCTCCATTGTGTTGATCTTCATATTTTGTTTTTGATAGTTGCTTGATGATAAAAGATATAAGAAGACATAAAAGAAGCTAATAAATATTACTAAGTAATCACAAGTAATTATCAAGTTAAAGGAAATCTTTTTGTCTTTCTAATTTTCTAACATGGAAACAGAGTTAAGGTGAAGAAGAAGGTATATAGGAAGCTAGTAAGATCTGTTACCTCTCAATCTAGCAAGGGTCTTAGGAGGGGTTCCAAAGGGGAAACTACTAGACCAAGTGGTGACAATAGGACAAAGACCCACTGTCACCTCAGTCAATGTCCCCTGCTCTCTACGGACTTTCACTGATGGGAGGAGTCTCGGTATTAAGGAAATCACTATGAATGGTATATCAATGATATAGTGACTGTGATTTCAAGAGCCTATTCAAAGGAGAGACTCAGATGATAAGGATTACTTGCTTTAGAAGCAAGATGTATGACTCTCTAAGAAGGGCTAAAGTGAAACCTAGACCTAAGGTTGAGGAGTATTCCTTGATCAAAGGGATGCCCTAGACCTAAAGTCTCCTATAGTAAAGGTTCCTAAAATGATCCTTGTAAAATTAGAGTGATAAAGAGTGTGGGACCACAAAGAAACCCAAGTGGACCCAAACAAGGTCAAGGGTTTGGGGTGAAACTTCAAACAAAAGGTCTTGACCAAGTAAGGGAGGAGAAAAGGATCAAAGAGATTAGATTTGACTTGAATTTTCAATGCAATGATCCTTGATGAAGCCACTAACCTATGAAACCTAGGACCAAGAACGAAATTGGAGCTAGGGCTTGGGATAATTCCAAATCTAGCCACGGGAATTCTCTCAAAATTTGTGAGGGCCTAGAGGACACCCCAATGCAGTTGTGCTCCAACTCGCTCACCAAATGGATGGTTGCAATAGATTTCGTGTGATGCCCTAGGAGACACTAGGGTTAGGGCTTAGAAAAAGAGAGAGAGGGAGGTGAAAAGATTTTCGTTGAAGTGATCACCAAGGATTAGACCAGTGCCTAGTCTATTGGGAGAATGGAGTCAATGAGATTTCAACCTTTGGAGTTTCTTTTACCCAATCAAGGAGTTCCCTAGCAACTTCGCATAGCCCTAAAGGCAACAACTAGGTTACCAAAGAAATTTATACTTCTTTACAATAGCCATTTGATGACTTATCAAGGTAATTATTGAGATAATGTACCCCTAGGAACATTCATTCACTATACCCAATCATGTAACATATGCAATACCCTCACAAAATCAAGATTTGACAAATTCACATTTAATTAGAGTAGAAACTTAGATTCCACGAGTGAAAATTCCAGACATTATGCATGAGCACATAGAATAGAGAAGTATACCATGAAAAAGCACTTACAAGTATAACGAGTATAGCTAATCATGAAAGAGAGAGAAAATCAAAGCTCCAAGACCAAGACAAGATTTCCAACTATCAAAATGCATCAAAGATCATCCAATTCGTCCTCCAATAGCTATAGCAAAATTCCCAAGAAGAGATAGAATCCAAATCCAACTGATGATGATCAAATGAAATGATCATCACATCAATATATATGATCCTCTAAGGGTCCAATCTGCCTAATTAGGCCTAATGATGCCCCTCATAATAAAATAATGTACAAAATAACATTTTTTGGTGACAAGCCCAACAAGATAGCTCCATGACATGAAAATAAGCTCTCTTAAGTGGGGAAAATGATAGATACAATAGGTCGAAGGGCCATTGAAAGTCCTAGTGGAGTCCAATATGTGCCGAGATGAGTGAATGGGCTCCAAACATAGTGATAAAGGGGGTGGCTCCTTGATCTCCAAGCAAATGACCTGTGGTGCTCCCAAGTGGTTGTGGGGGCACCAAAACATCCTCATGGGTCTCCAAATGGATCGAGCAAACATGTATCCCATTTGTAAGGGCTAGAGCAATGATGCAAGCCCTCTCTTTGTCTCCCATGGTGAGACACAACCCCATTTGGGCTCTAGAACAACTGCCAAGTGTGTGGTGCAAGTGTGTAGTTAGCTGGGCAAGGTGGTCCAAGTGCACCATCATTGCCTAATAAATAGAACACGAGCTATGGTGGAGGCCCACGACTCTCAACGCTCACCACACAAATGTGGCTATCTGCTTTCTGCTATGGTGGAGGCCCACGGCTCACCACACAAATGCCAATATGAACCTTTGGAGGGCTTAGACCCCGTATAGGGAGACCAAACCCCTAGATGAAGACCCACCTGCAATCCTGTATAAGATCCAATGCGTCTCTTCACCTTCCAGTCCAACAAATCATCAACGTAATTGAGTAAAAGAGCTTACGGATCATGAAACCAAGTGGACACTTCATAGTGGCATGCCCTTCCATAATGGGCTTTAGAACATACAAGTATCTCTAAGTTAAAAAAGGAGGCTAATCAAGGACCCAATTAGGTGGTTTCAACCTCTAAGGGAGTGATAGGTCCATGGTACATCCCTCAAGTGGTAGGTGTCATGTGACATGATGATGGAACAAAATGGGGGCACTAGGGGAAGGCTCCAAGCCACATGCAACAGTACAAGGGTAGCTATGATAAGGGAAGCCCACACTTGGGTATATAGATGTAGGAGGGAGCAATCACGATACATGAGTTAACTTGACCTTTGTTTTTCCACCCTTCTTCACATGCCTTTTGCCTTTTATTGATTTTTCCTTTATAACTGCTCAGGGCTCCAAGGAATGAGAGCATGATGTGTAACATATAGCAGTGAATACCTTCTTTAGGTTGGGTAGTTCATTGCCCACCAGGGATTGGGACAATCATGGTTTCCTTAATGATGTAGGGGACCAATATAAGGAGCCTTAGGAACCAGGGTGATGGCCATAATGATAGGGGGTAGAGCTCATGTTGGCTTTTGTCCATGTGCTAAATTTGTATGCCCTGACCATCTTTTGCATTTTTTGGTACATTTTTTGTTGAAAGTGGCCAAATTATGTTTTTATCTTTCTTTTTAGTTGCGTCAACCTCCAGTGCATCGTTCCAGGCCCGACCCAAATTGTGGACAAGGGGAGGGGGAGGCTAACTCCTTGTGGACCCAATGGACAAATGTGGACCTAGATGAAAAATATGTGGAAAGGGGTTATAATGAGTGGAGGGGAGTGATATATGTGGTGTCGGGAAGCGGGACCACACAACTCAAATCAGGATTTCCCATGTAGTGCCCCTCCTAAAGCTAGTAGCCAATAAAGGAGATCCCACGAGACTAGGATACAAGGTTAACCACCAAGTTGGATGAGGGGACAAGAGTACAAACCAAAGCCATTCTTTCTGCCGAATCCACCCACTAATCCATTCCCAAAAGTGTCCATGATAAGTAAGCAAAGATACCCAACTACATAATGAAAGTCATACCTTCGGGGTTGGATGGCCCACCTTCAAATAGACGATCATAACAAATGGGCGAGGGAGCATAATGGCTAGCTTAGGCGACAGAGATGGTGGCACATCGAGCTATCCTATGGGTGTTACCATAGGTGGGGTAACAAGATCAACAAGCTCTCAAGGAAAGAAGTTGTCAAGAAGATTATAATAAGAAGAAGGTCACAAAGTAAGTGCACATATGGCCTCATCAATGAAATCTAAGAACAAGCTTCATGAAGCTTCAAACTATAGGGCATGGAAAACAAGGATGGTGCTCATCCTTGCAAAGAATAAGATATTGGAATTTGTACAAGGAAAAGTCAAGGATCCTGCAGATGATGCTGGAAAGGAAAAATACAAGGAAACAAATATCCTCGCCATGAACTTGATTGCGGATGGAGTTAAAGACAATTTGATTCCCTACATATCTACTCTAGACATCTTCAATAAAGATGTATGATGCTCTCTCAAAATTGTTTACAATAAAAAATATTGGACAGGTGGCAAGCTTAAAGAATGAGCTTAGAACAGTTAAGATGACAAAGGATGATACAATGTCTTCCTATTTTGTAAGAATTGCTCGTATAAAGGATGAACTTCAAGCAATAGATGAGATAGTCCCAGAGAAAGAACTTGTAATTGCTGCACTACTAGGACTCCCCAAATCTTGGAATGCATTTGCAGCTAGAATTAGTAGTTGGAAGAACCCTCCATCCTTGGAAGAGATGTGGTTTGCTTGTATACAAGAAGAGTTATCCATGACAGTAGGGAAACAAGAAAATGAAGAAAACAACTCAAATGCCTACTCTACTCATGACAAGAAGAAAGGAGGATTTAAGAAGCTCAAAGGGCCAAAGAAGAAGATTGATCTATCCAAAATAGAATGTTACAATTGCCATAAGATGGGGCACTACAAAAGTCAATGTCCTAATAATCCTAAGAACAAGAAAAGAGAAAGGCATTAAGCTAATGTTGTAACAGATGAAAATCCTCAAAAGAAGTCTAAAAATGAGGACCCAAAAGTCAAAGAATTAATAGATATATCCTCCACTTATTGTCTAAGCTATTGTTTTAGTTCTCTCCTTTATATTTGATTTCTAGATTTAATATGTTTTGTTCTTGAGTTGTTTTAATGTAAAAGGAATCCCTCTCAAGACTAGGTTAATGTAAAGATCAATAGGGAGCTTCCCCACCTTTTTCACAAAAGATAAGCATCCTATTCTTTATTTCTTTGTCTTAGTTGACTTCCTCTATTTTGTTTAAAGTTTCATTTGTGCCCGTGTATAATCCTCTCTCTCGTGTTTTCCTTGGAAGGAAAGTTTGCAGGAATACTCTTAATTCAAGAAGGAGCTTGCAATAAGGATTATGTCTAGATTCAGAGGGAGACTCAAATGAGAAGAAGGAAGTTTTGTAGAGGAATCCTTTCAATAGGAAACCCTGCAAGGTTTGTAAAATAAGTAACTCAAGGTATGCTTAAAGACTTATAGTTGGTATTCTTCATATAAGAAGGTATGATCATTTTAAAATCTGTTTTATATTACTATCTCATGTCCAGGATTTGAATCATAAAGATTCTTGTTTGTCAAGGTGATCAATCTTTAGATTAGATCAACCCTTACCCCTCTATCTTTCTTATGTTTACTATGGTGAAACCCTAACCTTTAGAGTTCAATATAAAACCCTAGTCTTTTAAGGTTTGCTGTTAACGTATAGGATATATGATAAAACCCTAGATTTTAAGGATTTGATAATTTAGGGTTTATGACAAATCCATGTAATAATTAATGACAAATCTTAGGAATAAATCCCTAGGTGTATATGCTTTCATATGATTGAAACCCTAGCATGGTCAAAATTGTTGAATAACTAACATCAAAGTTTTGATGTTCATATCTAGGGTTTACGACAAAAACCCTAGTAGAAATTGATATGAGATTCTAGGGCATGATAATGAAACTCTAGATATAAAATGATTTCGCTATGAGTGAAGTCCTAACTTGATTTGATTGTATAGTCTTGATAATGAAATCTAGTGTTTGTGACAAAACCCTAGCAAAAGTGCTTGTGTCTAGGGGGTGAAGGGTGTAACCTTTGTTGATTGAAAACCTAACTTGGTCTAGGTTTTGAATATCTAAAGTATTATTTCTTAGTTTTGATGACCCTAGATACTCTCATTAATATGCTAACCATGTATTGATAAACTTGACATCATGCTCTATATATGTCCCTGGTTGTACTTGTTGAAGTTTTGTAGGTATCTAGTCTTCAAGATGTTGAAGATGCTTACCTACCTTATATTTGGTAACAATGTTGAGCATGATGGAAGGAGAAAGTTGCAAGAATTTTGATAACATTAATGTGAAGTGAGAAAGAATAATGATCCGAAGGTTGAAGTTCTCTGATGATATGAAGAAAGAGCTTATGTGATGGATTTGTCCCCTAGTAAAGAAGTTTGGATGAGGAAAGTATATATCTCTCTAGTAAGAGGGAAGGCATATTGTGACAACTAAGTGAAGACCTTAAAGAAAGAATAAAGATCAGAGAATGGCTAAAATCACTGCAAGATGGTTATTCATGATTGATATAATCGTGAACAAAAATTGGATGTTTTGGAAAGTGCTAAAGTTTGGTGCTCCTGAAGAAATTGAAGAAGGAAGCTTCTGTCGAGATTTGTTTGGATATTGTGATGACCTAAGCAACATCAGAATAGTTAAAGACCCTGAAGATTCCTGCTAGCATACAAAACATATATATTGAAGTTTAATATTGATTAGGGTTTTGAAGCTACTAGATGTTTTAACAGTTGAACAAGTTGCTGATCTCTCCCTTGGAAGTTGTTGAATATTTAAAAAAGCATGTTTGGATTGAGAGGGAGAGATGAAGTACCATAAAATTGCCCTGATGATGGTACTTGGGAGGACATCTTGGCTGACTTGTTGATGATGTCTAGATCTCGATGAGGGAGGGTATCATTGGTCCTGTGGAGCTCTGACCTTGGATATGATACCTAGATCCCTGAGGGTTGGTGTTAAGGTTGAAGCTTGATGGTACCTATAGTGGCAGATACCTGGATAACACCTTAGTCCCTGATAGTGGCTTAGATCCTTGCATGAGTGTATGACAATTGTGCCATGACACTTGGGTCTTTGATGTGTCGGATACCTTGGCCGTTAGGGTATCTGAAGCATTGAATATGTTATTGTTCTCTTCTTAAGAACATTTCAAATTGAGATCAATCTTGTACCGATTAAACAATATAGAATACCTCCCTAGTTAAGAGGGAGTGTTGAGAAATGTAACTAGTATCGGTCTTCATAATTGTATTTGAGTCATGATGTAATATATTTGAAAAATAAATTCTACTATAACAGAAAATTATTTATAAGCATGGTTTTCATGCTTTGTTTATTTTGTTTCTAGGTCAAAAGGCTCCATTGAAGGCTTCTGGGGTTTGTGTCATGTATCATTGTCCTTGGCATTATGTAATAGACCCTTCTTGGGCTTTGTATTGCAAGAAAGAAATTTATTTTTGAGTTTAAAGTGTCATTTATGCCTCCTCCACTAGGTCAACTTGCCCTCCAGTCAAGTCGGTCTCATTGAAGGAATTCGACCTCACAGATTCACTATAAATAAGCAACGACTCAACCTCATTTGGACATCCATTCAAGAAAGTTCGATTTGCAGTTGCAGGAAGAGAAAAGAAGTGTGGAATACCTAGAAGAGGAAGAAGAAACCCTAGTGAAGTTAAAAGGTTGAATTTTTCTTGTCTCTGTCTCACATGTGCGAGTTACTGGGTTGCAAAAGAAGGGCCGAAGTTCTAGGTCTGTAGTAGGACAGAAATATTGTTGCAGGAAGGCTAAATTTAAGGTTGTTACAAGATTGAAGCAGTTTGAGTTGAGTTGACTTTTGGTTTTTGGCTAATCATATTGGGAGGCTGACTTGGTGCGCTGAAGGAGGTCTTTTGGTCTGGTCAAAGGTCTTGGTTATCTCATTTGATTTGGTTCTAAGAAAAAGAAGAGAATTTTTGGGTTTCCCCCTAAAAGAGGGGTTTTAGCCCTGGATGAGAGCCTACATCCTGTGTCCCCATTGTGTTGATCTTCATATTTTGTTTTTGATAGTTGCTTGATGACAAAAGATATAAGAAGACATAAAAGAAGCTAATAAAGATCACTAAGTAATCACAAGTAATTATCAGGTTAAAGGAAATCTTTCTGCCTTTATGATTTTCTAACACACAGGTGCCAGTTCTAAGAGGGAGATGAGCTGTCTTGCTGTTGAAGGAGGGATACCTAGTCTCTTGGATTTCTGGATATGAATCCAATAGCAAAAATGGTTTTTGGTTTTTGAAAACACTACCGGTTGGAAGGGATATCCAACTACAGTTTGTGGAAGGAAAGAATCAAGCTAGTGCTGCTGGTGAATGATCTATGAGATTATGCTAACACCCAGACCAAGGCACAAACTAAGGGAACAACTTTGGTTTTGTATAACCTAGCTGATGCAAAGGCCAAGTTGATCATTCTTGATGGAGTCAAGGATCACTTAATACCTCACCTTACCGGAAAAGACAGTGCATGGTACATATGGTAAGCTCTGAAAGCGCTGTTTCGAAAAAAGAATGAGAACCAAAAGATGGTATTGAGAGAGAAGCTCAGGGACATCAAGATGGAAAGTTAAGAGAATGTGACTGTATTTCACAAGTTCATGATGAGCTTGCAGCTATAGGGGACAATGTGGAAGAATCAAAATTAGTGGGGACTGCCATAAAGGGCTTCTTAGAGTAGTGAAAGCCATTCATCAAAGTAGTAGTCTCATGAGAGAAACTTTTCGATTGGAACAGGTTGTGGGATGATTTCATTTTGGAGGAACTTTCGGGACGAGGATCTTTAGCAGAAGAGTTCTAATGACGAGAACATTGCCCTCGCTAGTAAGCTGAAAAAGGGCAAAGAGAAGTTCATCATCAAGAAGGACTTAAGCAAAGTGAAATGCTTTGCATGTGAAGAGTATGGTCATTATGCAAGCAAGTGTCTGTATAAGAAGAAAGGAGGGAAATAAAAGAAGCCTGAGATGGCGATTGCTAACTCCAACTATAGTCGACGAGGATGAGTTCACTAGGAGATTTGATGAGGATTTTTCTCTTATCTCTCATTTCTCTAGGAGCATCATTCATGAGGGTGCTTGATGCCTAGATAACGGGGCATCAAAGCATATGATAGGAACACATGAAGTATTTGAGAGCCTGACCGAGTGAGACTCTAATCTGCATGTGAAGATTGGTGATAAGAGTCAACATGCAGTTAGTGGAACTGGGACTGTACCATTTTGGATGGAGTCAAATGGATTGCTGCAAGTGTAGGATGTATTGTAGGTACTAGAGCTTAGAGGCAGTTTTTATTTTTATTTTTTATTTTATTTTATTTTTATTTTTGCAGTCTCAACAATTAAGGCATAGGGGTTTGATATTATATCCTGAAATGGAAAAGTGATCCTCAAGCCTAATGGATCTAACTCTGTCCTAGTAGTGGTTCTTGTAGTCAGAGAGAATGGTCTGTAAAGTCTAAAGGGCAAGCCTATTGACCAAGGAAAGAAGAAGGTTTTAGAGACTCAAAGGGAGTCATGTTCCAGAGGGAGTTTGTCGATTCAAAGGGAGAGTTAGCAACCTTGGAAGGGTGCTTCATCTTAGAGAAGAAAGGAGACTTCCATATTTGACAAGGAGCCATGTGTTGAAATTTCGGTAGCTCGAAAGGTATTTTTGAGTGAAGGAAACCCACAAAAGGGAGTTTGTTGGGAAAGATACCCAAGTTTGGGGTTTTGGACCCAAAGCTGTGCTTGGAACCCAAGATAATGATTTAATATTCTAATTTGTCATTGAGTGGTGAAATAGGGCTTTCTTGAAGGACAAAGAAGACCCTCAAGACACTCACACAAAAGTATAAATAGAAGGGCAATGGAGAAGCCTAAACACATCAAATGAGAAGGATTTCATTAGTGTGGAGGAGGCTAGAAGAACTTATCATAGACAACTTAAGGAGATCTGCAACAAGGGAGTTTTTAGTGGAAGGAGGCCGAGTAGGACTGAAGAACAGGATGCAACTCTGTCCAAGGATTAGGCCGTAGCTAAAGGTTTGTGTGTTGACTGGTCTATGGTAGAAGAAGTGGGCCGCAAGGCGGCAAGCCTGCAGTCCTGGCTGTAGAGTAGGTGGGTTGGCCACAACCTAAGGAAGGGAACCCACAACCAAAAGATAAGGACAAAGGGTTTGTTGGATGCATCGGGAAGCCTGAGAAGGCTACAAGTAGGAGGTTAATGAGTTGTAGATGCACTGGTGACTTGGACAAGGGTTGTCGAGGTCAAGGAAGAAGGCAAAAAGCTAGTTGAATGATCCTAGAAGTAGCCTGAGGGTTTTAGCAGTGTGGATATGCTTGCCAGGTGTGCAACAAGGCTGATTATGGTCTAAACGAGTAGACCATGTGCCAAAAGTCAAGGGCTACAACAAGGATAACAATGGTACTGAGGTCAATGGGTTAAAGGAACAACACAGGTAAGAACTTGTTGATTGTGATTTGTAGGCGAAGGACAACTGATTATATTCATTTGTTGGGTAGATCAAGACCTGATGGACTAGGCCTAAACCCTATGGTTTTGGTTAAAGATTTGACTATGTACTATAACATTGTATCAGGGTTTGCAAAGGGCCATGATTGCTGGTATGGGAGCCATAGTGTTTTCTTGTTGATGGAATAATAAGAAATGTGATTTGGGCGGAAATTCTTGTGTATTGTTGTTGATCTATTTGCTGTCACATTCCACTATGCAAGGTTGTTTTTGGTCAGACATCTATAGTGTGTTTGTATTCCTAGATAGGGCATAGACTAGACTTAGGGTGCTTGGAAATGCCAACACCATGGATTGGCGTAAACGCCTATCAGGAAAAGAAGAGGCGGGAGGTTTCTAGTAGCAAGGAAACTTCCAAGAAGGGTTTTGTTCTTACAACAAATTTTGCTTCTATGACGAGAGGTGAAACTTATGATGAATGTTGGAGAGCAGCCATGGAAGATGATTGTGTTCTAGTGTGGGAAATAGAGATACTTCCGAGGAATGGAAGTGCCTCCCTTGCTAAGGAGTGTTGAGATTGGGTAGCATCAAGAGGTACTCTCATGCCCTTGGTGCTAGGCTTGTGAGGGAGAAACACCCACAAAGATGAATGTGTGGGCTTTGCACCAAAAATTGGGGTTTTGGACCTAAAGTGAGCGGGCTTTAAACCCAAGGAAATTCTAATTTAATGTTAAGTTTGTGTTGGAGGTTTCTTGATGGACATAAGGGCTTCCAAAAGGGACCTAAAGACAAGTATAAATAAAGTAGCCAATGGAGAGGCTTATGGATAAGAAGGATCATTCTTCTTGTGTGTGGTGAAAGAGGCTAGAAGTGACCTAGCCACAGGCAGCAAAAGGAGCCGCAGGAGCAATTTTGAGGACAACAAGATTGGCCAAGTTTTCTGTAGTTGGAAGGAGACCGAGTAGGGTTGTTTTAGAGGAATGAGAGGGCCGCTAGCTGTGCTAACTTGTAGCAAGGAAGGCACCTATTTCTATTAGAGAAGGTAGCCGCTAGCATAAAGAGGAGGTTTGAGCCCTAGTTTGAGGGTTGGACTGTGTCTTAAACTGATCGTAACAGCAAGCAGGCCAAGGCCTAAATAGGGGTAAAAGAGGCCTGGTTAAGGCCAACCATAGTTAAAGAAGTGAGGCCGTAGGCCTAGGAGCAGACCACAACTAAAAAGTTGGTACCGTAGCTATAAAACGAGAGGCCGGGGTTGGTTTAGGGCTACTGTAGCAACTCACAGGGTGAGATAGGCAGCCATAGTCACAAAAGATAGGGTTGTAGCCTTGTATAGTGTTGTGACAGACAGGTCGAGTGCCAAAAATGAAGGCCGAGTGTGCTGAAGGCTTGAACAGGAGGCTGCAAAGGCTAAAGAAGCAGATCAAGGGCTTGCGAAGGCTACAGGAAGGCTGAAGGAGGTGGCTGCAACAAGGAAAGTAGGCTAGTTGTGGAGGAAAAGAGGTTTGCTAGGGCTGCAAGGTAAATAGTTAGATTTATTAAGGTTTTATTTTTTGTATTTCTATGGTCAAAGGACTACCACAATGTTGTTCTTTGAGTAGAGAAGGTTTAGAGGGCAAAGCCTCAACCCTAGGTGTTTAGTCAAAAGGTTTTGACATTATATTTGGCATTGTACTAGGATATGAAGGGCCATTATCTTTGGTACAGGAGTGTTGCCACACAATCTAACAGGGGTCCTAGGAGGGGTACCTAAGGGACAACTACTAGACCAACTGCCAACAATGGGACAAAGACTCATTGCCACCTTAGTCAATGTCCCCTGCTCTTTACAGACTTTCACTGATGGGAGGAGTCCTGGTATAAGAGAAATCACTAAAATGATAGGATCAATGGCAAGGTATGGTGTGATTTCCAAAGCCCATTCAAAGGAGAGACTCAAAAAATGTCTTAATGCTTCAAGAAGAAGCTAATGGCTCTCCAAGAAAGGCCTATAAGGAGACCTAGACCTAGTGCTAATGATGTTCGATGATGATAAGGATTCCTAAGGTCAAGACTCCTAAGATGATTAGGACCTCGCAAGAAGCCTTAAACGATACTCATGCCTTTAAATATGATACTAATAAGTGCTCTAATCATTCATGGTTTATAATTCTAGGTGCTTGCCTATTGTGAATACTCTGTATCAGTGAATCATTGTGAAGGGTATCTATTTCATTCTTAGAAAAATACATCTTTTGGTTATCTGTCATATCATTGGTATTTCTTGTTCATTTTTGCACATTCTCTTGCATTTAAGGATTGCCCCTTAATTTTAATTAATAAGTACTTGTTATCGTGATCGAAGAGTAACCATAGCTAAGTACTTAAAGCAAGCGATCCTAACCCAAGAACCACTCACATCCTTTACACAAGCACCTAAGCAGCAGTTGTCCATCCATTTACTTGGCATCTAATTTGTAAATATGCGAGAGTTTGAATCCATAAGGCAATGGTCTCAATAGTGAGTCCTATCTTATATCTTGCTTAAATTAACCAAGTGGCTAGGATACTCAACTATGTCTCCCAGATAAGTTGGCTCCCAACTTGTCTTTCACCTCATTTCCATAGGGACTACCCCCCATAGCCTGCTGTTGGGAGACAACTAAAACGAAGTGGGTAAGGATTAGGGTGACAACCACCACCCTGAGTAGTTGTTGCGGTGCCTGTACAATCCGAGCGACAACATTTTTGGCGCTGTTGCCGTGGACCAATTTATTGGACCTTGGTGTTGACGACATTCTCATTGATCCTCATAATCTTCTAATCCATTTTCATCTTCTTAATCCGTTAAGCACCATAGTTGCTGACACTTTGATATCTCACTAATCTTCTCATCGCCTTATTCACTTCTCTATATGCACCTTAAGTCACCTGACACGGGGATTCGGGATTCGGACACGTTGACCCCTTGGAACAGGACACATAGGATTCGTTATATATTATTTTATTAAAAAATATATATTTATATATATATATATATATATATATATATATATATATATATATATATATTAAAAATTAGATATTTCTTACACAAATTTTAATTAATGATACAAATTTATTGATTTCAAACATAGATCTTCATCTATAGCATGCATAGTACATACAAAATTCAAATACATGTCAGTGGTCACATAAATCATGATTCATAATTCATAAATGAAAGACAACTTACAACTACAAGATAGTAAGATAAACACACTGACAACTGTAGTTTTCTCATTAAGTCATCAAATCAAAATGTGTTACATAGGTAGTGCTGGTGCAATGCCAATGGCAAATAGAAATAGAAAATATAAAACAACTACAGGTATACAAGCCTCAAGGCATCAATCCTCATCATCAACATCAGAATCAGCATCAATGTCCTCATCATCATGGTCCCCACTGCTCTCCTCTGCATCCTCCTCCTCCCCTGTATCCATAGTCGCCTCTGCATCTGCTGGTGTGGAGGATGACCCCTCTAAGTCATCAAATCTAACAGGCTTTAGCACTGGATCATTGAGATCCATGTTGGCCAATGCCAACTCAACACTGGTGTCCAAACCCATATCATCAGGAAAGACATCCCACATCTTTGTCTTTCCCCTCAACCACTCTTCCCTCTCCCTGTAAATAAGATGAAGGTTGGTGTGCACATACACCATTGTCTCTGATTTGGACTGCTCAAGCCTGCTCTTCTTCACACTATACAAATTCCCATATGTGCTCCAATTCCTCTCGCAACAAGAGGATGAAGTCACCTGAGAGAGGAGCCTCATGGCTAATGCTGAAGAGGAGGGCTTGTTGCCTCATGATTTGCCCACCAAGAATAGTGCTTCTTAGTCCCTCTGTCTCTAATCACATCATAACCTACAAATCGACCATTGCCAGTGGAAAACTCTGCAAAGGCATCCTCCACCTCATCAAGCAATGCACTATCTTGAAAAATCCGCCTGAATGCCTCTTTCCTCCCCTGTGAGATTTCACCGTCCATGTGAGGAGGGAATCCGTGGGAAGGTCCACCATTCAGCCACTCATGGCTGTAGTATTTGGGGTTCAAAGAGTGAGCCAAACAATGTAAAGGTGTACAATTCTTGTCCCATCTGCTGACAAGAATATTCTGTATAGTATCACAGAAGGCCTCTAGTGATGTCTCATACTCGGGGCACTCACTCTGTAGAATAATGCTCCTCACAGACTCAATCATGGAATCCCATCCCTCATAAACCTCTCCTAGGATGGGTTTGTCTGTATCTGCAAATCGAAGTAAAGAAATGATAGGGTCCATGATCTGAATAATTAGATCTACCCTCTCCCACCAAGCATCATCTAGCACTGTGTCCTTCACTCTTTTAGAGGCTACCTGATCTGTCTTTCTCCAAAAAGACCAAAACTCAGAAATAACCATGGACCCAAGAGCGGTCTTGACCTCCCTCAACCTCTTCAACATCATGAAGAGGCAAACCGTGTATCAACAGTCTTCAACAATGATAGATTGGTGTACTCCTTGTAGATAGTGAGGGCATTTGTATGATTTTGCACAAAGTTGCGGATATGTCTTGCATCCTCAATAATGCTTCCAATCCAAAGCACATCAAAAGCAATGGATTTCAGTGCTAAGTTCAATGAATGGACAATGCAAGGTGTCCAAAACACTTGTGGATATTTAGCTTCCACAATCATGCCAGCAACCTTGCAAACAGGTGCATTATCTGTAATGATTTGCACACAAGAATCAACATCTACATTTTCAATAACTTTAATAAATAACTCACCAATAAATTGTGTATCCTTATATTCTCCAAGTGTATCCACTGCTTTCATGAAAACTGGACCACTCAAGGAAGACACCATGAAGTTGATGATTGGGTGTCGTGCTGGATCTGTCCATCCATCAGAAACAATGCTAACCCCAGATGTTGGCCATGATGCTACAATAGGCTCAAGCATTTTTTGCACCTCTTTTTTTGCCTTCGTCAACAATGTGGTTCTCAGCTTCTCTGACCCAGGAGGCACATACCCTGCTGGAGCCCCTTGAGTTAGAGCTCGACACATCTCAATAAATAGAGGTGAGCGTGCAACATTAAATGATATGAAGTTTTGATAGAAGAAGAAGGTAATGGTGAGATCAAGCTCTTCCCGTCTCTCTTTTTGGAAAATCTTGTCCATTGGACCAAGTGCAATTGCTCTTCTTTTTGTTGCTTGTCCCCCAATAGAAGTAGAACTCTCAAATGGAAATTTGGTGGTGGCTTTCCTCAAAAATGGAAGGGGGTCTTCATTCTTGGGTTTTCTTGATTTTGAAGCCACATTTTCCATACCAACAATGGACCCCCTTCCAATTCTTTTCTCTTTTGTAAAGAAACAGCTTTACAAGCTCCAATCCCACAACCCGATAAAGCCAACAAATGTGCTTTCACACGAAAATATGTGCTTTTGAAAGCAATGTGACAAAAGGTGCATCTCCATTGCACATTGCCTCCTCCCTTCCCCTTGGTGCTTGTCCCATCCTCTCTTGTGACATATTTCCACAATGGATATTTATCAATGTTGTCTCTAGGTCCTCCTCTTCCATCAACATTACTTGCAGCAGACTCTGATGATATTGGGGGAGGAGGGGCATCTCCAATGGAGACATTCTTGCCCTTCCTTTGCCCCTAACTGCTGCCTTTGATTGAGCCATGAATATTGTAAAAGAAATGAACAAAACATGCACAAATTTGTAAACAAAAAATCATATACAAACTGCTGTAATAGAATAAGAAATGCAAAAAAATGGAGCTGAAATGCACTTACCTGGTGCTTGAATCTCCTTGTTGAACGCTCTACTCCCTTAGCTCCTTGCTCCAAACCCTTCTCTCCTTGCAAACAACTCAAACAATGCAACCCAAATGATAAACAACGTGAATGAAATGAGGAAATGCGGCCTTTTTTAATCGTGGCAGTCGCTTTTCTGGGACACGAATCCTGGAATCGTGACACACTGGCAAAAATCGGGATTTGTTTAGGATTCGAAGAATCTGAGTTTAGGATTTGTTTTTTGACCGAATCGTATTGGACACGCAAGATTCTGGTTCGCCAGGCTATTTGGATGAATCCGGTTACTTAGTTTTCACCTTAGCACCTGAACTTTTGGGTTAGTTTCCTATTTGGGTGGCGACTTCACTGATTCATCCATTCATAAAAGCTTACTGGTAGCTTAGTTAACTGTGCTCTTTGGGCTCAATTAAGCAAATTATATTATAGTAAGCATTCAATTTTTTCTCAGATAGGAAGCCTTCCTTGACATCCACTTGCTTCTCCCTAACTAACTGTTTGGTTTTTTGCCTTCTGGATTTTGGAGATAGATTCATGTTCAAGTGAAGACTCCACTTCTTTCATTTTTTACAAGAATTCCTGCTAGAGGCTCGTCTCTTGTAGATTTCTTGATAGTCTTGAACAAGGATATCTCTCTCTGACATCCATTGGCTTCCCTTTCCCCTCAAGCATGTCATCATGGATGACTTATCCGCTCCTTGTCATTTTACTAACACTCAAGGTTATCCTCACGACCTTCCAGAAGAGGAATATGGGGTTAAAGAATTAATAGAAATCATTAAAAATACGCATGATGAACAAAGAAATCAATTCAATGATATGCAAAATTACATAAAGAAGCTGCAAGAGAATGAGTTAAAACATTATGGTGATCAAGAAGCACCATATTGTAGATCTTGTAATCACTTTCATGATGAATCCACTTGTGCCATTGCAAGAAGAATTTACGATAGTGGAAAGGTAGGGACTAGTAATCAGATTAATCATTTTGACGATGAAAAGGAAAATGATAAGCATCTTGTTAAGGAATTAACTCAGATGATCAAAGACATGTAGTCTAGTCAAGAAAAATTAATAGCAGATCACGCCAGAGAAATGAGTTCCATGGGGAACAGGTTGCAGGCAATGGAAGTTACTCAATATAATCAAATGATCAATTTTCAGAACATGATGGATACCATAGAAGAAGAGCATGTTGAAGAGCTAAGTTCCATAAAAGCAAATCTTAAGAAAGAAATAAATTCTATTCAAGAAAATCATAATAGAATGATAAAGGACATGGAAGCTAATCAGATATCTCTTCAGAATAGGTTATTAGCTAAAGAAGAAAAACATGCTGAAGAACTAAAAATCATGGAGACTAATCATTCTAATCAGATGATCACCATGGAGAAAAATCATGCCAGGGAAATCAGTGCTATTAAGAATGAACATTCCAACCAAATGAATGCCATTGAGGATAGGCTGCAAAGCTTGATTAAGACCATGGAGGCTGATCACATACAACAAATGAAAATTATGAAATCAATACATGTTGACGAAATGAATGCCATAAGAATTGAACAGACCACTCTTCAAAGTAAGCTACAAAAGATGGAAAAATCACAGGTTCAGGAAATCCAGCCAAGACCAAAGGATCCAGTGCATGACCCTCCTAGCTCGCCAAAGCAACCTTGATCTTATTTTGAAGAAGTCATTGATTCCATTGAGAAATGGTTAAACAAGGATGATCTAGGGAGGAAGGAATCTGAAAGAAATTAGATCGATGTTTGCAACACTGATCCAACAGTGTTGACAGAGTAGTGTCATGAAAATAAAGAAGAGCAGGTCACAAAAATCATGGACACTCCAAATCTTCCGGATGAGAGTTGTCCAAATCAGGTAGAAAATTGCATACTAATCGCATCAACATCAACATCGCATCCTGTCGAAAGCAAGCGTAAAAAGCAAAAGAGAGGAAGGAAGAAGTTTGATGCATTTAATGGTAGAGAGTAGCGTGATATTCGAATGAGTCAAAGTCCTAGCATTTTCAGAATTCAACATGGCACATCCGAAAAGCAACTCACAGACTTGCTGGAAAGTCGGCAGAGGCTTAGTATGCACTATGTTGAAGATATCTAATGCCATGGGGCATTGTTTGTATAGTATCTCTAACCCTACTCCTTTTGTTTCCTCTATCATTAGATAGTTTTATTTCACACATTTATGATTATGTCTTTCCTATTTTAGTTTGTTAGATTATATTTTTCTATTCTAGCTGGAACCCTTACGCTGACCTCTGCGCAGTGCTTGCGCACGCCCTATGACGTCTGACCTCTGAATTGCCTCTGATGAAGTCGTTCTGTTTGTCTTTGCTGAGGAAATTGTTTCTCCGACACTCTGGAACCTCTGTCAGGCCTCTGGAATTGAAAACAAATTTTCCTCCAACTAAATCGAGTTGCTCTTCTGAAGCAATTGCGCAGTCCTCTACGTTTCCCCAATAGGAAAAACTCGACCTCTTGCTGCAGCCTCTCTGGATCTGGAAAACTTCCTCCAGATCATTGTCCCCCAACCCCTCACTGTCTCTGCTTCGATCTCAGGCTCTTTCACAATTGCTGTTGCTCTCTGGAAATCAATCTGACAAGGAAATCGAACCACTCAAGTGTATTCTCCAAGTGCCCATCAACTTCTTCTTACAATCCTCTATTGGAGCACCAATGACCAAGATTAAAACTTAATCGGGGGCTAGGATCATCTTGAAGTCAATTCGCGTGAGTTTCTAGACTATTTTCACCTTGAATTAATTAATTAACCAGTTTTCCTAAGTTTAGACTTAGGAAACATTAAAAAATTGGTTAACAATCTAATTAAATCATCTATAGGTGGAATTTCTAGAAACGATTTATGGGTTTTGGAGATCTCCTGCATTCTAGCCTCTCCACCAAATTTCGTGGCTAAAACACATCCAATGCTACAAAAACTAACAGGGATTAGTTCCGCACAATTCAATCTTGGTTTTGCTGCATTTCGACGATTTCTATAGAACAGAGTTAGTAATGGGCATATTTTAATTAATTATGCTGAAGCTGTTGTTTTAGGCTGATTACTTGGATAAACACCTTGGCGTAATAACTCGTTGGAACCAAGGCAAAAGGAACTACAGGGCAGGATGAAAAGAGGCTTTGGGTGGCCCGTGTGACTGTGGGCTAAGCATTTTCCAAGTTAAAAGTGACTTTAAATAGTTAATAAAAGTCACTTTATTAAATAAAGAGGGCAAAAGTGCTTTTATTATTTAATTGGGGAAAAAGGTAAAATTGGCAAGTGAGTTGTAAAAATGGAAATGAGGGGGTCCTCCTCGTTCTAGTCTTTTTCCATTTGAGAAAAATCATTTTTGGAGGGCTCTTGGAGAAGAGTCTAGGGTTTTGAGAAACCCTAAGTCTGGTGTTGGAAACACTGAGAGGGGGGTGAAGAGTATTTCTCTTCAATTAGTATATTTTTAACTTCACAGAGTGTTAATTTATATTAATATCAAATAAATATAAACATTCATCAACACCATTCAACAATGCACAATAATAAAGACAGTACACCATATATTTTTAGGTTGAAACCCTTATGGGGGAAAAACCACTAAATGCTTCTTAATATTTGTCTTCAATAAATTTACATCAATAGGAAGCTCCAACTTCCAAGATTTACAACATCAATTAAAGGAGGCTTCGACCCCTTGGTTTACCAGCTCCGACTAAAAGGACACTCTATCGCCTTGATTTACATGCTCCAATCTGAAGGATGCTCACCAACTCTCACTGGGTGGACGCTCCAACACCTGAGTTTACAAGCTCCGACTTGGAGGAAGCTCTGACTCCCTGATTCACCAGCTGCTACTGGAAGGATGCTACAACACCTTGTAGAGGTTCCAACCTGCCCTAGCACCACCCTGCCACCCTGAAGTGTTCTTAGGTTCCGACTGGAAGGAGACTCCATTCTCCTAGCTCGCACCACCCTGCCACCCTGCTCAGCAAGCTGCCACTTGCCCTGAATGCTCCAATCTTTAGCTTACTATGACGGATCATGTTTCACAATTTTCAGACTGGGCCCACATACATCAATTTGCTCAACTGAATACCAAGAACAAATTACTGATCAACAGGCAAATCTACTCATCAAACCCTAACTCATCAATACTGTCAAATGCCAATCCATTTGTTCTATTTTCATCAACACATTCAATAAGACATCCTTGACAGTCGACAACAAATACATCATCAATCATCCATCACATTTACTGTATCAAGGAGACCTGTCATAAACCCTATTAGCATCACGTTCTTTGCTCAATTGTCAATAATGCTAAGCCCTCTTGTAGCAAATACAATCTCAACAAACATTTGACAATTCTGTAACACTTCTGTGGCGAATACCCTCGCTGTATCAAATTGTGAAGTACCGACAACATCTAACTTATGAGCACAATCCTCTTTCTCTGCAATATATAAGTTTGCTCATGAACATATCAACATTCAGATCCAACCATAATACCAGCTCTTTATACTGTGAACATCAAAATCAATCATCCGAGACTATCTCAAAAAACTTTGTAATGATCATTATCAAACCTTCCACAACAAGCCATACATGAACAACTCAAGTATACAATACTTAGTCTCTGCATATGGGAAAAGGACAAATAGCAACAACATATATGAAGTTCATAAATAAACTATCCCATAAAGCTCTATTACTAATCTAAGGTCAAGAGCATGTGAAGTTCTCATCAAACCATAACACTTCCGTCACTGCAACATGAACTATATCTGAAAAACTTTATCACATAGGTCTCTGCATACATCATTCAATTCATTTCTAGCATACTGGTCAACAAGAAATACAACCTCTACAGTCATCAAACGTGTAGGTCAATCTATGAAAAGACTTACTATCACTGCAACAAATCAATTCATTACGTTCTTTGCATATAGATCTCTGCAAACAATAGATCACTGGCCATAGATCACTGCAAATCCTAGTTGATAACATGAAACCTTAGCACTGCTTAAGTTACATCATCCAGTGGGATCAAACCCTAGTTCTTTCAGACCCCTGCATTACAAGTATCGTGCCCTGATATAAATACAAGTCCAAAACTCTGTTAATAGTGTTAAGTATGGCATCGTGCCTATTTCAGCAATCCGTTTCACATATTCTGCTTCAATGATAAAAAATCTCCCCAATGCATGAACCTCAATACACTGTCTATTCTACACCAGTCATACTTACAGGATACATCACCATATAAAAAATGGATCATTTACACATGGTACCTTTCTCGACGAAATACATGATAATATGATTGCAAAGGATATTAGCTAAGTCCCCTGACATGGGGATTCGGGACACGTAGGATTCGAGATTCGTGGTGTCAGATTCGAACACGCTGACCCCCCGGAACAGGACATGTTATATATATATATATATATATATATATATATATATATATTAAAAATTAGATATTATCATATTTCTTACACAAATTTTAATTAATGATAAAAATTTATTGATTTCAAACATAGATCTTCATCTATAGCTATTAGCATGCATAGTACATACAAAATTCAAATAAATGTCAGTGGTACTGGTCACATAAATGATAAATCTATTAAAAATTTAAATCATGATTCATAATTCATAACTGAAAGACAACTTACAACTACAAGATAGTAATATAAACACACTGACAATTGTAGTTTTCTCATTAAGTCATCAAATCAAAATGTGCTACATAGGTAGTGTTGGTGCAATGCCAATGGCAAATAGAAATAGAAAATATAAAACAACTATAGGTATACAAGCCTCAAGGCATCAATCAACATCAGAATCAGCATCACTGTCCCCATCATCATGGTCCCCACTGCTCTCCTATGCATCCCCCTCCTCCCCTGTATCCATAGTCGCCTCTGCATCTGCTGGTATGGAGGTTGACCCCTCTAAGTCATCAAATCTAACAGGCTCTAGCACTGGATCATTGAGATCCATGTTGGCCAATGCCAACTCAACAGTGGTGTCCAGACCCATATCATCAGGAACAGTGTTACTTGGGAGCGGGAGCGAAAGCGGGGAGCGGGAGCGAAAACGGGAGCAAGAGCGACATATTCAGAAGCTCTTGGTTTGGTGCTCTTGATTAAATACGAGTTCCATACCCTAATACATGACAAAATTCAATGGAAACATTGCAATCCCCCAATCCTAAAATCCTGAAAAACTGATAAGTCTGCTGGATTTTGAATGAAATCTAAAATTCTACTTTCTCCATATGAAATCCAATGAGGCCGGAACCACTCTCAAACATCCTGAGTCATTTCATGGTAATGTTAAAAATTTAAGTAAAAGGATTTCATCCTTTTACTTTAATAATTTAACATTACCATGAATAGCATATCAATACTAGGGCCTAGACTTGATCATGAAGCTGCCAAAATGCTCTACTCCTTGCTGCAACAGCATAAATCACTTGCCAAATGAAAATATTAATGAGCAAACACGGCCTTTTCTTTCCCGCACTGAGCTTAGCGAGTCCTGGAAACAGGACACGTGTCCCAAAATCGCGACACGCTTTTGAAAATCGTGACACGACCTCGGATTCGACGTGTCATATGATTTGGACACGAATCCGTACCGAATCGTGTCGGATTTGCTGGATTCGGGATTCGTAGGGGGTTTAGGACGAATCCGGTGACTTAGGATATTAGATGCCATCTGTAGCATCTAAATTTATGTTCCTGCAATGCAAATCAACACCATCAGACTGTCAAGCAAATCTCAGAATTACTTTTGATTAGTAATATGTCAACCTTTGGAAGCAACAACATTTTGACCTCTTAGAATGGCTCTGCTCACATATCTTTGCAATCCAAGTCTAGGTCAACGAATATTGAATTACTGTTGCTAATCCAATCTTGCTATCACAGAGCACTAATAAAAATGGTATTTAGTTTGTATACATTGAAAAAATGAGTTAAGACATACACATTTGATACAACCAAAACATTGCTGGATTCTTTGACTGATATCAGCATTCATTCGAATTGATTACCTATGATGGAAGCACGAGATCTGATTCATGACATGCTTCATATCACAGACCAATCATTGTATCTCTGTCACTGTTAATGTGTAGAAAATTTAGAAGCTACAGGTTGACAAGCATTTGATTGATGCAAATGTAATAATGAGTTCTCAAAACATGTCCATATGTTTTTCACGTAGACCTAACACACAATGCATAAACCGCCTCACAAGCCAGAACTTCATCCAACTCAACATTTAGAGACAACCTTTAAGAATATCGATTGCATTGTACTGCTGAAGGGAGTGTTCATCCGTCATCACATTACTGTCAAGGGTTTCATCAAGGGTTCTTTCCCGCAGATGGGGGCCAAGAGCATCACTGATCAGATCACAAAGGTGACATTACATTGTTTCAACGAAATTCCTCAAATTTCACAGTGCAGTTCTTCCGTTAATTTCAAAATTGTGATGGCAAGGCACCAACAGGTGTCTATAGTTTAATGAGTTCGTTGTTTTGTCTCATTCAAGAATATTTCCTTAGTGACGACTTCATATATGTTATACGACCAATGTAGTGCCACAATTATCCATTGCAGTGGTCACAACTGCCAATAAAGTCAATGAAACACCTGTTGTTTCAATGAAACAGAATTAGTACTACGCCCAGATCATTAGCGAATTGTAACACAGAAATTCAGAAGTTGTATGCCCAAAACCCTAGCCTGAAATTGAATAATGAACCCAGAAATCCCTTCAAATAGATCGATTTTCTTTGAAAAATTTCAAACTCCACATAGCTGCAGATAGAAGATGAATGTGTCTTTAATCAAAATGGATAGAATCGAGCTCCTTTAAATAGTAATGGAAGGAGCTTCTTGTTAGGATATTCCGACACATAGGAAATAGTTAAGCATAACTTGGTTTAGTGTAGAGTTAGGTAAACTGTGTTTCTTTACTATGTACATTTGTAACTTATCGCAGAACTTCATACTCGTAATGAAGCAATGGAACAACTCACTAAAGTTTTTGGAATTAAAAATAAAATTAGAGCCCATCAACTCGAAAATGAATTGGTTACATTGGACCCCAATACTTTTTCTTCCATTGAAGATTTTTTGTCCAAGTTCAAGACCCTTAGACTTCTCTTGGAAGGTGTTAAGGTTAAGAAAGAAGATGGTAGCCTTATCTATTCCATTCTTACTAAGTTAGGACTAGCCTACTCTGTGTTTGTTTCCACTTTCCATTCTACTAGAGAAGCATTTATTTCTCAAGGACAAGACTACAAGTCCCCCTCTTTTGATGCCTTTTGTGATTCTTTAATAAGAAAACAAGAAAAACTCTTACATCTTGGTCTTCTTAATCTTGGAAACTCTTCTAAGAAAGCTTTAGCTGCCCAGCAACAACCAAATTCAAAGAATCCTAAGAAGCAGTATCTTAAAAAGAATGGTCCTAAACCAAACAAGGGTCCTAAGCAATTTCAGTCTCAAAATGAAAAATCATTTCAACAAAAGGATAAGGCAAATAAAAACAAAGGGAAGAAGATTGATAGACATTGCCACTTTTGTAATCGAGATGGCCTCTTAGAATCCAAATGCTTTAAGAAGATGGAAGCCTTGGAAGCAGCAATGAGGAAGCATAACATCCATTTGGAGCACTCTTCAACTTTAACTTCATCTTCATGAATATCACTTTCTGCATGTGGTTGTCAAGCATCTCGGTCTGGTTATGCACTAAATGTGTCTTCTTTTTCTCATTCTCATGAGTGGCTCATTGATTCTGGAGCTTCTTATCACATGGCCAAAAACAAAGCCATGTTTACTTCTTTAAATGATTGTAACACCAAAACTATATATGTTGGTGATGATAGATCTCTTAGTGTTGTAGGGACTGGAACTGTTCATCTAGACAATGGTCAATTTAATGATGTATTATGTGTTTCAACCTTATCCTGCAACCTTCTATCTGTATACCAGATAACTTATTCAGGTGAAGGTAAAACCATTGAATTTTCACCTCACGATGTTGTAATTAAGGACATAAGAGATCCTAAACAGATTTTAGCTACTGGCATTATTGATGATTCTACAAGGTTGTATAAGTTTAACAACTTTGGGTCATCAACTCTTCCCTCTGTATTTGTTGCTCATAATGATGAAGTGAGCAAACTTTGGCATGAGCGATTTGGTCACTTAAACTTTCACTTCCTTCAAAATCTATGTAAAGAAAATATGGTGACAAGTCTTCCTATGGTATCTTGCAGAGATGTTGTTTGTTCTGGATGTGTACTCAGAAAACATCATTGGGATAGTTTTGAAAAATGTGCCTCTTGGCATGCCTCAGCCTCTTTACAGCTTGTGCATAGTGATTTATGTGGTCCACTTCCAGTTGTTTCATTCTCTGGCTACAAGTATTTCTTAATTTTCATTGATGATTTCTCCAGACGCACTTGGGTATACTTCTTAAAACTCAAGAGTGAAGTATTTAACATGTTCTTGGCCTTTAAGGCCTTTGTTGAAAAACAATCTGGACATCAAATTCTTAAGCTAAGATCTGATAATGACGGAGAATATGTTAACAACAAATTCATCAACTTTTGCACTGAGAATGGAATTCAAATGCAACATATTGTTCCATATACTCCAGAACAAAATGGTGTAGCTAAAAGGAAGAATCACACCTTAAAGGAAATGGCTAATTGTATGCTTCAATCTAAAGGATTTAGTCTTAATTTTTGGGCAGAAGCAATTAACTGTGCAAATTATATATTAAATCGCACTCCTACTAAGGTTTTAAAGAATATCACTCCAGAGGAAGTATGGGGCTCAATTAAACCAGATGTAAGTCACTTTTGTGTTTTTGGAAGTGAAGCATGGGCCCATATTCCAGATGAGAAACGTAAAGCTTTAGAACCTAAGAGTGAAAAATGTATTTGTGTTGGATATTCTGAAGATGTCAAAGGATATAGACTTATTCCACTTAAGTCCAAAAATGTTATCATTAGAAGAGATGTAAAGTTTGCTGAAAATATATCGGCCTACAAGCCTAGTTTGGCGGATGTGCCACCTCTCTCTATCCCTTCTACTTCTGAAAACATTTCTTCTTCAGATGATGACAGTGAGGATGACAATCCTCCCCCACCTTCTCAGGATCCTCCTTCAACTCCTCATCTTCCAAAATGGGTTCGTGCTACTCGGGATGCAACAGATGCTCTTGCAGGTGATCCTACAGATCAGCGACGTACACATTCTTAGTTCGATAGAGCCTCTTCTTTACTGGCTCAAGCTTTAGTGAATTATGATCCTGACACCTTTGCAGAAGCTTTAGGCCATCTAGATTGGGACGCAGCTATGAATGAAGAATATTGTTCATTATTGGAAAATGATACATGGGATTTTGTTCCTCTTCCAAAGGGACAAAGACTTGTTCGATGCAAATGGGTTTACAAAACCAAGTTTGGACCAGATGGAAAAGTTGATAAACATAAAGCTCGTCTTGTTGCTAAGGGTTTTTCACAAGTTGAAGGCATTGACTATATTGAAACCTTCTCCTCTGTTGCCAAAATGAACTCTATCCGCCTTGTTCTTTCCCTTGCTACCTCTTTCAAATGGGAAGTCCATCAGATGGATGTTAAATCCGCCTTCTTGCATGGGGACTTGCATGAAGAAATCTATATGGAACAACCTACTGGCTTTATAAAAACAGACTCTAGCCTTATGTTGGCCTAAGAAATCCCTTTATGGTCTCAAGCAAGCCCCTCGGGCTTGGTATGCCAAAATGGATAACTTTCTTTTAGATACTGGCTTTTCTAGGTGTCATTTTGACAATACTGTCTACACCAAGAAAGTGGGTAAGTCTCTTATCATTCTTATTCTTTATGTTGATGATCTTATCCTTACTCGTAGTGATCCCAACCTTATAAACCATGTGAAGTCCAGCCTTAAAAAGAAGTTTGAAATGACAGACTTAGGACACTTGCATTATTTTCTTGGTCTTCAAGTCTTGTAATCCAAGGAAGGTATTTCCCTTTCCCAGTCCAAGTATGCCTATGATCTTCTACGCCACTTTCACATGGAAGACTGTAAGCCAACCCCTTCTCCCTTTCAGTCTGGAGCCAAACTCTCAGTCACTTGTACTACCCCTGAAGTTGATGCTACCTTATACCGTCAGCTTGTAGGAAAAATTTTGTATCTGACCCATACTCGTCTTGACCTTTCCTTTGCTGTTGGCCTTATTGCTCGGTTTATGCAAAACCCACATGAAAGTCATTGGAACGCTGCTAAAAGAATACTTCGTCATGTTCGAGGTACAATTCAGTGTGGGATTCATCACAATACAAAAGCATCTCCTCTATTGGTTGGTTTCACTGATTCTGATTGGGCTGGTGACCCTGATGATTGGAAGCCTACTGCAGGTTATGCCTTCACTCTTGGTTCTGGACCTATTACATGGGCTTGCAAGAAACAAAGTGCCATTTCTCTTTCTTCAGCAGAAGCAGAGTATCGTGGCACCGTAGAAGCTAGTAAGGATATTCCGACACATAGGAAATAGTTAAGTATAACTTGGTCTAGTGTAGAGTTAGGTAAAGTGTGTTTCTTTACTATGTACACTTGTAACTTACAATCTGATGGTCATGATATGTTCTAGACATGAAGTGATTCGATGGTTCATTCTCTCCTCGGTATTATCGACACTTGATCCGTGGCTTAACACCCGATTGGTCCATGATCTCTATTTAAAGAGCATGGAGGGTCATTTGTAGGGTGACCGTTCATGAGAGAATCTTATGTAAATTTTCTTTCTTTTATTAATAAATTGCCTGAAGTGACCGCGTTGGCTTAGGCTGTGGACTGTTTCCCTCTTTGAGAGTTTTAACCACGTCAAGAATACTGGTGTATTGATCTGTGATCTGTTTGTGAGCGGTGTCCTTTGGTGTTCTATTTGAGGAACTTACCTTGTAAATTCCTACACTTCTAGATAGTCGACTGTGAAAATTTCAACTATGAAATCCTATTGCAGCAACTAAAAATTAATTTTCTAATTGTTAATTTAATTTAACAAGTTTTCTGCTACGGAAAATACCAAATAATTCACACTGCAACCTTCAAAAATAAACTACGGAGGAAAATAGCGCTGGAAAATGAAAATATTCTAGCACACACATAAAAAATTGACGCAGTTATTTTTGGACATATGTCCTCGGATAAAACCATCTTGGGAAAACCGGTGCAGTAGTTGAGGGTTTTATTATTATGCAATAGTGAGAAATTATGAGTACAATAATATTGATGCCGAATACTAGCTATCCTGCAGAGAAAATACTGGCAAAAATAACTAGAGGGAAATTACCCTCACTCCAGGGAATTTTGGCACTGGACTGCCTCTGAAAAGCAAGCCGTCCAACTGGGCCTGCGCAGGCTCTGCGTCAATCTGATGCTACCTGCTGCAACTGTTGCCTAAAATGACTGCTAGTTTAGTTGTCCTGCCTGCTACTACCTGGGAAAACGTCTCTCCGACCAATGTTGCACGAAGCGGAAGTGTTTTTTGGAAGCGGGGACGCGGAAGCGTCTGCTATATATATATATATTTTTTATATTTTTTTGCATTTATACTCAAAACAAACATCCCAAATACCAAATTAATTGTAGAAGACATGAAAACATGCATATTTTTGCATAAATCAAGATAGATATAACATCCATTTTACATTAATGATCTAGAATCTAGATTCTTCTCCTCTTGTCTAGCCTTTGCCTCTCCCTCAATTGTCTAGGGATATTAGTCAACATTGCCCAATTTTGATCAAACTACTTGATTCAAGACTTAAAATATGGTAGAAAAAGCTTAACATGTTTGATCGATGATTTTGACTTGATTGAAAGGTAATTTTTTGCTAAGGGCATGCCGCGTGACAAAGGAGTTCAACAATTAACACCACCAACACTAGGGTACATATAGGGCTTGGTGCTCTTGATTAAATGCTAATCGCATACGTTCATACTTGATATAATCTAATGAAATGCCACAATCTCATTGATCCCGAATTCCTGAAAACTGTTAAGTCTGCTGAATTTTGAATAGGATATGAAATTCTATTTTCTCCATATGAAGTCCAATGAGGCTGGAACCACTCTCAAACATCCTGAGTCATTTCATGGTAATGTTAAAAATTTAAGTAAAAGGATGAAAATGAAAAATAAAGGAGAATGTCACTTTTACTTTAAGAATTTAACATTACCATGAGGGAGCATCTGCTATATTTATATTTTTTTTGCCTTCATTCGTAATTTCGTCACCCTAACCCAAGGTGGACCCACCCCCAACAAGCAAACTCACCTAAAATTTGAAAAAAAAATTGAAAAAAAAAACGATTTTCTAAACGCTTTTCCAGAAGCTTTTCTGGAAGCGTACGGAAGCGTACGGGAAGCGAATGCTTCCTCCTCCGAAGCGCCACGCTTCTGACGCCCGAAGCGCCGTACGAAGCGCGCTTCGGCAGCGGCGCTTCCGTACAACGCTTCCAAATTTCCAGGAAGCGGCTAAAAAAGCCGAAGCGGCGCTTCCGGCCAAGCTTCCTAGGCGCTTCTGTACGGGACGCGCTTCGGGCCTTGGAACCCGGGGGGGGGGGGGGCGCTTCGTGCAACACTGTCTCCGACAGTTTGGGACTACTTCCCGGCCTCTGGAATTGAAAACTTCTGCCCTCTTCAGCAAATCGAACTGCCTTCTTGAGGCTTTGCACTGCTTCATGGAGAAATCTTGGCCTCTCTGGAAATGTACTTGCTGGATCTGGAAAATTTCTTCCAGCCTCACTGTCCCTGCCCCTCATTGTCTCTGCTTCGATTTTTGGCCTTCCAACCACTATTGCTGCTCTCTGGAAATCAATTTTCCAAAGACATTGCACTGCTGAAGTGTATTCTCCAAGTGCCCATCGACTTCTTATAATCCTCTGTTGGAGCACCAATGACCAAGATTAAAACTTAATCAATGGTTAGGATCATCTTGAAATCGATCCGTGTGAATTTCTAGACTATTATTACCTTGACTTGATTAATTCTGATTAATTAACTAGTTTTCCTAAATTTAGATTTAGGAAACATTAAAAAATAAGTTAATAATCTAATTAGGTCATCTCTAGGTGGAATTTCCAGAAATGATTTATGGGTTATGGAGATCTCATGTATTCTAGCCTCTCCACCAAGTTTCATGACTAGAACACATCCGGTGCTACAAAAACTAGCACTCCCTCTTTGCGAGAACTGTGTTCTAGTGCTGCACATCCTACCACAACACTATGTCTCTGTATCATCCTTTGTCATGCTGCTGATGTCTAGTGCCGCTGCCCACCAACTAATGCGCAACTCTGACGCTACTGACACTGCATACTGCTGCCAACTCTGCATCTGCACTGCAACTCCCTCTCAATTGTTGCTGCTGCAACTGCAAATACTACCACTGAGAAGCATCCAAAATACTGAATCATCTGTGTTCAATATGATGCATTTGTCTCCCAAGTCCTGACTGCTACTAGCCTCTACACTATCACTGAAGAATCTGCACTGTTGCTAACTCTGCACTGAGCCACTTGCTCGTTGTCAACACTGCACTGTGCTCCTCAACATCTGACTGCTACTAGACTGCAACTGTCACTCTGGTACTGACTGCATCAACTGCCATTGATCCATCCTGCTACCAAATACTGTGGGCCCCTGTAGCCAGGTAATGATCCATGGGGTGGACAGGACCCTGCTTAATCTCTGTAGCTCTTTGGGGCTACAACACCAAATCACCCCACCTCACTCTTGGAGGTATATTGCGAACATAACAAACTCTTCCTCTAGCCTAGTGGAAAGCTTGTTTATTTCCGCGGATGCTGCCTGCTGGTTCCGCTTCTCTTGCTTGTCCTTCTTCTCGAGAGGAGACTGCGTGCTATAGTGACCGAACTCACCACACCTGAAGCACTTTACCATTGACAGGTCCTCCTTCTTCTTCTTCTGCTCCCCTTGCCCCTGACTGGGACCCTTTGATGCTAGGGCGACATTCTCCTCGTCCTTCACACCCTTCGATCCGCTGTTGCTGCTGCCACTGATGGAGCTCTTAAGCAAAGCTCACCTCATTTCCTCCTGTTACAAATTGACCCACATCTTGTCCCATCTAGGTAGTGTATCTTTGCCCATTATAATTTGGATGAAGACTTGCCAATCCTTCGAGACACTGTTTAGTGCCAACTGTACTAGCTCTGATAGTTGAGGTGCTGCCCCAACAACTGCAAGCTGATCTCGGACATCCTGAATCCTGGTGAGGAGGGGATTTATGCCTTCTCCCTTCGGCTTCTTGATGCATCTGAGATTTTCTTCTAGGAACATCTTCCACTGCTTGGAAGAACTCCGATATAGTGTGGAGAGAGCTACCCACATTTCTCTGGTTGTACCTTTGGCTGCTAAATGTCAACAACTAATTGATCTTTGCTAGCCTCTCCAAGGGCAACAACTAGGTCAATAGGGATTTATACTTCAAATTTGTCAAAGAGATGAAGTTTCGAGGCTTAAACCTATTAGGTGCCTCTAGGAACATTCACCCACTCTCTTCAAGTACAAGACATGCATTAAATCACTTATTCAAGGTTCTCAGAAGAATTTTGCATTTACTTTTAACCCATACATGAATAATGATAACCATAACATGCAATAAACCAGTAAAATAACAAGAATAACATCAAAATTCGACTTACATGAGAGAGAGAGTATATCCATTCATCAACTTCGCATTAGAAAGAAGCTCCAAAGACAATAGCGAAAATCCAAACATCATAGTGCATCAAGAAAGCTCCAAAAAGTTTACCTAGCAAAACGTGCGAAAATCTCTCAAGAGATACTAATCCAATCCAAGTGATGATGAGAGAAACCAATCGTCCTTTCATCTATTTATACAATCCAATAGGGGATTCGAATAGCCTAATTTGCCTTATTTAGCCCCAAATAATAAAAAAATGCTAAATAATGACATGAATTGGTGACAAGCGTGTTGAAAAATGTGTAACTAGGTTCGGTCTTCATAGATATGAAATGTATTCTTGTAAATATAAAATGGAAAAGAAATTATTATTACTATTGGAGCATGGGTTTCATGTTCAGGTTCTTTTATGTTATAAGTCAAGCACCCATTGAATGCCTCTAGGATATTTCCTCAGTAGAAGAGTCGTTATCATATATGGAAGACCCTATGGGCATATTGTAAATTGTAAAGAAAAATTTATTTTGTCTTGAAAGTGTCAAAATACCTCCAAGATCAAGTTGGCCTACATGAAGAGCCACGTCCACCCTTGAAGAAGCCTATATATAAGAGTAACTTGTCCTCTATTTGGATCATCTCACTCACTCATCTCTTAGTTGAAGAAAGGAAGTGCGGAGAAAGAGAAGTTGAAGAAGGAAGTGCGAAGAAGTCGAAGTGTTTTTGGGCCTTATCTATTCTTATGGGAGATTGAAGTTAGGGTTTTTCTGCGCTGGATCTTCTGGGGTTTGATTTTGGAAGCAAAAGAGAAGGGAAGGCAAGCGAAGGTCTCTTAAGGCATCTTACTAGCCCTAGGATTCAAGTCAAGGCAAGTGAAGTCAAGAGGGAGGCTATTAGAGGGAGATCGAAGTCTCCTAGAGAAGCAACAACAGTTGTTGGGGAGCAAAATTTTGGATCTATTGGGAGGTTGAAGATATTGTAATAGGAGGCCGTGGTAGACTTGATCTTGGAGGGTATTTATCTGAGTCTAGGTCATGGTATTCATCAATTGAAAGCTCTGAAAGATAAAGAAGAGATTTACGGGTTTTCCCTCAAGAGGAAGGGTTTTGTCCCTGGCTTGTAGCCTATATACTGTGTCATTGCTCTTACTGTTTTGGTAGCTATTTGATGTATTGCACATTGGAATAATAAAGAACAAAGCTAATACGTAAAAAGTAACACAAGCAGTTATCAAGTTAAGAGAATTAACATATTCATTGCCCTATTGAATTCTCAACATGGTATTAGAGCTTTGGTTCTCTAAGGGCATCATGAAGATCTCCTCTACAATGAAGAAGTTCATCAAGAAAATTGCAAGCCATCTCAAGAAAGGTATCAAGGAAGCATGGAGTTTCTTATTCTCTTCAAAGAA
This sequence comes from Pinus tabuliformis, assembly GCA_031772625.1. Taxonomy (NCBI): domain Eukaryota; kingdom Viridiplantae; phylum Streptophyta; class Pinopsida; order Pinales; family Pinaceae; genus Pinus; species Pinus tabuliformis. Next base: position 380,231,631 of record CM062820.1, on the reverse strand, counting down.
GGCATCAATCAATGAAAGGGATGAAGGTCTTTTTTCGACTCTCTTTGGTACATTCCAAGACGAAGACATCTGGGTAATCGATAGTGATGCATCAAGGTACATGACTGGCACCAACCAATTGAAAAGCTTATCAAAAGGAAAATCCGCTTACTCTGTGGAACTTGGAGACAACAAAAGCTATCTGGTGAAGGGCATTGGATCAACTTCCATAAAGCTTAAGGATGGAAGCAACATCCACCTCAACAACATTCTATTTGTTCTAGGTTTGCAAAAAAAATTACTTTCTATTTCAAGTTTAGAAGATAAAGGAGATAGAGTTGCCTTCATTGATGGAAAAATAGATGTTTGGGGAAAAGACTCCAGCATGGATCAAGCTAAAGTTATTGGTATCTGAGAAGGAAGGCTTTACATATTACTATCTCCCGTAAACCAAGCCCTAGTTCACACTGAGATTAGCTCATGTGAACTTTGGCATTGAAGGTTTGGTCATCTACATTTCAAAATACTTCCAACTTTAAGTTCCATAGTAGATGGAATACCGAATTTGAAGGAGGATCATGAAGGTGTCTGTAAGGGATGTGCATTGGGCAAGAATACCAAGAGACCATTTAGAAGTAGTGCTTCGCGGTCGAAAGAAATCTTGGATGTCATTCACTTTGATGTGTGTGGCCCTATGACTCCAAAATTTCTTGGAGGCCATCTTAATATGTCACATTCATAGATGATCATTCAAGAAAAACCTGGGTTTACTTAATGAAAGCCAAGGATGAAGTATTCACAAAATTTCAAGAATTCAAGGCTGAAGTGGAGAACCTTATAGAAAGAAGAATCAAGATACTGAGATCCAATAATGGAGGAGAATATACATCCAAGGAGATTATAGCATTTTGTAAGGAGTTTGGGATTCAGAGGGAGCTGATAGTCCCATAAAATCTTGAACAAAATGGAGTCTCAGAAAGAAAGAGCAAATCCATTGAAGAAAGTGTAAAAGCAATTTTACACGATCAAGATCTACCTAAGTTTCTGTGGGGAGAGGCAACAAAGGCAACAGTCTACATTCAAAATAGATGTCCTCACAAATCTCTAGATAACAAGACTCCGGAAGAAGTGTTCACTGGGAAGAAGCCATCTGTAGATCATCTCCGAATCTTTGGGTGTCTTGTGTATATTCATATACCAAAGGACAAAAGAAAGAAGTTGGATCCTTCCGGTATGAAGGGAATATTTGTTGGGTATAGTAACTCATCAAAGGCCTATAGAATCTATATGAAAGATGGACATCACATTGAAGTTAGTCGTGATGTCATATTTGATGAGAGTATAGCATTCAAGAAGTCAAAAGAACTTTCCATAGATTTTGATGATGAAGAATTTCCGATATTTGAAGAGGAAGTTGACAAGGAAGGAGAAGGATCACACCATGAAGAAGAAGGGCCAAGTGAACCTGTTCAACCCATGGTCATTTCCGAAACAAGGAAAATACCTAATTGGTTGAAATCCACACTACTTGATGCAGAAGGTCATGGGGTAACACAAGGATCATTTAGAGAAAGTAAGAGACCCAAGAAATATTCTGGGTATGCTGCATACATGACAAAATTAATAGAAGCAGAACCATCCACCTTTGAAGAGGTTGTAGAACATCGAGAATGGAAGGATGCTATGAACGAAGAATATCAATCTATAATGAAGAATGGAGTTTGGGAGATCGTACCTAGGCCTGAAAACAAATCTATGGTTACTTTCAAGTGGATCTATAAGATCAAGCATGCAACTGATGGAAGTATAGATAAGTATAAAGCAAGATTTGTGGCTAGAGGGTTCTCTCAACTTGAAGGCATCGACTATGAAGAAACATTTGCTCCAACAGTAAGATATACAACGATTCGATCATTAGTCTCTCTTGCAACATCGATGGGATGGAACATCGTTAATTTTAGATAACAATGGTATGTTCTATGCTTAAGAGCAATTTACTTCAATTTTTTTATCAGCCCAATATCAATTTCCAGATTAGCAATCACATTAACGTGATAATAAAATGTAGATAGAACATAAACAATAATAGTAGAAGACAAGCCAAGACAAGAGGACACAAGATATGGCGCCAACCAGGGACAAACCCCAATGTGGGGAACCCTTTGATCAATTCTTCTTATTATTCTTCAAAATTTCAGCAGAGAGAAAGAGTACAATATGTAATATTCACTTGCCCAATCAAAGTGAAATCTGTCCAGTCAAACAACAACCACAGAAAGCCCTAACCAGAAAGTCAACGCTAGTCAACATGGTAGAATTTGATCTCCAAGACAGCTCGGTCAAAACCAATCAACTCGTCCTCCAACAATCATTCGAATCAGCCCAAAACAGTTCCGAAAAACTCAGTTAAACTTGGTCAACGCTACAGTCAAACCCTTCCGCAATCAACACTGGTCAAACAATACATATTGCCTCAATTTCTATGCCCCGAAATGCGGCATGCCCAAACAGAAATTTCCCTCACAAAAATGCAGTCAAACAGGTCAACGCTGGGCAAAATAGTTTCTTGAAAGTCGGTCAATGCTAGTCAATGCCCAAAACAAAAAATGATTATCTTCTTCTTCGCACGTGTGGAGAGGTTGCCCAGAACTCCATACCTAATCATGTGAGGAGAGAGAGATGTGTGAGAAGTTGAGTGATGTCCAAATGAGGCAAAGGCACCTTCTATTTATATGCAAACGTTGAGGATGAATAGACGTGACTGTTGGGCTTCTGAGCCTACATTAGTTTGTTGGCTGACCTTGACAATTTGTCCATAAACAAAATAAATTCATAATTCCATTTGTACATGTCAGAATGAGATGATCTTTAGATCAATCCTACACCTCTCGGAGAGAGGAATCCAATAAAAATATCAGTTGCATCATATGAGCTGTCCAAGGTGGAGTTTGGCCTTAGTTGCCAAATTTAACACTCCCTCTCAACTAGGAAGAACTCACCCTATGGTCGCTCATCACTCCAAGAAGTACCCCAACCCCCCCGGAGCTCCCAGAGCTCAACATCCATCTCATACGAGACCCTCATAAGAGGGTCTCTCCACGACTCCAAGTCGTTCACGGAAGGTTGAGAATTTGACCTTCCTAGGGGCTTTGTAAGAATATCAATAACTTGATCATCTGTCCCAATATGACAAAGCCTTATTGCTCCCCGTTGTACCATATCTCGGATAAAGTGGTACCTGATATCAATATGCTTAGAGCGGTCATGAAACACAGGATTCTTAGAAAGACGAATCCCACTTTGGTTGTTGCAATAGATCACGATGGTATCCAACACATGTCCAAACAGCTCACTAAAGAGCTTCCTCAACCAAACAGCTTCACAGGAGGCCATACTAGCAGCAATGTATTCAGCCTCAGCGGTGCTCAAGGCAACCAACTTCTGCTTCTTGCTCATCCATGATATCGAAGCAGAACCTAGAGAGAAGCAACATCCAGATGTTCTCTTACGATCCACCACACTGCCAGCCCAGTCAACATCAGAATAACCATGGAGCCTCACATTCCCGACAGTGTATCTCAGTCCATAGGTGATTGTGCCTTGGAGATATCTCAAGAGATTCTTGGTGGCAATCCAGTGTATGCACTGAGGCTCGACCATAAACTGACTCAATATGTTCACGGCAAAACATATGTCTGGACGGGAGTTCACCAAGAACATCAGGGCTTCTACAAATTGATGATACTCAGAAGGATTTCCCAAATCGGGCCCAACAACACTTTCGCATAAATTCTTGAAGTTAAGTTCCATTGGAGTAGTCACGGACATGCAGCCCACCATCCCAAATATTTCAAGTAGCTTCACGATGTATCTCACTTGGCTTTTGCCAGAGCTCCAACCCTAGGAAGTAATGCATCAATCCTAGGTCCTTCATCTCGAGTTCGGAAGCCAACTCCCTCTTACATTGATGAATAAGAGGGTCTGCACTTGTCAGAAAGAGATCGTCCACATAAAGTACCAAGATAAGAGGTCTATCATTCTCAACCTTAAAATAAAGGTTCAGATCAGCTTCACTTCTTGTAAATCCTAGCTTCATTAGATAGCTGTCGATCATCTCATACCAAGCTCGGGGAGCTTGCTTCAACCCATCGAGGGCTTTCTTCAACTTGCATACATGTGTCTGATGATCTTGAACTTTGAACCCCTCGGGTTGTTCTACATAAACTTCCTCCTTAATTGAACCATGTAAGAAGGTGGTCTTGACAAGAAGGGCTATAATCGAATGTATGGTGGTATATCGGGCAACAGGTGCAAATATCTCATCATAGTCCACAGCTTCCTTTTGAGAGAAGACTCGAGCAACAAATCTAGCCTTGAACTTTTCAGCACTTCCATCAACTCCGTGCTTGATCTTGTAGAGCCATTTCGAGGTGACAATGGATTTGTCCTTGGGTCTAGGGACCACATCCTAGACATCATTCTTCATAATCGACTCATACTCTTCATTCATAGCATCCTTCCAAACTTGGTGCTTTACACTTCTTCGAATGTGCAAGGATTAGATTGTAGAATGGTGCTCATTGCAGTTAAGTACCCTTGGTACCTATTCGGCTTCTAACTTTCACGAAATGTCCTCCTAGGTGCAACATGTCTCTCGGCATCTTCGAGAGTTTCCATAAGCCATGAGGGTTTTCTTTTTGAGGAGGGCTCATGAGGGGGTAGATCAATGGGATCCATTGGTCCTTCAGTATCGACCATCGACTCATCCTGCGGTTCTCCCTGCTTTCCTGAATCTGCTTCATTGTCCTTCCTTGGAATAGGAAGGTTACTAATCTTCCCAAGGGAAACATCCTCATCGAAGGTGACATCATGACTTATCTCCACTTCTCTTTGACCAGGCACATAGATTCTATATGCCTTAGAAGTTTCACTGTAGCCCACAAATGTTTCTTTCTTCCTAGGAGCATCCAATTTGCTTCTCTTTTCTTTTGGCACATGAAAATATACGGGGCTACCAAAAATTCTAAATTGAGAAACATCAGGTTTCTTACCGGTGAAGATTTCTTCGGGAGTTTGGAGTCCAATGCTTGATGAGTGCATCTATTTTGAACGTACGCGACAGTGTTGGCAGCTTTGGCCCCATAAGAACTTCGGAAGGCTTTGATCATGAAGCATGGCACGAGTGGCTTCTATGATAGAACGGTTCTTCCTTTCAGCAACACCATTTTGCTTAGGAGTATATGCGGTAGTAGTCTCCCTCTTAATGCCAACTTCTCTACAATAGTTATTGAACTCATTTGATTCATATTCGGTTCCATTATCGGTCCTCAATATTTTGATCTTCTTCCCGGTTTGATTTTCGACCAAAGCTTTGAAAGAAAGGAACCATGAGAATACTTCGTCTTTCTTCTTGAAGAAATATATCCAAGTTTTGCGAGAGAAATCATCCATAAAGATAGCATAATATAAATATCCTCCCAAAGTGTTCACAGGCATCATACCAGATAGATCAAAATGAACCAATTGCAATATGTCCGTAGTCTTGCTATCACTGGAGGGGAATGGTCCCCTTGTATTCTATCCTTCGACACACCCCTGACAAACACCTTCATGTTCTACTTTAAATTCGGGCATACCTGTCACCATCTTCCTCACATCATGTAGACAAACCTCCGGTGCCATAATTCAGATTGAGGTGATGTGTTGCAAGACATAGTTCCCAATGGAATTCCTCCAACTTGATATAGGCTATCAACCCTGAATCCAAGTGTAAATGCATCTTTGAAATTTGTATTCCACACACGTACCTTTCCATTGATGAATGACACCTTGAATCCTTTGTCCTCCATTGTTGAGATAGATACCAAGTTTTTCTTTAGATCGGGTACATATAGTACTTGTTGTAGTTGAATGGTGTTACCCTGATTCAATTGAAGAGTAACATTCCCAACTCCCTTCACGGGATAGGTGGCATTATCTCCAAGGATAATTTCCAAAATTTTATCCTTTTCAATTAGATTTGAAAGAGCTTCCTTATACCCAGTGAAGTGCTTTGATGCACCACTTTCAATTAACCAATTTCCCAAGGTGTCCATAGGAGAGGCAGTAGAGAGGGCAGATATAAGATAAAATTCTTTTTGCTTGTTATCAACAAGATTAGATTCATCATACTTGGAGTTTCTTAATCTTTTGGGAGGGCGACCATTTCCATGTTGAGTAGTGGGAGCATTCCTTTTTCCTCGGTTGTTGAATCTGCCATTCTTTTGATTGTTGTTGCCCTTGAAATTGTTGTTGTTATGGTTGTTATCATCATGAGGTGTATCCCTTCTATTAGGACACTCCCTAGCATAGTGGCCAAACTTGTTGCAAATGAAGCATCTTCCCTTCCTTCCATTCTTGAAACCCGGTCTTCCTTGACATTGCTTCTTTGAACCTGCATTGTTCTTCTTTTTAGCATGAGCGGAGCATGTAGTAGGTTCATTCCTATTTGAAGGCATATCTAGTTCCATCATCCTTGTTTCTTTTTGAGAACATCTAGTCAGCAATTCTTCAAAACTTGGGACCCTGTCGTTGTTAAGAATAGTAGTGTTGAACACGTGCCATTCACGAGGGAGTCCTCCAAGGGCAATGAGAGTGGGCTCCCTATCAGTAATAACTTCTCCAATTGAAAGGAGATCATTTTTGATCTCAGTAATGCACATGAAGTAGGATTGAATGTCTTCACCTCTTCCCTTCTTTATATCCTTAAACTTGTTTTTGAGAAAGAGAACATGGTTTGCATTGCTAGCTTTGAACATGCCAACCAACCTGTCATATATCTCCTTTGATGTGTTCAAATTGGAGACGTAAGAAACTAAATGCTTATGAATAGAATCCCTAATGATCTTCTTTGCTTTGACTTCACCCTTCTTGTACTTTTATCTTAGCAGCAGCCGGTGCATTAGAAGGAGGTTCAGAAATCTTTCTCTGCACATAGTCCATAACAACTTGCTCTTCTAAAGTCAAATCAAGAGACATCTTCCATGCATGATAATCAGACTTCTCATGAAGCTTGTCATCAAATTTGAAGTAGGATGTGGAGGCCATTGAATCTTGTCCTTGTCCAACAAATCTCAGTGATTGCTCTTCTCAGTGATTGCTCTTTTCACTCTTGCTTGGGCTTTGTCTTCACCTCAACTCTGATACCATGTTAATTTTAGATAACAATGGTATGTTCTATGCTTAAGAGCAATTTACTTCAATTTTCTTATTAGCCCAATATCAATTTCCATATTAGCAATCACAATAACGTGATAGTAAAATGCAGATAGAACGTAAACAATAACAGTAGAAGACAAACCCCAATGTGGGGAAAACCTTTGATTAATTCTTCTATTATTCTTCAAAAGTTCAGTAGAGAGAAAGAGTACAATATGTAATATTCACTTGCCCAATCAAAGTGAAATATGTCCAGTGAAACAGCAGCCACAGAAAGCCCTAACCAGAATGTCAACACTGGTCAACAAGGCATGATTTGTTCTCCAAGACAACTCGGTCAAACCCAATCAACTTGGCCTCCAACAGTGATCCGAATCAGCCCAAAACAGTTATGAAAAACTCAATGAAACTTGGTCAACACTGCAGTCAAACCCTTTTGTAGTTAGCATTGGTCAAATAGTATAGCTTGCCTCGATTTCTGTGCCCAAAAATGCAGCCTACACAAATAGAAATTTCCCTCACAAAAACACAGCCAAATAGGTCAACGTTGGTCAAAACAGCTTCTTGAAATTCGGTCAACGCTCGCTGGTCAAAACAACTTTCGGAAAGTCGGTCAACGCTGGTCAACGTCCACAATAGAAAATGACTATTTTCTTTGCACGTGTGGAGAGGCTGCCCAGAAATCCGTACCCAATCATGTGAGCAGAGAGAGATGTGTGAGAAGTTGAGTGATGTCCAAATGAGGCAAAGGCACCTTCTATTTATATGCAAACGTTGAGGATGAATAGACGTGATTGTTAAGCTTTTGACCCTACATTAGTTCGCTGGCCGACCTTGACAATTTGTCCATAAACAAAATAAATTCATAATTCCATTTGTACATGTCAGAATGAGATGATCTTTAGATCAATCCTACACCTCTCGGAGAGAGGAATCCAATAAAAATATCAGTTGCATCATATGAACTGTCCAAGGTGGAGTTTGGCCCTAGTTGCCAAATTTAACAAACATCCGCCAAATGGATGTCAAGACTGCATTTTTGAATGGCACTATAAATGAAAAAGTCTATATAGAACAACCCTTGGGATTCAAAGTCAAAGATAGGAAGGCATATGTTTGCATATTAAAGAAAGCATTATATGGCCTCAAGCAAGCACCAAGGGCATGGGATGTTAGAATGGATGCATACCTACACAGAATAGGCTTTACAAAAAGTTCTGTTGACTCTAACCTTTATATTAAGGTTGTAAACAATGAACCTATAATTATTCTTTTGTATGTTGATGATCTTCTCTTGACATGTGTAGAAGGTCGAATTGAAGAATGTAAGAAGCAACTGGTAGCAGAATTTGACATGAAGGATTTTGGGCTGATGCATTACTATTTGGGACTAGAAGTCTGGCAAGGACCGAATGAAATCTATTTGGGTCAAGGAAAGTATGTGATCGAGATTCTAAAGAAGTTCGACATGATCGATTGTAAACCTATGACCACAACAATGATAACAAACGTGAAGAGACTGAGGAGTTCCGAATCAAGCCTTGCGGATCCTTCCAGGTATAGACAACTTGTTGACTCATTGATGTACTTGGTGAATACTAGACAAGACATATGTTCTGCAGTAAATATACTCAGTCAATTCCAAGTAGAGTCGAAGCATGATCATTGGATAGCAACAAAGCATATTCTGAGATATTTGCGAGGAACCATCAAATACTGTTTGAAATATGATAAAAGGAATGATGTCCAATTGATTGGTTATACAGATTTTGACTGGGGAGGCAGTGAACAGGATGGAAGAAGCACTACGGGGAGGATGTTTTAGTTTAGGATCCTCCATGGTCTCATGGATGCGCAGAAAGCAAGACACCGCTGCTTTGAGTAGTGTTGAGGTTGAATATGTTCCAACATGTGAAGTAAGCAGAAAAGCAGTATGGTTAAGGAAGTTGCTATCCGACCTGTTTGAAGGACCAATGAACCCTACCGTGATACTTTGTGATAACACCTGTTGTATTCGTTTGTCTGAGGATCCAGTGTTCCATGGAAAGACAAAGCACATCAACAAGAAGTATCATTATATTCGAGAGCTAGTACAAAATGGTGTGTTGCAGCTATGATATATCTCCACTGATGAATAGGTAGCTGACATATTGACGAAATCACTTCCGAACAAGCTTGTATACTTAAGGGACAAACTTGGTTTGGTGGATTTGTCCTCTCTAATTGAGAGGGAGAGATAGACACTACATTCTTGTCTTCACTTGGGAAGAAAGAATGGAGGATTGGATAACCATTTGGCATTCGATACTTTTTGAGAATGTGGTAGGGCATTCAAGGTAAGAGTAGTCGTGGACCGATATTCTTTGAGGATTAGCTACCCAAGATAAGAATAGTCTAATGGGAGGTCATACTTTGTGAACACCCGGGTGGGGTATGTACCTTGGGAGACAATGATGATGGTGTCTATACATCATTGGTCTTGCCAGCATTGTGCTCTGATCTTGTGGAGAGATAGAGCTGTTAGTCAAGGCCTTGCTATGTGACAATGTTAGTTAATATGATGCTAGACATATGGGTTACCAATCCGACTCTTCTTATGAGATCCATTCAGATTGAGAATAACCATGTACCTCTTATGAATACTTCCCTAGTTAAGAGGGAGTGTTGAAAAATGTGTAACTAGGTTCGGTCTTTATAAATATGAAATGTATTCTTGTAAATATAAAATGGAAAATAAATTATTATTATTATTGGAGCATGGGTTTCATGCTCAAGTTCTTTTATGTTATAAGTCAAACACCCATTGAGTGTTTCTAGGATTTGTCCTCGGTAGAACAATCATTATCATATATGGAAGACCCTATGGGCACATTGTAAATTGTAAAGAAAAATTTATTTTGCCTTGAAAGTGTCAAAATACCTCCAAGATCAAGTCGGCCTAATGAGCTGTCAAGTCGGCCTACATGAAGAGCCACACCCACCCTTGAACACGCCTATATATAAGAGGAACTTGTTCTCCATTTGGATCATCTCACTCATTCATCTCTTAGTCGAAGAAAGGAAGTGCGAAGAAAGAGAAGTGGAAGAAGGAAGTGTGAAGAAGAGGAAGTCGAAGTGTTTCTGGGCCTTATCTATTCTTCTGGGAGGATCAAAGTTAGGGTTTTTCTGTGCTGGATCTTCTGGGGCTCAATTTTGGAAGCAGAAGAGAAGGGAAGGCAATCGAAGGTCTCTTAGGGCATCCTACTAGCCCTAGGACTCAAGTCAAGGCAAGCGAAGTCAAGAGGAAGGCTATTAGAGGGAGATAAAAGTTTCCTAGAGACGCAGCAGCAGTTGCTGGGGAGCAAAATGTCGGATCTACTGGGAGGTCGAAGATATTGCAGCAGGAGGCTGTGGTAGACTTGATCTTGGAGGGTATTTGTCTGAGTTTAGGTCATGGTATTCGTCAATTGAAAGATCTGATAGATAAAGAAGAGATTTACGGTTTTCCCCTCAAGAGGAGGGGTTTTGGCCCTGGCTTGCAACTTATATACTGTGTCACTATTCTTACTGTTTTGGTAGCTATTTGATGTATTGCACATTGGAATAATAAAGAACAAAGCTAATAAGTATAAAGTAACACAAGCAGTTATCAAGTTAAGAGAATTAACATATTTATTTCCCTATTGAATTCTCAACAAAGCCCAACATGATAATTCAATAACATAAAAATAAGCCTCTCAAGAGGGCATAATGATCAATATAATGAGTTGTTGGGCCATTGAGGAGGCCTAATGAAGTCCAAAGTGTGCCATGGTGAGAGAATGGACTCCAAACATAGTGGACAAGGGGTTGACCCCTTGTTTTCCAAGCAAGTCACTGTGGTGCTCCCAAGTGGGTGTGGGGGCACAAGGACATCCTCATGGGTCTCCAAGTGGATCGAAAATGCCTATAAACCATCTGTAAGGGCTAGGATGATGACATAAGCCCTCCCTTTGTCTCCTGCAGTGAGACACATCTTCATCTGGACCTTAAAACCATCTATCAAGTGTATGGTGCAAGTGTGGAGCCAGTTGGGCATGGTGAACCAGGTGCATAATCCTCATCCAAAAGGTAGGACACAAGCAATCAATGAGCGATGCTGGGGATCCATGAAGTAATCTCTGCTATGGTGGAGGCCCATGGCTCTCAACGCTTCCTACAAGTGCCAATGTGGTCCTATAGAGGACTACGACCCCGTAGAGGGAGACCAATCCCCAAATGGAGACTCACTTGCAATCCTGCATAAGATCCAATGCATCCCCTTGCCTTCCAATATAACAAGTCATTAGAATAATCAAATAATGGAGCTTACAAGTCATGGAATCAATGGGGCACTTCATGGTGGCATGCCCTTCCATAGTGGGCTTTAGCATGTACAAGTGTCTCCAAGCTCAATAAGGGGGTTAACTAAGGACCCTATTAGGTGGTTTTAGCCTTTAAAGAGGGTGACATGTCCATGGTACATCCATCAGGTGGTAGTTGCACGTGATATAGTGATAGAACAAAGTGGGGATCAAGGGAATGCTCCAGGCCACATGTCATGGTACAAGGGTAACTATGATGAGGGAAGCCCACATGTCATGGTACAAGGGTAACTATGATGAGGGAAGCCCACACTTGGGTATATGAGTGTAGGAAGGAACAAATCATGGTACATGAGTTACCTCGACCTTTGTTTTTCCACCCTTCTTCATATGCCTTTTGCCATTAATTGTTATTTCTTCATGACTGCTCAGGGTTCTAGGGGATGAGAGCATGATGCATAGGGTATAACAGTAGGTAGCCCCCTTTAAGGTGAGGCATTTCATTGCCCACTAGGGTTGGGACAATCATGGGTTCCTTAAAGTGGAGGGGGCTCATCTAGGGTCCATAGGAACCAGGGTGATGGCCATAAATAAGGGGTAGAGCTCATGTTTGGCTTTTGCCCACGTGCTAAATTTGTATGTCCCGACCATCTTTTGCATTTTCTGTTGAGTGGCCAAATTATGCTTTTTCTTTTCTTTTTAGTTGCATCAACCTTTGAGGCATCGTTCAAGGCCCGACCCAAGGTGTGGACAAGGGGAAGGGGAGGCCAACCCTATGTGGATCCAGTGGACACATGTGGACCTGGATCGGAAAAAATGAATGGGGTTATAATGAGCGGAAGGGAGTGATGTATATGGTGTCGGGAAGTGGGACCACACAACCAAAATAAGGATTTCCTATGTAGTGCCAACCTTAAAGCTATTGACCAATAAAGGAGATCCCACAAGACTAGGTTACAAGGGTAACCACCAAATTGGGCAGAGAGGACAAGAGTACAGACCTAGCCCACTCTTTCCGCCGAATCCCCTCACCAATCCATACCCAAAAGTGTCCATGATAAGTAAGGAAAATTACTCAACTATACCAATGAAAAGTCATACTTTCGAAGTCGGGAGGCCCACCTTCAAACATACGATAATAACAAATGGGCGAGGGACCACATGGATGGCTCAACTGGCAGAGATAATGGCACATCGAGCTATTTGGTGGTTGCAAGGGTTTGTTCGCTGTCGGTTGAGGACCATCTAGGAGAAAAAATTCTCCTATGCATACTACCCACAGGTGGTGGGTAACAAGAGGTACTCCAAACCCTAGGGTACAGGGTAATGGAGGAATTGGGACCACAAAAGGGCTTTGTGGGCTAAGTATCCAAGATGTGGGCTGCTTCAAGATGATAGAGAACCCTTAGAGGAGCAAGGGGCTACTTCAAGCACCAAGAGAGCCATTGTCAAAGTTGAGATATGAGTTTTTATATGTTTGTATGGGCTAATTGTCCTACAAAATCAAGTCGGCTTCACTTGAGGAGAACCTTTGGAAGGGCTGGACATTAGCCTAAGAGAGGCATATGAAAAGGAGTGAGGAGGAGCCTCATTCTCATCAACCAAAGTGCAAATCATCTTATGTGGAGAGCATCTGAAGTAGCCGTAGCTTAGAGAAGACAAGGCTGAAGCCTTTGACCACGCTGTTTGAAGGCACTTTGATCGTTGACTGGTGCACTGGTTAGGGAAGATTCGACTGCTGTTGTCTTTGACAGTATAGCAGATTCGACAGTTTGACTAAAGTCAATTTTTGAAGCTCATATTAATTGGATATTGGTTTGTCAAAGTTTGACTGACTCTTATGGATTTGGGCTCATTGTACTCTCTGTTGAACATTTTATGACAATCTAATAGAAGAAGAATTTTCAAAGGGTTTTCCCTCTCGTGGGGTTTTTCCCTAGACTTTGACCGAATCAGTGTCTCTTGTTGATGTTCTTGATTGTCTCCTATTGTCATTGCATTTACTGTTCTACTTTCAATTAGTGTTGATTATTGGAAGAATTAATTGTTACTAAAAATATTGCTTAATGAAGGATTGAATTGGGCTAAAGTAATTGACATAGCATAGAGCAGTGGAAAATTAACAAATAATAACCAGTAAACACAACAATATTAAAAAATTCACAAAAATGGACCTCAAGGAAATAACATATACAACAATTATCTCGGATCTAAGCCAACGGATCAATCTTCGATTTGGCTGATCTGGATCGCGTTCGCTGCTCCATGCTCTTTCCTCAGACTCGACACAATTGAGTATCTCAGTCAACAAACCTGCAGTATTACTCATGCAGATCTCTTGCTTACTTGAAAGAATCTCTCTCAATGTGTCGTGCTTTTGCACGTCTCTGTGCCATCTCGGCCCTCTTAGTTCTCTTGCCAAGCGACTAGAATGAATCACTCACACTTCTACCTATACTTTTTCGAAGGATGCAATACCATGGGTCTATACCATGAGTCATTAGAATACCATGGGTCTATTGGTGTAAAGCCCCATCACTTAGTCCACTTGCCCCATACATGAGAATACTCCTGATGCTATCCAAAACATCAACAATTGTTTAGGTCAGCTAGTGACACTTTGCAGTTTGCACTAGGTGCTAGATTTTGTTGTAAGAGGAATGCATTCCTTAAACTTTTTTGCCAAAAATAATCATTGTACATTTACTCTAGGCATGCTTCAAGGGCCACTCCACATTTAATATTTAATCCTATGCTTACTCTTTTTAATCATCATAAAAATTATCTTATAAATTATACTGTAGGTATTTCTATTTTTTTTTTTTTTTTTATTATTATCTATGGGTGAAAAAGTATTGATTTATTTCTATCTAGTTTTTGATATTAGAGTTTTAGCATTCCCTATAGCTGAAGGATTAACCTTTTTTTAGAACATACCTTTATTCTTTTACAATCATTATTACTAATGTGTTTTTTTTTAATATAATCTTTATGTTTGAAGATAAATTTAATTTTCCAAAAACCATAGTTCTTGCTGCATTTCTCCAGCTTTATGCTTTTCAGATGAAAAAGTAATGAACCAGGCCTGACTGTTTGTACATAATGTGTCTTCAAATCAGGAAAAGTATGTTTCAAGCCAGAGTTATCAGAATGATGCTGAAAAAATTTCATCAAAAGACCACATTATTTTATCTGCTTCCAAAAGAAAAAAGAAGAAGATGAACACTACAGCAACAAAGTTTGCTTTTACTAGCAATTCTGATTTGCATTCAGGAAGGGAATGTGCCTCTCAGAAAATCAGCCAAGATCCAAGAAGTGATAAAAAAATCAATGGTCAAAATGAAGCTGGAGATCTGCAGCGATCCATTGAAGGAGAAATGCAGCTAGATGGACAAGTGCTTTGCACAACTTCAGTTGAAGATGATGATATTGAGCCAAATTGCCAATGGGACAAATTATCCAAAAAGATTGAAACATTTGCTTCCAAAGCCAATATCTTGCAGGTAAATTTCTCTTGTCTTGTGTTAAAAGTCTAAAAGACCAAGTAAGAAGAGCAATACAAATGAAATTTATTATAGATTGCAGTCTAGGTCTAGCTTTTTAAAGACCTTAACAAGTTCACCGAAAAGCTATACCTCCTTGCAAAGGATATAGTGCAGGATGGGGATGGCCTCCTTACACTTTGGTTACTTCATTTTGGGAGCAAGATGGGAAGCTAGATTTCATGGCCCCAATTAGGAGAGCTACTAGACGGATTTGACAGTTTAGATCTTTAGTGTGTTAAATAATAGCCTAAAATCGCAGAAAGGCAGATATATTCTGGTCACAAACAATAGGCTGACTTGAGTCTAGAAATGTGATGCGGGCCCACAATAAATTCTATATATGAAGGCCTACAATAAATTACCAGGCTGATTTCAAAAAGGAGTATTTGACCAATATAAATTAAGGGTCAGGTAGGCTTATTTCCCCTGTTGCCCCCATATTGTACCTAGGGGATGTGGACTTGGGGGTCATTTACTTAGTGAGATTGATATACATGGTATACTTTACACACTTGGTTTATGTAATTTATTGTGATAAGTGGTTAGTGAGGTTACTTACATGTGACTAAATGTTAATTATGTTAGTGATGGTTAAGGGGTTACAAAAGTTGTAATGCTCCATTTTCATTTTTTTCACTTGGTTTCCGTCCATCTTTGACGGGTTGGACATTAATAGTTGTGTATGGTTTTGTGTCGATTGAGTTCTTGTCTCTTCACCCACCCTGGGAAAGATATATCTGTATGCATGATATTGAACCCTAAGATGCACTGAAACTGATATGGAAACTGATACAGATATGCGATGAAATGGATACAGCAAATTTTCAGAGGAGATGGATACAATATGATTCTGAAACGACAAGTGCTATATATAGTTTGATAAACATGTTTTAAAAAAACAGAAAAAATTTAGAATTACTGGGCATTGGTTATCACTGATTACATATTTTGAAATAAGGTATTATGACTGTAATTCGCAAGATGCTTCGCTTCAGGTAATTTTTGGGTCCTTTAATGTTTTTCACTTTTTTTGTTCTTGTCATTTTTTGGTCTGAAAGGTTGGCTGGATGCGTTTCATAAATGCTGAAACATTGATGGAATGTGCTTGACAGGGCTACGAAACACTATTCCAGCCCTGAAATGCTGTTGCCAGAATCTGATACGGCCCTTAAAACTTTTCAGGGCCATTTGTCCGCTGTTTCATTATATGAACTGTGAAACAGCATTTCAGGCACCTCTGCCAGACGTTTTTGGTGACTTAGACTGAATCTAATGGAACCCAAACTCCTCTATTAAAAAATCCCTGTCTCTGGAATATAAATGTTTCTTGTATTTATATCTTTGATTTTGTCATCTATATGTTGGGAAGATGCAATTCTGGTCAACAATTGCACCAGCCAGCAATAGCACAGTTCCTCCTAATGGCAGCGATGGCAAGTGGTGGCGGAGTTGTAACTTGTTACAAGTGAATCCGTGGTTGAATATCTCTTTCATACTTGCTGTGATTGTTTGTGATGCTATTATAGATTATGAAACCAAAGTTTGATCACAAAATTCGATTTTTGTTCCCAGCAGTTAGTGATTGTGGCGGAGATATGGAAATCAAGAATTCTGTATCTGTAAGTCATTAAAATATATTTAAAGAATTATTGATGAAGTTCTGTTTTGTAACCAGTAGGAGAATAATGATGAAATGTTGAGCATACCATGTACGGAATAATGATAATGAAATGTTGAGTATACAGAAATTAACATAATATTCCTAAATGGAATTAACTGTAAATAACAGAAGCATGTAACTTGAAACAACACTTCAAAATAGTGAATGCACACACATATAACCAAACACACAATTAGCAACACCAAACCTGATTTCTTTATTAAAATTCTGGGCAGAAGAGTACAATATAAACGAGGAGAAATTAACCTGGGCTTGCAACAGCAAGCTAAAGCTAACCCAGGTGGTAGAATGGTTACCCCAACTCCAACGAAGAAGCCCACAAAATTCTGCGCGTACACAGGAAATTTCTGGCACTGCTGCTAGATGGAAATGGAGTTTTCTGCCACCCGTGCCCGGAATCCTCTGAAAATGTTGCTGGTGCCTCTCCTAATTTTCCTTCACAGGAACCAAAAAGGAATCGACGTCAAACCCAGCCAATGGAAAACCCACAAAAAGTGCGAATTCCCAGTCTCACTTGCCGTACACACTGCCTGAAGATGAGCTGCTGAATACTCCTCCAATCTCCTAGAAAATCTCCCAAGATTGCCCATAGAATTCTCCACAAAGTCCTCCTTGACTTCTCCAGCCCTTAGACCCCTGAATTATGCTTGCTCTTGACCACACTCGAGCCACTGTCAAGAAGACTGCGCAGGTCCTAGAAGCAATCACTCAGCCCAGAAATTTTCCCCACTGGCTGACCTCCGAACCACACAAATTCTCCTGCAAATAATACTCCAATTCAGCTCTGAAATTCCCGGCAAGTGAGCTGCTCCACAGATGGCTCCCTCAAATGGTGCGGATTCTCCTCCAGCATCCCTGTGCTGCACATAAGTAGAAGCAAACTCCTTTCCCTGCTCCGGAATGAATTCAAAATTATCAAGTGACTCCCCTAGGGTGGCACTCTAAGTCCACCGAAGTAACAGTTGAGATCTCTGCCCAGAAATCTCCTTGTGCTAAGCAGCACTTGTTCACCTGGTTGAGCAGCTCAAGCAAACAATTGAGTTCAAATGTAAAATTGTCAAAAAGCCCCAAACAATGGCCCTCACCTCCTATTTAAGCTTGCTGCCTTCCTTTTCCTCTTGGTGAGTCCCAACCTCCGCTCGAATTTTCCCTCCATTCTCTCTCTCTCCCAAGTGCATACTCTCCCAAAGAGTGCATATGCCTTGTGGATGGTCCCCACAACCCACCAAAATTTTATTTTTTGCCCTTTTCCTAAGTTGAGGTGCCAAAAATGTGCCAATACCAAAATTGTGTCAAAATTGGGTGACCCTAGAATTAAAAATTTGGGGATATTATAGTCCGCCCTTCCAAAATTTGCTTCCCCTCAAGCAACTTCAGCACTGGATGTTGCATCACCTGCTCCCCTTCCCAAGTGGCATCCTCCTCAGGAAGGCCTTTCCACCTCACCAAAAATTCCCTGACTATTCTATTCCTGAGCTTCCTTTCCCTTACCTCCAAGATGGGCTATGAAACCAACTCTAGATGGCCCTCATCATCCAGTGGTGGCAGCTCGGTGGTGGCCGTGACTTGCTGTCCTAGTGCCTTATTCAGGCATGAGACATGGAATACGTTGTGCACCTTGCTTCCCGGTGGAATCTCCAACTCGTAGGCCACCTCCCCAATACGCTTGGTTACCCTATATGGACCATAGAACCGGGGCCTAAGCTTCTCTGCCCCTTTTGTTTCAGTGAGTACTGTCGGTAAGGCTGGAAACGTAAATAGATCATGTCTCCTACCTTAAACTGTCTTTCAATCCTGCGTCGGTCAACCTACATCTTTTGCTAATTTTGTGCTACCTGCAAATTGTCCTTGAGGGCCTTGAGGATCTCTTGGCTCTCTTGGATCCAATCCTTTACCCCCGGGGCCCTTCTATCTCCAAAAATCATGTCAGAAAAAGAAAGAGTGTCATGCCCATAGAGGGCACGAAAGGGAGTCATACCAATCGACATGTGGTAAGTGGTGTTGTAGCTGAACTCCCCGAGGTGCAACCACTTTACCCAAGCCCGCTGTTGCCTTGTCACATAATTGTGCAGATACCCTTCTAGCCACTTGTTTACAATCTGAGTCAGCTAGTTTGTCTAGGTGCGGTAGCTGGTACTAGGAGTGAGCTCCGTCCCAACTAGCCTGAACAAATCCTGCCAAAATGCCTCCATGAACCTGCTGTCTCGGTCATTGATTATGGTCTTTGGGAGACCATGTAATTTGACTACCACCCTAAAGAAAAGCTCTACAATATGTTGTTGATTTTTGGTAGCATCAAATGTGCTCTAAGTCTCAAAATTTGCAGGGAGGCTTGGACACATGTATTCCACAATTCCTAGAAATCCTTTTGGGAAATTCCACCCGGAGACAGTTTTATTAAAATAATTAATTATTTTTAATGGGACCCTAAGTGTAAACTTAGGAAATTAAAATAATTAAAAGGTATTAATTTAACTGTGGGTGAAACTTCTAGAAGAAGATGAAGATTGAGTCCAAATGATCTGAGCCATTGATTAGAATCTCATCTGGGCCGTCGGTTCTCAAATGGAGGATTATAAAAAAGACTTCGATGGGCATTTGGAAAACATACCCGGCAGATACTCAGTTACCCGAGTAAAATCGATTTTCTCACTAGTTGAAGTTCGGCAAGAGGAAATTGATTCAGAGGGAGAGTTGCAAGTGAGGAGGAGAGAGAACGTAGCAGCATCAGTCGAGAGTGCAAGAGCAGAAGACGCAGAGCAGAGAAGGGACAACGCAGAGGCTGACGCTGGGACTGCGCAGTCCTCACGCAGAAGCTGACGCAGTGAGATGCAGAGGGGGCAGCAGGTCCTCTCCTGGATCAGAATCTCGCCAGGAAGTGTGAGAGAACTGTCAGTAAATTTCTCACAGAGGTTCCTCTTCTATTCTGCTTGTTGTATCTTGTACATGAGATTTTTGCTGAAGATTAATAAATAAACCCTCATTTGCTGTACCGGTTTCCCGCATTGGGTTTTTCCGAGACAATTGTCCAAAAATAACTGTCATTGTGATTGTACTTGTGCTATTATTTTCCTTGCATTTACTTTATGCAGTATTTTAATTGTGAAGGCTGCAATAGAATTTATTTCGATATTTGCCATAGAAACACTATGAATAACTTATTTATGAATTAATAAGTAGAAGAAATAATATCAGTCACTACAGTTGGATTTCTATCTAGAAATTTTCACATCTGTGAAGCAAAGGATCTAGCCAGTATAACAAAGAAATGGGCGAACTTAGTCAACCTGCCTACAACCACATAGATACAGTCATTCCCTAGAGCAACTGAAAGATCCGTGATGAAGTCCATGGACACGCTCTACCACTTCCTCTCGAGAATAGGGAGAGGACGTAGAAGATCGACCGTGTGTGTTAGCTATCCCTTGTTCCTCTGACAGACTGTGCACTCTTGCAGTTGCCTTAATACATCCCCCCTTGAGACCCCTCCAAGAGAAACGCTCCCTGATAGCCCTATATGTCTTGAGGAATTTAGGGTGTCTCGCCATGGTTGAATCATGTGCTGCCTGCATAATCCTCTCTCTGAGCTGTAACCCCAGCACCAAGTAGATCCTGTCCTTATAATATATCACGTCATCCATCACTCGGTACTTGTCATCCGCTAATGTGCCATCCAGTATCTCACAGTCCTGCCTGTCCTTGGAATACTCAACCAAAAGCTAGGCCTTCCAATCCTGAATGATATCCATCAGAGATAGTGGCGCGGGCCTCTTAGATAATGCATATCCCACTATGTTTTGTTTTCCCTTTACATATTCTATCTCAAAGTCATATGCTTGAATCTTGCTGACCCACTTTGCTGTCTCTCCTGCAACTAAAGCAAAGGCTGTTGTGGTCAGTCTTCATTTTGAATCTGTTGCCCACCAGGTATTGCCGAAACTTGGCCAACGCATGTATTATGGCTAGTATCTCTTTGTCATAAATAGAGTACAACAACTCCTAGTCCCGGAGCTTCTTACTTTCATAAGCTATGGGGAGCCCCCCTGCATCATCCTTGCTCCAACACCCTCCCTTCATGCGTCACACTCCAATACAGAGGGCTGGGTAAAATCCGGTAATGCTAGAACCAGGCAACATAATCACCTTGAGGCGCTCAAAGGTCTCCTGGGCCGTGTCTAACCAACTGAATCCCCCCTTCTTCGTGAGGTCTGTAAGGGGTGCGGCCAATTGTGAAAATCCCCTCACAAAGCACGTGTAATATGTACATATGCCTAGGAAGCCCATCAGCTTTGTCACGTTCCAGAGCGTGGGCCAATCAATGACGGCACAGATCTTCTCTTGATGTACTTTGACTCCATCCTCCCATATCACGTGCCCCAAGTACAACATGTCGGTTAGCCCAAATTCGCACTTGGACATCTTTGCATAAAATTGCTGCTCCTCCAGGATACTTAAGACCCGTTCCAAGTGATGCAGGTACTCCTCCCATTTCACGTTGTAGATAAATATGTCAATCAAAGAACAAGACGAACGTAGATAAGTATGTCAATCAAAGAACAAGACGAACTGTGTAGATGCTTGCAGAACACGTGGTTCATGCAAGACTGAAATGTGGCGGGGGCGTTGGTGAGTCCGAAAAGCATCACAAGAAACTCAAAGTGTCCATAATGGCATCCAAATGCTGTCTTCAAAATATCCTGCTCACGTACTCGAATCTGATGGTACCCCGAGTGCAAGTCTATCTTTGAGAAGTACTTGGCTCCTCTAAGCTCATCCATCAGCTTGTCTATCTGGAGTATGGGGTACTGGTTCTTCAACATCTCCTTGTTCAGGGCCCAGTAGTCGATGCACATACAAAGGTACCCATCCTTTTTCTGCACCAGTTCCACTGATGAAGCAAAAGGGCTAGGACTAGGCCTGATATGATCCAACGCCAACAACTCCTGGATGGCCTTCTCAATCTCGTCCCGGTAGGCACCCGCCTATAAGGGGTAGTGATAACAACGTGAACCCCCTCCTCCAACTCAATGGTGTGCTCAAACCCATGATCTGGTGGAATACCTGGAGGAATCTCCCCAAAAATTGCTTGATGCCTGTCTAGTAGTGCAAGGATGTTTGGATGTACCAGTTGCCCTTGAGTTCCTGTCTCTGAAACTTTGAGCTCCACTGCCCACTCTATATCCCCACGCCGCAAGTCATCTTCCATCATGTGAGCGGATACTGTCTGGGGTGGGTAGGAGTGCATACCCCTCAACACTACCAACTTCCCATCTGGGCCCATGAACTCCATCTCTAACTTCTGCTAGTCAGTGGTGACCCGCCCCAACGAGTACAACCATTGGACACCCATCACCACGTTGGTGTCTGGAACATAAACATCAAAGAAATGGTCAGTGATGAAATAGTTCCCCATGGTTAGAGTTAGGCTAAGAACATATTTCGTGCACTGAATCGTCTTGTCTCTTGGCACCAACACCGAGAATCCCTCAAATGTCTTTGTGTGTTTGCCCCTCTGCTCCAACATTTGGGCGTCGAGAAAGTTGTGGGTAGCCCCACTATCCACTAGTACTAGCACACGCTACCCTTGCATTATGTCTTTAAAGTGTAAAGTACTTCAAAACTCCCCGAAGCGAAGTTAGAACTTCCCTAGAGGGGACAAATGGTTGTCCTCCCTGAGGTGGTGGTGGTGGTGGTGGTCCCCCATCTCCCTGGTCTGTCTCCTGCCCAGCCTCCTCCTTCGGTTCACTATCTGAGTACACCTCGATGTAATGGTTCTTGCCCTTGGTACACTTGTACCCTAGTGCCCAAGGGTCCTGGCACGTGAAACATAGCTTCCTCCTTCGGATGTCCCTCCTAGTCTCATCATCCAACTGGCCACACCCCACCTCCCTCTGAGGTGAACGTGTGCCTCTGCTCCTTTGAGGAGCCAACGCTTTGGTGGGTATAGGGCCCTAGTGTTGGGCACTGCTTCAATCATGTCCCAGGTCCTGGAAATAACGTCCATCAATGTAGTGGTCTTGTAGGCCCTCACCCATCCACGCAAGGGATCAGTTAACCCTTCTACAAACAACATAATCAACTGAGCCTCTGATATGTCTGTCGCCATCACGACTAACCTCTAGAACTTCGAGATGTAGGCCTCTGCGCTGCCTATCTGCCTCAAGTGGGCCAACTCCCTGAAATGCAGCTCGGGGTTCTTCCTGTCAAATCTCTGAATCAGCCGCCTGCTAAACACAACGTAGGAGGTGATATGAATGTGCCCTAGTGTGATTAGGCCATGGTACCACCATAAATGAGGAGAAATGAACCCGGGCTTGCAACAAAAAGCTAAAGCTAACCCAGGTGGTAGAATGGGTACCCCAGCTCAAAGGAAGAAGCCCACAATTCTGCACCTACCTAGGAAATTCTAGCACTGCTACTAGATGGAAATGGAGTTTTCTGCCACTCTTGTGCTCAGGATCCTCTGAAAATGTAGCTGGTGCCTCTCCTAATTTTTCTTCACAAGACCCAAAAGGGAATCAACGTCAAACCCAGCCATTGGAAAACCCACAAAAAGTGTGAATTCCCAGTCTCACTCGTTGAACGCATTGCCTAAAGATGAGCTGCTGAATACTCCTCCAATATCTCTGAAAATCTTCCAAAATTGCCTGTAGAATTCTCTTCAGAGTCCTCGTTGACTTCTCTAGCCCTTAGACCCTTGAATTATGCTTGCTCTTGACCACACTTGAGCCACTGTCAAGAAGACTGTGCAAGCCCTAGAAGGAAATCACTTAGCCCATAAATTTTCCCCATTGACTGACCTCTGAACCACACAAATTCTCCTGCAAATAATACTCCAATTCAGCCCTGAAATTCCTGACAAATGAGTTGCTTCACAAATGGTTCCCTCAAATGGTGAAAATTCTCCTCCAGTGTCCCTGTGCTGTGTAGAAGTGGAAATGACTCCTTTCCCTACTCTGAAATGACTCCAAATATATCAAGTGACTCCCCTAGGCTGGCACTCTAAGTCCATTGAACTAAGAGCTGACATCTCCTCCTGAAAATCTCCTTGTGCTAAGCAACGTGTTATGAATAAAAATATATATAAAATAATACAAATAATGTAAAACAATAATAATAATAAATAATGATTCATTAGTAACTAGTTAATGAAGAGGTATGTCCCTAAGGACATAACCGTTGCTGAAGAGGTACTGCCTAGGGAATATAAACAAACCCTCACCCTCATTGTAATCACACATCTCAATATCTCACATCAATTCTTTATATGATATTCAATATATAGTTACTTATCCTACAATGGATGTTTACGTCTTCCAAGTCTTTTGAAGATTCCTCTGCTGCGTATACGAACCTTGTTCGTTATATTGGTATCGGAGCATTCATCTGAGTATATGAACTTTGTTTGTTACAAAACTCTTGTTCACCTGATTGAGCAACACAAGCAAACAATTGAGTTCAAATGTAAAATTGTCAAAAAGCCCCAAACAATGGCCCCCACTTCCTATTTAAGCTTGCTGCCTCCCTTTTCCTCTTGGTAAGGCCTAACCTCCACTAGCTCAAATTTTCCCTCCATTCTCTCTCTCTCTCCCAAGTGCGTACTCTCCAAAGGAGTGCGTATGCCTTGTGGGTGGTCCCTACAACCCACCAAAATTTTAATCTTTGCCCTTTTCCTAAGTTGATTTGCCAAAAATGTGCCAATGCCAAAGTTGTGTCAAAATTGGGTGACCTCCTTAGTATTAAAAATTTGGGGATATTACGGTCCCCCCTGCGAAAATTTGCTTGCCCTCAAGCAACTTCAGCATTGGATGTTGCATCACCTGCTCCCCTTCCAAGTGGCATCCTCCTAAGGAAGGTCTTTCCACCTCACCAAATATTCCTTGACTGTTCTGTTCCCGAGCTTCCTTTCCCTTACCTCCAAGATGGCCTTTGGAACCAGCTCTACGTGGACCTCATCATCCAGTGGTGGCAGCTCTGTGGTGGCCATGACCTACTTTCCTAGTGCCTTTTTCAGACATGAGACATGGAAGATGTTGTTGACCTTGCTTCACGGTGGAAGCTTGAACTCGTAGGCCACCTCCCCAATACGCCTGGTTACCCTGTATGGACAATAGAACCAAGGCTTGAACTTATCTTCTCCCTTTTGTTTCAGTGAGGATTGCCAGTAAAGCTGGAGACTTAAATAAACCATGTCTCTCACCTCAAACTGTCTCTCAATCATGCATTGGTTAGTGTAAATCTTCTGCTGATTTTGTGCCATCTACAAATTGTCCTTGAGGGCCTTGAGGATCTCTTGGCTCTCTCAAATCCAATCCTTTTCCCCTGGGGCCTTGCTATCTGCAAAAATCATGTAAGAAAAAGAAAGAGCATCATAACCATAGAGGGCGCAAAAGGGAGTCATACCAATCGACATGTGGTTAGTTGTGTTGTAGCAAAACTCCCTGAGGTGCAACCACTTTATTCAAGCTTGCTATTCCTTGTCACATAATTGCTCATATACCCTTCTAGCCACTTGTTTACAATCTCAATCTGTTTGTCTGTCTGGGGGTGGTAGCTGGTACTAGGAGTGAGCTCCGTTCCAACCAGCCTAAATAACTCCTACCAAAATGACCCCATGAACCTGCTATCTCTGTCACTGACTATGGTCATTGGGAGACCATGTAATCTAAATACCTCCCTAAAGAAAAGCTCTGCAATTTGCGAAGTAGTGGATCTAGCCAGTATAGCGAAGAAATGGGCGAACTTGGTCAACCTGTCCACCACCACATAGATACAGTCACGTCCCTGAGTAACCAGAAGACCCCATGATGAAGTCTATAGACACACTCTCCCACTTCCTCTCGATAATAGGGAGAGGCTATAAAAGACCAGTCAGGTGTGTTAGCTCTCCCTTGTTCCTCAATACATTCCCCTTTAGACCCCTCCAAGAGAAATGCTCCCTGATAGCGCTATTTGTCTTGAGAAATCCAGGGTGTCCCGCCATGGGTGAATTGTGTGCTGCCTGCATAATCCTCTCTCTGAGCTGTGACCCCAACACTAAGTAGATCCTCTCCTTATAATATATCACGTCATCCATCACTCGGTACCTGTCATCTCCGAATGTGCCATCCAGTATCTCTTAGGCCTACCTGTCCTTGGAATTCTCAACCAAAAGCTGGGCCTTCCAATCCTGAGTGATATCCATCAAAGATAGTGTCGTGGGCCTCTTGGATAATGCATTTGCCACCATGTTTTGTTTGCCGTTGACATATTCTATCTCAAATTGGATGCTGCTGACCCACATCTGCTGTCTCTCTTGCATCTCTCTCTGCTCTAGGAAAAAGCAAAGACTGTTGTGGTCAGTCTTCACTTTGAATCTGTTGGACACCAAGTACTATTGAAACTTCGCCAACGCATGCATTATGGCTAGCATCTCTTTGTCATAAATGGAGTACAACCACTTGTAGTCCCAGAGCTTCCTGCTCTCGTAAGCTATGGGATGCCTCCCTTGCATCAACACTGCTCCAATGCCTTTCCCTGATGTGTCACACTCCAATACAAAACTCTGGCAGATATTTGAAGATGATGAACATTTGAAATCTTTTCTGCAGGTTATAGATGATTTTTCAGTTCTACAAATTGATGAAGATAGAACAGAAATAAATGAAAATACAAATGGAAATGATACTTCAAATTTCAATTCAAAAATCGCTGATCATGACATTATTCAATTGTCTAACAATTTTATTCCCAAAGGCCTCATTCCTTTAGAAAAATTGCTTGATCAAAATGATGTCCTCAGAAACCCTTAGTCCATTTCTTCATAAGATGACCTAGAAGAAATTAATATTGGAACAAATGATGATATTTAAAACATCAAAATCTGTTTCTCTCTAGAACCTAAAATCAAAGCTCAATATCTTAAGTTACTTCAAAATTATAAGGATGTTTTTGCATGGACCTATGCTGATCTTAAAACCTATGATACTTCATTAATACAACATAAGATTCCTTTAAAGCCAGAAGCAGTTCCTTATCAACAAAAACTTAGGAGGATCAATCCAGCTCTTCTACCAACTGTAGAAAAGGAAATTAAGAAAATGCTAGATGCCCAGATCATTCTCCCTCTTAGATATTCTAATTGGGTTGCAAATTTAGTTCCTGTTAGAAAGAAGAATGGAGAAATTAGACTCTGTGTGGACTTTAGAAATTTGAACAAGGCATCATTAAAAGATAACTATCCTTTGCCCAAAATGGATCAATTACTTCAAATGGTTTCAGGAGCACAAAGACTTTTTGTGCTTGATGGCTTTTCAGGCTATAATCAAGTAAATGTTGATTCCGCAGATAGAGAGAAGACAACCTTTATTACACCTTGGGGTACATTCATGTATGCTAAGATGCCATTTGGCTTAACTAATGCTGGAGCAACATTTCAGAGAGCCATGGATGTAGCTTTTGTGGATCAGGTAAATAAATTTGTGGTCATTTATCTTGATGACATAACTGTTTTTTCTAAATCTAATGAGAAACATCTAAAGCACTTGATGAAGGTTTTTGATAGGTGTAGAAAATTCGGAATATCATTGAATCCTAAAAAATCTCTGTTTGCTATCAAAGAAGGAAAACTGCTGGGCCATATAATTTCAAAAGGAGTAGTGATTGATCCCAAGCGTGTCTCTGCCATTGAAACATTGACCTTACCTAGAAACAAGAAGGAGATTCAAGCTTTTCTAGGCAAGATTAATTTTTTAAGAAGATTCATCCCAAATTATGCTGAGATTGTAAAAGATATCACTGACATGCTTCGAAAAGATCATGAAGTTAAATGGATTGTCTCTTCCAGGCATGCATTTGATCAGATCAAGAAAGCTATCTCTGAAGCTCCCACCTTGGCTAGCCCTGCTTACACTAAACCATTCAGTGTCTTTTCCTTTGCCTTAGAAACAACCCTTGCTGTTGTTCTACTACAAAAGAATGAAGATTCCCATGACCAACCCATAGCCTTTTTCAATAAGGTTATGAGAGATGCCGAGCTTAAGTATGACATAATTGAGAAGCAAGCCTATGCCCTTATTCAAGCCCTGAAATCATTCAGGATGTATGTCCTACATTCTCCTATTACTGCTTATGTTCCTAACAGTGTTGTGAAAATTGTTTTAACTCAACCAGACACTGATGGAAAGAGAGGTAGATGGATCACTCAAATACTGGAGTTTGATCTAACTATCAAAACTATAAAGCTAGTAAAAGGCCAAGGATTAGCTAAGCTTCTAGCTGAATCCAACTGTAAAGTGCTCGGAATCAATTATGTTTTAGAGATACAAGGGAAGAATCCACAAGAACCTTCTCAAACTTCAGAGAAGAAGAATACACAAGAACCTTCTGTCCTTGCAGAAGGGGAGAATCCACAAGAACCTTCCCTTCATCTTGAAGAGGAGAATCCATAAGAACCTTCACCTTCAGATCAGATCCACCCTTTATGCATTGATGACAAGTTTTTGTTGTTAGATTGGTACCAAAACATTGTAAATTTCTTGATCCATTTTGAATGTCCAGCATCATTCTCCAAAAGCCAGTGTAAAACTCTCAAACTGAAAGCAGTGAAGTACTGTATCATAAATGCAAATTTGTATTGGAAAGACCTACTAAATATTTTGTTATTATGTTTAATAAAATTAGAAATTGAAGGAATCATTGATCAGTTTCATACAGGATTTTGTGGAGGACATTATGCTTGGAGAGCAACAGCATATAAGATATTAAGGGGAGGATTTTATTGGCCAACATTGTGCTTACAAGTAGGAACAAAGGTTAGAAGTTGTGTTCCTTGTCAAATGTTTGTTGGTAAGCAAAAATTAGCAGCTCTTCCACTAGTTCCATCGATAATCTCAAAACCTTCTAGCCAATGGGGATTAGATTTTATTGGAGAGATTCATCCCACTTCAAGTAATCAACATAGATGGACCCTCACTGCAACAGACTACTTCACTAAATGGGTGGAAGCAATTCCAGTAAGAAATGCTACTGATTTAGTAGTAATCAAATTTATTGAAGAGAACATCTTATCTAGATTTGGTTGCCCAACTCAAATTGTCATTGATAATGCGACAACTTTTTCTAGTGTTAAAATGATTGAGTTTTTCCAAAAATATCAGATTCTGTTACATCATTCTACTCCATATTACCCACAAGGTAATGGCCTTGCAGAATCCTCCAATAGAAGTCTGGTAAAGGTAATAAAAAAGACTCTAGCAGATCATAAAAATAGCTAGGATTCTCATTTAATTTATGCAGTATGGGCAAACATAATTACTCCAAAGAGATCTACTGGAAAATCTCCTTTCCAGTTAGTTTATGGGAAAGATGCAATCTTCCCTACCAATTTGGCCTTCCTCGTTTTAAAATTCCTACAGGATTCAACAGATGAACCTGATGATTTTTCAAGGAGAATAAATCAGATTATTGAACTAAATGAAGACAGAGATGAAGTTCAATACAAATTGAAAAAGTATCAGAATAAGATGAAGAGCTTGTTTGACAGAAGAGCCAGGGAAAGGGACTTCAAGGAAGGTAACCTAGTTCTAAGGTGGGATTCTAGGAGAGAAGAAAAGGGAAAAGCAATCCCTAGTTGGAGCCAATGTTGTAGCATTTTTTGGTTTTGTTAAGTTATAATAAATTAGTCAAAAAATGAAAATATTTTTCAAAAAATGTTAAGCTAGGATATGGACAAAAAAACACTGAATAAAAATGTGAGAAATATTTTGATAAATATGTCCATATCAAAGAAAATGTTAGAATAGATGCCCTAAAGAATGAAGGCAAAAATAAAATGTTAGGTTAGAGAGAAAAGCAAAAAGCAATAAACTCTGAAAGTGTGCAAGTCCAAGTGCCACTACTTTTACTTTATTATGCAAAATAATGGTTGTGTGCAGCTTGTCATAAATGCCACAACCCATGACAGTCAAATAGTTTAATGTTGACTAGTTCATGCTTTAAATTTCATGTTTATAGTTAGAGAATAAAGATCTAGCCAAACTGTTTAATCTTGGCAGATCAATAGTTAGGTAGAGAATAATAAGGAGCTCATCAGTTTAATCTGAGCCCTTGGATGTTATAAGGTTAGAATTAGATAGTTTGCTTTTCAAAAGAAAAAGGAAAGAAAGGGGTCGGCTAGCCTAAAGGCACCCAATTAAATGAAGAAAAAATGTTAGGATAAGTAAATGGGTAGGTAGAAGAAACGCTGCAGAAGTACAAAGTTGATTGAGGCATAAGCACATTTATCATGCTTGATCATGTGTTGCAGTGTGTAGGAGCAGTTATGAAGGTGAAAAGATGTTCACTAGCTGATTTGGTTAACTTCTTCTCATTTCATTTCACCCCCCACTACATACTTACTAATTTTTTCATTATCCCATCATTTCCTAAGAAAATACCCATTTCTCTTCATTTTCACCTTTGTCCCTTGGTTTCACACATTTTCCTAGCAATTTACCCTCCAAACTCATTCTCCTACTCAAAAACCCCTTTTCCCTAGTGTGAAATCCATTTCCCTTTGAAAAAATCATTTTCCCTTTGTAAATTCCCTAAAACCCATAAAACCTCCTTGACCTAAGTCTTTATTCCCCCCTCCGCTTTATAAAGTTAACCCCGCCGCCGTTAACCTTGGTCCCACTCCATAAACCCGCTTATGTTTAAACCTCGCTTATTCATTAAAATAATTATAAATCCTTTGTAATTATTCCCCGGGCCTCGCTAATCTTAGCGCCTGTTCCCTCCGTGCATCTCGACCGCGCGATAGCTGTCAAATCATCTGCTCCCAGATCCAATGACCCACAACAATATCCCGTGCTCTCGATCTTCGACCTTTACTCGCCCGAGAGCACGCGAGATTCATGGTTTTGTTTGGGCCCCTTGCGGTTACATGGCAGCTCTACATAACTCGCGTGCCCTCAAGAAAATACCACTCCACGGCCAAAAGCGGTGCGATGAGCCTCTGAAACTGCTCCCCGCGTACGATAAAACCATCCAATGTTCACTTAACCTTTCCGCGCCAAATTTAAAAAAAAAAAAGTTAACCATTTCCCGTTTAAACGCCAAAACCCTCACTTTCTCTCTTTTTGCCCGTTTACACAGTAAAACCTGTATAACTCTTCCTGTGCCACCCCGAGCCTCTGCAACTTGTTTTGACCTCCGATTACCGTCCAAAAGCTGCCAGGACTATGTCCATACACTATCCTGTTCCCTGAAGCCATTTTGGCCCTCCCTGTCACCTTGTGTTTTTCTTATAAATTGTTGTATTTTGTAGGCGATCATATAAAACCTGTTTGTTCCAGATTCTCTCAGGAAATGAATTCAAAAGCCTTTATACAGTTAAAAGACAATTATCATTTACACAGAGAAGAAGTCATTTACACAGTAATGGTTAAAACAAAGAAGAAATCCTTTACACAAAGACAATAAATGTTAAAACAGAGGAGGCAGATAAAACATACACATAAGAGACAAACAGATGAAATATATAGAAAGATGATCAATATCCAACTACTTGATACTGAGACATGTAAAAACTTGAAATGTACAGTAAAAGTAAAAAGCACAGTAAAGGTTATTGACAGGTCAACAAGGTGAAAGAGTATCAGATGAAAGTGTATCAGAGGAAAGCATAGTTTTTAAAACTGGAACCGGTGACCGGACCGGTCCACCTAATGAACCGGTTTACCGACCGAAATCGGTCTAACCGGGACTGGTTTGGTTTAAACGAACTGGTTTTAAAAAAAAACATTAAATAATTAATTTTTAATGAAACAAAACTATTTTTAAGATGTAAAACCATGATTCCAAGTCAATAGAGACAAAATATGCAAAGTTTGCTCATTTATATACCATGTAAAGGTGAATATATCAAAATGGCACCGAGTGCAATACATATCATCGACAAAATAGCAAAATACATAAGAAATGAGGCTCTAAATGGCCCATAAAGTCCAAAAACAATGCTGCAAGCTATGAGGCCATTGGCCTATAGTCCTACTACAAGTCTACAGTGTACACATAATCAATCATCAAGTTCATCACCACTACTAGACACAGGATCATCATCAGGAGCTACATAGACATCATCTGGTTCAGAGTCTGAGGATGCCTCAGCCTGATTTGCAACCTCAGTATCAATGCCACCAATGACAATAGAAGTGGACCTAATGGAAGCACGAGTTTGTCGACTTGCACGACTAGTGCCTTGCATTGGTTCTTTGCCTTTCCTTGATGCCGCTATTGATCGTGGTTCTGATGCCGCCACATAATCTGCTTCATCCTCCGCTAAAGCCATGTTGATATCAAAATCAGCCTCAAACACAGGATCTTCAGTCTCGTCCACCCATTCTGATGTTGGATCAATATCGTCTAACACAATGGGATCTAGATCAGGTGTTTTGCTCATCATTTGGTTCCTCCTCAGTCGAAGGTTGTATTGCACGAAAACAAGATCATTTAACTGTTTTTGTTCCAAACGGTTTCTCTTCTTCGTGTGTATGCGCTCAAAAACAGACCAATTGCGCTCACACCCTGAAGCACTGCAAGTTTCACTGAGGACTCTAATTGCAAACCTTTGCAATTGAGGACACTAGCCACCAAATGACTCCCACCAATGTGCTGCAAAGAAAAAAGACATTAATTAGAAACTTAGTTTATGGTTTGAATTGTAAAGAGCGTAAACAATTTTAACTTGAAAAGAAAAACAAAATGGAAATTGGAATTGCTTACCTGGTTGGTCCACATCTCTTGCCATCTTTGCCAAGTTTTTGCCAAAAGTACCACCTGCCATATTGAAAACAGTAAGCTGTCTATGTATTTCCAACTGGTCTGCATGGCTAGGGACCATGCGTTCCAAGCAATCAATCAATCCAGCTCTGACCTCTCCATCATGCAGATCTCCTAGTCGATTTTTATAGTGATACTTTGGGTTCAAAAAATACCCAGCTGCATGTATAGGATGATGGAGTTGATTGTTCCATCTGTTAGCAATGATCTCCCATATATGGCCATATTTTGCTAACCTATCCTTGTAGGCTGCCCGTATCTGCTCCTTTGCCTGATCCATAGCCTCATAAATGTAGCCCATGACCAATTTTTCCCCATCCACCAACCTTAGCACCTTAATAAGGGGCTCGGTAATTTTCACAACCTCTAGGGACCTTTTCCAAAAATAAGTGTCTAACACTTTCTTTTTGGTGTCTTTTCCATCTGGTCTACGAGCCCACCGAGATTCAGACCATTCTTCAGAGGAAAACCATTTCTGCAAGTTTTTATGTTGACCATTGAGACATTGCAACGTGAGGAAGTGAGTTGCAAATCTTGTAATTGCAGGCCTAACAAGCTCTCTGCCCCCAGTGTGTTTCCTCATTAGGCTCAATACCCATGAGTGGTTGTAAATGTATTTTGTAATGCACTTGGCATGCTCTATAGTGTTTTTTACCCACTCCACTTTGCCTATATCCTCAAGCATGAGGTCTATGCAATGTGCAGCACATGGAGTCCAAAATATGGTCTTATATTTGGTCTCAAGCATCTTTCCAGCAAGAACATAGTTTGAGGCATTATCAGTGATGACCTGCACAACATGCTGCTCCCCAACTTCCTGAATAATGCTATCCAAAAGCTCAAATAGAAGGGTTGCATCCTTTACCTTATCAGATGCATCAACTGATTTCAAAAACATGGTTCCTTGAGGGCAAGAAACAAGGAAATTAATGATAGTGCAGTTCTTTCCATCGGTCCATCCATCTAACATAATGGAACAACCTGTTTTGAGCCATGAATCTTTAAACTCAACCAAATACTCATCAATGGAAGATATCTCTTTTTGCAAAAGAGCTCCCCTCAAGTCATGCATACTAGGGCCTTTGAAGCCCTTTCCTGCAGCTATAAAAGAGTCCCACATAGCTTGGTAATAAGGTGAGCGAGCAGCGTTAAATGGGATATCTGAATCATACCACCATCTAGCAATGTATTGATGAGAAGTTTCTTTGCATTGTCTTTTCCAATGTTGATCCAAAGTGGGTTGAGAACTTGGCTGGGAGGAAGTGGGATTAGAAGAGGCAATGTTGGTAGAAGATGAGAAATAACTTTGGATGTTTGTTCTCTTTGTTCCTTTTGATGATTGGCCAAAAGGAGGATGAACATAGTGAAAGGGGTCATTGGTGGAAGGGATAGAAGAGGAGTCTTGAATCTCATAATCATCATACCCACTCTCTTTTAGGGCTTCTAATAATTCCCTCTTCCTTGCAATGTCATCTTGGATGGCCTTCTCCCTAGCCTTATCCTCATAGAAATTTTCAAGCTTGGAAATGTATTATGCCCTAATAGGACCTAACAGTGCATTTGGTGCATCACATGGCTTTACTCGGCCTCTTATCCCAGCCAAGTGTTGTTTCAACCTAAGAATACCCCCATCTCCAATAGATTTATGGCATAATTTGCATATCATTTTTCCATCAATTACAACGCAATGAGCCCATGCACTGTCCTTTCCTTTTGGAGCCATGTTTGCTTGAAATAATAACAATTTGCAAAGAAATCTGCCATTTAAAAAAAATTGCAGCTAAGGAACATGGAAAACCAATGATAAATGTAGGAAAAAAAATGCACATGCAAGCTACAAAATTTGATAGCATAGAGCTAGAGAGTTCATAGCATAGATGATAGATCATTGAAGTGAGAAGTTTATAGCACACAAACAAAAATAATTCATGGACAGCAGACTCAAATGAGGAATTTTCAAGTGCAAATCCTTACCTGGAAATGCAAACTAGCTTCCTTAGCCTCCTCTTGAAGATGGCAACTCCACTGACAGCTACACACTATCTCCAAAATAGCTCCAACTCCAACTCCAAGATGACTGCTTCAACAAAAACTCAACACTCTCCAAGCTCACAAACAAACTCACAAACACTCACAAACACTCCAAATCAGTGGTGTGAGACAAATGAGAGTGAGAGGGGCCTCTTATAGGCTTGGAGAGGGTGTTTTTGGAGGGAAAACACCTTTAGTTTCCCCCCAAAACCCCTAAACCACAATTAGGAATACGCTTTATGCAAGTTGCGGTGGGCATGCCTAAAACTGGCCGGTTTAGGACGGAATCGGCCGGTTTTTCACCGGTTAGGGCAAAAAATGGGCGAAAGGGCCTTTCCAACTAGGTTTTTTGGCCGGTTTAGACCGACGGCCTTGCTAATCGGCCGGTTAGACCGGTAACCGGTTTTTTAAAACGGTTTTGAAAACTATAGATGAAAGGTCATAAGTAAAAAATGACATCCAACGTGAAGACCAAACAGCCAAGTAGCTTAAAGGGAAAAAGATCAAAGACCAAATCCAGGAGAACCTAAATAACAGGGACAGCAAGCAGCAGTTCGATAACTGTCTCTATCTTCTTGCATGAAGATATTTCGTTTTCCTTGAATAAATCTATTTTTGTAAAAACAGTTTAGGATATTTTCTACTGTTGTATAAATAACTCTCCTTATGAGTTATTATGGGTTCATCATTGAACCGAGTTCACCATTGAACTAGGTTGACCATTGAAGAAGGGTTGCACCCCTGATGAAGCATTTCAAAACACTTGATGTACTTGACTTTTCTAGACTCTTAATACAAAGCAAAGGATTTTGAATTCAGTTTTACACAGTTTGTGTTTCCTGTAAGTTTTTTTTAAACACACACATGGGCAGCAACAGAATCTGAAAGATAAAACATGAGAGTACAATTTTTATTAACAAATGATTTACATTTATAGTACATGTTGTGACCGTTGGGTTTCACATCCCAAGGTCTCTTGGACTCCTTTTGTCTATTCCGCTTCCACACTAACCCATTGAGGATTAGGTGTCCAACATTCCCCCCTTTAATCCGAAGGGTTATGTATGAGTCCAAGAAGAGAGCTGTAATACAAAATGTGCAAAAATGCATGGCAACACTAGGCTGAATGTGCTCTCTGAAATGTTGGTATAAAGGGTGGCCGTTTAAGGATGACCACCAACTCTGGGACGCTTAGTGCAGTTCCCGGAACTCTTCCAAAACTGGCAAGAAGCTGAAGTCTTCTGCTAGAGGAAGTGCTCCTATTGTTTTGAAGAGGGAAACCTTCAACCATAAAAGGGAGGTCTCACCCAGCATAAAAGGGAAAACTTCAACCTGAAAAGGGAAGTCTCAACTTGTGATGGTTTAAGGATGACCAACAACTCTGGAATGGTTAATGCAATTCTTAGAACTCTTCCAAAACTGGCAAGAAGATGAAGTCTTCTGCTAGAGGAAGTGTCCTCAATTTGGTTTCTAGAATTCTTTCGAAGCTGACAAGAAGCTGAAGTCTTCTGCTAGAGGAAGTGTCCCAGATTACCAACTGAAGGCATGCTCAGGGGCATCTTTGTTTCTGGCTACAACTCTGAAACTGGTGTGGCAAGTTGTGGCTCAGGCTCGCTTGATGTGACTTTGAAGCTTGTAGATGACCATCATTTCCCCCCCTGTCAGATACAAGGTGAGATGATGGAGAAAACTCAACTGCAAGACTGTTCAATACTCTGGAACAAGTTTTGACATGTGATTGGAATATCTTCTTGGCTGTTGATGCCCATTGCCAAGAAGCGATCCATCCAAGATGAATCTTTGTTCTTGCAGGACGTTTGTTTCTGAAGCATCTGTTTGAAGAATAACTGGTTTTATGACAATGCTTACATGGATGAAGATCAAAACAGTGATCTTTCAGATGGCCAACTCAGTCACAGTGTTGGCATTTCACAATCTGCTGTGGTGGCTGTTGCTGTGGAAGAGGGGCAGAGTCTGGAACAACTGGAGGTGAACTGTCATGAAGGAATCCAGCACTCTGAAATTGAATGGGCTTTGAGTAGTCTGGAATATGAAAGGACAAGTCCTTCTCATATCCAAGACCAGTTCTGTGCTTGTTGTGGACAAGCTGTTCCCAAGGTCTGATGATGGGCTTCGGAAGTGCAAACTGAACTTCTGCATTTGCATGCAAATCTGCTTCTGAAATGAGCACTGGATCTGAATCAACTTGTTGCTTATGGGAGTCTGTTTCATTGTTCTGAACAGAGACAGGTTCAGAATGATGACTCCTCTGTTTTAATTCTTCTTGCTGTAGCTGAGTTTCAAGCTGCAAAAAATCAATTTTCTCTTGTGCATTTTGTAGACAGACCTGAATGTCTGTGAGAGAAACTTTGCTGACTTTTAATGTATCATGATTAGTAAACAATATCAGAGTTTTAAGGAACTCTAATACTTCACTGATTCTGACCATTTTTTCTTCAATGTCTGATTTACACCTTAAAAAACTGATCACAACTACTACTCAATGTAGAAAAGTAATACCCACTCACAATACACAGCAATATCCTTTATAAATGTCAGCAAATGATCAGTGTGCAACCAGCAAGCACCAATTAAATAAACAGTGTATCAATGCAACAATTAATTAAGTCACGGTTTCATTGACCATAGAAACATAATTTTGACCAGTAAAAGAACCAACAAATCAGTCACCTCGATTAGACTGTTCCTCTGGCCTGTGAGGAATTTAGAAAAACAGAATCAGGCTGTAAAGATTGCTGTCCAAGTTCTTCTTGGCAGTGAGAAGCGCCTTTGCGTTCAGATCTTTGAGCAACTAGGTTTTATTCAAGACACTTGCTTTGTTGAGACTGCAAAGGGTGCTATTTTGCAGCTTCTAAATTTTGCTGAGGCGATTGCAATAAGTCGCCGGTCTCCGGAAAGGCTCTTTAGGGTTCTGGATATGTTTTTTTTTAATACAAAGTTCAAACTTAAAAACATATTGAAGCATAAAATATAGAACACAATAAAAATTCCATGGCCCAATGGATAAGGCACTGATCTACGAAACCAGAGATTCTGGTTTCAACAGAGTCAGTGCACGTTGTTCTGTCGAGAGATGAGATTCTAGGTTCGATCCGGTGGAGTCGCTTTTAAATATTGCTCGGTCAAGAAGTTTTGTTCATTAAATTAGGGCTGCATGAAATATCAGCATCGGTTACAGAGGATTGAATCCCAAATCATTTTAAATATTGTTGCTAACCGAGTCCAGGTCAAGTAGTTTTGCCAATTGAAATATCGGTAGTCAGTTACAGAGGACTGAATCCCAAATCTTCCATTTTTCAGAGGATTTCAACGAGCAGATGGAACATAGCTTTGGATTTATCTTCATCTTCTCTTCTCAACATCTGTTTTTCCTCATTATTAAAAGCTCCATTCTCTGATTTAAAATATACCAGCGTCTCTCATTCAACACGTAACATTTACGACTAGCATCATTTGAACATGGCTATCGCATACGGACTTCAAAGCACATAGTCAACGCTCAAATCGAATATATCACCACTGCACCATATTCATTCTACGCACTACAGGTTTCAAATTCAACACATTCAACTCGCATTCATTGAAGCAACGTTCTTCGTTCTAGCGTGGAGGCAACCGATGCGCACCAGTCCAAAACTTGCTTCCGCTTGTTATCAGGTCTTAGAGTATCAAATCCTTTGAACATGTTCAGTATACTTAAAACAACAATTGTATAACCAAGACTGTGATGATATACATTCCAATACCTTCGAAACTTGTGCTCTTTCTTTGGTCTCAGGAGCAATGCAAAGACCTGCAATGTTCCGAATGCAAAAAATTCCAATTCCGAGGCTTCGATGGTAGCTTTAAACAAATATGGGACAACGTTCTCCTGCCCCGCTTAGCGTTCGGCTGTGGGCACGATAATGAAGGCGGAGGATTCACACAAGGGGGATTCCAAAACCAACCCTCTGCTGTTCGGAGACTCGGCAGATTTACACGGCCGGGGCATCAAATCCACTCCGCTCCTTCGCAGTGATTCGCAACCCACTTTTTATTATCTTCAGCTTGAGGGAATCAGCGTCCACAGCTCCTGGCTTGATCTGCCCTAAGGCACTTTCGATCTCAACGCAGATGGCAGTGGGGGAATTATCATCGATTCCGGAACGACCATAACCTTATATATATTTGTTACAGTGCCTAACAAAATGAAGTTGAACGATGCGTATAGTACCTTGAAGAGCGCTGTTCAAGAAATTATTCAAACAAACTTCAATGGTAGCGTTCAAGAATAGGCAGAACAGGCAGAAAGCGATTGACACCTCTTCTTCAGCCGTTGCTGTGTAGAGACGTTGAGTAGAGTAGCTGGTATTCAATGGGAATACCAAGCGTTACCCATTATCACGCAGAGAGCAGATTATTACAACTGAGCAGATTCAGAATGGCAGAGAGATAATTAGATGAAACAGCTTGGTGTATGTAAGTAGCAGACCTGATAGACAGAGGTGGCAGCTAATGGCAGACAACGGTTATGGCAGAGAGCCCACAGAGCGCAGGAAGGAATATGGTGCAGAATGAGGAATAAAACGCTCAATTCTGTCAAGCAGATAGGGCATTAATTAATGCTATCAAGAAGGTTGTTGGACTGGCAAAATCTGACCAATTTAGAGGCATATTTGACAGGTGTGGAAAAGAACTCAGCAAGATTCATGCTGAGAGGTCAGATCCATAGGCGTGTGGCAAGGAAAATGGACAGATACCTTGTGAAATCTGCTTAGTAATGAAATAGGTATGTATGCACACAGTCAAACGCTCTATAAGGTGGCAATTCTGATAAATTTTGATTAGGAGAAAGGTAGAATTGACATGTATATAGAGACCACAGAACAAGTGGCTCAAATTGGAGCAGGACCAACAATCGCCCGCTCTGATACCGTGTTAAACACACACATGGGCAACAACAAAATCTGAAAGATAAAACATGAGAGTACAATTTTTATTAACAAATGATTTACATTTATAGTACATGTTGTGACCGTTGGGTTTCACATCCCAAGGTCTCTTGGACTCCTTTTGTCTACTCGGCTTCCACACTAACCTATTGAGGATTAGGTGTCCAATAGTTTTTCCAGTGTTACACATTATGTTTTTCTTCATATTCTTATGTCTTACAGAGATACCTAGGTAGGAATAATTGTGTCTCAATCTATTCCTATAAGCTTCTGAAGTGATAATCTATAGAGAGAATGGATTAATGAACTGTCTGTTTAATTAAATCCCTTTAAATCAATAAATAATCAACATCTTGTTGTAAGCATAAGCATATTCTCTTGAAACTTTTGAACACCGGTAAGAGGATTTCACACTTATGATTACACAATTTTCTGTCTGAAAATTGTGATAATCATATTATTTTTTGTTTCTGCTCACCACTATTCAAGCTTTATCACTGTGTGAAATTTTATAGCAGCCCTCTACTTTGGGATTAATATTATTCAAAAGGTTAGGCATTATAGTGTTATATCTGTTTCATTCATTGGTCCTCCAAATTAAAACAAAAACCCCAAAACAATTATCTTAGATGCTCTGGCTTGATAGCTGACCATTATCAACTCAGAGGTACAACATCTTTGACCAACTGAATCCCCCCTTCTTCGTGAGGTTGGTAAGGGGTGCGGCTAATTGTGAAATTCCCCTCACAAAGAACCTATAATATGTCCATATACCTAGGAAGCCCCTTAGCTCTATCACGTTCCTGAGCGTGGGCCAATCAAGGATGGCGCGAATCTTCTCCTGATGTACTTTGACTCCATCCTCCCCTATCATATGCCCCCCTCCCCTATCATATGCCCCAAGTACAACATGTCGGTCAACCCAAATTCGCACTTGGACATCTTGACATAGAATTGCTGCTCTTCTAGGATGGTTAAGACCTGTTCCAAGTGTCGTAGGTGCTCCTCCCATGTCTTGATGTAGATAAGTATGTCATCAAAGAAAACCAAGACCAACTTGTGTAGATGCTTGCGGAACACGTGGTTTATGCAAGATTGAAATGTGGTGGGGGCATTGATGAGTCCGAAAGTCATCACCAAAAACTCATATTGGCATCTGAATGTCTTCTTCGGAATATCCTTCTCACACACCTGGATTTGATGGTACGCCAAATGCAAGTCTATCTTAGAAAAGTACTTGGCTCCTCTAAGCTCATTCATCAGCTCGTCTATTCGATGTATGGGGTACCGGTTCTTCAGTGTCTTCTTGTTCAGGGCTCGGTAGTTGATGCACATATGAAGGGACCCATCCTTTTTCTTCACCAGTACCACTGATGAAGTAAAAAGCACTAGTACTAGGCTTGATATGCCCCAACTCCAACAAATCTTGGATGGCTTTCTCAATCTCGTCCTAGTAGGCCTTGGGGTGCCTATACGGGTAGTGATAATAGCATGAACTCCCTCCTCCAACTCAATGGTCTGCTTGAACTCTCGATTTGGTGGTCTACCTGGAGGAATCTCCCCAAAAACTACTTGATGCCTCTCTAGCACTACAAGGATGTCTCGATGTACCGGTCGCTCCTGAGTCCCTATCTCTGAAATCCTCAGCTCCACTTCCCACTCTATATCCCCACGCCGCAAGTCAACCTCCATCCTGTGAGCGGAACTGTCTGGCGTGGGTAGGAGTGCATACCCCTAGCACTACCAAATTCCCATTTGGGCCCATGAATTCCATCTCTAACCTCTGCTAGTCGGTGGTGACCCGCCACAATGAGTATAACCACTGGACACCCATCACCACGTGACATAATAGTTTCCCATGGTTAGAGTCTGGAACATCAACATCAAAGAAATGGTTAGTGACATAATAGTTTCCCATGGTTAGAGTCTGGCTGGGAACATATTTCGTGCACTATATCGTCTGGTCTTCTGGCGCCAGCACTGAGAACCCCTCCAATGTCTCTGTGTGTATCCCCCTCCGCTCCACCATTTAGGCATTGATAAAGTTGTCGGTACCCCACTGTCCACTAGTACTGACACACGCTGCCCATGCACTGTGCCTCTGATCCGAAGTGTGAAGTACTTCGGAACTCCTCGATGCGACGTGCCTCGGATCCGAAGTGTGAAGTGCTTCGGAACTCCTCGATGCGAAGCTAGAACGCCCCTAGATGGGATGAATAGTCCTCCTCCTTGAGGTGGTGGCGCTTCTCCTGCAAAATGTGGTCCCCCATCTCCCTAGTCTGTCTCCTGCTCAACTTCCTGCTCTGTCTCACTATCTGAGTACACCTTGATGTAATGGGCCTTGCCCTTGGTGCATAAGGTTCTTGGCACGTGAAACATAGCTTCCTCCTTTGGAGGTCCCTTATAATCTCATCATCCAACTGGCCACGTCCTACCTACCTCTGAGGCAGACAAGTGTCTCTGCTCCCTTGAGGAGCCAATGATTTGGTGGGTATAGGGGCCCTCGTCTTGGGAACTACGTCAATCATGTCTTGGGTCTTGAAAATAATGTCCATTAATGTAGTTTTGTGGAAAATGTGGCAATACATTAGCCCAACAATTAAATAAATGGAGAAAATAAATAGTTCCATGTGACAAAATGACACAGAAATGACTTGGAAATTATCTTTGGTCAAAAGAACGAGTCAAAGGACAAGTGGAGGATGATTTGGTACCTTGCATCATAAATACATGGCCCACTCAAGGAAATCAAATTTCTAGCATTAAATGAGGAAGCTGTTTACTTGGAAATTTGAATTTGTGAAGTTAATGCACATGTCAGAGGATTTGGAAGAATATTTGGTGGAGATTTTTGTGGGAAATTGTCTTCACATGGGTCCCTACCCTTCTACACTTGTCATTTCATCAGGGAATTTGATTTTGCTTGAGGGTTCTTGATGCCACTTGGGAAATTTGAATTTGCATGAAGGAACATTGGGATTGTCACCATTTCCCTTGGGGTTGGCTCCCAAGCCTCTCTATATACTAGAGCTTTGTGATCTCACTTTGTATCCATTGTTTTACTAGCTATTGTGCTTGCGGAAGCGCTGTTACTTTGTACACTTTTCAAGAATATCAATAAAAAGACTTTGGAGGTCTATTCATGGGTGTTCTTCCTTTAAAGCATGGTGCATTGTGAGTTATTGGTATAATCTTTTATATGCTTTGAGTTATCTCATTTTCCATATATTCTTGTAAACTTGCTAGTGCAAAGCTATCTCGTGTTAACATTTGATTTGAAAGTAGGCTTTAGATATTGAAAGTTCTAGTTTATTTTCAAATAAATTTCTAGAAGTTTCAATTCACTATTTGTTTATCTAAATTTATATGGATTAATGTGTGACTTGAGTATTGTAGA
Organism: Pinus tabuliformis; assembly: GCA_031772625.1. NCBI lineage: Eukaryota > Viridiplantae > Streptophyta > Pinopsida > Pinales > Pinaceae > Pinus > Pinus tabuliformis. The sequence continues at coordinate 380,188,726 of CM062820.1, read as the reverse complement.
ATATTTTTTTTTTTTGGATCAAGCGTTAGTGGAAGTCTTTGGAAGACCAACCCACTCTTGAAGCACCTTCAAAGAAACTCTCATTTGTTATTTGGATTGCCATAGTTTATCTTACGAAAAAAGTGTCTTGCAGGGATTCGTTTGGACACAGTTTATATGCATGCAATCCATTTAAAAAATTATATCTTTTAAAATAGTTTTTCGTTGATTTATATTAGCGATTTGAGAGTTTTTCTAAGCCAAACGAAGTGATGTGGTTCAATCTCATCACTTGAATTGGTTTCTTGTATATTATTTGTATTTTATTTAGTTGTTTTCATATTCTCTCTACACTAATTTGTCTCTTGATCTTACAACCCATAGGTAGAGTGTTGGTGATAAGAGCATCAAGGAAGGATCACACTAACATTTTTCTTGTAGAACTTCTCAACTCCTTTCAAAGTCGATTTTTTTTTAGGCAGTGGACAAAGAGGAGGACTGCTATTTGGCAAGGCCGTGGGCATTTGAGGAGGATTCACTTCTTGTCTTGTGCAACATTTCATTCACCTTTGGAGGCCAAGCCTTGGGGCATCAAGAAACACTTAGCTTCTTCAATCTTGAGAGCTTTCTCATTGTACTTTCTTCATTTTCTGAATTTGACTTTCAAGAAGGAGATCTAGAGCTTGAGAAGCCTTATACATTGTAAAGATTCCTCTTGAAGTTTTACTTGAGACCTCTTGGAAGGTTCCTCATCTTGTAACATCTAATAAAAGTTTAGTTTTTCTTGTGAGAGCTTGGGTTTTCACCCAAGGCATCATTTTCTCTTTTTTTCAAAAGGAGGAACATGTGGGTGGTTTGAACTTTGATGTTGCACTTATTTTCTTAATTTTCATCTTGCATGCCTTAAAATTAACACAACCTCACTTTCACAATCTAATTTTCTGAATTTGCTTTTGCTACTTATTTCCATTTTATGCTTTGGCACTTCAAGTTTTGCTTTAAAGTACAATTTTGAATTTTACTTTTGGAGCAATTTATTTTATTTTGTGCAAAACATCTCATTTCAAATAGCAAATTTTATTTATTTAGTTTAACAATTTGCTTTATTTTGGCTTTACAATAGGCTCATTGTTTACACGCTCATTTATTTTAAGTTATTTGTTCATTTTGCAAGCATATAAATTTCAAGCTTCATTGCTTTAGTTGGTTATTCGTTTATCATTTGTCAAAGCAATTATTTTCAATTTACAATCTTATATGTTTATGAGGCTTATGTTGTTAAAACTGGCAACTAGGGCCAAACTCCATGTGGGTCATCTTATTTATGGCCGCTGATATTTTTCTTGGATCCCTCTCATCGAGAGGTGTAGGATTGATCTAAAGATCATCCGATTCCGATAAGTATTCATGGAGTTATGAATTTATTTGCGTTATATGACAATTCGTCAAGGTCGACAAGCAACCAAATAAACCCCACATGTGCTCAATGTTTTAGCAGTGAAGATAACATCGGCGATATATCACTGAATATCGGAAATATCGCGATATTTCCGAGATATCGGTGATATCTCGGCAAAATATCGCGATACGATATAAAATATCGCCGGGGGTGTTTTGCCGTGGCTAGAAAAAGGAAAAATCGTTTTTTTTCTTCATTTTTGTTTCTGAGTGTTGTAGAAGGAAGGGGAAGAGTTTTGTGGTGGTTGTCAAGGAGGGTTTGAGGATCAAACAACGATTATCACCACCAACTAAGATTTTTTTGTTGATCAAAGATTGAAGAATAGTGAGACAAACTTCATTTCTTCTATTAACATGTATGTTCTTAAAAACCCCTATGTTAATGATTTTTTCATAGATTTAAGGTTATGCTTGCTTGCCTCTTTGCCTACCAACATTTTGTTTCTTTGTTTTTTTTCCATTTGCTATGATTTTCATGCCTATGAGCCAATGCAAGGGTTTTCTCCATATTTGGACAGCAAGCTTCATTTTTTTTTCAACTTTCTTATGCACCCTCTTATTGCCATTTTTCATTCACATTGCAAAATGCAAATAATGTAGTAATTTTTTTTAAATGAGGTGGTTATTACTTATTATTTTTTGTGTTGGGGGGTTAATGCCAATTTTTTGTTTTTTTTTGTGCCCTAGGTTTGAATTAGTTCACCACAAATGTCAAATATGCCAAAAGCCTTGGACCCATTTTGGGAGTATGGGAAGGCTGTTGGTGGGGCAAATCAGGCATATATATCATGCAAATTGTGTGGGACCAAGATGTCAGGAGGGTTACACGATTGAAATACCATCTGGCTAGACTCTCTGCACATGGTGCAGATGTAATGCCTTGTATGGTTTCTAGTGTAGAGGTTATACAAAAGCTCTTGAAGCAATTGCTGAACAAGACAGAAAGAAAGTTGCTAGGGAGAGGCCAATGGTCTCAGATAAATAGCTGGTAGTTTTATTTGTTTTGCAACTTTTGCTACATATAAGTTTATAACCCATGGTGATGAAATACTTTTAAAGTTTTATATATGTGATGTTATTTTGTTTGAGTCCTTGATTGGACAATTATCAGGGATTAGCAGGATATGTGATGTTATTTTGTTTGAGTCCTTGATTGGACAATTATCAGGGATCAATAGGATTTGGTATTGCCTTTGAAGTTTGATGTATCATTTCTATTTGACATCATATATATCAGTGCCTTCTTCATATTTATGTGCCAATGTGTTTAGTTCATGTTGTTATTGCTTTATATGTTTAGAAATCTGAAAAAAATGAATATATTATGCATTTTTTTTATGCTCGCCGATATTTTGCTGATATTTTTGCCAATAAGATATTTTCTGGACCCTCATCGATATTCTGCTGATATCAATATTTTCAACACTGCGTTTTAGTATAAATAGAGGTGGCCTTCAAGTCATTTCAACACACTTGGGATCTCTTCCTCTTTCTACTTGTCTTTTGGGTTTTAGTAGGAGGAGAGATCATAAGGAATAACGTTGCCTTGATTCAGAGGGCAGAAAGTCGGAACTACCGGAAAAAGCCGGAACTGCTGGAGAAGTCGGAAAAGCTGGAACTGTCGGAAATGCCGGAAAAGCCGGTACTGCGGGAAAAGCCGAAAAGTCCGGAATTGCCGGAACTGTGGGAAAAGTCAGAAATGCCGGAAAAGTCGGAAAAGTTGGAACTGTCGGAACTGCCGGAAAAGCCGGAAAAGTCGGAAAAGTTGGAACTGTCGGAACTGCCAGAAAAGCCGGAAATGCCGGAAAAGTGGGAATTACCAGAAAAGCTGGAAACGCTGGAACTGCCGGAAAAGCTGAAACTACCGGAAAAGCTGGAACAACTGGAAAAGACGGAACTGCTGGAAAAACCGGAAAAGCCGAAACTGCCGGAAAAACCGGAAATGTCGGAAAAGCTGGAACTGCCAGAAAAGCCGGAAAAGCCGTAACTGCTGGAAAAGACGAAACTGCCAGAAAAGACGGAAACACTGGAACTGCTGGAAAAGTCGGAAAAGCCGGAAATGTCGGAAAAGCCGGAACTGCCAAAAAAGCCGGAAACTCCGCAACTGCCGGGACTGTCGGGAACAACTGGAACTGCCGGGAAGAGCCGGAACTGCCAGAATTGCCGGGAACTGCCGAAACAGCCCCGGAGCATCTGTCTCTGAAGGAGAGCAGCATGCAAGGGACAACTAACTAACATTGGGACAATTGTATGGCACTTAACAGCAAATACACCAAGCATGCAATGTTACAACTTACAGCTAGCATGCAAGGGACAACTAGCATGCAACAACAAGCATGCTAAGGACAACAAGCAAGCAAGGGACAACAAGAAAGCAAGGTGTAGCCAACACATAGGTCAGGATGGAAACATGGTGCAGTAATGGCACATAATGCAGTACAGTGATGGGTACAGTCATGATTAATGAAGCGTGATGAGATTCAGCATAGTGATGATGGATGTAGCATGGTGCAACGCGGTGAGGTGCAGCGGATGACGAAATGCAGCACAACGATAGGTGAAGGAGTCACCTTGGAGAATTAGTTGAAGCAACATGTCTTCAACTGATCTCATGTATCATCTTCTTAGAGATGATTTATGTTTTTATCTAGATAAGTCAAAGTGTTGACTTCTGTTGTAAACGTACTATCTCTCTCTCTTTCTTTGCTGAACTATTGAAGAACATATAAGAAGAATTGATCAAGGGTTTCCCCACATTGGGGTTTGTCCCTGGCTAGCGCCACATCTTGTGTCCTCTTGTCTTGGCTTGTCTTCTGCGATTTATGTTTATGTTCTATCTGCAGTTTACTTTAATGCTGATGTGATTGATAATCTGGAAAATATATGGAACTAACTGAAAATTGAAATAAATTGCTCTAAGCATAGAACATACCTAAAATTAACATGGTATCAGAGCTGAGGTGAAGACAATGCCCAAGCAGGAGTGAAAGAGCAATCACCGAAGACAGTGGGGAAAGGACAAAAGGATCAGTGGATCCCTCATTCCTCTTCAAATTCACCAAGGGTGAAGTCAAAGCAGAGAATATTATCAAAATGGTGCAGCAGAATATGGCCTACCTAAAGATCACTTCATTGGAAGACTGGATCTCAGCGTGGAAGGAAAGGCAGATAACTAGTTCAACCATTATGCGAAGGAGTGTCCGAATGGCAGGGACACAACACTTGATGATGATAACAATCATTCCAGGGACATCTTCAATGATCAAAGGAATGACAGGTAATGCAGGTTATCAAGGAAATGGCCGACTCTTCATAGAAAGCAAGGAACCCCAGGTATGAAGAATCAAATGTTGTTTCTGATAAGATAAAGAAGCGTTACCTTGTATTAGCCCTCTCCTTTAGATTCTTTGGGAATCTAGCTTATAGATTGTAGTGCTTCAAGGCACTTCATCAGATAGATGGGTGCACTCTATAATTTGGTAGAGATGGAAACAATCGTGGGATTATACTTGGAGCCGATGCCGCCTATCCCGGAAAGGGTGTAGGGAATGTTAACTCTCAATTGAATAAGGGTAACTTGATTCATTTACAGAATCTCTTTTATGTACCTAATCGCAAGAAGAACCTGGTGTACATCTTGGAAATGGAAGTCAAAGGTTTCAGGTTGGCATTCATCGATGGAAAGGTACGTGTTAAAAAATATAATTTTCAAAGATGCTTTTCCTCATGGGTTCAGGGTTGGCAATTTGTATCAAGTTGTAGGATGGTCCATTGGGGATCATGTCAATTGACATATCGCATCTATAACACTGGAGGTCTACCTATGGGGCCCTACCTGATGTGAGTCAAATGGTGATAGGGATGTCTGAATTCAAGTAGAGAATGAAGGTACATGTCTGAGATGTACTGAAGGAAAATCTTATAAGGGGACCATTCCCCTCATGCAGCAGGTCCACAGGTTTGGAACAACCCGAGGAGTTTGAGATTCATGATCGGGAATCTCATGTATACAGGTGGAAGAAAGCCCTCTATGGCTTGAAGCAAAACACCTCGGGCGTAGTATGAGAGGATTGATAGCTGTCTGATGAAGCTGAGATTCACTAGGAGTGAAACTGATCCAAACCATTACCCGACGATTGTGAATGATAGACCTCTCATATTGGCACCTTATGAGGACGACTTATTTCTGACAGGTGTAAACCCTCTCATTTGCAGAAGTAAGAGGGAGTTGGATTCCGGATGTGGAATGATAAAGTGCAAGCTTGTGACTACCTCGAGGATCTTAACTTTTAGAAGTTATATGGTAGTGATGTCGGACCAGATTTGGGAAATGCCTCTAAGTTTCATAAACTCATTCACGTTGATGTTCTTGGTGAACTTCCGTCCGGACATATGTTTTGCAGTTAGCATGGTGAGCTCATATTTGGTTGAGCCTCACTGTATTGGTGCCAAGAATCTTCTGAGATATCTTCGGGGCACAATCTCTCATGGATTGAGATACACTGCTGGAAATATGAAACTGCATGATTATTCGAATGCTGACTGGGCAGGCAGCGTGGAGGATCACTAGAGCACTTTTCAGTGCTGGTTCTCTTTGGATTCTGCTTCGATATCATGGATGAGTAGGAAGCAGAAGTCGGTTGCTATAAGCACCGCCGAGACAGAATACATAGCTACGAGTGTGATCTCGTGTGAAGCTGCATGGTTGCAGAAGCTCTTAAGTGAGCTGTTTGTACACATGATGAATACCACTGTGATTCTCTGTGACAACGAGAGGGGGGATTCGATTATTGAGGAATCTCGTATTCGATGATTGCTCCAGCAGATAGACATCAGATACTGCCTTATCTACGATATGGTAAGTCGATGAGTGAGGAGGCTCCATCGCATTGAGACTGATGTACAGGTCGCAGACATTTTGTCAGAGCCCCAGGGAAAGGTCAAATCTGTGACTTTCCCAAATGACTTGGAGTCGTTGAGAGACCTTCTCATAAGGGTCCTGCATGTTGCATGCATTGAGCTCTGCGACTCACCCTCCCCTGGTGGTGCGCTATGAACATGATTAGTTCTTCTGTGGGCCGGGATGATTAGTTCTCCCGTGGCAACTGTGGAACAGAATGATTAGTTTTCCTGTGGGCCGGGATGATTAGTTCTCCTGTGGCAACTGTGGAACAAGATGATTAGTTCTCCTGTGGGCTAGGACGATTTGTTCTCCATGGCGACTATGAAACAGGATGATTAATTCTCCTGTGGGCCAGGATGATTTGTTCTCCGTGGCGACTGTGGAACAGGATGATTAGTTCTTCGTGGCATCCACTGACAGGATGATTCATTCTCCTGTCGACAGGATGATTAGTTCTCCTGTCGAGGCATCCTACCCATGCAGTCTGGGGCTCATGGGAAGTACCTCTCATCTGATCAATGAGCAGGGAAATGAGGATGGGGACCATAGTAGTACTATCGATGGACGCATCGCAGTATCTACCGTACTCCCTATGCTAGGATGACCTCCATTGATCTGGGATCAGTATGAGTGGTTTGAGACACTCTCTTGTGATATTGATCTGGGATCAGTATGAGTGGTTTGAGACACTCTCTTGCAACATTGATCTAGGATCAATAAAACTGATCTGGGATCAGTATGAGTGGTTTGAGACACTCTCTTGTGACATTGATCTAGGATTAGTATGAGTGGTTTGAGACACTTTCTTGTGATATTGATCTGGGATCAATAAAACTGACTTCGGGTCAGTAAGAGTGATGTGACACACTCTCTTCAGATGAAACTGACTTCGGGTCAGTAGAGAATGGTATAAGACATTCTCGATCAATTCTTCTTCATGGTTCAGCAGAGCAGAGCAGGGCAGAGCTTAGCAGAGCAGAGCAGAGCTCAGCAGATTAGAGTAGAGCAGAGCTCAGCAGATCAGAGCGGAGCAGAGCAGTGCAGGGCAGTGATGGCAGAGATAGTACAGTCGGACATATGGATCAACGGATGGAGTTCTCCCTAGTTGAGAGGAAGTGTTAAAATTGGAAACTAGGGCCAAACTCCATGTGGGTCATCTTATTTATGGCCACTGATATTTCTCTTGGATCCCTCTCATCGAGAGGTGTAGGATTGATCTAAAGATCATCAGATTCCGATAAGTATTCATGGAGTTATGAATTTATTTGCGTTATAAGAGGAGAGATCCTAAGGAATAACATTGCCCTGATCTAGAGGGCAGAAAGCCGGAATTGCCAGAAAAGCCGGAAAAGCCGGAACTGCCGGAAAAGTCGGAATTGCCGGAAAAGCTGAAACTGCCAGAGCTGCCGGAAATGCCGGAACTGCCAAAAAAGCCGGAAAAGATGGAACTGCTGGAAAAGCCGGAACTACCGGAAAAGCCGGAACTACCGAAAAAGCTGGAAAAGCCGGAATTGTCGAAACTGCCAAAAAAGCTAGAACTGCCGGAAAAGACGGAACTGCCGGAAAAGCCGGAAATGCCGGAAAAGCCGGAAATGCCGAAAAAGCTAGAACTGTCGGAAAAGACAGAACTGCTGGAAAAGCCGGAACTGCTGGAAATGTCGGAAAAGTTGGAAATGCTGGAAAAGCCAGAACTGCCAGAAAAGCCGGAAAAGCCAGAAATGACGGAACTACCAGAAAAGCCGGAACTGCCGGAAAAGCCGGAATTGCCGGGAACAACTGGAACTGTCGGAATTGCCAGAAACAGCCGGAACTGCCAGAACTGCCGGGAACTGCCGAAACAACCAGAGTATCTGTCTCCGAAGGAGAGCAGCGTGCAAGGGACAACTAACTAACATTGGGACAGTTGTATGGTACTTAGCAGCAAATACACCAAGCATGCAATGTTACAACTAGCATGCAAGGGACAACTAGCATGCAACAACAAGCATGCTAAGGACAACAAGCAAGCAAGGGACAACAAGAAAGCAAGGTGCAGCCAACAAATAGGTCAGGATGGAAACATGGTGCAACAATGCCAGATACTACAGTACAGTGATGGGTACAGTCATGATTAATGAAGCGTGATGAGATGCAGCATAGTGATGATGGGTGCAACATGGTGCAGCGCGGTGAGGTGCAACATGATGACAAAATGCAGCACAACGATAGGTGAAGGAGTCACCTTGGAGAATTAGTTGAAGGAACATGTTTTTAACTGATCTCATGTATCATCTTCTTAGAGATGATCTATGCTCGTACTATCCCTCTCTCTCTCTTTGCTGAACTATTGAAGAACATATAAGAAGAATTGATCAAGGGTTTCCCCATATTGGGGTTTGTCCCTGGCTAGCGCCACATCTTGTGTCCTCTTGTCTTGGCTTATCTTCTGCGATTTATGTTTATGTTCTATTTGCAGTTTACTTTAATGCTGATGTGATAGATAATTTGGATAAGATATGGAGCTAACTGTGAAAATTGAAGTAAAATGCCCTAAGCATAGAACATTCTTAAAATTAACATATGTATCTTGCATTATTTTGAGCAATTATCCAAGTTATCTTGTTGAACATATTTCTATTATTTGAAGCATTTCCATTTTTGCAAAGAATTTGTAAAGTTACTTGCATAACATATTAGACATTTTAATATAGTTGCATTTTTAACTTAATTTACCTCCAAGCATAAGCTTGGTTGACAAATGTTTCTTAGGAACCCCTTTCTTTCATCAAATTGAGGGACATAGACCCTTTTATGTGGTTAACACAGTGACCTTGCAGTCGTCAGAGCCAGAGTCTTTGCAACGCCGAAGGCATCAGGTGTGTTGGATAATCCAAGAAAGTTATCGTTAATATAGCTTCGACTGTCTTTCTTTGGATCCCTTCCACAACTTACATAAGGGACTTGTTTCAAAATAGTCGGAAGAAATGTCACATCTAGACTAGGCATTTAGATTAAAAGTAACCAAGATAATTGCATCAAATTTTAGTTTAGGTGCATTTCATGCTAACACATTTTACTATTTTACTTGCAAATTATCCATTTTTTTTAAAGGGTGGTTCACAGACACTGGGTTGCCACTACATCCATGGGAAAAATCCAGACAGATCAAGCTGAGGGAATCTACATGCCAGCCAAACAAGCAAGGCCTAACCTGAAGGGCGTCGAGGATATTTGACCCCGTGACCTCCCAACTAGCGAGGTACTTAGCAACGAGAACTTGACCAATTGAGCTAACCCTTGAGGGTATTTGCAAATTATCTATGTACTTGTCATTGATGAATATGTTTTGAATTGAATACTTTATTTAGACAAGTATCATCTTATTTATTTTTATGCAAGTAAGGTTCTAACTGGTTTCCTTTGCAAGTCATTTCCATATTGCTTCCTTACATGCTTTGAATTGGTGAATGATCATATATTTTGAAAGCATTTCTTGAAAGAATATTTTTATCTTGCATTAATATCATATCTTGCTAACATCTTTTGTTTAATTGACAAGGTTACATGTGTTTCAATTTGAAACACTTCATTTTTCTTGAGCAAGTATTATTTATTTTTAAAGCAATATTGAAGGCACTGGTTTTATATATGCTAATCTTTAATTCATGTGTTGATGGTTATTAAAGTTCATTTTATTTCATATTGCTCATTATATATTTGTTCACAAATCTCATGTAATACAAATTTGACATCTCCTAGAAACCTTCTAACTTAGTTTTACATTTAGAGACCATCCCCCTTAGCTTACCTAGGAGAAAGCTTAAACGGAGAGAGTTGGGAATATGTGACAACCCCATCTTTTAGTATTGCCACCAACCACACCTTGTGGGGTTAAGGGCTTTTCTCACTAACTGTTAGGTGTGTGTGACTGGCAACAAGTAAACAGGACTATTAACCTTGGTTTGAAATATTCTATCAGAGATGTTTGACTGCAGGGATATAGCGATACTGATTGGGCAGGAAACATTGTTGATAGGAAGAACACTTATGGATGTTGTTTTAGCCTTGGATCTGCCATGAAATCTTAGATGAGCAGGAAACAAAAGTCTGTAGCTTTGAGTATAGCCGAGGCAGAGTATATTGCTGCTAGCATGGCTAGTTGTGAGGCAGTTTGGTTGAGGAAGCTCTTTGGAGAGCTATTTAAGCATGTCTTGGACACTATAGTGATATATTACGACAACAAAAGTGGGATCTGATTGGCGGAGAATCCCGTATTTCATGACAAGCCCAATCATATAGGGATCAAGTATCATTACATTTGAGGCATGGTGCAGAGAGGAGTCGTGAGACTCCATCACATATTGACAAAGGAGCAAATAACATATATTCTCACCAAGGCTTTGCCGAAAGGGAAGTTCTTGGTCATCAAAGAGCAGCTTGGACTGATGGATGTGACCCCTCCAGATAAGGGTCTTTGCTGATCGAGAACAATGAGCATAGCTCTTACCCCTTGGTAGAGCTCCCAAGGTGGGAATGGAGCATTTAGGGCTCTTGGCGTTGAGGGATCTCTGGACAATAGGTGTGCGTGATCCCTACTCTTGTAGTAGGTTAGGCATCTCCCCTATTGTCTTTGTAGGGTGTGTGTGATCCTTGTCTTTTCATGACAAGACAGGTATCTCCCCTTATCAGGATTAGCAGAGTATACCCCAGTTTGCATCATACCCACAAGTTTTGCTTGTTGGGATTGTCCCTCCCCATTTGGCCAATGGGTTGAGGAGGCTTGGGGCGTGTGATCCTTACCTTTGATAAGTTAGATATCTCACCCAAGCTCAGACTATGATGCAGGTATTCTACCACATGACTCTTAAGGGTCATTGTTGGGAAGATCGATATGCAATAGGATGGATGTGATCCTTACCTCTTATAACAAATGGTATCTTGCCCATTGGTTGCATAATGGGATGGTTGTGATCCTTGCTCGGTAAGTTGTATCTTGCCTATTGCTCAATGTAAGGTGGTCGTTGTAGCTCCCCTATGATTCTTCTTTTTTAGATTCGAGAATGAATCAACAAATAGAGTTGAGCCGAGATGATCAGAGATGAAACATGATTTGATATTTGCGATGATCACATGATACAGTTGGAATTTCTCCCTAGTTGAGAGGGAGTGTTAATTTGGCAGCTCAATGACATATTCCAATCATTGGAGTTGATTCCTCTTTCCGAGAGGACCAAAATTGACCTTGGAAGCACTGAATTTGGACATGGAAAGTGTATTTTTGAAGTCAAGCCCATAGGTACACAAATTGTTAAAGTCGGTCGAAGAGGCTAATTAGCCCTCCTCCAACGCCTATAAATACAAGTCAAGGAGCCTCATTTGGGGACATCACATCAAGCATCTCTTCTCTTCTCTATTTGGTTTGTACAATCTGAAGTTGCAGGGTTTCTCTTCACACGTGCGAGTAGGAGGAAGGACAATTGTAGGAGGTTGAAAATATGAAGTTGATCTGCACTTTGACTAGCATTGACCACCTGTTTGGAGCAAGCTTTGACTTCAATCTCTTGGAGGATTTTTCTGTTGTGGCAGGCTGAGTTTATTGGCATAAAAACTGAGAGGTTCTGGGCTGTTTGACTTGAGTTGACTGCAGGGATAAATTGCAGACTTTGACTGCAGAGTTTCTCTCTCATTTGACCGAGTTTGACTGTTTTGGGCTAGCTTTGACCAGCACTTAAGGCCACATTTATTTCTGATTTGACTGAGCTGATTGGAGGAGTTGACCATTGGCTTTGTGCACTGGTTAGGGCACACTTTGACTGCTCTTGACTTGGACAGATTGCAGACTTTGACAGTTGACCAGATTTGACTTTTTATCATTGGCATATCGGTTCTTGGTTGGTTGATTTCTTGGATAAGTCAAAGCCTTGACTTTGACTCTTATTTATGGATTTGACTCATTGTACTCTCTGCTGAACATTTGAAGCCAATCTAATAGAAAAAGAATTCTTAAAGGGTTTTCCCCCTTGTGGGGTTTTTCCTTGGTCTTTGACCAAATTGGTGTCTCTTGTTGATGCTCTTGATTGTCTCTTATTGTCATTGCATTTACTGTTCTATCTTCAATTACTGTTGATTATTGGAAGAATTATTTGTTATTGAAAAAGATTGCTTATTGAAGAATTGAATTGGGCTAAAGTAATTGACATAGCATAGAACAATGGAAAATTAACACTTACTATGACACTTTTAGTTCTATCTAGGACAAAAAAGCTGAGTAACAGAATGTATGCATGTACATTCCAATTTTGGTCATGATGTACCTTTAGAAATACTTGATGAATATTGTGTACATGTACAATTGCAGCAAATCTCTTGGTTTGCCTTTGCAAATTGTTGCAGTTGTGCTCATATTATAGACATGGAACAATCTTTTTTCTGAGCTATTATTGTTTTGAGTTACTTTTTATTTGTTATTGACCTTACAAAGATTGATGATTCAGAGCAGCGAACTCCCCAAAGTTACGCTTTTTTATTAGCATACTTCTTATGGGATTGAAGATTTTTGTGATGTCTGAAAAATTATTTCCATTCTATGTATGAGAGATGCTATCTAAATTCTTGGAAGCAACATTGCATTTTTTCTTCGAGAATCTTACAGATCAATAAGTATTCTAAATTTCTAATTATGTTTTAAGAAGTTGGGCATTTAAGTGGAGCCATAATTTTACTATGCGGTGACTCAGTCTATGCTTCCTGTTTTATAACGTACTTAGTTGCCTCTGAGGTCAAGACAAGGAATTGAGTTCTTTTGATTTGGGCCATATAGGAAATATGTGGAGACAAAGCAAACCTTGGGATCGGAAAATGTCTTGTGCTAGATGAAGAGAAGCGGGAGTTCATTGCTCAGGAGATGGCCAGAAGTTGTCAAAATGATGCGAGATTGAGACATATGTTTCTTGGTGATTACATCTAACCTAACACACTCAAATCTCACAGTGGGTTTCTGGCAAATAGTCTTTGACTTGTAGCTGAGGTGCTTCATCCATCTTTTCATTTGTTTAATCTAAGGCTTCCAAATATTTTAATTTTTTATGCTTTGCAGAATCATTGAATGCACTTGTTGAAGGTGGTCTTTTAGAGTCTGTGGCCTTGAAGGTGCTGTCGGAGGTACTGGGATAATTGTGCATGTTCCTCTGAAATCAATCGGTTTATTTTATTCAAGCTATATGGGTCATCACATTTAAGTTAAATTTATTCTTGCATAAAGATGTAAAAAGTGTGTTTTCTCATCATTTCACGTCCTGCTTTTTTTTGTGTGTCAGGGTCCATGTGAAGCAGCTCAAGAGGTCATCGATATGTTAGAAAAGCGGAAGACAGAACCTGATTCTGCTCAACATTTAATTGCATTACTGCAGGCATTTGAGAATGTAAGCATTGCTTTCCTCTGGATTGTTTGCTTTCTGACTGAAGCATCCCAGCATAACATCCCAGATACATTAAAAATAGTTTGTTCTGGAAAGAATATCTCTTATTCCTACTTTTGTTCTGCTTCTCCTTTGATGATTCCATTGCATTGTATTAGTTCTTGACATTATTCACCACAACACTCTGCATAAACAGGCAGTAAACATTGGAGTTCTAGAAACACTCTAATGTGCTTGATGAGATAACTGTGCGCAATAGACGTGGCTGAGAAAAGCAAGCAGATTTAATGCCTAACATTCCATGTCCAATAGAGGTGCAAGGAAAACTATGTTTTCACATCTGTATGGTTTCAGCCCAATTCATCTAGTGATCTAAATTAGGGAGCATACATGATATTCTGAATGGTAATCTCTCAAACCACAGATGCAACCAGCCAGAAGGCTGTGAATGATTCCAAACTACTTAATCAAATAAAACTTCAACTTCTGCTTTTTATCCTAGCAAATAGGTTGACAAAATCCAAAACTATTTATGAGTAATGATTAATCACAAGAAGATTAAAATAATGTTCCAGAAGTCAGACAAAACCAATAATGCTTTCGATATAAGGTTTTGATAGCATAGTTGTAAACCTATTCATGTTGGACTAATTCAGAGTGTGTCATCTAAGGTGAAAAATTGCAAAGGCTTGCACCTGACTCTATAAAATGTTTCTTTTGGTTTCCCCTTTAGTAAGAAATTTTAACAAAGGTGTTTTAAGTTTAAATTTCTCACTAGGCTGGCCTGATAGTTGGGACTTGTTAACAAAAAATTTCCCTACACAAATTTGGGTGTTATGGTTTTTTTTTAAGTCAGACCATTCATTTTACTTTTAAAAAGACTGATACAAACAGTTATCACATGCTACTAGTCTGCCACTTGGGAAACCAGACCAATAGCATAAGTTCAAAGTTTTGTGATCACTGGTTCTATTTGGTATCTGATAGACTGTCGAGAAGAACATAAAACTAGTAGAGAAATTAAATCCAAAACTGATAAACTGATAAAAATTCTAAAAGTTACTGGCTCACTTGTGGCTCACTGTCATTGTCTAAGGAGGAAAAGTCAAGGTTTGTTAAGTTCTTGGTTGGAGCTGTGACCTTCCTGTTGAGCCTGTCAATTTTGTCCATCAGTTCTGCCAAATAGATAACCATTCCCTGTTGGGCACCAGTTTTGTCAGTGGGAACTCTTCCCATGAGAGTCTTGATATGCTAAATATAGAATGATGGTCTGCATATAGGAGGTGTTTTTGGCTCTGGTGGAGTTCCCCACATGTGATATCCAGCCCCTGGTTTTCTGGTCAACCTGTCTATCAATAATATAATATTTGGATTGTCTAACTTTCTCTTCTACATCTGAAATAGCCCTCTGGACTGCTGTAGGAATGATATCCCTGTAATGCTCCATGGCTGCTTGAGTTGCTGCCTGGGCCCGGGTTTGATGGGAAGGAATATGGTAAGAGGCAGGGGATTGACTCGGGCGTCCTGTCATTCCGCTTCACAGAGGAATAGAGAGATGATGCCTGGCCATACAGTCAGAGCTTAAGTATGGAGGGTGATAAGGTGTGAAATTATGAGCGTTAGGGAGGGAAAAAGACTCTGCAAGGGCTGGGTAGGAAAACCAAGGGTGAAATAGGACAAAACTGATAGAACCAGCAATAGGGAATGCCGAAATCAGAGCGACGAGACAGGGTTGTCCCACGTTTAAACAACGGAGGGAGAGTAGATAGGGAATAGAGATGGGAAAGAGAGAGAGGCTGAGAGGTCGTTGTGTCAAAATGAATAAACCCCCCCAAATTAACAGCCCTAGAGAAGGGAAATATAACTGGAAAAAAACTATCCCTATTCCTGAATTCAAAACTGTGATCAGGAAGTTCAGAATTGAAGCACAATCCCAAATTGAAATAATTAAAAAATCAAACCTGGGATTCCAGAGACTTCTTTGTATTGTGTCGGAGGTGGCGTTTCCCCTGCAGAGAAGTTTCCAACTTATAATCACTCTCAGTCCTGCATGCATCAAAGCATCCATGGGCCTTCAGACTTTGACTTCCCGTCTGAGTTGTTGTCTGCATCCCAAGAATAGCAACTCCGGAAAAGCTCCCAGCAGCCCATAGATGGTGGACATTCTTCACGCGATAGATGATGAGGAGGGTGTTTAAATCCATAGCTATCCATCCCATATCATGATACTGAGACCTTCAAATTTGGGTGTTATGTTGTAACATATGTTTGTGGATATTATAATGGCAGACTCA
This sequence comes from Pinus tabuliformis, assembly GCA_031772625.1. Lineage (NCBI taxonomy): Eukaryota > Viridiplantae > Streptophyta > Pinopsida > Pinales > Pinaceae > Pinus > Pinus tabuliformis. The sequence continues at coordinate 380,172,695 of CM062820.1, read as the reverse complement.
ACATTACAGAGTTCACCATTTGGCATCAGCAGTTTGTGAATACTATATAGGGTGTGTTGTCACACAGAATGTCTAGGCACCGTGACAATGGCTCAAATCGGGGGTCATTGTTTTAATTACCAAGAGAAACATGCTTCTCAAGCAAAGATGGATCGGTACCTATCTGTGTATTGACCAAGCTTATGCTTGGAAGTAAATTTTAATTATGCAAGACTAACTTAATATGCAAGTGCACAAGATGATTAGAAGATGGAGCGAGATGAAGCTAGATCAAGGATTGAAAGTGCTTATATCACGATTTATTTCTGAGTTATATGCCAAAGAGAGATAGTAGATAGCAAGGGAAATGAAGGAGCAGGAGGATGTAGGGACGTGAAAGAGGGTGCAGCTAGAGGAGCGAGAAGAGATTGCGGGAATAGTAGAAAAATGCAGAGAAAAATGGTAGCGTGGGTAGAGGGAGTGATGTGTTGAGGAGAAGCCGCAAAGAAGAAAGATAGCAGGCAGGAAGGATATCGCGTGGAAGAAAAGGACGTGGAGCTGAGAGGAGCTCACGCAGGCTGAGGGAAAGAAGCGCAGAGAGTAGATGGGTTAGGTTAAAGATGCGCAGAGAGGAGATGGGTTAGGTTAAAGATGCAGGCCGAGGGAAAAACGCGAGGGAGAGAGCCGAGTTAGGGTTGCAGAAATTAGGGCCTACGAAATAATGGAGGAAAAGGGCAGCGTTTGGCCTAGAAAATTAACATAGGGCTATGCCTGTAGGGCTTTTAGAAAATAAAAAAAACCCCTACAAAAATTCAGAAAATTTTTGCCCAGAATTTTTTTATGAAGAACTAGATTTGAAAATTTTAATTTGAAGATTTTGACTGGAACTTTTCCCTGCAAAAATTTGTTTCTGAGACAAGATCTTGCCCTCCAGGGCCTATATCTGTCTTAGATCTTGAAAAATCTCCTTGTAGAACTTTATATCTGCGCCTGCACAAGTGAAAAAAACAAAAACCCAAGACCCAATACATATACAAAAAATCTGAAATCAAACCCAAATCCCAAGTTAGAAAACTAAAACTAAAAATTTAATTTTTTAGATTTATACACTTAAATTACAGATCTATCGGATCTGAGTATGAGTCCAGCTTCGCTCTCAGATCTGTAGATTTGAGACTCTTCCTAGCCAGATCTAACAATTTAACACAATGTTTTGGAGATAAATACTTTTTTTAAGTTTTAGGTACTAGCCCAGGACAGCCTTGCAAGATATAATTTGTTAGATAATCTAGGAATTTTAATCCAGAAGGCTCTCCAGATCTTAAGTTTCGGGAGTCAGCTGGTTCAACTAAGAACTTCCCCAAACGCCCAAAATTTCTGAATCAAATGATTTCTGCACACTTATAAAATAAGCCGTTAAACCAATAGAGGTATAAAATAACTATTAAATCTTTAAAGATTAGAGATACCTGCTAATCAATTAAAAATCTTAATGCTATCTTAAAACCCAACAACCTAAGCAAGATACCTGTGCAATAGATTGATCTACAAGAGCTATTAACCAACAACTTATAAATAAGATCAACAAAACTTTAAATACAAGTTACCATAAAATACCAGAGAGGAACACTGCCATCAAGTAAAACCCCAAAGACTTTGCGTTGTATTATTCCAGAAAAGTTTACAAGAGCTTCAAGAGCTAGTACATGATTCAATGATCGGATGATTTCAAATGACAAATGATCTCTAATTTATAGATTAATTCTCCAACGGCTAGTTGGCTTGATCTTCGTCAAAGTAATCTCGACCGTTAAAAAAGATTTAATTATTTTTTAATTTCCTCCGTCGAAATTATTTTATTTTTTGAGGAAATTCGAATTTTTCATTTAATTGAATTTTAATCAACTCAAAATTAATTATTTTGAGTTGATTTAAAAAAATTGACTTTGACTTAACTACCAGGGCCCAAGGGTTCAAAATCTCTTGAAATTTTCAATATTCCCTTGGTCGGGGACCTCCAAAAATTAATTTATTTGGGACCCACGAATTTTACCTTTTGGAGAATTAATTTTTCTTAGGACACAAAATTAATTAAATTTCTGGCTTAGGATTTTAATTTATTTCTGCCAAAAAATTTAATTAATTCACTCATGAAGGGATTAATAATTTTTCCAACCCTCTAATATTTTAGCCATGGTATCTAAATATGAGGGACCATGCACTAAAATATTTTTTACATCAAGATATTACAATTTAATACATGAAGGGGGAAAACCTGTTCGTTATAGACCCTTATTTATAATACCTCATTCTGCGACTCAATATGATTTAGTAGACCAAGTAATTTGTAATAAAGCAATTTAGCCAATTAGCTTGAATTACTCTTAAATTACTTTTACAGAGACTCAACTAGAACACTAGGACTTACCTAAGATCTTGACGAAAAAATCCACCCTAGCTTTGGGGTGAGGCTGGAGGGAAAAACTCTACTGATCATCTGTGTTTAGAAACACACATGAATCGGTGAGATGAAAAACCTCCTAGGATAGAAATCATTATCAAAACGGTAGGCTTACCTATGTTGTTACATATATAGATGATCTTATTAGGATCATTTACATTATAAACTTGCAGAATGGATTTACAATTCTAATAAACTGAAGACTGATGATGAATCCTGCATGATCTGAATAATGAAATCCCTTTTGCGAAAAAAGGGGTGTACTGCTATAGGGTCATTGACACAGAGTGGTCAATAGGGTGGATTCAACATTACAAAGCTCACCATTCAACATGGTCAATTCATGAATACCTTGAATATTAATGTGAGATTTGCCAAGACAAATTTGGGTGCTATGTTCCAGCATATGTTCATGGATATTATGTAGGATGGACTAAACATGATAGAGTTCACCATTCAACATTGATGGTATGAACATTATATAGTTTGGATTCAGCATTACAGAGTAAACCATTTGACATCAAAGGTTGGTGAGGACCTTGGCCATATGGGTGCCTTATGTAGAAGCATTGACAACAGATGTGCATGGTTCCCAAGGATGAATTATTAGTAATTACTTTGTGTAAATCTGCATTTTTTGCATTTTTGAGCAGGTTTTGGGCACTTGAAACAAATTTTGATGGGGTAAAATAGTTGTTTACAAATAAAACCTTCTATATGAGTGAAAAAATGAGGAGTTTCAAAGTTAGAGTTTGGAGAACTTTGAGATTTCTACTTTGTTTGAGGGAAATGACAATGGTGCAATGATTGGTAACTGTTTAGTGTACTCGAAGAAAAATGTACATAGATGTTGCATTGTATGAGGAAAGTATTGGTAAATTTTCGATGTAATCATGAAGCAATTGTTCAACAATACCCCTTTGTCCTTAAGTTCATTTGAAAATCTTTTACTTTAGGGTGGAGGAGTTTGGTATTACCATTGCATACACCTATTTGTGGATTCAATTTTCAAGGCCTAGGATTGGGTTTGGGGAGGCTCTCTAACCCCTACTGAATAAAGGGTATGGGTCTTGTTACCCCTCATATCAATAGGGGTACATATGGTCATTTCTTCACTATTCATAACACCATTGTAAATCCAAAGGATGCAAGATAAAGCCTTGTAGGCCATGCGAGATTATGTATTTGTTAGTTTTTGTAGCATCGGGTGTGTTCTAGCCACGAAATTTGGTGGAGAGGCTAGAATTCATGAGATCTCCAAAACCCATAAATTGTTTATTAAAATTCCACCTAGAGATGACTTAATTAGATTATTAACCTATTTTTTAATGTTCCCTAAGTCTAAACTTAGGAAAACTGGTTAATTTATCAAAATTAATTAAGTCAAGGTGAGAATAGTCTAGAAACTCATATGCATCGACTTCAAATGATCCTAGCCTTTGATTAAGTTTTAATTTTGGTTGTTGATGCTCCAACAGAGGATTATAAGAAGTTGATGGGCACTTGGAGAACATACACAAGAGACACTTTAGCAGTTTGATTTATTTGGTAGATCGATTTCCAAAGAGCAGCAGCAATTGCCGGAGAGCTAGAGATCGGCGCAGAGATAGTGAGGGGCAAGGACAATGATTCAGAGGAAGTTTTCCAGATCCAGAGACGCAACAACAAGTGACAACAGTGATCCATGCAGAAGCAGCACAAAGACTGCGCAGTAGTGGAAATAGAGCAGTTCGAATTAGCTGGGGAGGAAGTCGATTCAGCATCCAGAGGCCGGGAAAGTCTTACAGAGGGCCGAAGAATGACTTCCAGCAGTAGAGACAAGCTAGATGACTTGCTCAGAGGCAAATTCGAGCCACACATGTAAGAGGCAGTGCAAGGACTGTGCAGAGGGCCTATGTTGGGGTTTGGATGACTAGATTTTCTGAAGGAGCCAGTGCCGGGATTGCTTGTGGGGTGAGAGAATTTTCTCTCTAAATTATTTCTGTCAGATACTTGCTGTTTGGATTGCCAGTTGGGCATCCATAGATTGTACTCAGATTTCACTTCTGCATAATAATAAAACCCTCAGCTGGTACACTTGTTTTCCCAAGTTGGGTTTTTCCGGGGACATTTGTCCAAAAACAACAATGTCATATTTTTATGTGTGTTTGCTAGATTTTCATAGATTCTAGCGCTATTTTTCTTTCGCAGTATTTGTTTGTGAAAATCATAGTGTGAATTATTTGGTATTTTCCGTAGCAAACTGCAAATAAATTGTTAAATAAGTTAACAATTAGGAAAATAATTTCTAGTTGCTATGAAAGATTGAAAATTTCACATGGTATCAGAGAGTGAGTGATCAGCTGGGAAGCTCAGAAGCGGATAAGGGAATTTCGTTGTTCAGTGGAAACAACAGGCCAAAATTCCTAGAGGCTGCGCAGTCCATTGATAGGCAGGCCGAAATGTTGGGGCGAAAATTCGATTTTCAGTTGCAGTTTGGATAAAAAGTCGAGTTGCCCTGGATAGTGATTCCAACAGTTAGAGGGAGCAACAACAACTCAGATTTTTGCTAAGTAGATTCCTTGGTTGGACACAGAGGGTTTTGCAGCAAGAAAATCAACGTTAGTTGGAAGAGAAAAGCACACACAGCGAAGGGAAAATTTCTCTTAGGGGACTTCGATTTTCAGAAGTTCGATTTTTCCAGGTAGATTGGTAGTAGCTGAGTGCATATTTTGTCACTCCAAAAGGGAGCGCATATAGCAGATCCAACAACCAAGCAGAGGGAAAGAGGGAGTTTTCGTTAGATCTAGATATGGCCATAGTGATGATGAAATTGAAATTGAATTGATGATGATGGTTGTCAGACTAAAAGTTTCGACAACAACACAATTTTCCAGTGTGAATCAAAATTTGTCAGTGGACAGGGCTTAGAGATCAGTATAGGTTGAATGGAGCTTCCAACTACGACATCTGGAAGGCTAGGATGTCCTTCCTTCTAGATGAATATGGCTTGAAAGCCTACATAGATAATGTTGTGGCAGTTCCCCAAGATGCGGATCATCTCAAAGAATATAGGAAGGAGATGGTGAGGGCGAAGCAGTGGATCTTGGATAGAGTCCAAGATCTTGGCAGTCAAAGGTACAACCAAAGGAATGTGGGTAGCTCTCTCTACACTATATCAGGGTTCCTCTGAGCAACAGAAGATGTTTCTGTAAGAAAAGCTGAGATGCATCAGGATGCAGAAGGGGGAACACATAGATCCCTTCCTCACCAGGATTCAGGAGGTCCGAGATCAGCTTGCAGCTATTGGGGCAGTGCCTCAACCATCAGAGCTAGTACGATTGGCATTAAACAATGTGTTGGAGGATTGGCAAGTCTTCGTCCAAAGTATATTGGGCAGAGACATGCTACTTAGAAGGGATAGACTGTGGGCCGATTTGCAGCAGGAGGAAATGAGGTGAGATTTGCTTAAGAGATCCATCAGTGGCAGCTGTAGCAGCGGATCGAAGGGTGTGAAGGAGGAGGAGAATGTGGCCCTAGCATTAAAGGGTCCCAATTAGGGGCAGGGTGAGCTGAGGAAGAAGAAGGACCTGTCAAAGGTTAATTGCTTCAGATGTGGTAAGCTCGGTCACTACAGTACTCAGTGTCCTTAGAGGAAGAAGGACAAGCAGGAGAAGTAGGATCAACAGGCAACATCTATGGAAATAGACAAGCTTTCCTGTAGGCTAGAAGAAGAGTTTGCTATGTTAGCAGGCATACCACCAGGAGTGAGGTGGGGTGATTTGGTGCTGTAGCCCTAGAGAGCTATAGAGCTTGGGTTGGGTCCTTGAGGAGTCCACCTCATGGATCATTACCCCGCTCGGGGGCCCATAGTATTCAGTAGCAGGATGGATCAGTGGCAGGAGGATTCCACCTCATGGATGATTACCCCGCTCGGGGGCCCATAGTATTCAGTAGCAGGATGGATCAGTGGCAGTTGATGCAGTTAGTTTTAGAGTGACAGTTGTAGACTAGTAGCAGTCAGTGTTGAGGAGCGTAGTGCAGTGTTGACAGTAGAGCGGGTGGCCTAGTGTAGAGTTAGCAACAGTGCAGAGTCTTCATTGATAGCACAAAGCCTAGTAGCAGTCAGGACTCAGGATACAGATGCATCATACTGAACACAAATGATTTAGTATTTTGGATGCTTCTCAGTTGCAATTGTTGTAGTTGCAGCAACTACAGATGAGAGGGAGTTGCAGTGCAGATGCGGAGTTGTCAGTAGTATGGCAGTATCAGCAACCACATAGATGCAACATCAGAGTTGAGCAGTGGTTGGTGGGTAGCAGTGGCCAGACATCAACAACGTGATAGAGGATGATAGAGAGACAGAGTGTTGGGGAAGAATCTGCAGCATTAGAACATAGTCCTCGCTAAGAGGGAATGTTAGTTTTTGTAGCATCGGATGTGTTTTAGCCACAAAATTTGGTGGAGAGGCTAGACTGCATGAGATCTCCAAAAGCCAGAAATTATTTCTGGAAATTCCACTTAGAGATGACTTAATTAGATTATTATCCTATTTTTTAATGTTTCCTAAGTCTAAACTTAGGAAAACTGGTTAATTAATTAGAATTAATTAAGTCAAGGTGAGAATAGTTTGAAAACTCACAGGGATTGACTTCAAGATGATCCTAACCTTTGCTTAAGTTTTAATCTTGGCCGTTGGTGCTCCAACAGAGGATTATAAGAAGTCGATGGGCACTTGGAGAACATACACAAGAGACACTTCAACCGTTCGATTTCCAGAGAGCAACAACAGTTGCCAGAGATTGAAGTAGGACAATGAGGGGCAGGGACAGTGATCCGGAGGAAGCTTTCCAGATCCGGAGAGGCAGCAACAAGTGACAAAAGTGATCCATGCAGAAGCAGCGCAGTAGCTGAAGTAGAGTAGTTCGAATTAGTTGGGGAGGAAGTCGATTCAACTTCCAGAGGCCGGGAAAGACTTCCAGAGGGTCGGAGAATCACTTCCAGCAGTAGAGACAAGCTAGACAACTTGCTCAGAGGCAGATTGGAGCCACACGTGTGAGAGGCAGTGGAAGGACTGTGCAGAGGGCCTACAATAGGGTTTGGACGGCCAAATTTTCTGAAGGAGCCAATGCCAGGTTCGCTTGTGGGGTGAGATAATTTTCTCTCTAAACTATTTTCGTCAGATACTTGCTGTTTGGATTGCTAGTTGGGCATCTATAGATTGTACTTAGTTGTTGCACCGGTTTTCCCAAGTTGGGTTTTTTTGGGGACATTTGTCCAAAAATAACAGTGTCATATTTTTATGTGTGTGCTAGGTTTTTTCAGATTCCATCGCTATTTTTCTTTCGCAGTATTTGTTTGTGAAAATCATAGTGGGAATTATTTGGTATTTTCCGTAGCAAGTTGCAAATAAATTGTTAAATAAATTAACAATTAGGAAAATAATTTCCAGTTGCTGTGATAGATTGAAAACTTCACATGGTATCAGAGCATGAGTGATTAGCTGGGGAGCTTAGAAGCGGAGAAGGGAATTTTGCTGTTCAATGGAAATAGCAGGCCAAAATTCCTAGAGGTTGTGGAGTTCATTAACAGGCAGGCCGAATTGCTGGGGTAGAAATTCGATTTTTAGTTGCAGTTTGGCAGAAAAGTCGAGTTTTCCGAGATAGTGATTCCAACAGTCAGAGGGAGCAACAAAAACTCAAATTTTCACTAAGCAAATTCCTTGGTTGGACGCAAAGGGTTTTGCAGTAGCAAAATCAGCATCGGGTGGAAGAAAAAAGCACACACAACAAAGGTAAAATTTCTCTCAGGGGACTTTGATTTTTCTAGGCAGATTAGCAGTAGCTGAGTGGAGATTTTCACACTACAGAAGGGAGTGCGTATAGCAGATCCAACAGCGAAGCAGAGGGAAAGAGGGAGTTTTTGTCAGATCTAGATATGGCCACAACAAGGCTTAGAGACTAGGATAGGTTGGATGGAGCTTCCAACTACGTCATCTGGAAGGCTAGGATGTCCTTCCTTCTAGATGAATATGGCCTAAAAGCCTACATAGATAATGTGGTGGTAATTCCCCAAGATGTGGATTAGCTCAAAGAATACAGGAAGGAGATGGCGAGGGCGAAGCGGTTGATCTTGGATGGAGTCTGAGATCATATAGTCTCACATTTTACAGACAAAGGTACAGCCAGAGAAATGTGGTTAGCTGTCTCTACGTTATATCAGGGTACTTATGAGCAGCGGAAGATGTTCCTAGAAGAAAAGCTGAGATGCATCAGGATGCAGAAGAGTAAAGACATAAATCCCTTCCTCACCAGGATTTAGGAGGTCCGAGATCATCTTGTAGATGTTTCGACATCACCTCAACCATCAGCGCTAGTACGGTTGGCACTAAACAATGTCTTAGAGGATTGGCAAGTCTTCGTCCAAAGTATATTGGGCAGAGACACGCTACCTAGATGGGATAGAATGTGTGTCGATTTGCAGCAGGAGAAAATGAGGCGAGCTTTGCTTAAGAGCTCTATTAGTAGCAATAGTAGTAATGGATCGAAAGGTGTGAAGGAGGAGGAGAATGTGGCCTTGACATCGAAGGGTCCCAGTCAGGGGCAGGGGGAGCAGAAGAAGAAGAAGAAGAAGGACCTGTCAAAGGTCAAGCGCTTCAGATGTGGTGAGCTCGGTCACTACACTACTCAGTGTCCTCAGAGGAAGAAGGAGAAGTAGGAGAAGTAGGACCAACAGGCAACATCCGCGGAAATAGACAAGCTTTTCTCTAAGCTAGAAGAAGAGTTTGCTATGTTCGCAGATATACCTCTAGGAGTGAGGTGGGGTGATTTGGTGTTGTAGCCCTAGAGAGCTATAGAGTTTGGGTAAGGTCCTTGAGGAGTCCACCTCATGGATCATTACCTGGCTATGGGCGCCCACAGTATTCAGTAGCGGGATGGATTAGTGGCAGTTGGTGCAGTTAGTACCAGAGTGACAGTTGCAGATTAGTAGCAGTTGGTGCAGTCAGTACCAGAGTGACAGTTGCAAACTAGTCGCAGTCAGTGCCGAGGAGCGCATTGCAGTGTTGATAGTAGAGCAGGTGGCCTAGTGCAGAGTTAGCAACAATGCAGAGTCTTCAGTGACAGTGCAGAGGCTAGTAGAAGTCAGGACTCAGGAGACAGATGCATCATATTGAACACAGATGATTTAGTATTTTTGATGCTTCTTAGTTACAGTTGTTATAGTTGCCGTAGCAACAAATGAGAGGGAGTTGCAGTGCAGATGCAAAGTTGGCAGTATCAGTAGCAGCACAGATGTAGCATCAGAGTTGCGTAGTGGTTGGTGGGTAGCAGTGGTTAGACATCAATAGCGTGACAAAGGATGATACAGAGACAGAGTGTTGGGGCAGAATATGTAGCACTAGAACATAGTCCTCTCTAAGAGGGAGTGTTACTTTTTGTAGCATCGGATGTGTTCTAGCCACAAAACTTGGTGGAGAGGCTAGAATGCATGAGATCTCCAAAAACCAAAAATCGCTTATGGAAATTCCACATAGAGATGACTTAATTAGATTATTAACTTATTTTTTAATGTTTCCTAAGTCGAAACTTAGGAAAACTGGTTATTTAATCAGAATTAATTAAGTCAAGATGAGAATAGTATAGAAACTCACACAAATCGACTTCAAGACGATCCTAGCCTTTGATTAAGTTTTAAAATTGGCCGTTGGTGCTCCAACAGAGAATTATAAGAAGAAGTCGATGGGCACTTGGAGAACATACACAAGAGACACTTCAACAATTTGATTTCCTGGGCAGATCGAATTCCAGAGAGCAGCAACAGTTGCCAGAGATTGAAGTAGAGACAATGAGGGGTAGGGACAGTGATCTAGAGAAGTTTTCCAGGTCCAGAGAGGCAACGACAAGTGACAGAAGTGATCCACGCAGAAGCACCGCAGACCTTGCCAAGTGGCTGAAGTAGAGTAGTTCGAATTAGCTGGGGAGGAAGTCGATTAAGCTTCCAGAGGCTGGGAAAGTCTTCCAGAGGGCTGAAGAATCACTTCTAGCAGTAGAGACAAGCTAGACAACTTGCTCAGACGCAAATTCGAGCCACACGTGTGAGTGACAGTGCAAGCACTGTGCATAGGGCCTACGCTAGGGTTTGGATGACCAAATTTTCTGAAGGAGCCAATGCCGGGTTTGCTTGTGCGGTGAGAGAATTTTCTCTCTAAATTATTTTTGTCAGATACTTGTTGTTTGGATTGCCAATTGGGCATCCATAGATTGTACTCAGATTTCATTGCTGCATAATAATAAAACCTTCAATTGCTGCACCGATTTTTCCAATTTGGGTTTCTCTGGGGACATTTGTCCAAAAATAATGGTGCTATATTTTTATGTGTGCTAGATTTTCTCAGATTCTGTCGCTATTTTTCTTCCTTAGTATTTGTTTGTGAAAATCATAGTGTGAATTATTTGGTATTTGTCGTAGCAAACTGCAAATAAATTGTTAAATAAGTTAATAATTAGGAAAATAATTTCCAGTTGTTGTGATAGATTGAAAATTTCACATGGTATCAGAGTGTGAGTTATCAGTCGGGAAGCTCAGAAGCGGAGAAGGGAATTTTGTAGTTCATTGGAAATAGTTAGCCGAATTTGCTAGAGGTTGCATAGTTCATTGACAGGTAGGCCGAATTGCTGGAGCAGAAAATTCGATTTTCAGTTGCAGGTTGATAGAAAAGTCGAGTTGCCCGGAATAGTGATTCCAGCAGTCAGAGGGAGCAACAACAACTCAAATTTTCGCTGAGCAGATTCCTTGGTTGGATGCAAAGGGTTTGGCAGCAACAAAATCAGCGTTGGGTGGAAAAGAAAAGCACACACAGTAGAGGTAAAATTTCTCTCAGGGGACTTCAATTTTCAGAAGTTCGATTTTTCCAGGCAAATTCGCAGTAGCTGAGTGTAGATTTTCACACTCCAGAAGGGAGTGCATACAATTAATCCAACAACCAAGCAAAGGGAAAGAGGGAGTTTTCGTTAGATCTAGATATGGCCACAATAGAGCTTAGAGATCAGGATAGGTTGGATGGAGCTTCCAATTACGTCATTTGGAGGGCTAGGATGTCTTTCCTTCTAGATGAATATGCCCTAAAATCCTACATAGATAATGTGGTGGCAGTTCCCCAGGATGCGGATAAGCTCAAAGAATACAGGAAGGAGATGGCGAGGGTGAAGCGGTTGATCTTCGATGGAGTTCAAGATCATATAGTTTCATATTTGGCAGAAATAGGTACAACCAGAGAAATGTGGGTAGCTCTCTCTACACTATATTAGGGTACTTCTGAGCAGTGGAAGATGTTCCTTGAAGAAAAGCTGAGATGCATCAGGATGCAGAAGGGGGAAGGCATAGATCCCTAACCTCACTAGGATTTAGGAGGTCCGAGGTCATCTTGCAGCGATTGGAGCAGAGCCTCAACCATCAAAGCTAGTACGGTTGGCACTAAACAACGTCTTGGAGGATTGGCAAGTCTTTTTCCAAACTCCAAAGTATATTAGGTAGAGACATGCTACCTAGATGGGACAAAATATGGGCCGATTTATAGCAGGAGGAAATGAGGCGAGCTTTGCTTAACAGCTCCATCAGTGGTGGCAGTGGGAACGGATCGAAGGGTCTGAAGGACGAGGAGAATGTGACCCTGACATTGAAGGGTCCCAGTCAGGGGTAGGGGGAGTAGAGGAAGAAGAAGAATGACTTGTCAAAGGTCAAGTGCTTCAGATGTGGTGAGCTCGGTCACTACAGTACTCAATGTCCTCAAAGGAAGAAGGACAAGCAGGGGAAGCAGGGCCAGTAGGCAACATCCGAGGAAATAAACAAGCTTTCCTCTAGGCTAGAGGAAGAGTTGCTATGTTTGCAGATATACCTCTAGGAGCGAGGTGGGGTGATTTGGTGCAATAGCCCCAGAGAGCACAGAGATTGGGCAGGGTCCTTGAGGAGTCCATGTTATGAATAAAATATAGATATAAATAATATAAATATAAATAATAATAACACATCATATAATGATTAATTAGTTAATGAAGAGGTATGTCCCTAAGGACATGACCATGCATAAAGGTGCCTTTTCCTAGAGTATATAATCAGGCCCTCACTCTCATTTGTAACATCATATTCTCATCCGTACATTTTAATATATATATTTGTATCTTCAATGGAGATCTACATATTCCAAGTCTTCTGGAATGTTTAGCCTACTATAATGAATCTTGTTCGTTACATTGGTATTAGAGCTGTTCGATCCTCTGGCCGCTTAACCACTGCACAAAGCCGCATTCGCTAATTCAGGTCCTTGGTCGTCAAAATTTGTCAACCTTGTTGCGGTTGAAGTGTTTCGCTACCAGAGTTTGGAGCTTCTTGATTTTTCATATTGTCATTCAGGCCTTTGGCCATAAAGGAAAGAGAAAAAAAAGTTAAAAAATATTAAAAAATGAAGAAAAAAATCAAACATAAATTTAAAAAATTATATATATATAGAAAGATTTTTTTTATAAAAAATATATGTATTATATAAAAAAATAAAAAAAATTATACATTATAAAAAAAATTCAAGACAGAAAGAAGAATATAATTTTTTTTATAAAAAGTTATTATAAAAAAAGGGGTTGCGCTAGCACCGTCTGACAACAACAAAGCTGCAACCAATGCTGCTACTAGTTGCCACTGCTGCAGGAACTGACCAACTGTTTCATCTAAATTATCGCTGTTGCAACCCATCTCTTCCATCGCCACGCAACCCACCACTGCTCAACTAGCCTTCTTTGCATCTTCCTCTGTCCCATCAATCGTACCTACACTGGTGCTCCTGTGCAACACAGCCGCCGCAACCACCACCCTGTAATAGTCACCTCGTCCCTTTCTAATCCCCTTTCACTACTCCACGCATCAATCACACCATCGTCACGCCCTATCAAAATTTTATCGTTGCTGCCATACATTCGATTAAACCACCATTACTAAATATTGAAACGTCGCCACCGTTTAACTATAGGCGTGAAGCTCATAACAAATACCAAATAATTTTAATCCAATCCTTTAAATACAATATTTATAAAAGGGTTAAAATATACCAAAATTTACATTGCAGGTTAGAAGGTAGGTTGTACAACAACTACAATTTTTTTTTTTTGCATCCATTCGGTCTTTGAGCATAGTTAGCTAATTATAATTATTTGGAAGTGAAATTGTGGGAGAAGAATCAAGTTTATCATATATATATATATATATATATATATATATATATATACACAAGGTTGGGCCTCTTTGTTAATTAAAACATTATAGCATCAAATCACCCCACAAATAAAACATGGATGGCAAATATTAAAGGGGACACAAAAGGTACTAAGAACTATATTGGAAGTAAGAAATCAAAATAATTATAATCCAAGGTCAATAAGTGGTTTAAGAAATATAAAGTAATATATATTACTTTTTATTAAATTATAAATTATAAAGTTAAAAAAAGAGATCATACAATTAAAAAGATATAAGTACACAATAATTAGTGGAACATATAGGGAAGGTAATTCATAAAGTGTTAAAAGTTCATCAAATAAAACGGCATCTTATTATATTTCCAAGAAGATATCTCATAAAAAGTATATATAAAGTTAAAACAAAAAACGAGGTGAAAAAGTACCTTAAGTCTTAAAAGAAAGGATTTTGTAAAGGTATTAAGGATTACCAAGGAAGACATTGTGAAGTTATTTATAAAATCAAAGGAAATAATTATTATATTTCTAAGGTCATAAGGGTTATTGTTGAAAATATAAAGGAGGAATATTTTGAAAACCCTAGAGTTCATCTCGAAAAAGAAAAATGGAGACTAGTAATAAAAGATTTCCTAAAACCTTTAGTAAATGTGTTAGTACACTATTTAAAATCAAATGATCACTTGCGGGAAGAGATATTATAATCTCTATCAGTCCTATTGAAGAGAGTAATTATGTTAGTCCTAAATGTGCTAACCAATTAGTGATTCTTGAATCGAATATAATTGAAACAATTTTGTTGACACAAGTGACAAACAATACGACATAAATAATCTACAACTAAGTATTGGGGATTATACTTTTATCTCGCAATTCACCGTGAAAACCTTATTTTTTGACGATAGTGACATTGTTTTGGGCTCATCCTGGATGGAAACTCTAGGGTCCTTTATCCCAAATATGAAAAATAAGTTTTTGATATTTACCCACAAAAAGAAAAAAATAACGTTACAAGGCGTTACTTTGAAACCAAATTCAGTGACGCAAGAAATCTCAAAAGTAATTTCTCAAGAAAGTAAAAAAACGATACAAAATATACAAAAGGAAGTTGACAAAATCACTGTTGACAAAAACAAAGAAATTACTCGTCTTCAGGACCATAGCGAGAAATTACTCACTCAAATTAAGAAACTTAAAAATGACAAGCAATCATTGAAAAATAAATTAGAAGAATTTATCACGAAAGATGTATCAAAGTCGTCATATGTAGTCGCCCAAATTGAAGATAAGGGAACGAATACCGATCTAGTCAATATCACAACTCAAAAATAGGAAAAACCAGTGGAAAAACATATTCAGATGTTGCAGTTCAAATGATGAAAAATCCAAATGAAGATTCTATAACCAACTCAACAACACCAGTATTTGAAGTAAATCTAGGAGTTGTCACGCACAAGATAAAGGAAAATCAAACCACAAGAACTCCTTATCGACATCCGAATCACAAGAGCAGACAACTCAATCAAAATACATATCTGTATCGTTCAGATTAGAAACAACAAACTTTTGTTCCGAACACTACTAATGTCAGTGCAATTCAGTCTTGTGATAAAAGTTCCCACGAAGTATCTTATAACCACAAGATTTTGTAGAAGATTGATTTAGGATGGTCAAATTCTTTCTCAGTTCGACAATTTTGTTTATCATGTAGATGATCATATCAACTTGTATCAATGAAGATGACAGTTTCGAGATGAGAAGACATTCGAAACAGAAAAAGAGATCAAGCCTTTTCATTAACAAGCTTTGAGGAGGAAGGCAATGTTATGAATAAAATATAGATATAAATAATAATAACACGTCATAATTAATGATTAATTAGTTAATGAAAAGGTATGTCCCTAAGGACATGACCGTTCATAAAGGGGAACCTGCCTAGGGTATATAAGCAGACCCTCGCTCTCATTTGTAACATCATATTCTCATTCATACATTTTAATATATATTTTTGTATCTTCAATGGAGATCTATATATTCCAAGTCTTCTGGAATGTTTAACCTGATACAATGAACCTTGTTCATTATAGTCCACCTCATGGATCATTACCTAGCTATGGAGGCCCACCTTATTTAGTAGCAGGATGGATCAGTGGTGGTTGATGCAGTGAGTACTAGAGTGACATTTGCAGACTAGTAACATTTAGTGCTAAGGAGCGCAGTTCAGTGTTGACAACAGAGTAGGTGGTTCAATGCCGAGTTAGTAGCAGTACAGAGTCTTCAGTGACAATGCAGAGTTAGCAGTAGTACAAAGTCTTTAGTGACAATGTAGAGGCTAGTGTAGTTAGGACTTAGGAGATAGATGCATCATACTGAACACAAATGATTTAGTATTTTGGATGCTTCCCAGTTGCTGTTGTTGTAGTTGCAACAACAACAGATGAGAGGGAGTTGCAGTGTAGATGCAGAGCTGACAACAATACGACAGTATCAAGAACAACACAGATGCAACATCAGAGTTGTGCAGTGGTTGGTGGGTAGCAGTGGCTAGACATCAACAACATGACAGATGATGATACAGAGATAGAGTGTTGTGGTAGGATGTGCAACACTAAAACACAGTCCTCGCTAAGAGGGAGTGCTAGATTTTGTAGCATCAAATGTGTTCTAACCATTAAATTTGGTGGAGAGGCTAGAATGCATGAGATCCCCAAAACCTAGAAATCATTTCTGGAAATTCCACGTAGAGATAACTTAATTAGGTTATTAACCTATTTTTTAATGTTTCCTTAGTCTAAACTTAGGAAAATTGGTTAATTTATTAGAATTTCAATTAATTAATTCAAGGTGAGAATAGTCTAGAAACTCACACAGATCGACTTCAAGATGACCATAGCTTTTGATTAAGTTTTAATGTTGGCCGTTGGTGCTCCAACAGAGGATTATAAGAAGTCGATGAGCACTTGGAGAACATACACAAGAGACACTTCAGCAGTTCGATTTCTAGAGAGCAACAACAGTTGCTAGAGAGCCAAAGATCGAAGCAGAGACATTGAGGGGCAGGGACAGTGATCAGGAGGAAGTTTTCCAAATCCAGAGAGGCAGCGACAAGTGATAGAAGTGATCCACGCAGAAGCAACGCAGTAGCTAAAGAAGAGTAATTCGAATTAGCTAGGGAGGAAGTCAATTCAGCTTCCAAAGGGCCAGAGAATCACTTCAAGTAGTAGAGACAGGCTAGATGACTTGCTTAGAGGTAGATTCGAGCCACTGGTGTGAGAGGAAGCACAAGGTCTGCGCAGAGGGCCTACACTGAGGTTTGGACTGCCAGATTTTCTGACGGAGCCAGTGCCGAGATTGCTTGTGGGGTGAGAGAATTTTCTCTCTTAATTATTTCTGTCAGATACTTGCTATTTGGATTGCCAATTGGGCATCCATAGATTGTACTCAGATTTCACAGCTGCACCGGCTTTCCCAAGTTGGGTTTTTCCGGGGACATTTGTCCAAAAATAACTTTGTCATATTTTTATGTGTGTGTTAGAGTTTCTCAGATTCCATCGCTATTTTTCTTTCGCAATATTTGTTTGTGAAAATCAAAGTGTGAATTATTTGGTATTTGTCGTAGCAAACTGCAAATAAATTGTTAAATAAATTAACAATTAGGAAAATAATTTCCAGTCGTTGTGATAGATTGAAAATTTCACAGGATTAAAGTATCTTAGGCCTATTATGATCAATAATAGTTGGTTCCTTTGGTTTTGATTCTTAGCTCCTTTCATCTTGCATAGGATTGGGGGACTCGGAGTGGATCTCATTGAGACTCATGGTTTAGGGGAGCCTTCGATTATGTAAAGGTGATCACAATTTTAGGGGTGGTCATAGTCTGTATGCATCCTTGGCTTTGGTGTAGTATTGATCAGATAGTTCTCAACATGGAGATCTCATACTGTTAGTAGTTCGTGTTTCTTTAAGTAGTGCATGTTTATACCTCATTTCAGTAGGGGTACATATGGTCATTTCTTCACTTTTCATAACACTGTAAATCCAAAGGATGCAAGATAAAGCCTTGTAGGCCATGCGAGATTATGTATCAAAGTATCCTAGGCCTATTATGGTCGACAAGAGCTGGTCCCTTTGGTTTTCATTCTTAGCTCCTTTCATCTTGCATAGGATTGGGGGACTTGGTGTGGATCTCATTGGGACTCATGGTTTAAGGGAGTCTTTGATTATGTAGGGGTGATCACAATTTTAGGGGTGGTCATAGTTCGTATGCATCCTTGGCTTTGGTGTAGTATTGATTAGACAATTCCAGAATGGAGATCTCACAGTGTCAGTAGTTCGTGCTTCTTGAGGTAGTGCATGTTTCCCAATGCATGGGGTCTGTTGTTGCTCAAATGCATAGGTACGATGCGACAACTAACATGACGGGGGCTGTCACTCTGATCCTTGGCCTATCCATTCTAGCTATCTCCCAACAACAGGTTATGGGGGTTAGTCCCTATGGAATGTGAGAATGCGAGATTTGTTGGCAACCAACAAATCTGGGTGATACAACTGAATGGCTTGCCACTTGGTTGATTTAGCAAGTTTTAGAGATTAGATTAGATTATTGCGTGAGACTAGTGCCTTATGGAGTCAAATACTTGATTTATATCAATTATATACCAAATGACCGGATGAACAATTGCTGCTTGGAGATGCATTGCAATCCTATATGTTATGAAAATCTTACAATCTAGATGAGATGCAAAAAATCTTGGTTTATTTTAATTATATGCTTAGCTAAATGTATCCCTTAATCCTCAGCTGTTTTGAGGCTAGTCTCTAAAGTAGGTTGTAGAGAGAAGTCAAGGCGAAGCAAGCAATGGCTTGGTTAACGATACCTCTCCTTGAAATCGAACTCCCCGATGCCTCCGACGCTGCAGAGACTGTGGCTTTGACAACTGCAAGGTTACAGTGTTAACCACTAGAGAGGGTTTATCCTTTGCAAGCGAAAAGAAGAAGGGTGGCCCTATATGTCTATCAACCAATCTTATGCTTGGAGGTTAGTTAATTAGCGCAAAACTAGGCCTAAGATGTAAGTGCAAAATATGAGTGGTTAACTTTAGGTGAGATTGTTAAGTGTTTTAAGTACTTAAAAATGAATTATCCAGATAGCAGTATTCGATTAAAAGCAAAGGAAGTACCTTAGCGATTATAGAGACAATCTTCACCAAAAGTAGTGCTAAATGAAGCAATTAGATGACACCAACAAATGCTATGTGAAAGCAATTTCAAGATTAGCCATCCCACAATGGACAAATATCATTAACACACAAATCCAATGCTTCTCTTAACAAGATAAGAATGCCAAATAGACAGTGATAATCTTTCAACACAATTAGCAATTTCTTGAGATTACTTTGATGCCAAAATTGCAATGGTGATCAATTAAGTGCTTTTAAGAGTGTGTTAAAGTATTGCAAGGTTATGATCTTAGATGTGAAGCTTACTTGCAAGAAACAAGAAGTTAGTACACCAAAGTAAATCCACAAGAAGTGCTTATTCCACTTATGATCATGAAAAGCACTGTAACTATTTATCCATTAGCCAATGGTAAGTGAAAATATTCCTTTAGAAATAATGTCATAAAAATGCTAGCAGTTCTTTAGGCAACACAATGTATCAATGCTTTTCAATGACAATGCAACCAATGACAAGTAAGGATACTTGCAATTAGAAAATATTACCCTTTAGCTTATGTTAATGATATTAATATAACAAGAGCAGACTTATGACAGCAGTAAGATAATCTTATGTGAAGAATGCCAATTTGATCCAAGTATACCATTTACCCTTTAGAGCACTTGTCTTCTTGTTAAGAAAATTGACTTAATGACTACACACTTGCTTTGCCGATTAGATGAGATTGCAAACAGTGAATTACCTTATGTATGCAAGAGATGGTTGCAACAGAGACTGTGAGGCAGCAAAGAGACCAATGCTAACAATAGCTAGAGAAACAGTCCAGTCAACAAAAAAACACTTACCCAAGGAGCAATAGATGCAAAGAAATGAATGCCCAATGAGATAAGATGACTACCACTGTTATGTTCCTTATCAGACTTTTCAGTGCTTATACCAGACCTTACATTAGTGTGACAGTCCTCAGCATTTATGAAAGATGCTAGATATTGACCAAAAAATAAGTATAAATGATTTCCCAATATGCTATGATTACTGTAGATTAGTATTTTAGTCCACTGTCATGATTTTATATTGCTGTAAACAAGAGTTTCAGTGCTGCGAATGAAACAGTGATGAAAAGATGAGGATAGGAAGCAAACCCTATGGTCAAAAGGCCTTGTTGATGAACCAGAAGTCCTCAAATAAACTTGTCCACCACCTAAAACCACTTAAGACCCCTGCAAAACAAATTATTAGTGCCCAGAAATCACTGCCAACCAAGATAGGACAAAGATGAGGCAAGATAGGGCTAGAAGAGGTCGCGATGAGGATTATGAGCTAGGAGGGGGGCAGCGGCCTAGGCTACAAAGCTTAGAAGGCCTAGGATGAGGGGATAAGGGCCTTGTAAAGGCCTGCGGCAAAAGAGAGAGCTCTCCTAGGGTTGACGGCAAGGGAAAGGAGGGACTCAAAGAGGCTTTCAAGGACCTCAAAGGTCACGACTTAAGAAGAAAGGCCTTTTAGCACTTGTGACACACCTAAACAAGGTGGATGAAGGGCTGCCGAGAGGAAAAAGGAGGCCTTAAGGCTTCATGGCACCAAGGAACACGACTGTGGCTCACAAAATATGAAGAGAGAAGCTAGCGGCTCACAAAATAGGAAGAGAGAAGCCAGCGGCTGGGGTAATGGAAGCTTTGGCTAGGCCTTGGAGACCTTAAAACAAAATTGGACCCCTGCAAACACCAAAGGATGTTATAAAATGCCAAAATTGATCTTGAAATCTCCAAATATTTCCTTGTAGGGCTTGCAGCCCTCCTTTTCGGCTATGCATTGAGGCCCTAGGGCCTTTGTAGGCTAAATCAAAGCCTTTAGGGCTTGATTTGTTGAGCAATCTAGGGCATAGAAATTAGGTGATTTCTCTTCTATTGATAATTGCTTGTGAATGCTTTTTACTTCTTTAGATTAGGATCTTTTCTTTCATTAGATTATTATAGTATTCTTCTTCATAAAACAACTACCAATGCATAAACAACAAAGAGACAAGAGACACATAATATAGGCTATCAGCCAGGGCCAAAACCTCTCCCACTTGAGAGGAAAACCCAAATAAATTCTTCTTCTTATAGAGATTTCAATTGACGAATACCAAGACCAAGACCCTTGATGTATTTGCCTCTCCAAGACCAAGACACAAAGCTTCCTTGATGAGATCCTTCTTGCTTGAGTCAACAATAGTCAAACCTCTGCTTGTTCCTCCTTCTCTGCTACCCTACGTAATCCGACTTCTTTTTTCTCTGCTTTAGACCTACAATATTTTCAGCCCTAATTCAGAAACCCTAACACGAGTGGATGACAAACTTTCACCCTTGATTATCTTCACTCTAGAGGGAGACCTCTGTTGGAAAATGTAACTAGGTTCGGTCTTCATTAAATATATTTGAGTCATCATGTAATGTACTTGTCAAAAGAATAAAGAAAAGAATTATTATTATTATTATGACTTATTAAAGCATGGGTTTCATGCTTGGGTCATCATGTTTTAGGTCAAAGTCCCCATTGAGGACTTCTAGGATTTATTCTGAGTTAATAGAGTCATTGTACTTTTAAAGAGACCCTTCTTGGGCTTTTGAATCATGTAAAAAGGTTAATCATGTAATGTACTTGTCAAAAGAATAAAGAAAAGAATTATTATTATTATTATTATTAGTATGATTTATTAAAGCATGGGTTTCATGCTTGGGTCATCATGTTTTAGGTCGAAGTCCCCATTGAGGACTTCTCGGATTTATTCTGAGTTAATAGAGTCATTGTACTTTTAAAGAGACCCTTCTTGGGCTTTTGAATCATGTAAAAGGGTTAAGTATTGAGTCAAATATGAATTATGTTGCCTCCACATCAAGTCGGCCTTAAGATGATCAAGTTGGCCTCAAAGAGGGCTATTCGACCTCACCAAAGGACTATAAATGAAGCAATTCGAATTCCATTTGAAGCACTCTCACAACAAGCAAGTTCAATATCTCTTGAAGATGGGAAAAAGTGCGAAGTGGAGGAAAGAAGGCAAAAGGAGTGCGAGTTTGGTCTAGGAGAAGGAAGGAAGGAAAATCGAAGTTTTGATGCATCTATCTCTCTCTCTCTCGTGCCCTAGTTTGGAAGATTGAAGTTCTCTTGTTGATGCCGTAGTCAGTTGTTGCATGTTGTTGCTGCTATAGGTCGAAGTTGCTATTGTTGGATGCTGCTTCCTGAAGAAGTTGTATTGGGCCAAGATCGAAGTCTCTAGGTAAAGATCGAAGTCTTCCAGTGAAGATTGAAGTCTCCAAAGCAAGGTCGAAGTTGCTAGGTCGAAGAAAGTGCTACTACTGCTGCAGCTGTTGCCAGGTCAAGAAGGATCATCTGTAGAAAGGAAAGGAAGGTTGACTTGGTGTGGAGGAAAGTTTGTGTCAAGGTCTAGAGTCTTGGAATATCTCAGGAAAACTATTGAAGGAAGAATTACTGACTGGGCTTTCCCCTAGAGTGGGGTTTTGCCCTGACTGTGAGCCTATATCTGGTGTCCATTGAGTTATGTGCTATTACTTTGGTAATTGCTTGATGAACTAAAAGAAAGAAGATATAAAGAAACCTAATAAGAAATCAAGAATATCACAAGTAATTATCAAGTATAAGAAAATCTTTTTGCCTTTCTGATTTTCTAGCAACCTCTTCTTGACAATTTGACTTGAGATCTTCCTTTTTCTTCACCCAAAAATACTCTCTTACTATGACCGTAATATTTCGACCTTTTTCCTGCAATAGACATGTATGAAATCTTGCGCATGTGGAGTGTACTTGGCCCAAAAGTAGTCCCAAAACAATGCTAAAGACTTCGCTCTTCCTTCCCTTCTCTTCGCTGGTTATAAGGTTTCTTCTTGATGATCTTCACACTTCTTTCTAACTTTAGACCTTGACTGAAAATCTGTATCTGAAATGAGGACGAGTTGCCCTATTTATAGTGGTTTTCCCATCAAATAAGCCGACTTGAGCTGAGGGTGAGCCGACATGTCCTTTGGTGTAGATCCATTACTCCATCTTGAAGCCGACTTGAAGGAAATACTTTAGCTTGGCCATGGAGGGCCTTTTTATTCTTTTAATGACTCATACAAATATGTAACATGCCCAAGAAGGGTCCTTTATACAAGAAATTGACTCAATTCGATTTATGACTTGTACTAAGGGCTCACAATGGGAGCCTTACCTAAAAATAAAATTCCTTGCTCATGAAACCCATGAGACAAGCATTACCATAATGATTTTATTTTCTTCTTTGCAACAATTACATAAAATCACAATTACACATGTCATTATGAAGACCGAACCTAGTTACACTTTTCAACACTCCCTCTTAACTAGGGAGGTATTCATAATGGTACTTGGTCATTGTTAATTTGAAGAATTCGCATAAGATAAGTCAGATTGGTAACCCATCTCTATAGCATCATATCAACCAACATTTTCACATAGCAAGGTCTTGACTAACAACTCTATCTCACCACAAGGTCTGATCTCAATGTTGGCGAGACCAATGATGTATAAACACCCTCATCATTGTCTCTCTCGGAACATACCCCACTCGGGTTCTCAAGGTGTGTTCCGCCAAGACTATTCTTATCTTGGATTCCTAGTCCTCAAAGAATATCGGTCCTCTACGACTACTCTTATCTTGGATGCCCTAACTCATCCTCAAAGAGCATCAGATGTCAGATGTTTACCCAATCTTCCATTTTGTTTTCCCAAATGAAGACAAGAATGATGTGTCTATCTCTCCCTCTTAATTAAGGAAGACATACCTATATTCCAATGAAGGAATGTACTCATTCCTATGGAAGGAATGTACCTAAGCTCCCTCTTGGCTTAGAAATTTTGCTTCCAAGTTTCTACCAAGTAAGAAACTTGTTTCCAGGCTCCCTCTTAATTAGGGACCTATAGCAGCTCCTCAGGTGGAGATGATGGGACAACTAGTTGCTTGAAGAACTCCTCCTCACGATGTCATGAACTTCTTTTCTTTATTCAAGAGTCTTCATGTTTTGGGACTTCTTTGTAGGGCACAAACCATCCATCACTTTCATCCATGAGTCAGTCATGTCATTATTCCTTTCATCGGAATGTGATCCATCAATTCATATCAGGCCTTCCTTCATGCCATGCTGCCTTCTTCATGCCATGTTTCCTCAAGGATCCTTCATCCTACTACATGGACATCAATGTTGGAAGATATCCATAGCTCTTCCCTTGGCAGCCCTACATAAGCCCATCTAGATATCATTCAAAAATTAAGGAATATCGAACTGACTAAGTTCGATATTCCTTGCTCAAGAAAAAATATTTTTGTCTTTAAAGTGTCGGAATACCCTCCAAGATCAAGTCGGCTTAATTGAAGAGCCACATCTACCCCTTGAAGAAGCCTATATAAGGAGAGAAACTTGTCCTCCAAAGACACACTCACTCATCTCTCATTCTATGTGAAGAAGAGGACAAAAGGAAGGACGAAGAAGGACGAAGTGTTTTGGGCTAATTCTCTATCTCTCACGTGCTAGAAAAAGCTAGGGTTTCTCACAAGGGTTTCATCTACTTCGATCTTGGAAGGAAGGAAGGAAAGAAGGCAAGCGAAGGCTACTAAGGGTATCTCTCAAGCCTTATGTCACAAGGAAAGGCAAGCGAAGGCTACTAAGGGTATCTCTCAAGCCCTATGTCACAAGGAAAGGCAAGCGAAGGCTACTAAGGGTATCTCTCAAGCCCTATGTCACAAGGAAAGGCAAGCGAAGGACAAAAGAAGGCTCTAGGAAGAAGATCGAAGTTCCCACGTGTGGCAGCAGCAGTTGCAGGGAAGTCAAAAATTTCAGATTTGGAGTAGGAGGTTGAAGTTCTTGCAACAGGAGGCTGAGTTGGTGCAGTTTGGGAGAGATTTACCTAGGTTTGGCAAGTACAAGGTTTGCACATTACCTCAAGAGGTTGATCTTGATCTTAGAGGGTATTGGTCTGAGTCATAAGGTCTTGGTATTTGTCAATTGAAAGATCTATAAGAAGTGAAGAGATTTAAGGGTTTTCCCCTCAAGAGGAGGGGTTTTGGCCCTGGCTTGCAACCTATACATTGTCTCACTATTCTTATTGTTTTGGTCGTTGTTTGATGTTTCTCACACTATAATAATAAGGATCAAAGCTAATAAGTAAAAAGATAACACAAACAATTATCAAGTTGAAGAGAATTAACATATTCATTGCCCTACTGAATTCTCAACACATGGACTTCAATTTCAACCATCTTTCATGCTTTTCTATGATGATGTCACAGGCTCTTTCTTTCAATGCTTCTATGATGCCATGATGCATCCCATCATTTTTCTTAGTGAATCATGATAGACATATCTTACAACAGAAGACTTAATAACAGGAACTTGAAAAGAACTTAGGTGAGGAAGACTATCTTAGTCATAGCAGAGATCTCTTACTTCCTCTTTCTTGGACTTCTTATTTTCAACTTCCTCTACTTCTTCGATGATATGGGCTTCTTCTCTACCTCTTTTAGTATTGTCCTTCTTGAGCTTAGAACAATCTCTTTTGTAATGCCCATATTCTTGACATCCATAGCATTGAATTTTAGCCATGCTCCTTCTCTTTTTCTGAGAACCAAATTTTCCAGAGTTTACTCTTTTCTTTGTCATAACAACATATGCTTCATTTTGCTCACTCGTTCCCACATCAGTTTTAGCCTTCAGCCTGGTTTCTTCAATCTTGCATAGTGACCATAGATCCTGGAATGGAGTAGCTTCTTTCTTCCCATAAATGCTTGAAGTAAAGTTACCCCACTCCTTTAGTAGTGCATTTAGTACTACAGTGGTCATCTCTTTGTTAGACATTACTTCTCCCAGGTCTTGAAGTTCATCCCTTATTTAAGATATCTTCATAAAGTATGAGGCTATTCCTTCTTCTTTTGATATCCTTAGCTTGTAAAGTTTTGGCTTTAGAGAGATAACTTCTCCTGCAGTGCTTACAGAAAACAACTCTACCAATTTGTCATATATTTCTTTTGAGGTGTCTAGTTTAGATACATATGGAATGAGGGGATCCTTGATAGATTCTATGAGAATCCTTTGAGCCCTCACTTCCCCTTTCATAAACTTCGCAAGTGCTTGAGCATCTTCTTTCGCTGGTTTGGTGATAGATCCTTTGACATGTTCCATAACCTCATTTTCAATGAGATTCAGATCTGTCCTCTTCTTCCATGCAAGATAGTTTGAAGCCCCAACCAATTTGTTGCTTTCCTTGCAAAAAGACATTTTGACAGATTCAAACATAAATATACTTACTTGAGAAGATGCTTCTTCCACTTGATGCCTCCTTGAATTTGATGATAGTAAAGATGATAGAGAACTTCTCCTTGATGAAGATAGATCTTTTCAAGAGTGATTCTCGACTTCACAAAGAAGGAGATCACTTTAGATCTTTTGATGGTGATGTCTTTGTTGATGATGATCAATGATGATTTCTTGATGATGTCTTCAATGGTAAGGACCTTGCTTCAACGAGAGGGAGATCGCCTTAGAATCTTGATGACAACGTCCTTGGTCTTGCTTCTCTAGAAAGGAACTTGATGTATAAGTCCTTCAACTTGAGTAGGGTCTTTGAGGTCTCTTGAGATGACTTGAGGATTCCAAGACTTCTTTCTAGTGTAGACTTCTTCTTTGATCTAGGGTTTTTGATAGATCTTGACTTCCAGATTCGCTTTGATGCCTTCCTCGAGATTTGATCCTTAAGTGTCTCTTGATAAGATTCCCTTCCTTGACTTTGTCACCTTAGCTCTAATACCATGTTGAGAAATCTAGGGCATAGCAATTAATTGATTTCTCTTCTATTGATAACTGCTTGTAAATGCTTTTTACTTCTTTAGGTTAGGGCCTTTTCTTTCATTAGATTATTATAGTGTTTTTCTTCATCAAACAACTACCAATGCATAAACAACAAAGAGACAAGAGACACATAATATAAGCTATCATCTAGGGCCAAAACCTCTCCCACTTCAGAGGAAAACCCAAACAAATTCTTCTTCATATAGACTTCAATTGACGAATAACAAGACCATGACCCTTGACCTATTTGCCTCTCCAAGACCAAGACACAAAGCTTCCTTGATGAGATCCTTATTGCTTGAGTCAACAATAGTCAAACCTCTGCTTCTTCCTCCTTCTCGGCTACCCTTCAGAATTTGGCTTCCTTTTACTTTGCTTCAAACCCGTAATCTTTTTAGCCCTAATTAAGAAACTCTAATACGAGTGGATGACCAACTTTGACCCTAGATTATCTTTTCTCTAGAGGGAGACCTCTTCTTGACAATTCAGCTTGAGATCTTCCTTGTTCTTTACCCAAAAATACTCTCTTACTATGACTGTAATATTTCGGTTATTTTTCCTGAAATATACAGGTCTGGAATCTTGCACATGTGGAGTGTACTTGGCCCAAGAATAGTCCCAAAACAATGCCAAAGACTTTGCTCTTCCTTCCCTTCTCTTCGTTAGTTATAAGGCTTCTTCTTGATGATCTTCACACTTCTTTATAACTTTAGACCTTGACCGAAAATCTGTCTCTGAAATGAGGATGAGCTGCCCTATTTATAGTGGTTTTCCCGTCAAATAAGCTGACTTAAGCCGAGGGTGAGCTGACACGTCCTTTGGTGTAGATCCATTACTCCATCTTGAAGCCGACTTGAAGGAGATACTTTAGCTTGGTCTTGGAGGGCCTTTTTATTCTTTTAGTGACTCGTACAAACATGTAACATGCCCACGAAGGGTCCTTCATACATGAAATTGACTTAATTTGACTTTATGACCAATCCTAAGGGCTCACAATGGGAGCCTTACCTAAAAATAAAATTCCTTGCTCATGAAACCCATGAGACAAGCATTATAATAATAATTTTATTTTTCTTCTTTGCAACAATTACATAAAATCACAATTACACATGTCATTATGAAGACCGAACTTAGTTACACTTTTCAACACGATTCAACTCTCCTCTTATTGAAGAATTAGTCCAAAAGGCTAGACATCTTGCCTTGGAGGAAAGAACCCTTGAAACCCTAGCCCTAGGGCTAGTTCTTCCACAAAAATTTCGATCTCCTTTGGTGGCTTGAGAATTTGCCTGCACAAAATGAATGAAAGAATTCCCAAAATCCCAAATATATACAAAAAATATAAACCCCAAAAATTAAACCCCAATAGTTGCAAAACAAAAGTTAGAAATAATTTACAAATTATCTACGAAATATCTACAAATATACAATGTTTTGCAAATTAAAATATTGGAGAAATATTTCGAATAATAGCAGTGGATAAATGTATTTTCCGAAAAATTAGAATATTGGCCACAAACCCTTTTGCAAAATTAAAATAGCTTGTAGTAATCCCAGATTCCAAACATAGTCGGCTCTTCCCCAAAGTCAGTGAGCTTGGAGCCCAAGGACTAGTGTACCTGCAAATCTCTATAAGTTTTCTCAAGTAGAACTGTTAAATCATATGGTGAATCAGATCAGCTTATATAAAATTACAATTTTACCAATAGAATGCTCTTATCACTAACAAATGAAACAACAATTCATTAAAATTTTTAGCACAATATAAGAAAGCACATAACTAGCACATACCACAGATCAATGGATGATGAACACTATGAACTGAACCCCAAAGTCTTTCTATTATGATATAGAAACGTTCCAAGCAGAGCAATGGCTCAATACCAACATTACAAAAATTACATTATCTAGAGATATCCAAAAATCAGAATGACTTGAGAAGCAAAATGAATTCTATTTATAGAGAGATCCTCCAAGTGGAAAAAAATGGCTAGTTTGCTTGATCCCCAGTCAAAATAATTTTGATTGTTGATAATAACTTGATGATTTTTTTATTTCAACTGTCAAATTTTTTATTTTGAGGAAAAATTCGATTTTTTTTTAAAACTCATTTTTAGTTAATCCAAAAATTAATATTATGGATTAATTTCCTCAAAAAATTGACTTTGACTTAACATCAAGGTCCAAGGGTTTAATTTTTCTTAAAATATCCATTTTTCCCTTGATGGGGGACTTCCAAAATTTGACTTCTTTTTGATCCACGATTTTTTTGATTATTTTCCACAAGCCCTGCGGGGACAATGTAAAAGTGATGTTAGTATGATGAGTTTGAGTCATGTAACATGCCTAGGTAACTTGGGACCTTGCCATCAAGTGAGTTTACTCTGGGAGGTTTTTTCCACTTGGTTAATTATCATTTTCCTCCAAGAATTTAATAATTAATTGAGTTTTTTCCTCCAAGTATAAACCCAAAGCCAGAGTATGGCTTGATGGTGAGACCTTGGGTGAGTCCTTGTGTCTAGGGTCATTGTATATTACCATACTAGATCACATGAAAAATTTCGTGGAATTTGATTAAGTTTAGGGAGTCATTTTCTAATTTTTAAATTTTTCCGCAGGGTGGAAATTGGAATAAATTTTGTATATGAAATGTAATAAGTAATGTCTAGAGAAGTTGTATGGGGCATGTGTATTCAAAATTACACCTTTCACCCTCAACTTTCTATTATGACACACTTTGGGGGGTAAAAAATATATTATAGATCCTCAAAACCCACTTTTCTTAAGTTTAGTGGGAAATTTGGTGATAAATTAAATAAAAAATAAGTTAAAAAGAGAGAAATAAATAGCTCCATGTGAAAAAATGATTTGGAAATTATCTTAAGTGAATGGACAAGTGGAGGATGATTTGGCACCTTGCATCATAAATTCATGGCCCACTCAAGAAAATCGATTTTTTTGGCATTAATGCAATAGCTGGTGACTTGGAAAATCGAATTTTTGAGGAGTTAATGCACATGTGAGATATTTGGAAGATATTGATGGAGATATTCTTGGGAGTTTGTCTCCACTTGTGTTCCCTCTTCTTCACACTTGGCACATCATCTCTACATCGAATTTGGCTCAAGGAGGGACCACACAATTCCCAAGGAGATTACGCTGAGCTCATTGGAAGCATCTACATGAGGTGTCATCACATGGTTTGATCTTGGAGTTTGACTTGAGTTAGCTCCTTGATTGGTTCACACTTGGATTTGCTCATCTTCACACTTGGAGAATTCGATTTTGCTTGAGGATATCTTGGTGCCACATATGGAATTCGATTTGCATTGGTGGCTACTTCATCTCTCCACTTGGAATTCGATTTCCTTCTTGGGATCTTCACCATGGCCATTTGTCACTTGGATGTTACATTGGGATTTTCTCCCATTTCTCTATATAATAGAGCTTTGAGCTCTCACATTGAATCAATTGTTTACTAGCTTGTGCTTGCGGAAGTGTTGCTATTTTGTACACTTTTCAAGAATTGCAATAGAAAGACTTTGGTCCATTCATGGGTGTTCTTCCTTTGGAGCATGGTACATTGTGAGCTATTGGTATAATTTCTTTTAATTATGCTTTGGGTTATTTTATTTTCCATATACTCTTGTAGACTTGCTAGTGTAAAGCTATCTTGCATTAACATTTGATTTGGAAGTAGGCTCTAAATGTTGGAAGTTCTAGCTTATTTTCAAATAAATTTTTAGAAATTTCAATTCATTGTTTGCTTCTCTAAATCTATATAGACTAATGTGTGATTGGAGTATTGTAGAAGAATTATTTTTGTTGGATCAAGCGTGAGGGGAAGTCTTTGGCAGACCAACCCACTTTTGAAGCATTTTCAAATGAACCCTCATTTGTTACTTGGATTTTCATAGTTCATCTTACGAAAAAGTGTTATTAGAGGGATTCGTTTGGACATAGCTTTTATACAAGCAAACATTTCATATTTTAAATATTTTCAAATAGTGTTTCGCTAATTTTATATTAGCTACTTGAGAGCATTTTCTAAACTAAAACAAGTGATGGGGTTTACTCTCATCACTTAGTTTGGTTTCTTGTACATTATTTGTATGATATTTATTTGTTTTACATGTTCTCTCTACACTATTTGTGCCTTGTTTTTGCAGCCCATAGTTGGAGTGTTGATAGCAAGAGGCTTGAGGAAAACTAACTATTA
Organism: Pinus tabuliformis; assembly: GCA_031772625.1. NCBI lineage: Eukaryota > Viridiplantae > Streptophyta > Pinopsida > Pinales > Pinaceae > Pinus > Pinus tabuliformis. The sequence continues at coordinate 380,141,777 of CM062820.1, read as the reverse complement.
TCTTGTAGGACCTCTCGAGCCTTCAAAGTTCATCTTCTAGGAGGGCGTGGGCATTTGAAGAGGGCTGCCATTTAGCTAGGCCGTGGGCATTTGAGGAGGATTTCTCACTTGGCAAGGCCTTGGATAAGGAAGACTAGCTCCTTTTCTCTTGCAAGAGTTCATCCTTCATTGGAGGTTAATTTTTGGGATACCAAGAGACACCTAACATTTTCAAATTTGAGAGCATTCTTATTGTACTTACCTTAGTTTCTAATTTTGACTTCCAAGAAGGAAATTTAGTGCTTGAAAAGCCTCATATGTTGCAAAAGATTCTTCTTGAAGTTTTTGTTGATATCCTTTAGAAGGTTTCTCATCTTTGTAACAATCTAATAAAAAGGCTTAGTTTTTCTTATGGGATCTTGTGTTTCACCCAATACATCATTTTCTCTTTATTTAGAAGGAGAAACATGTGGGTGGATTGATCTTGCATTGTTTTCTTAGTTTTCATTTTGCATGCCTTAAGAATTAATATAATCTCACCATTACAATCTAACTTTTTAAATTTGATTTTGCTACTAGTTTTCATTTTATGCCTTGCATTTTAAGTTTTGCTTTTAAGTACAACTTGAGATTTCGGCTCAACATTAATTATATTTTTCATAGCTTAAAAATTCAATATCTCACAAACTATTGGAAGTTTCGGGGCAAATAAGGGCTCATTGGAAAGAGGAAAAAATCCTCTTTAGGATGGTCTAGGTCCCATGTTGAAAGATTGCCTTCAAGATGCCCAATTTTATTTTTCTTTGAAACTGTCCTCAAATTTTGTGCATAAAATGTTTGGGACAATATAGTTTCTCCATTGTTTTGCATCAACAATATTATTATGAGTGTCATCATGAGTGTATCCAGCATGAGTGTATCCAACAATGTCATCATGAGTGTATCATGTAAGAGTGTAGTATCCCGTGTCATCATATTATAGTGCAATGATATGTCATAATGCAACATCCATCAATTTGCCATTAGGAGAGCTCAAAAACAGTCTTCCAATCATGTCATCAAGACCATCATCAAGTATCATCAAGTATAGTCATCCATATGTCATCAAGGGCTTGTATATTAGATACATCATTGGCACTTAAGGTCTAGATCATCAATCAAGGCACATGATTGGCACTTGGCAACATCATAGTTAGTTCAAGGACTTATGCTGGCAAGACTTCTTCATTAGTGGCTTGACATATTAATAGCTTGACGTCTTCATTAATGGCATCCTTATAAAACAAGAGGGACTTGTCATCATGAGCATGGACATCATCATAATATTCATCACAAGAATATTTTCCATCCCAATAATGGCATATTGACATCAATGACAACCTTGATTAATAGTAAGACCATCTATGTATGTAACAACCTAGTTAATCATACTTTTTTGGTGACAATTTTTATCCTAGGAGGTTTTTCGTTTCACTGATTCATGTGTGTTTCTAAACATGGATGATCGACAGAGTTTTTCCCTCCAACCTCACCCCAAAGCTAGGGTGGATTTTGTCCTCAAGATCTTAGGTAAGTCCTAATGTTTTAGTCATGTCTTCTGTAAAGTGATTTGGGAATAATTTTAGCTAATTGGCTAAATTATTTTATTACAAATCACTGGGTCTACTAGATTATATTTGAGTCGTAGAATTGGGTGAATAATTGAGGGTCTATAACGTGTTGAAGAAACTGTAACTAGGTTCGGTCTTCATAAATATGAAATGTACTTTTGCTTCTTGTATTTTGTAAATGAAAGAAAATGATTATTATTATTATAGAGCTTGGGTTTCTTGCCCAAGAAATTTGTTTTATACGTCAAGCACCAATTGAAAGTGCTTCTAGGATTGTCCTAGGTCAAGAAGTCAAATAGGGACATTGTCATAATATGAAGACCCCATCGAGCATCTTGTAAATTGTAAAAAGAATTATTTTTGTATTTTATTGAGCCTTCCAAGACCAAGTCGGCCTGCCAGCCTGTCAAGTCAGCCTAGAAGTTGGAATTTGTACCCCTGGAAGGCCTATATATAGGAGACAGTTCGACCTCATTTGGACACACTCATTCCTCTCTCTCTCATGCGAAGGAAGAAGCAGAAAAGGGCAAGCGAAGAAGGCAGAAGAAGGAGAAGAAGTGTTTTGGGTTCCTCTCTCTCTCTTTCTCTCCACACGTGCAAAGAAGAGGGTTGAAATTCTGTAGTTTTTCGCTAGGGTTTTTGCTACCGAGCTAGGGTTTCGTTGTGGAGGTTCAATCTGGTGAAAAAGAGTTGAAGGAAGGGCCAACAAAGTCCCTTCTAGATCCAGAAGACAAATTAGGTCAAGCGAGGCAGCTGGAGGCCAAGAAGAAGCAGTTCTAGTCCACACGTGTGAAGTAGTTGCTGCTGTCGGGGGATGAAGTTGCAGATCTGCAGTTAGCGCCGAAAAGCTGTGGCTGGAGGTCAAAGTAGTGTTGCCGGAAGAGATTATGCTGGGTTTGGATTCTGGAAAGCAGTGAAGCAAGCATATTCTTGAGAAGCTGATCTTGGTCTTGGAAGGGCTTCAGTGTTGGTCAAAGGTCTTGGTATTTGTCAATAAAGAATCTATAAGAAGAGATTGAAGGGTTTTCCTCTTAATAGGAGAGGTTTTGCTCTGGCTTGGAGCCTACATCTTGTGTACTTGTATTTTGTTGATTTTGTTTTGGTAGCTGTTTGATGATTGAAGAACACACGATAATAATATGAAGAAGAAGATAATCCCAATAAGTAAAATGACATCACAAGTAGTTATCATAATTAGAAGAATCATTAATGTCATCTTGCCTTAGATTCTTCAACATGGTATCAGAGCTATGGTTTGCACAAGGCATGAAGAAGATCAACCCTATTATAAAGAAGTGTTCATCATCAACAAGTCTCATCAAGCAAAGTTTCAAGGTAGTATGGAATAATCTCTTCTCTTCCAAAGATCTCAAATCTTTAAAGAATGAAGGATTGTTCTCAGTCCTCACTTGAACATTTCAAAATATGGGTGATTGATAGTGGAGCTTCAAGACACATGACTGGATTTCACAAGCAACTCAAAACCCTATCCAAAGGGAAGTCCTCATACTCTGTGGAACTTGGTGACAACAAGAGCTATCTGATAAAAGGCATTGGATCTACATCAATTAAGCTGGAAGGAGGAGGTAGCATTCATCTCAACAACATTCTATATGTTCCAGGTTTGTGCAAAAATCTTATTTCTGTTTCATCATTAGAATAAAAAGGAGATAGAGTTGCTTTTATAGATGGTAAAGTAGTGGTTTGGGCTAAAGATTCTAGTATTGAAAAAGCTAGAACCATTGGAGTTCGAGAGGGAAGACTCTACATACTCTCATCTCCTCTAAATCAAGCACTTGTCCACTTTGAGATGAGTTCGTGTGAACTTTGGCATAGAAGATTGGGCCATCTTCATTACAAGATCTTGCCAACTCTAAACTCCATTGTAAATGGGATACCAAATCTCAAAGAAGACCATGAAGGAGTCTGCAAAGGTTGTGCTTTGGGAAAGAATGCAAAGAAACCATTTGCAAATAGTACATCTAGAGCTCAAGAGATTCTAGATCTCATCCACTCTGATGTATGTGGTCCCATGTCTAAATCACTTGGAGGTCATCTATATTATGTTACTTTCATTGATGATCATTCAAGGAAAACTTGGGTTTATTTACTTAAATCCAAGGACGAAGTATTCATAAAATTTCAAGAATTCAAGGCAGAGGTAGAAAATCTTACAGAAAGAAAAATAAAGATTCTAAGGTCAGACAATGGAGGCGAGTATACTTCCAAAGAACTCATTGTTTTTTGTAAGGAGGCTGGGATTAAGAGGGAGCTTATAGTTCCATACAATCCCGAGCAGAATGGAGTAGCTGAATGAAAGAATAGAGCTATAGAAGAAAGTGTCAAGGCTATGCTCCATGATCAAGATCTACCGAAATTCCTATGGGGAGAAGCAATGAAGACTGCAATATACATTCAAAATAGAAGTCCTCACAGGTCACTTGGAAATATAACTCCAGAAGAAGTCTTCACTGGGAAGAAACCAAATATTGATCATCTCTGGATATTTGGGTGTCTTGTATATATTCACATTCCCAAGGACAAAAGAAAGAAGCTAGATCCCGCAAGCAAGAAAGGAATATTTGTTGGATATAGCAACTCTTCCAAGGCTTATAGGATCTACATAAAGGAAGGACATCAAATAGAAGTAAGCAGAGATGTAATTTTTGATGAGAGCATTGCCTTCAAGAAATCTAAAGATCTCCCATCCGATTCTGATGAGGAGGATCTTCCTATGTTTGAGGAAGAAGCTAATAAGGAAGAAGAAGTCTCTCATCATGAAGAAGGTCCTAGTGAGCCAATCTCTTTCCCTGAAAGAAGAAAGAGACCTAACTAGTTAACTTCTACACTTCAAGAAGCAGAAGGTGACACCGCAAGAGGAAGATTCATGGAGAGCAAGAAACCGAAAAGATACTCAGGATATGCAACATACATGTCAAAGTTCATTGAAGATGAACCTTCCACTTTCGAAGAAGCAGCCAAACACCAAGAATGGAAGAATGCAGTGAATGAGGAATGCCAATCTATTATGAGGAATGGAGTCTGGGAAATTGTCCCAAGACCGGATAACAAATCAGTGGTAACCTCTAGGTGGCTATATAAGATCAAGCATGCTGCAGATGGAAGCATAGATAAATTCAAGGCTAGATTCGTGGCTTGAGGCTTCTTTCAGGAAGAAGGCATTGACTATGAAGAGACCTTTGCTCCCACAACAAGGTATTCCACGATTCGATCTCTGATATCTTTGGCAGCATCAATGGGATGGAAGGTACATCAAATGGATGTCAAAACAACATTCTTGAATAGTACCATAGATGAAGAAGTCTACATAGAGCAACCATTGGGATTTGAGGTAAAGGATAGAGAAACTAATGTTTGTAGATTGAAAAAAAGGCACTTTATGGCCTCAAGCAAGCTCCTAGGGCATGGTATGCTAGAATGGATGCATACTTGTAAAGGTTGGGTTTCAAGAAAAGCACGGGAGATCCTAATCTCTACATCAAAGTAAAGAGTGATGAACTTGTCATCATTCTTCTATATGTAGATGATCTTCTATTAATTGGTAATGAAGAAAGAATTCAAGAATGTAAGAAAATTCTGGCAGCCAAATTCGATATGAAGGATTTAGGACTTATGCATTATTATCTGAGGCTGAAAGTCTGGCACGAATCGAATGAAATCTTCCTGGGACAAGGAAAGTATGTGATAGAGCTATTGAAAAGGTTTGATATGATGGAATGCAAACCCATGACAACTCCAATGATCACAAACTTGAAAATGTTAAGGAATTCTGGATCCAATCCAGTTGATCCTACTAAGTACAGACAAATGATTGGCTCCTTGATGTTCTGGTGAATGCTCGGCCAGACAAATGTTTCGCAGTAAATGTTCTCAGCCAACTTCAAATGGAACCAAGACATGATCATTGGATAGCTGCCAAGCATGTACTGAGATATCTCCAGGGAACCGTCCATTACTACCTGAAGTATGAGAAAGGAAAAGATGTTCCTCTTGAAGGATTTACTGATTCTGATTGGGGAGGCAACGAAAAGGATGGAATAAGCACTACAGGAGGATGTTTTAGCTTGGGATCCTTCATGGTCTCTTGGATGAGTAGAAAGCAAGAGACAGTGGCTTTGAGTAGTGCTGAGGCCGAGTACATTGCAGCCTGTGAAGTGAGTAGGGAAGTGGTCTGGTTAGGAAGATGTTATCTGATCTATTTATAGGACCGTTGGATCCTACCATAATACATTGTGATAATACTAGCTATATAAGACTGTTTGAGGATCCGGTATTTCATGGAAAGACGAAACACATAAACAACAAGTACCACTACATTCGAAAGTTGGTACAAGATGGTGTACTGAAGTTGAATTATATCCCCACCGATGATCAAATCGCTGATATTTTGACAAAATTTCTTCCCAATAAGAAGCTTTTGTATTTTAGAAACAAGCTCGGATTGGTTGACATATCTTCCCTAGTTGAGAGGGAGAGATAGACACATTATTCTTGTCTTCATTTTGGAAGAAAGAATGGAGGATTGAGTAATCATCTGGCATTCGATACGCTTTGAGGATGTGGCAGGACATCCAAGAATAGAGTAGGCAAGAGGACCGATATTCTTTGAGGGCTGGGGACCCAAGATAAGAATCGTCCTAGAAGGTCATACTTGGTGAACACCCGGGTGGGTATGTACCTTGAGAGACAATGATGAAAGTGTCTATAATCATTGGTCTCGCCAACATTGTGCTCTGATCTGTTGAGAGATAGAACTATTATTCAAGGCCTTGCTATGTGACAATGTTGGTTATGATGATGCTATACATATGGATTACTAGTCCGACTCTTCTTATGAGATCTCTTCAGTATTGAGAATAGCCATGTACCATTTATGAATACCTCCCTAGTTAAGAGGGTGTGTTAAAGAAAGTGTAACTAGGTTCGGTCTTCATAAATATGAAATGTACTTTTGATTCTTGTATTTTGTAAAAGAAAGAAAAATGATTATTATTATTATTATTGAGCTCCGGTTTCATGCTCAAGAAATTTGTTATATAGGTCAAACACCAATTGAAAGTGTTTCTAGGATTGACCTAGGTCAAGAAGTCAAATAGGGACATTGTCATAATATGAAGACCCCATCGGGCATCTTGTAAATTGTAAAAAGAATTATTTTTGTGTTTTACTAAGCCTTCCAAGACCAAGTCGACCTAGAAGCTGGAATTCGTACCCCTGGAAGACCTATATATAGGAGACAGTTCAACCTCATTTGGACACACTCATTCCTCTATTTCTCATGCGAAGGAAGAAGCAGAAAAGGGCAAGCGAAGAAGGCAAAAGAAGGAGAAGAAGTGTTTTGGGTTCCTCTCTCTCTTTCTCTCCACACATGAGAAGAAGAGGGCTGAAATTTTGCAATTTTTTGCTAGGGTTTCGGCTGCCGAGCTAGGGTTTCATTGTGGAGGTTCGATCTAGTGAAAAAGAGTTGAAGGGCGGGCCAACAAAGTCCCATTCTAGATCCAGAAGAAAAATTAGATCAATTGAGGTAGTTGGAGGCCAAGAAGAAGCAGTTATAGTCCACATGTGCGAAGTCGCTGTCGCTGCCGGGGGCCGAAGTTGCAGATCTGCAGTTAGGGCTGAAAAGGTGTGGCTGGAGGTCGAAGTAGTGTTGCCGGAAGAGACTTTGTTGGGTTTGGAAAGCAGTGAAGCAAGCATATTCTTGAGAAGCTGATCTTGGTTTTGGAAGGGCTTCAGTGTTGGTCAAAGGTCTTGGTATTCGTCAATAAAGAATCTATAAGAAGAGATTGAAGGGTTTTCCTCTCAAGAGGAGAGGTTTTGCCCTGGCTTGGAGCCTACATCTTGTGTACTTGTATCTTGTTGATCTTCTTGTTTTGGTCGCTGTTTGATGATTGAAGAACACAATAATAATAATAATAAGATAATCCTAATAAGTAAAAAGACATCACAAGCAATTATCATAGTTAGAAGAATCATTATTGTCATCTTGCCTTAGATTCTTTAACATAACGATCGGGTGTTCCCTCTTAATGTATTAAAATGTAATATCTTGATGTAAAATATATCTTAGTGCATGGTCCCTCATATTTAGACACCATAACTAAGTTATTTGAGGGTTGGAAAAAATTATTAATCCCCTCATGGGTTAACTAATTTTTTTGGCAAAAATAAATTAAAATCCCAAGGCAAAAATTTAGTTAATTTTAAGTCTTACGAAAAATTAATTCTCCAAAAGGTAAAATTTGTGGGTCTCAATGAAATTAATTTTGGAGGTCCCTGACCAAGGGAATATTGAAAATTTCAAGAGATTTTGGACCCTTGGGCCTTAGTAGTTAAGTCAAAGTCAATTTTTTGAGGAAATCAACTCAAAATAATTAGTTTTGAGTTGATTAAAATTCAATTAAATGAAAATTCGAATTTCCTCAAAAATAAAATAATTTCGATGGAGGAGATTAAAAAATAATTAAATGTTTTTCAATGTTCGAGATTACTATGATGGGGATCAAACCAACTAGCCGTTGGAGAACTAATCTATAAATTAGAGGTCACTTGTCAATAATCATCCAATCATTGAATCGTGTACTCGTTCTTGAAGATCTCTTGTACTATATTTTGGAATAATACAAATGCAAGTCTTTGGGGTTTTATTTGATGGTGGTGTTCCTTTTCTACATCTTACGGTAATCTTGTTCTTAATATTCTGTTGGTTGTTATTTTAATGAATTGTTGATTAATAGCTCTTGTAGAGTAATTTATTGTACATGTATCTTGCATAGGTTGCTGGATTTAGGATAAGAATTTTAATTGGATTGAATTAGCAAGTATCTCTAATTCTTGAAAATTTTATTTTTATCTTATTTCTCTATTGATTTAACATTTTAACTTTAAGTGTGCATAAAACTTTCGGATTTAGAATTGGGCGTTTGGGGAAGTCCTCGGCTGGACCAACTGACTCCCAAGGAAATAAGATCTGAAGAGCCTTCCAAATTTGATTCCCCAGGCTTATTTTATGATTTCCTCTTGTAGTGTTTTCTGGGGCTTGTGCCTAAATTTAAATTAATTATTTTTTTTATAAATTTGTGCTACATAGATAGATCTGGCTAGGAAGAGCATAAATCTTCAGATATGGGAGCAGAGTTGGACTCATACTCCTCAGATATGATAGATTTGTATTTTATTTGTACAGATCTGAAGTCTTTGTAAAATAATTTTTAGTTTCTAACATCTGGGTTTTGGGTTTTTATTTTTATTTTTGTACATTTGGGGTCTGGGTTTTGTTTCTTTTGTCTTTTATAGGTGTGAGATTGTTCAAGAAGATTTCGTGAAATTTGAGACAGATCTAGGCCCTGAAGGGCAAGATCTGGTCTCAAATCTTGGTTGGCAGAGATAAACAATTCAGTTGATTCAATTAAGAGAGTTTAACATTCAGATCTGAGATTTGACAGTTTCTGAGATCGATTCTAAGGAAAAGATTTCAGACCTGGAAGTGGCGTTTTATTATCTACTAGTCTTTTTGTTTGTTTGTTTATCTATTTATATTTGTAATTTATATTCTGGAACCTCGAAGAGCTTCTGAAGCCCTCGCTGCCTCCTTATTTTCCCTTACCCTTGGCCTGCATTTTCTCCCTGCTCAAATCCTCCTCTGCGACGTACTCTCATTCCTGACCACTCTCTTAAACCTATCCTCCTAGCTCGCTCCCATCTCCTAAGCTCCTTTCCCTACGACTCCCTCGACTCTGGCTCATCCCTTGCGTTCTCTGCCATTCCTTTCTGCGTTCCTTTTGCCTTTAGCCATCCGCGCTGCCATTTCCTCGTTGCGTCTTCCCCTCTCCTCGCTCTCATTCCTCGCGTCTTCCATTCTCCTTTCCTTTCTCCCATCGCGTCCTTTCCTGTCCCGCTCTTCCCTCTCATCTCCCGCCTAATCACAAAAAACAAAAAGAATCAAACTTTAAATTTTTGTTAGGTTTCGGCCCATCGATTTTTTTATAAATTTCTTCTTTAGACATTAATAACATTAGATTTTTTTCATAGTTTTTTTTATTAACGTTTAAAAATAAAAAAATAAAAAATTTTAATTTTTTTTGACAGTATTTTTGAAAATCAATTTTTGGGTTTTCTTTTAAGATAGAGGTTTCGGGACTTTTAATTGTTTAAAATCTTTAGCCTTGAGAAAAAATTTGATTGTGGGAAAGTTCTTATAGTCAAAGTAACTTAAAATTTTAAATTATCTCTAAATTTGACTGTAAGAAGTGTTTTTTTAATTATCATCTAAATTTCACATGTTTTCCCTGGTAATTAATTACTGAAATTTAAGTGCTTATGCCTTCACTTATTTACGCACTTTAGCCAAGTTTCATGGTCACTGGCATTGGGCTTTAATTTTTTATGCTTGATATCTATTGAGATCGCTCATTGTTTAAAAGGAAAACTAATTCGAAGTGGGTTTATTTACTTGAATTATTGGATATTTTTTGCATATTTAGTTTTGGGAAATTTTCAAGTAATTATGATCAACATTTTTATTGAGTACTGTATCGTGGACTTGTGGAAAATTATATATCTTCCGGTTTTTAAAGTTAAGTATTTTTGAGCATCTGCATAATTGGTATTGAGAAAATCATTGGCATTACCTAGGAAGAATCCTAAGGAGAGTGTTGATCTTGAAGAATTGTCATTGAAAATAGATTGGATAAATGATTTAATTCTCTAATTCTCTTAACATTAATATCATTGGTTTATGGCAGTGTTGATAATATCGCCGAGATATCGGCAATATTCGGAAATATCGCGATATTTTCGGCGAGCCGATATATCGCCGACAAAATATCGCGATATTTTCGGCTTTTGAAAATATCGTGCGATTTCCGAAATATCGCCGATATTTCGGAAAATATCGCGCGACAATTGAAAATATCGCCCGGTGACTGTAAAAAATTTCTGCACGACCTATAAAAATCCGATTTTGGTTTTTTTCATATCATTTTCATTTCTGATTGCTGGAGAAGGAAGGGGAGAGCTATGTGGTTGCTGCCAAGGAGGGTTTGAGCATTCTAGGCCCTAGTATTGATATGCTATTCATGGTAATGTTAAATTCTTAAAGTAAAAGTGACATTCTCCTTAATCTTCATTTTCATCCTTTTACTTAAATTTTTAACATTACCATGAAATGACTCAGGATGTTTGAGAGTGGTTCCGGCCTCATTGGATTTCATATGGAGAAAGTAGAATTTTAGATTTCATTCAAAATGCAGCAGACTTATCAGTTTTTTAGGATTTCAGGATTGGGAGATTGTAATGTTTCCAGGTGACACCACCTGCCCAGGCTACCCCTGCCACCAGTAGAGGACGTGGTCTACCTCCTATAGCTCCTACTTCTAGTTCTTCAGCTTCTAGAGCATAGCAAACTCCACTGCCAACTCCACCAACACTAGCATCTACATCTAGAGGGAAAGGGAAAGCTGTGGCATTTTTTCGCAAGAGGGGCAGAGGAAATCAATAGGATTATACTTTAGTTATTTTCTTATGTGCTTGTAAGTTGTACATGAACAAAGAACATTGAATATTCAAGAATCAAGACCAAGCCTATCACATTCTAATTTCTAAATAGTAAATTTTGATTCTATTTATTTTTTTAAAGTGAACTATGAACTTTGAGAAGTAATTATATTTTAATTTGATTAGATAAGCTGCAACCTGCAATTTAATATGGATAAAAAACTATATTTTGGTATATATATATATATATAAAACGTGTCCCCCGTGTCTTGTTTCCAGGTCGTTGTGTTTCGTATTGAATACTCGTATTTACGTGTCCTCCGTGTCTCGTGTCCTCGTGTCATGTGACTTAGCTTAGACAATATTGATGTATTGTCTCCGTGGAGGGTGGAGTCTGAGGAGCCCCTCTTGGAAGAGTCACCTTCATGGTTAGAGCCAGTGGCAGATGATCCATTAGAGCAGGGGCAGCAAGAGGAGGACTTGGAGTCAGAGTAGCAGCAACACTCAGAGGAGGAGCAGGAGGAGGAGGAGGAGGACATTGTGGGAGCATCAGCATCAACACCATCTGCTATAGATATAGGAGAGCATAGCCCCATACCTAGCACTCATTATTTGACATTAGGTGCAGAGGCAGGGTCAGGGCCTCCTACTACTAGGGGCAGGCCTGGCAAACAGCCCATCATGTTTTCCCGTAAAAGGGGGAGAAGGCAGTGATTTCAGATAGATAGCTGCTAGTTTTATTTGTTGTGCTACATATAATTCATGATGATGAGATACTTTTATATATGTGATGTTATTTTGTATTGGTTCTCCACATTTGAGTCCTTGAATGGACAATTATCAGGGATCAACAGGATTTGGTATCGCCTTTGATGTATCATTTCTATTTGACATCATATATATCAGTGTTTTCTTCATATTTATGTGCCAATGTGTTTATTTCATGTTATTGCTTTATATGTTTAAAAATCTGAAAAAAATGAATATATTATGCATTTTTTATGCTTGCCGATATTTGCCGATATTGCCGATAAGATATTTTCTGGACCCTCGCCGATATTTTCCCGATACCGATATTATCAACACTGGTTTATGGCATATCAGTGATCTTTCTTTAAGTGGCGTTATTTACTTGAATGATTACATCTTTGGCATCTTTGTATCCTATTTACATTTGTCTTGTGTAAGATTGTCTTCATTAAGCACTCTTGTCCTAAGACTAATCAATACTAAGTACTTGAGCCTTAAACAATTTTACCTCAAGACTACTTATTCATCCCTTTGCTAATCACATCTTGCATCTCTTTCCATCATAATAACATTTTTCTTAGCAGCAGTTATCCATTGAGTACTTGTCCTAAATTATTCAACAAGATAGTTGACTCCATAAGGCATTGGTATTAATCGTCTAAATTTAATCTAATCTTTTAAAATCTTGCTTAATCTAAAAACAAGTATTTGGTCGTTTAACTATGTCTCAAAGATGATTTGGTTCCCAACTAGTCCTTTTTCCATCCATTTCCATAGAGTCTATCCCCCTTAGTCTGTTGTTGGGAGACAACTTAAATGGAGAGTTTGGAGATCAGGGTGACAACCCTCGATATGAGCCGTTGTCGCGGTGCCTAAACATTCTGTGCGACAACATTTTTTGGCGCCATTGTTGGGGATAGTTTTTTCTATCCTTGGTCCTCACAACATTTTTCTAATCATCTAATCTTTTTTGCCATTCATTAGCCCGTTAAGTGGCACAACATTTTTTGGCGTCGTTGTATCACTCCATCTTTTTATCACCATATCTTAATCCTATCATCTTTTCTATTTGCACATTTAGCACCTGGACATTTCAATTGGTTTTTTGTTTGGGTGGCTTCACTTATTTATCCATTATTCCTCAGACAATAATTCCTCCCTGATAGCCATTTGCTTCTCCTTGACTAACCTTTTGGTTTTTTCCTTTTGGATCTTGGAGCTAGATTCATGTTCAAGTGGCGACTCCACTTCTTTCATTTCTTACAAGAATTTCTGCTAGAAGCTTGCTTCTTGTGGATCTCTTGATTTTCTTGAACAAGGATCTCTCTCTCTAGCATCCATTTGGCCCCTCCTTTTCCCTTTAAGCAAGTCATCATGGATGATTTGTTTGCTCCTTATGATTTTACTAACATTCAAGGAGCTTTGCATGATTATCCTTATGAAGTTGGTGAAATCATCGATGAGTTTCCTCCTTTTCAAGGTGACAATGCTTTTACTGCCGAGACTCACCTTCAGAATTTCAGCCTCTGTATAAGCAAGTGTCGCCCATATTCCGACCATGAAGATGTGAAAATGAAGATTTTCGTTCTCACCTTATATGGAGATGCCTTAGAATGGTTTGCTGAGTTTCCTGATAACACTTTTGATTCTTTACAATCAATCATTGATGCCTTTGAAAATAAATATGGAGATAAGAGAAAGGTCAAAGTGAAGGTTGAAGTAAAGGAAACTAAAGAAACTGAAAATGATCTTATCAAGGAATTAACTCAAATGGTTAAGGATATACAACTGAATCAAACACAAAAACTTGAGAGTATGGAGGCTAACTAGACTCAACTCATCAAGAATATGGAACTTAATCAAGCAAAATTAATAGCTGATGACGCCAAAGAAATGAGTTCCATAGAAGCTAATCAGATCATTCTTCAGAATAATTTGTTGGCTATAGAAGAAAAACATGTTAAGGAAATAAAGATCATGGAAGTTAATCACTCTAGTCGGATAACCACCATGGAAGAAAATCATGAGCAAGAAATGAGGGCTATTCAAGTAAATCATAACAAAATGATAAAAGGACATGGAAACCAGTGAGATATCTCTTTAGAGTAGGTTGTTGGTTATAGAAGAAAAACATGCCATGCAAAATTATTTGATTACCATAGAGAAAAATCATGTCAAAGAAATCAACTCTATGCAAAATTGTTTGATGGCCATAAAAGAAGATAATGATAAAGTGATAAAGACTATGGAATTAAGTCATGCAAAGGAAATCGGTGCCATGAAGGTTGAACACTCTAACCAGATTGACGCCATCAGAATTGAAAAGACCACTATTCAGGATAAGCTGCAAATGATGAAAAAGTCATAGGGTCTGAGACTTCAGCTCAGACCAAAGCACAAAGGGTTTGTCACGACTCACAGATCTCCAAGTCCACTAAAGCAATTCCCATCTCATCGCGAGGTCACTTTTCCCATGAAGGACAAATTGACTAAGGTTACAAAGGAAGTTAAGAAAGACCAAGCTTATGTGTCACCATTAATAGAGTACATTCAAAATAAGATTGGTTATACTTCAGATCTTTCGTCCTAACATCTTCAAGATCAGGATAGGAAATCTATAGTGGTCTCAGTTTTGACATCTCAGTCCACCCAGAAGAAGAACAAAAGGCAGAAAAGAAGGAAGTAGTTTGATGCATCTGATAGCAGAGAGCAGCTCGATCTTCGGATAAGACAAAGTCCTACAATATGCATGATCGGGCGTGGCACATCCGAAAAACAACCCACCGATTTTCCAAAGAGCAGGCAAATGCTCAAGAATGATTTCATTAAACACATCTGATGCCATAGGGCATCCTTTGTATTGTATTTCTAACCCTACACCTTGTCATTTCAACATTTCATTTCTGTTTTTAGATTAGATTTACTTTTCATGTTAGTAGAATTGTTAATGGTTACAAAGCTTCTATTTTATGTACTTAATGTTATATGATGATTTTTGGATTATATTTGGATGGACGCTACTTATATGATTTTGTGTGTTGCCTGGGTGCAGATTCTGGATTCTCACATTCCTTCAGTGAAGCAACGTGTCCCCAAGTAGAGCCAGATGTTGACCACTCCGCGTCAACTACCCTATAGCAGTATACATTTTCGCAAGAAGATTCCATCATGATCTAACAATGAGATCATCCAAATTTCATCATCATTTTCAGTCATCATTCTGCAAAAGTTGTAAACCCACTCTGCTAGTTTTTAATGTAAATGATCCTAGTAAGACCATCTATGTATGTAACAATCTAGGTAATTCTATTTTTTTGGTGACGATTTCTATCCTAGGAGGTTTTTCGTCTCACCAATTCATGTGTGTTTCTAAACATAAATGATCGGCAAAGTTTTTCCCTCTAACCTCACCCCAAAGCTAGGGTGGATTTTGTCGTCAAGATCTTAGGTAAGTCCTAGTGTTCTAGTCGAGTTTTCTGTAAAATGATTTGGGAATAATTTTAGCTAATTGGCTAAATTATTTTATTACAAATCACTGGGTCTACTAGATCATATTTGAGTCACAGAATTGAGTGAATAATTGAGAGTCTATAACGAACAAGTGTTCCCTCTTTATGTATTAAAATGTAATATCTTGATGTAAAATATATCTTAGTGCATGGTCCCTCATATATAGACACCATGACTAAGTTATTTGAGGGTTGAAAAAAATTATTAATCTCTTCATGAGTCAATCGATTAAATTTTTTGGCAAAAATAAATTAAAATCCTAAGCCAAAAATTTAATTAATTTTAAGTCTTACGAAAAATTAATTCTCCAAAAGGTAAAATTCATGGGTCTCAAAGAAATTATTTTTTGGAGGTCCCCAACTAAGGGAATATTGAAAATTTCAAGAGATTTAGGACCCTTGGGCCTTGGTAGTTAAGTCAAAGTCAAATTTTGAAGAAATCAATTCAAAATAATTAATTTTGAGTTGATTAAAATTCAATTAAATGAAAAATTCGAATTTCCTCAAAAATAAAATAATTTTGATGGAAGAGATTAAAAGATAATTAAATATTTTTCAACGTTCGAGATTACTTTGACGGAGATCAAGCTAACTAGCAGTTGGAGAATTAATTTATAAATTAGAGGTTACTTGTCATTCAAATCATCCAATCATTGAATCATGTACTCGTTCTTGAAGCTCTCTTGTACTATATTTTGGAATAATACAAACGCAAGTCTTTGGGGTTTTATTTGATGGTGGTGTTCCTCTTCTACATCTTATGGTAATCTTGTTTTTAATATTTTGCTGGTTGTTATTTTAATGAATTATTGATTAAATAGCTCTTCTAGAGTAATCTATTGCATAAGTATCTTGCATAGGTTGCTAGATTTAGGATAATAATTTTAATTGGATTGAATTAGCAAGTATCTCCAATTCTTGAAAATTTTATTTTTATCTTATTTCTCTATTGATTTAACAATTTAACTTTAAGTATGCAGAAAACTTTCAGATTTAGAATCGAGCGTTTGGTGAAGTCCTCGACTGGATCAACTGACTCCCAAGGAAATAAGATCTGAAGAGGCTTCCAAATTTGATTCCCAGGCTTATTTTATGATTTCCTCTTGCAGGGTTTTCTAGGGTTTGTGCCTAAATTTAAATTAATTATCTTTTTTTATATATTTTTGTCTTAAATAGATAGATCTGGCTTGGAAGAGCATAAATCTTCAGATCTGGGAGTGGAGTTGGGCTCATACTCCTCAGATTTGATAGATTTGTATTTTATTTGTACAGATCTAAAGTCTTTGTAAAATAATTTTTAGTTTCTAACATTTGCGTTTTGGGTTTTTATTTTTATTTTTTGTACATTCGGCATTTGGGTTTTGTTTTTTTTTTATCTTTTACATGTGTGAGATTGTTCAAGAAGATTTCATGAAATTTGAGATGGATCTAGGCCCTGGAGGTTAAAATCCGGTCTCAAATCTTGGTTGGCAGAGATAAATAATTCAGATCATTCAATTAAGAGAGTTTAACATTTGGAATTGAATGCAACCAACTAAAATCAATATTGACAACTATTGGTTGCTCTCTAAATGAAATCCACACAACCCAATAGAGATTTCCTTATACTATTCTCCCCTTTGATGATGGGCTTAAATATCTAGGCTTTAGACTCAAGCCTATCAAGTACAAGATTGCTGACTGGGTTTGGCTTGTGGCAAAGATCGAAAGGCGTTTGAATATCTGGCATCATAGATGGCTATCCAGGGCTGACAGACTCGTTCTCATCAAATCAGTTTTGGAAGCTACTCCGGTGTATTGGATGTCTCTGGCTTGGATTTCGAGGGGCATATTACATAGAATACAACAGTTGTGTAGTAGATTCTTGTGGAAGGGAAAACAAGAAGGACACACTTTTGCATGGGTCAGATGGGACATTATTGCTCTTCCAAAGAAATGGGGTGGATGGGGCATGAAAAACTTAGAAGCTTTTGCTAGTGCTTTAGCAGCCAAAATGGGGTGGAATGTTCTTATTTTCAGGAACCTTTGGTCAAAGGTGGTCACTCAGAAGTACATCTCCCCACTCCATACTTTTGATTGGATTAGGCAACCAACTTGGAACAGATCAAATATATCTATGGTTTGGAGGGCGATACTCAACTCACTTGCATATATCTGAGATGGATTAACCTGAAGGATTGGGAATGGCAACTTGGTTTGCATTGGGTTGGACCCAATGTTGGGTTGTGTTATATTCTTTCCACGTAGTTAACAGGGGGTTTGAGGGGCACCCATAACCCCACTTTATGGGGTCCGGGCAGTGCCCCAGAAAATTTTGGTTTTGGACCCTATGTTAGGTTGGGTGGACCTACGTATGGTTTTGTGCATGATTTTCGCACATGTTTTTTTTGGACGCAATGGTTTTCGGTCCATGGTATTGGACGCGATGGTTTTCGGTCCATGGTATTGGATGCTTCGGCATGTATAAATATGTATTATAACATTGAAAGGAACATAATGAAAAATCAAGTTGGTAGTCCTTGTTTTGGGATCCAGGGGAAAATCTTTGTGTATATGTGTTTTATGTGTTATAATCTCGCATTGTTTATTTTCTGTGTTATAGAATTCGTATGCAGGTAATTTCTATACGGGGTTAAAACCTACATTTAGCAGCGAAAATGGGGGTGGAATGTTCTTACTTTCAGGAACCTTTGGTCAAAGGTGGTCACTTAGAAGTACATCTCCCCACTCCATACTCTTGATTGGATTAGGCAACCAACTTGGAACAGATCAAATATATCTATGGTTTGGAGGGCGGTACTCAACTCACTTGCATATATCTGAGATGGATTAACCTGGAGGATTGGGAATGGCAACTTGGTTCGCATTGGGTTGGACCCCTGGTTTGGATGTGGGAATGCTTATCAGTTACCACAGGAATTACTACACTTCCTCACTAATGTTGGTATCACTAGTCTTGCCCATATTGTTGACCAGGACAATTCTACTATTTTCAACCAAGCCTGGAAATCTGCAGATCAGTTGGGTATTCCTCCTATCTGGAAAAATAATTGGCAATCATATCTTAATTCTCTTATTGAATCTCATGTTCAAATCACTGAGGGGGAGGATGAGCTAAATTGGGCACACTCACAGGGTAAATACTCCCTTAAGCATGGTTACCTCTTTATTTACTCTGGTCATAAACCCCCTGTATCTAATTGGTGGTGGAATGTACTCTGGAAATTGAAGGCGCCACCTAAAGCTAAGCTTTTTATGTGGTGCATCCTTCGCAACAAAGCACCCACAAGGGATAATCACCAAAAGCGAACTTATCATGGACCAACCTGGTGTATACTCTGCAAACAAGCATTAGAATCTATTGATCATCTTTTTATTACATGTCCTATTACTACTGCATTTTGGCACGAGGTACTCACAAACCTACAACTTCAATATAGATGGCAAGGTGCAAATATTTTGGAAGCATGGCAATTGTGGTGGTCAGCAGCTCACACTACTAGGATTCAAAACCTTCCCATTTTGATATGCTGGAGTATTTGGCTTCAAAGCAACAAACTCATATTCTCTGGTATTTTACCTCACTGGCCTCATGTCATAGCACACCTCATCTCTACTTATCACAGTATCCCGGAGGAAGACTGCCCCCACACTGTTTGTAATATATCAATTGAGATTATTGATAAAGATTATTCATGGGCATATTTTGATGGTTCAGCACAACTACATGGTTGTGGTGGGGGTATCTTACTACACATCACAAATAATCATTTCTATAAGATACAGATGGGACTAGGGGATGGGACAAATAATTTTGTTGAACTCATTACACTCCGTCATTTATTATATTTTGCACTTGAGAAGGGATGTCGTCGCATTCAGATTTTTGGTGACTCCAAACTTATCATAAACTGGTTTAATCAACAATCTGCATGTCACGTACACACACTCCGAATATATTGGATGAGACTATGATGCTGAAATCTCAATTTGATTATATCTCTTGTCATCATATATACAAGGAACGCAATCAAGTTTCTGACGGACTATCCAAGGATGCCACGCACTAGCCACGGGGGCTCTGGATGATCTAGGAACAAACTGAACAAGACTTCTACGGATATTATCATCGACCATATGAGGACCTACAGCTGAATGGGGCTGACAGACCCTGATATTTGATTTACATGACATATGATGTATTTAAAATTTTGCGCTGTATATTTATGTTCATATTTATTTGAGAAACATATCATATGTAAATATTAACAGTCTCCCAACTTGGGATAGTTTTATTTTTGATAGCACAATGCAGACAGTGGCATGACCACACATACAATATATGCTTCTAGCACCTACAACATGTAATTTTCAACTCATTAATGAAAATTATGCTTTTTCCTTGGGGAAAAAAAGAGAGTTTAACATTCAAATCTGAGATTTGACAGTTTTCCAAGATCGATTCTAAGGCAAAATTTTCAGATCTAAAAGTGGCGTTTTATTATCTGCCAGGGGTTATATATATATATATATATATATATATATATATATATATATATTTTAAATTTTCCTGGAACCTCGAAGAGCTTTTGAAGCCCTTGTTGCCTCCTTGTTTTCCCTTACCCTTTGCCTGCATTTTCTCCCTGCTCACGTCTTCCTTCGTGGCCTACTCTCATTCCTGACCGCTTTCCTAACCCTATCCTCCTAGCTCGCTCCCATCTCCCGAGCTCCCTTCCACTGCAGCTCCCTCAACTCTGGCTCATCCCTTGCGTTCCCTGCCATTCCTCTCCGCGTTCCTTCAGCCTTCAGTCCATCTGCGCTGCCATCTCCTCGTCGTGTCTTCCCCTCTCCTTGCTCTCATTCCCTGCGTCTTCCATTCTCCCTTCCTTTTTCCCTTCGCTTCCTTTCCCGTCCCGCTCCTCCCTCTCATCTTTGCCTAATCACAAAAACAAAAAGAATCAAACTTTAAATTTTTGTTACGTTTTGACCCTTTGAATTTGTTTTTTAAATTTCTTCTTTAGACATTAATAACATTAGAATTTTTATCATAGTTTTTTTTATAACATTTAAAAATATAAAAATAAATTTTTCTAATTTTTTATGACAACATTTTTGAAAATCAATTTTTGGGTTTTCTTTTAAGATAGAGGTTTCGGGACATTTAATTGTTTGAAGTCTTTACCCTTGAGAAAAAATTTGATTGTGGGAAAGTTCTTATAGTCAAATTAACTTAAAATTTTAAATTATCTCTATGTTTGACTATAAGAGGAAAAATATTTTTTTTTGGGTTTGGGTTACTTAAGAAAATCATTTTAATTCCAAAACTACTTGAAGAAGTGTTTATTTAATTAGCATCTAAATTTCACATGTTTTTCCTGGTAATTAATTACTGAAATTTAAGTGCTTAGGCCTTCACTTATTTACGCACTTCAACTATGTTTCATGATCATTGGCATTGGGTTTTAGTTTTTGATGCTTGATATCTGTTGAGATCGCTCATTGTTTAAAAGGAAAATTAATTCTAAGTGTGGATTTATTTACTTGAATTATTGGATGTTTCTTGCATATTTAGTTTTGAGAATTTTTCAAGGAATTATGATCAACATTTTTATTGAGTACTCTATGGTGGACTTGTGGAAAATTATATATCTTTCGGTTCTTAAAATTAAGTATTTTTGAGCATCTGCATAATCGGTATTGAGAAAATCATTGGCATTACCTAGGAAGAATCCTAAGGAGAGTGTTGAGCTTGAAGAATTGTCATTGAAAATAGATTGGATAAATGATTTAATTCTCTAATCCTCTTAACATTAATATCATTGGTTTATCGCATATCAATGATCTTTCTTTAAGTGGCGTTATTTACTTGAACGATTACATCTTTGGCATCTTTGTATCCTATTTACATTCGTCTTGTGTAAGATTGTCTTCATTAAGTACTCTTGTCCTAAGACTAATCAATACTAAGTACTTGAGCCTTAAATGATTTTACCTCAAGACTACTTATTCATCCCTTTGCTAAACGCATCTTGCATCTCTTTCCATCATAATAACATTTTCCTTAGCAACAATTATCGATAGAGTACTTGTCTTAAATTATTTAGCAAGATAGTTGACTCCATAAGGCACTAGTATAAATCATCTAAATTTAGTCTAATCTTTTAAAATCTTGCTTAATCTAAAAACGAGTATTTGGTCGTATAACTGTGTCTCCTGGATTGGTTGGTTCCCAACTAGTCCTTCTTCCATCATTTCCATAGGGTCTACCCCCTTAGACTGTTGTTGGGAGACAACTTAAATGGAGAGATTGGGGATCAGGGTGACAACCTCCGATCTGAGTTGTTGTCGCGGTGCCTAGTCATTCTGTGTGACAACAAACATGAACGCATCCAATTTTCTAAATCAAGGTTGACCAAGAATTATGTCAACCTCTATGTCATACATTTTTACAACACGAAATTGAGATATGTACTCATAATGATCTACTGTTATTTGTAAATCATTAATTTCAGTTTTTTTTTCCAAAAACATTTGTTGTTTCGTCTACTTCGGCATCTGAAATTAACAATTGATTCGGCAAATTAATATTTATGTAATTTTTGTCGTTGCTTGTAGTAATAGAGATATTAACTATTTTCCCTTGGATAGTCCCCCTTAATGTAATTAACTCGTAATGTGTAATTAAAATACCCTTATAGGAAAATCGTTCTTCTTTTATTTTCGAATTAGGCTCCATTCTTCCTTCTATTAAATTTACTGTAATATCTTAAGTAAAACTTCTTTCCCCTTTTTATTCCCTTATAAATTGATACTTTGTAACTTAATACTTTAATATTTTAATAATAAACAATGAACCCCTTCTTTTAATTTGAATTGGACTTGGACTTTCAATTTCAATGACTTGACTTTTTATAATTCTCTTCATAATCCACTTCTTTAAAATTTCTTTATATGAATTTTCTTTTTTCTTTTTTTTTTTCTGTTATAACTTCACAATGTCTCCCTTGGTGATCCTTAATACCTTTATAATAATACCTTTTTTTTTAACTTCAAAATTCCTTAATTGCTTCACTCAGTGTTGCAGGAATCGCCCCCCCCCCGGAGGATCCAAACCCGGAAACGCGGTTCGGAGCGAACCGTCCCGGAATCCATTGCTGAAGCGCGATTCTGAACAGAAGGTGGCGCGGTTCCGGTTTTTTAAGGCGATTCCTGCCTTTTTGGTTGCGGCCCCCCCGGATCCGCGGTTCGGTGGGCGGTTCGGGCACGGGGTGGCGCCCCGCTTCCGGCCCGGAACCGCACGGATCCCGCACGCCACCCGGGCGCTTCCGGAAGCAACCCCGCGCAATGCAGTTTTTTAATTGATTTTTTTTTAATTTGTTTTAACTTGTGTCTAGACTAGCATGAGGGGGTGGGTTAGGTTAGTTTAGGGTGAGTCTAGGGTGACTTTAGAAAAGAATAAAGCCCCCATTCTCTTCTCATTTTCTCACTTTGAGTTTATGAGAGTTGGAGAAGAGAAGAGAGGAGAGGAGAAGAGAAGAGAGGAAAGGAGAGGAGAAGAGAGGAGAGCTTGGAGGAGTGAAGAAGGAGGAGCTAGGAGAAGGAGGAGGAGCTAGGAGAAGGAGGAGGAGCTTGGAGCAAGAGCTTGGAGGACTTCATCTACAAGAGCTAAAGAGGTAAGTTCAAACCCCAAACTCCCTTGTTTTTTTGAAAAAAAAATTGTATTTTTCTCCTCCCTCTCCTACTCTTTCCCATTGTTTCTACTTGCTCCTTTATTTACAGGTTGTCCACCACCTATATCCATATTCCAAGATGGTGTTCTTTTGGCTTCTATGTATCATTCCACTCTTGGTTTTAATGATGGCAAGGGTGAGGAATAGAGGGGAAGAGGAAGGGGATGAACTTGGTCCTAATAGTAGTGACCCAATGTATGATGAGGAGGAAGGGTTTGAAGAGGAAGGGGATGAACTTGAAGAGGACACTGAAGCACAAGATGGGAAAGGTACATCAAATCCCTTGTGGACCTTTGTGACCAAACTTGAAGGGGGAAAGGGTGGTGGATCTTACAAATGGATGTGCCCTCATGGTTGTCATGGAGGAAAACCATATACGGGTTCATATACCCGTCTGAGGAGGCATCTTTGTGGGGTGCTAGACAGTGATGAAAGAAAGGGTTCCGTGGGGGTAAACATTTGCCCAAACATTTCAAGTGAACAAAGACAAAAATACATCAAATTAGAGATGGCTGCACAAGGAAAAAACAAGAAACAAAAAACTCATTCTGAATCAAGTGCAACCTCTAAATTTGGTAGTTGCCCATCTCCTCATGGTACTTTTGCAACCTCTGGAGGTAGAAAAACAATAGGGGATTTCCTTAATGTTACTGGGAGGGATGATGTGGATGGAAAGATAGTCCGTTTTCTTTGTGCTTGCGGTGTACCATTCAATGTGCTTCGCTCTCCCTATTGGCAAGACATGGTAAAGGCCATCAATGAAGCCCCAAAAGGATACAAGGCCCCCAACTATGAGAAAGCTAGAACAGTGTTATTAGAAAGAGAAAAAGCTAAGGTTCAAAGAGCTTTGACACGTTTTACACATGAGTGGGTGGATTATGGGGTATCCATTGTATCAGATGGGTGGACAAATATTAGAAACCAACATTTGATAAATGTTCTTGGTGTTTCTTCTAGTGGTGCAGTATTTATTGCATCTCATGACTCCTCCTCCATCAGTGCAACTGCACAAAACATTGCAGATCTCCTATTGAAATCAATCAAAGATGTTGGTCCGAATAATGTGATTCAAGTGATCACAGATAATGCAGCAAATTGTAAGTTAGCAGGAAAAATTATTGAGCGTACTCATCCACACATCTTTTGGTCTGGGTGCCTGGTTCACACATTGAACCTTTTGATGCATGATATTGTGAAACACAAAGATTGTGGGTGGATTGCTGAGGTTTACAGGAAAGGGAAGCAGCTCATTAAATTCATCACAGGGCATACAAGGGTAAACTACTTCTATGGCACTTACTCCAAGTTGCAATTGCTTAAAATTGCAAAGACAAGATTTGCTAGTTATTACCTCACCTTTAGGCGGCTAGTGAGGGTGAGACAAGCTTTAACTAATCTGGTGTGTGCTGAAACATGGGATGAAATTAACAATGACACAGATGGTGCTAATGAAGTCAAGGACATTGTTCTTGACAGTTACTTTTGGTCACAGGTTAAATATGTTTTGCAATTCACCAAACCAATTTATTACATGATCAAGTTTGCAGATTCAGATCGACCAGTAATTGGGGAGGTGTATGAGCAAATGGATAGCATGTTGGGGCAGATTAAAGACATTGTTGAGCCTAGAGATACCACCTTGTACAAATATATTCGTGAAGAGGTGGTAAAACGATGGGATAGCCTAAATGTTCCATTGCATGCATTAGCATATGTTTTGACACCTAAATACTATCATCCATCATGGCTTTCAAAACCAGCACCTGGGGGGGGAGTCAGGAGAAGACCACACCAAGATAAAGAGGTTCACGAAAAATATATGGCTGCATTGAGTAGATTAATCCCTGATGAGGAGGAGGCTGCATTGGTACGGAGACACGTGAGCAACTATACGAGCAGCACTGGTCCATTTTCGAGCATGCATGCAATTCAAGATCGAGAGAATTTTTCTGCTCTTGAGTGGTGGAACATGCATGGAGGGCCTACTCCACTTCTACAGAGTTTGGCATTGCGGGTGCTATCACAGGTGGTAAACACTTCTTCTGCAGAGAGGTGTTGGAGCTCTTATTCTTTCATCCACAGTGTTAAAAGGAACAGGTTGAATTTAGACCGGGCAGAGAGCTTGGTTTATGTTCATTACAACTTGCGATTGTTGTCCCATTACTGTGAAGATGCAAAGTCTAATAAAGACTTGTTGACTTGGGACAAGAATCCAGAGGAGCCCAATTTGGAGGATGGAGTGTTGCGACTAGAGCAATTAGAGGATTCTCTTATCCAGGTATGTCCATTGTGGTATGAATTTTCCAATTTTCCCTTATAAAGAATTCATGTTTTTAATTTTTTTGTTAACTAGTGTTTTTTGTTTGCATGAATTTTTTGAGCGATTCTAGGATGATGACACGGGTGTTGATATGCCACCACCCCCACCCCCATCTGGTCCCTTGGTTTCTACTAGAGGAGGTTCTTCTTCATCAGTTCCAGTGCCACGAATTACACAGGGACCATCTTCTTCATTGCCACCACGTGGAGGCCCGCCATCACGTTCTATTCGTGGTGGAAGGAGGAGAGATTAGTAGATATATTCACAATCTACTTCTTTTTGTCATAGATTACTCATTAGACTTGTAGACTTGTGAATTTGAATTTTGAACCTTTTTGGCTTGGCGGTGACCAAGTGACATATTTTGTAAACATTATTATTTGAATTTTGGACATGACAAATGTTGACAGTTGCTCACTTGCTAGATAAATCATAATATGCTCTATGTTTTATGTTTTATAATATGCTTAAATGTTTTATGTTTTATAATATGCTTCAAAATTTGATGTATGTTTGTAATAGCTAGAATATAGATGATTGTTGTACATACTAGTAACTACAATGGAATCATGGATGCCATATCTATCTTGATTTATGCAAAAATATGCATGTTTTCATGTCTTCTACAATTAATTTGGTATTTGGGATGTTTGTTTTGAGTATAAATGCAAAAAAATATAAAAAAATATATATATATAGCAGACGCTTCCGCGGACGCTTCGCTCCCTAGATTTTTGGAAAATGACGCTTCCGCGCTCCGCGCTTCCGCTTCGCGCTTCCGCTTCGCTCCCGCTTCGTGCAACACTGGCTTCACTTCCAATTGATTTTTTGTAATATGAGCTTAATTAAGATTTTTTTTTTTAAATAATAGACTTGTATACTTTAAACCAAAATTAGCTACATATAAATTATTCTGGTTTTATGAACCATCGTTAGTTTCTTCCACAATCATGTTTTAATTGGTGCTTCCCCTTTCGTAGCAGAAGTTTACAAATCCCCTATTCATATTTGAACGAAATGGGACAAGAGTTTCAAATTTGTATGATGCTTGACTAGTCGTGGCCTTCTAGTAAATACGAGTGGCATTGGTGCGATTCCCAAATAGTGTGTCGCTTAATAGCCCAAAAATGTAACTTTCTTTTCAATTTTTCTCTGTGAAACGAAATTTACATAGAATCGATTCCAGTATGTAATATATGTTCAACACGCAATTTAAAATATACTCGGCACCATAGTTGGGTATTTCAAATTGCATAGACCAAATTATAAATTTGGAAGGGTTTGGTGGGTACGACAATGGGACGGATAACACAGGTGGCGGTGGCAGTTGATCGTTCTTGGTTAGTGGCAGGGCCACAAGTAAGTCGCGGCAGCTTGCGGCTGGGTCTGGAATGGAGGCTATGGCAAGCGGCCACAAGAAGCTTGGGAGCAATGCTGGAGGTAGGGGTTTGTCAGGCGGTTGTGTGGTTGTCAATAGACAGGGGATTAGCAGCTGAAATAGTGGTCAGCGGACAGGAGTTGGCGGATCGACCTCCTTGGATGGCAGCAGCGGATGACGAGCTACTGTGAATGACGGTTTGTCAGCAACGGTGGTAAGAAGAGGCAAACGGAGGAGGCCGCTACGCTTAGGACAACGACGATGTCAGTGCTGTGTCGAGGAAGTCGTGGTGTTTGGATGCGGCGTCAGTGTTGTGTTGGGGCAGTGCACAACTGCTGTAACCGGGTTTTTATGTTTTTGTATTTGTTTTTATTGTTATTTTTTATATAATATTTTTTTTAATATATATAACCCTTTTTTTAGGAGTTGTCTATAATGCGACTTTTTGGAGATTCCGGTGACGGAATCCGGCGGAAGAAATTGAGGTTAAATCTTGATTTGTTGCAGTTAAAATGGTTTTTTAACTGCATATTTGGATTCAGCACCCTGAAAAACCCCTGGGACGCTTTCATTGTGCAGAAACTAGCTATCAAACTTGCGATTCCAATAAATTCTTGCCGGATTTCGACCGGGAAAACCCGCCGGAAAGGCTTTCAAAAAGTCGCGTTATAGACAACTGCCTTTTTTTATATATAATTTTTTTTTCAATATTTGACTCTTTTTTAAAATATTTTTTAATCTCCTTTTTATAAATATTTTGACTTTTTATTTTTTCCAATGTAACGAACAACATTCATATACTCAGAGGAATGCTCTGACAGCACTGTAACGAACAAGATTCATATACTTGCAATAATCTTCAGAATACTTCGAAGACAAAGACATCCATTGTAAGACAAGTAATTGTATATTGAATATTATAAAAGAATTGATGAGATACAAGTGAGATGATGAGATTACAACTGAGGGTCCTAAATATATACCCAGGCAGGGACCCTTTCACGAATGGCTGTGTCTTTAAAGACATGACTCTTCATTACTAACTAACTATTAGTTAAATAATTATTATTATATTTATATTTGCATTTTCTTCATATATTGACAAATATGAATTCTCTTCATGGTTTCCAATGAAAAATACCGATTGTTGCTATTCAAATTTTCAACAGAAAAAGCATAGAAGAATTGATCCACAAAAAATGCATTGGAAAATAAAATTTACATTAAAATGGCATAATGAGCTCATAGTTCCAAAACCACCTATTTGGGTAGAGGGTTTAGCCTTAATATCAGTCACGCTAAGAATAGCATTAACACTAATTTCAAAAGATGCTGGAGTAAGATGAGCACTGATGGTGTTTGAGGTCTCTACAGTCTGCATAACTTGTTGCAATCTGCCTTTAGCCCTGCAGTCTATTTTGTATGTGCATGTAATGATTTCACTGTCTTGACGATGGTTTCTTCCTTTATCCAGCACAAATGAAATGAAATTATAATAATCTCCATTAAAGACCAAAATAGGTCAATGAGGCGTGAAAGAATAGCAATCAATTGCAACGACACAAGGACCAAGTAATGCACTTCCTAGTTAACTAATCAAACTAAAGTATATAGAAGATAGCATGACAAGGAAACCTTGAAAGGGAGCCCTAGAAACAATGAGGCTGAGAGAGAACCTGAAGAAGGAAATCCTGCACAATTTTCTAAAAAAAATTCCGCAGAAATAGGTAAAGCAGACAAGCCGCAGTAAATGATGAATTCTACAATACAATGAGTTTTGTCACTTCCAATTTTGAATTTTCTGTGCTGATGTTTGCTTTCAAGTACATGCGGATGAAATGAGAGGCTGTACAATCAAACACAAAAGTTTGACAAGACCCAAAATAAGAATGCTTTGTGATGGACCTTATTACCGCCATCAAGAAAACAACTTCTAACCACTAAAAAGACTCTGGATCCTCTTATGTATATGGTAAATACTAGAAACATGCATGTGCTGACAAGCTCCCTCCTCTGTCTCTGAATTTTTCCAACTTTCCTTGGTCAATGTATATGTTCTTGTTGATAACAGATATAATCCACTTCATAAGGCTATTTCAGATTCTGAGTTCTTCTTGACCTTGTCGTAGACATCTTCTATATTCATGAGATACTTCCATTTTAAATGAAGACCCCTGTATAATTTAACTGAAAATTCTGTTGTGTCCTCCAGCTCCTATGATGGTTCATTATTTATGGCCTTAGTTTCTTTTTCCTTTTTGTGAATTATTACCTTCTTATTCTTTTTTTGTAAATTCTCCAAATTCGCATATTCAAAATAAATAATCAGATTAATAGTTTTAAAATATAGGTTATTACAGGGACTGGTGGTTTGTGTTATTGAAACAGAAGATACTATGCATGGCACATGCGAAAGGGCAGCTTGGCTCACCAAATGTCTGTGTTTATTGTAGCTTCACCAGAACAGAGCAGCTTTTCAACGCATTTCACATCTCCAGGATCCAAATATCTTTTCCATGAGGCACATAAGTCAGAGTTCATGGGAGATCAAATGGAATGCAAATTCTCATAGAAGGCCTTGATCAGAGGATTTCTATTCATGGAGGTGATTCTGTAATTTGTTCAACGTGTTATTTTTCATTTATATGATGATTTGCATACAATTTCAGGAGTGTTACATATTCCTGACGAATGAGTTGGAAACTTCAACTTGGAACTACTGTCAAGCTGCTGAAGTTCATTTTCAGCACTTTTGATAACCTTGGAGACCATTTTTAGTTTACAGTTACAATTCAACAGTTTGTTCTATTGTGAATCAAATTATTTAACCCAAGGAGATCTTTACTTTGGTCAATAATTGGAATGTTGCAGCAGTAGAAATTCATTAGCTTGGAATATAGACACGATTTCCAGGTTGATGCTATTATAATCGCATTCGTCAATCTATACTGTTTGTAATTGTAAAATATTGTTGTTGATATTCTGGAAATGTGCTTTCAAATAATAATATATGCTACAAACGAATTTGTCTTGATCTGCTTTCCTGAACGTACTGTGCAGTGGGCAATGGATCTCACTTGAAATGTGATGTGCATATATTCTTTGATCCTTCAATATATGGTCTGCAAATTGTATTCCTTTGACATGAAACCTTCTATCTTTATTATGTAGCCATCTATTTCTGATCCTATGTCATCCAAGAATGGACTCTAGTTTTTAATCTTGAGATTTTCTTAGTATAGCATGTACACCATTTGACAAAAACATTCCACTTACGTAATTATGGATAAAGGAATAGAATTATTTGATAAAATTAAAATTAGTTTAAGGGGAAAAGTCTTTTCAAGAGATGAGTCAGAGATCACTTCAGAAAAAACCTTTTTATTTATTTTATGTATGTCTGTTTATTTTTATAACCTAGTGGTTAGGATCAGTGTTGATAATATCGCGGAAATATCGGCGATATTCGGAAATATCGCGATATTTTCGGCGAGCCGAAATATCGCTGACAAAATATCGCACTACCATCAAAAAAATCGCCCAATGACAGGCAAAAATTTCCGCGCGGCCTATAAAAATGAGATTTTGGTTTTTTTTCATATCATTTTCATTTCTGATTGCTGGAGAAGGAATGTGGTTGCTGCCAAGGAGGGTTTGAGCGTTCCATAGCTATGATCGCCACCAACAACGAAGATTTCATTGATCTAACCTGCAAGAATAGTGAGACAATCTCATTTCTTCCCTACAATCATTTTGCTTGATATTTGTTTTCCATTTCAAAAGATTTTTATGCCCATGACCAAATGCAAGGGTTTTAACTAAATGTATCATCCTCATACATATAGCGATGAAGATCACTTTCCTTCCATAGTCTTAAATTGATTTCAGCAACAATTCCCTGTTTAAGAGATGATGAAATGAGTTTTGCAATTTGTGATTTTAATTTTATAGATTCATTAGTAAGTGCTGGCATACGTAGTGATGAAGAATCTACACCCCAAAACTCTACTTTGTCTATCAGATTGCGCTGCGCATTCAACTGATATGGTGCTTGCAAAACACTAAGTTTCTCAATCCCAAGTTTTGTTTTCTTGCTTGCAACTAGTGGCCGGTGCTCAATATCAAGCACATCTTCTATACAAGCACAATGAAATTTCACATAAAACTTGCAAGCACAGGAAAGTTGATGGGGCTTCCTATCAATCGAGATGACTCTAGCATCATACCATGCCTGCCAAAGAGGAGTCACATGAACATTATTTTGAGTATGAGATAGCAAATCATTAAGCAAGAAAGTGGAATCTGTTGCCAAATAATACTGCACTGCTATTTGTAACTTTTAAGTTTGCCTCCTTATCCCTTTCTCTTCCTCACTGTTTCACTTGCAGCTTCGAGAAACATTGTTTACAACTTTACAGTGGTATAATACATCTAAACAGTGGCCAGAAAACTAATTAACAGTCACCATAATATGTTGAGAAATCATTTGCATTCATTTGTTAGTCAGTGAGTCACTGTTTAGCATTTTTTTCATAAATTTTTAGGATTGACATGCTGGTTTCAGCGTTTAATATGAATGATTTGGATCTCTGGTAATAAGTTAACAATGGTAAAATTTGGCTTCTAAAGTCTCTATAAATTAATGAAGAAATAAATCTAATTCATAAGGAACCTTGTCTGAAAGACTGGTGTCATACAAGTGAATTTTGGAAGACTTTTTGTTGAATACCGAGGTCTGATAATGCACCTACAGCAGTGGTATAATTACGTAACAGTGATATAATAAGTAATATACAGTCACCTCATTTCCTTGGCATATCATTTGCATTGTTAGGCTCTTTCATTGCTTGGCATCTTTGGTTAAAGTGGCAATTATTGCATGATACAAGCTCACTGCCCTCTTAAGTCTGCTCTCTTTTTCATGCCCATTGCAAAATTGCAAATTTGCAAATAATGTAGCAAAAAAAGTTAAAACTGTTTTGTAAAATGATGTGGTTTTTTGTAATTTGTATTACTTATTAAGTTACTAATTCCAATTTTTTTTTTGGTGCCCTAGGTTTCCTTTTGAGTTAGCCCACTACAAAATACAAATATGCCAAAAGCCTTGGATCCATTTTGGGAGTATGGGAGCCCTGATGGTGGGACAAATCGTGCATATCTTACATGCAAATTGTGTGAGACCAGGATGACAGGTGGGATTACACGACTGAAATACCATCTTGCTAGACTTAGTGGACATGATGTTGGGGTTTGTACAGTTTCTAGTGCGGAGCTTATACAAAAAGCTCTTGAGGCAATTGATGAAAAGGACAAAAAGAAGGAAGAGGCGGAAAGAAACAAAGCCGAACGTGCAGGTAGATATTTCGGGATATCTTCTCCTGATTTTGGTGTTGAGGGTAGTGGCCCTAGTGGGAGGGGCTCCACAGCTGGCACACCATCACATGCTACTGCTAGTGCGACTGCGAGGTCATCATTTTTTGTTCCACGAACAGGACCTGGAGCACAACCTGGCATAAAATCACTTGTTAAAAAGAAGGAGAAGCAAGAAGCAGATAGAGTCATGGGGAGGTGTATTTTCTGGAGCGACTTACCTCTCAGCATCACCAAAACCAATCCATTTTGGCAGCCAATGTGTGATGCTATTGCTATTGTGGGCCCAGGGTACAAAAGTGCCACATATGAGGAGTTGCAGGGGCCAATTCTTCAAGTAGAAAAGCAGGACATCAACTCTAGATTGGCAGAGTTGAAAAAGACATGGGAAGTTACTGGATGCACAGTGATGTCTGATGGTTGGAAAGATAGGAAGGGTAGGACCCTTCTAAATTTCTTGGTACATTGTCCTAAAGGTACCATGTTTATTAAATCGTTGGATGCATCAAAACATATCAAAGATGCAACAACGATATGTGAGTTGTTAAATGGGTTCATTCAGGAGATTGGTGTGCAAAATGTGGTGCAAGTCATAACAGACAATGCAGATAAATATGTGTCTGCCGGCAGGATGCTTATGGAGAGGCATCCCACATTGTTCTAGACTCCGTGTGCAGCACATTGTCTCGATTTGTTGCTCGAGGATATGTGGAAACTCTCCTTCATTAAGGAGGCGGTTGATATCGCTAGGAGCATCCCCAAGTTTATTTATAACCATGCTTTTGTTCTTAGCCTCATGAGGAGGTTCACTAGAAACAAGGAGTTGCGACATCTTGCCATCACACGTTTTGCCACAACCTTTATTACTCTTCAATCTTTGCTTCGATGTTAGTTCGAGTTGAAGCAAATGTTTGTGTCTGATGATTGGCGTAATTGTAGATACAACATGAGACATGATGGGAAAGCCATTGCAAAAATGGTGTTCTCTGAGACATTTTGGCATGGAGTAGAAGAAGCATGTGTAGTTAGCGAACCTATAGTAAAGGTTCTTAGATTGGTGGATGGAGAGAAACCTGCAATGGCTTATTTGTATGAGGGCATGGATAGGGCCAAGGAGGCCATTTGTTCCTATTATGCAGACAAGGGTTCTGTTGGCCTTGAGAGGAAGATGATGTTATGGGATGTGATCGATAGTCGGTGGACAGGGATGCTTCATCGATCCATTCATGCAGCAACACTCTTCCTCAACCCCGCATTTTCATACAAATGCAACTTTGATTTCGATGGCGAGGTGATGGAAGGGCTCCATTCCTATATTCAGAGGATGTTACCTGATCCTGAGCTTCGTAGCAAAATCAATCGCGAGATACAATCTTATCGGGATTGTGTTGGCCTATTTGGCTTTGATGATGCTATTAGGGAAATGACCCTCTTCATGCCACGTAAGTGACAAGTCATCACTCATTAGAAAATAGAATTTTCAATTTAGAATTTCCTTACTTATAAATTTATAATTCTATTTTTTTTTAAATTCAATTATGTAACTTTTATTTGAAAGTTTAATTATGTTTTAAGTTTTTGAATTTTTTATTTCATTATTTTGTTGTAGATAGTTGGTGGTGAAGCTATGGTGCAAGGGCACCAAATTTGCAAAAATTGGCCATACAAATCTTGAGTCAAACATGTAGCTCTTCAGGGTGTGAGTGAAATTGGAGTGTATTTGAGAAAATACATGCCAAAAAGCGCAACAGGTATAACTTTGAGCTCAAGCCTTCAGTTGAGCAATTACACTTATTGTAATTTTTAATTTTTAATTTATGACCTTCAAGTGTCAAGAGTCGAGAGTCAAGACTCATTACTTTTTTTGACACTCTTACAAGTTGGAGTTCGCACGCCTCAACGATTTTGTGTATGCGCATTACAACATCCGACTTCGAGTGAGGCAAATAGAATCACCAATGGATCCAGATGCCATTTCCTTAGACAATATTGATGTATTGTCTCCGTGGAGGGTGGAGTCTGAGGAGCCCATATTGGAGGAGTCACCTTCATGGTTAGAGCCAGTGGCAGATGATCCATTAGAGCAGGGGCAGCAAGAGGAGGACTCAGAGTCAGAGGAGCAGCAACACTTAGAGGAGGAGGAGGAGGAGGAGGACAATGCGGGAGCATCAACATCAACACCATCTGCTATAGATATAGAATAGCATAGCCCCATACCTAGCACTCATTATTTGACATTAGGTGCAGAGGCAGGTTTAGGGCCTTCTACTACTAGGGGCAGGCTTGGCAAACAGCGCATCATGTTTTCCCGTAAAAGGGGGAGAGGGCAGTGATTTCAGATAGATCGCTGCTAGTTTTATTTGTTATGCTACATATAACTCATGATGATGAGATACTTTTATATATGTGATGTTATTTTGTATTGGTTCTCCACATTTGAGTCCTTGAATGGACAATTATCAGGGATCAACAGGATTTGGTATTGCCTTTGATATGTCATTTCTATTTGACGTCATATATATCAGTGTTTTCTTCATATTTATGTGGCAATGTGTTTATTTCATGTTGTTATTGCTTTATATGTTTAAAAATATGGAAAAATTGAATATATTATGCATTTTTTATGCTTGTCGATATTTGCCGATATTTTCGTCGATATTGCCGATAAGATATTTTCTGGACCCTCGTCGATATTTTCCCAATACCGATATTATCAACACTGGTTAGGATGATTGGTAAAGATGCACTTTTATCTTACCACATACCTTTTGTTCACAGACCTCAGTGGCAAATACATAAGTAGGATGCACCATATGAAGCAAAAATAATGTACAAAAGGAGTATAGCTGGTCTTAAGTTACATGGCAAAATCTTGGTGCTTTTAATTAGGGTAAACCCATTTCTTGAGTCTTCGTGTAATAGCCAGGTCACGTTCACCTTTGCAAAATATTCTGAAGAAAAAAATTATGGACACATGGACTGAGGCAAAGGGAAAACGGATTCTAGGGTTGAGGAGGACTTTGCTTGGGGACAAATGGCAAGCGAGGGGCCAGGTGGCATCGTAGGGATTGGCTTACAAGCTTTGGCAACCAGACACAAATTAGTCATTAATGACAAGGTTAACTAACATCAAAATCTGGACAGGATGGATAGCTAGGCAACAATTGATCGGCTCACTAGTTCTTGGCCAGACTGAAAAACCAACAGAAAGAGGGATATTTTTTGAAGGGAGAGCTCACAGACAAGGAGCAAGGGAGCTCAAACTCTGTGAAGGAATTACTCCGTTGAAGGAAGCTTAGGCAACACATAGAGAGAGGAGAAAAGGAGTGACTTGAACCTACTGTGCAACCTCTCTAGCATCTAGAGCTTTCGGACTCAACTGATGGTATTGTGTTGGCCTTGAGCAGTCCCCTTACGCCTTGGAATCTGGCTCGGGGGTGACGACTGCACCAGAGATCAATTGCAGCGGTTTACACGTGGGAGGAGAAGCTTTTGTCCCTGGCTCAGTTGCCTATCTTTTGTTAAGATAAGTATTCCTTTCATGTTAGTCACATAATGAGTCACTGTGGCTATTGGAGTACTAAAAGAAGGGTGAATCGTAGTTACCATTCTAATAGGCACACTTCTTGGGCATACTGTTGCATTTGCCATGAATTTGTGGCTATTTCCGTTATGCTTCTCATCAGTTCCAGGTAACTATTTCTCTCTCAAGTTTCTATTCAATACGAATGCTCATCTTCTGGTACCTTAGAGGACTGCATTGTCAAATTTTATTTCACCCTTGGATAAACTCAACCACTACCCGTGTTCCTTGCGATTTTGTGTTTCGGTTTATACTGTTCAATTATCTCAAGGTTTGTCAAATTTCATTTCACCCCCGGCTAAACTTATCCTCTACCCGTGTTCCTTATGGCTTTGTGTTTAGGTTCATACTATTCAATTTTCTCGAGGTTATCTTCACTCTTTCTCTTTCTATATACTCTCTTGCAAGTTGTAAGAATGGGGATCCATGTGCATTTATTGAGCTAATGAGATGCCTCCAAATGGGTGAAGTTCTGGTCGAATAGCTCTGAGTAAAATTCTGGAAGGTAATTCCACTTTTTGTGGTCATCGGAGTAGGATATTAAGTCGAGCAACTTGGAGAGTCTCCTGTCACACTTTCCAGGTGTTGGGAGAACTGCAAAGTCAACCGTGCAGATAGAGCACTAGGTAACACTTGCATTTTCCCTTTTGTATTGCAATCATTTTGTTTCGTAGTTGCATTATATTCTGTAGATCAACACTCTGCAATTGTTATTAAGACAAAGTCCATTCTATTTGCTGATTGAGGTAATCTCATCCTTCATATAAACTTCTTCCATATATAAAGTGAGCAATCTATATCTGTGGAATGGTGTTCCAGTGTAGAACTTAATAGTGGTCATTTCATTTAGTTGGTGATGTTGTTATTACAAGGTGTCAAAAGTTGCATTTGTTGGTCTGGCAGTTCAGCGCTGTTTTGTTGGGAACAAATATTTAGTTTGTTAGATGTGCTTGGTAAAGGAGCATGCTGATCCATCCTATTAAATCTTCCATTTGTCATGTATTTGAATCGTTGCCTCATGCTCTGCAACTCGTTTATGGGTAACTGTCAATGTAACTCACATGAAATGCTTTAGCATGCTTCAATGTGCTAATGTTGGAATGATAGGTTCTCCAAAATCCCCTGGGCTCTCTCAACACCCTATGTTACACAACCTAATATCTACATTGGGAAGACACTTGAAGTTAAAATGCCCTTGGTAAATAACTTGTAGCGCTGCAGCTAGGTTTCTAGCAGTGCCTAACAATGAAGGGATCTTTGAAAGGATTAAAGTAACATACTTCATACTGGCAAATTTGTATGGGTTTTCCGAGGCTTGAGAGATGACGAGTGCTACTTCATTACCAAACAAATGTGCCTGTTGTCGCTCAAATTATACAGGCACGGTGCGACAATGACTCAGGGAGGGGGTTGTCACTCTGATCCCTACCCTCTCCGTTCTAGTTATCTCCCAACAACAGGCTATGGGGGGTAGTCCCTATGGAATATGAGAATGTGAGATTTGTTGGCAACCAACAAATCCGGGAGACACGATTGAATGGCCTAGCCACTTGGTTGATTTTAGCAAGTTAATAGATTAGATTAGATTATTATGTGAGACCAATGCCTTATGGAGTCAATTACTTGCTTTATATTGATTAAGTATCAAATGACAAGATGAACAATCACTACGTAGGAGATGCTTAGCTATCCTATATGAGATGCAAGTCCTACAATCTAGGTGAGATGTAGAAATCTTGGTTTATTTTAATTTATATGCCTCAGCTGTTTTGAGGCTAGTCTCTAAAGTAGGTTGTAGAGAGAAGTCCAGGTGAAGCAAGCAAAGACTTGGTTAACAATACTTCCCCTTGAAATCTAACCACCCGGAGCCTCCGGCGCAGCAAAGACTTTGGCTCTGATGACTGCAAGGTCACCGTGTTAACCACTATAGAGGGTCTATTCTTTGCAAGGTACAAGATGAAGGGTGTTCCTATTTTTCTATCAACCAAGCTTATGCTTGGAGGTAAGTATATTAATGCAAGACTAGGGATAGAATGCAAATGCAAATTTGATTGGAGTACTTTTGAGTTAAGATTACTTATGATCTTAAGTACTTAGTTATAATTGATCTTTAATTATGACAAAATAGTACTTAATTGACAAATAAGAGATAATCTTAATCACAAGATGGAGTGCTTAATTTCAACAGTGCCCAAAAAGATGTATCCAATGTGACCAAGAGATAATTGCCCAAGTACTTGTGAAAATTCCTACACTCGAAGGAACCCATACTGCAACAAATCTGAATCTACATCACCTACTTGATTTTTAATATACATTAACCAAGTTATTCCTCTGAATACTGAAGCAAATTACTTAGCAACCTACACTAATTAAATATTTGATCTCATGAAACAGAAAACAGAGCGAAGAACAAGATACATCGGACGCTTATTTTTGGACACAATAGTCCCCGGGAAAACCCAATGCGGGAAAACCGGTGCAGCAACTCTGAGGGTTTATTATTATGCAAGAGAAATATCTGAATACAAATCTAGGATGCTCATCTAGAAATCCTTTACAGAGAAAATACTGGCGGAAAATTCGAGTGAATTTTACTTCACTTCACCTGGCAGAATTTTAGCTGATCTGGCACAAGACTAGCTAACCCCGACTATTTCTGCACTGGCTCTGCATCAGCCCTGCGTCACCTTTTCTGCCCTCTACGTCAGCTCTCCCGACAATTCCAGCAGTTCCCGATAGTTCCTGCAGTTCTGACAAGTCTGGATTTTGAATGACAAGCAACTTTTCTGCGTCAGCTCTCTTGGCTACTGTGCTGCCTCTGCGTCAGCGCTCCCGGTTGTTCCGGCAGTTCCCGACAGTTTCGACAGTTCCCGACAGTTCCGGCAGTTCCCAACAGTTTCGGTTGTTCCGACAGTTCTGGATTCTGCGTGACAGGCAACTTTTCTACGTCAGCGCTCCCGACTATTGTGTTGCCTTTCTGCAAGCTCTCTCCGCCTCTTTGTTCTGTATTTTTCGGAAAGTCCTCCCGGATTCTCTCTGCCCCTCAGCGGTAAGATCTCCCCAATCGATTTTCCTCCTGAGAACTTCTCACCTCAGAAAATTGATTTCCTCAATCTCTCTGTGTGTGTTTCCAAATGAACCCCAAGCCTCCATTTTATACTTTTCATGTTGAGTCTTCAACGACCGAGATTAAGTCTCTAATCAACGACTAAGATTAAAACATGACTTGATCCGCCTTCTAGATCATTCTCACCCATATTTTGATTAATACCCATTAATATTTTAATTTCCCTAAGTTTAGACTTAGGAACTCCATTAAAAATATTAATTATTTTAATAAAATACAATCCGGGTGGAATTTCACCAAACGGTTTCTGGGTTCTTTAGAACTCATGTGCCTTAGCATCTCCACTAATTTTCAAGGCTAGAGTACTTCCAATGCTACCAAAAACTAACACTCCCTCTTAGCGAGGAAAGTGCTTTAGCAACAATGTCCACTTGCATGCTGTTTTGTTTCTGAAGCACCTCCTTTCTGCATTGTTGCTACCGCCAACACTGTGCTATTGCTGCCACTGTATTGTTGCCCATGATACTACCACTGCCACTGCGGCATCTATACTACAACTCCCTCTTAAACGCTACATCTGTTATGATGTTAGCACTACCACTGCTAACATTGCATCCGTACTGCAACTCAGTTGTTGAGAGAAGCCACTGAAAAAACATCCAAAATTAGTTGAACTTAACTATGTCTAACATAATACAATGAATGTTGGAATCTGACTGCTGCTGACCCTCTGAATCTTCTGCACGGTTGCTGACCTCTGCACTGTGGCAACTGCACTGCTGTCAACCTTACTCTGCGTTGATCATTCTTTGGTCCCCAACTACTGCATCTGTCCTCCAAACACTCCACTGCATCATCTGACACTAAGTCCATCTCGCCACTGCTGAATCTTGGGCTCCCGTAGCAATGAATTGATCCAAGAGGTGGACTTCTCAAGGATCCTGCCCACATGTAGTCCTCCCGACAACAGCTCAATATCGCCCCATCTCCCTCTTGGAGATACATGGGAACTCATGGCAAACTCATTCTCGTCAATCTTTGCTGAAGCAACCTTAGGATCATGTTTCTCATCCTTATCCTTTTTGTTTCAAAGGACACTGCGATGCATAGTGGCCCATCTCGCCACAACTGAAACATTTCACCTTTGAAATGTTCTTTTGCTTTGACTTCTGTTGTCCCTTCGATGCTAGAGCTGCGTTCTCCTCCTCCTTCGTTTTTGTGCCACTCCCATTGCTGCTGCTGAGGTTGACCTTCACTAGGTTCCTCCTTAAGTCCTCTTGTTGAAGAGCCGCCCACATCTCCTCCCATGAAGGTAGTTTTTCTCTGCCCAATATGCTTTGGACGAAAACTTGCCATTCATCCGAGACTCCATTCAAGGCTATCCTCACCATCGCAGTTGGCTGAGGAGTGGACCCCACTGCAGCAAGTTGGTCTCTAGTGTCCTGAAGACGCTGAAGATAGAGGTTCACCCCTTCTCCTTTCTGCATCAAGGTCCGCTGCAACTTCTGCTCCAAATACATCTTCCGTTGTTCGAAAGAGCCTTCATACAGAGAAGACAAGGCTTCCCACATCTCTCGGGCTATATCCTTGCCCTGCAAGTGTGAGACCACATGATCTCGAACTCCATCAAGAATGAGCCTCTTTTCCTTCCCCTTCTTGGCTTTGTACTACTTCTTTTGATTGTTGTCAGCAGGAACAACTACAACACTATTGACGTAGGCCTTGAGATCATATTCCTCCAGAACAACTAAGATTCTGGTCTTTCGAATGACATAGTTGGAAGCTCCTTCCAACCTATCCTGATATTTAATCCCATGCGATGCCATCTCACCTAGCTATCAAACTAACTCCTCTAGTCACTGCTTAGCACTGCTTCGTTGCTAAGCAAGTGAGAAATTCGAACTTTCTGGCGTAAAGTTCTTCGAGGAGAAAATTCCCCTTCTACGTGTCTTCGTTCTTTTCCAGTGGATTTCTGCCCCAGCAGAAACTGCGCCCTTCAAGCACTGCACTGAGGCTCTGCGTCACTCCCTCTGCCTCTACAAACTCACGAATTGGAAATAGTACCTCCATTGACTCTCTCAGAGAGATATTTCCTTGGATCTGCTTCCCGGCAAGGACTGCGCAATCCCTCCAAGGGGATTCGAATTGCTGCCAAGTGCAACTTTCAGCCTCACTGCTTAACATGGGATCTACTCTTCCTGTTTCAAAATCAATCCTCTGATACCATGTGAAAATTCCTACACTTGAAGGAACCTCTATTACAACAAATCTGAATCTACTTCACCTATTTGATTTTTAATATACATTAACCAAGTTATTCTTCCGAATACTGAAGCAAATTACTTCTACAACCTACACTAATTAAATATTTGATCTCATGAAACAAAAAACAGAGCAAATAACAAGATACATAAGACACACTTATTTTGGACGCACTAGTCCCTGAAAAACCCAATGCGAGAAAACCGGTGCAGTAGCTCTGAGGGTTTATTATTATGCAGGAGAAATATTTGAATACAAATCTAGGATGCTCATCTAGTAATCCTTTACAGAGAAAATACTGGCGTAAAATTTGAGTGAGTTTTACCTCACTTCACTCGACAGAATTCCAGCTGATCTATCACAAGGCTGGCTAACCCCAACTATTTCTGTGCTGGCTCTGCTTCGGCCCTGCGTCACCTTCTCTGCTCTCTGCGTTAGCTCCCCGGATTGTTCCGACAATCAGGTAGTTTTGGATTCTGAATGACAGGCAACTTTTCTGCGTCTGCTCTCCCAGTTGTTCCGGCAATTCTCGACAGTTTCGGTTGTTTTGGTAGTTCTAGATTCTACGTGATAGGCAAATTTTATGCTCAGCACTGGATCTTCTCTTCCTGTTTCAAAAATCAATCCTCTGATACCATGTGAAAATTCCTACACTCGAAGGAACCCCTACTGCAACAAATCTGAATCTACTTCACCTACTTGATTTTTAATATACATTAACCAAGTTATTCTTCTAAATATTGAAGCAAATTACTTCTGCAACCTACACCAATTAAATATCTGATCTCATGAAACAAAAAACAGAGCAAAGAACAAGATACATAGGACACTTATTTTTGGACGTAATAGTCCCCGGAAAAACCCAATGCGGGAAAATCGGTGCAGCAACTCTGAGGGTTTATTATTATGTAGGATAAATATGTGAATACAAATCTAGGATGCTCATCTAGCAACCCTTTACAGAGAAAATACTAGTGGAAAATCTGAGTGAATTTTACCTCACTTCACCCGATAGAATTCCGGCTGATCCGGCACAAGACTGGGTAACCCCGACTATTTCTGCGCTGGCTCTGTGTCGTCCCTAAGTCACCTTCTTTGCCCTCTGCTTCAGCTCTCCTAGTTGTTCCGGCGGTTCCCAGCAGAACCGACAGTTATGGATTCTGAATGACAAACAACTTTTCTGCGTCAGCTCCCCGATGATTGTGTTGTCTCTTGTTAAAATTGGAAACTAGGGCCAAACTTCATGTGGTTCACCTTATTTGTGGATGCTGATATTTTTCCTAGATTGCTCTTGTTGAGAGGTGTAGGATTGATCTAAAGATCATCTGATTCTGACAAGTATTTATGAAGATATGAATTTATTTTGATTATGGACAAATTGTCAAGGTCGGCCAACAACTTATGTAGGCTCAAAAGCCCAACAATCATGTCTATTCAACCCCAATGTTTTGCATATAAATACAAGGAGCATTCTCCTCATTTGCACACTTCACTTCTCATCACACATCTCTCTCTCTCCTGCGCAGAAAGGCTCTCTCTTTCACACGTGTGGAAAAGAGGACGTAGATTTCTAGCGCTGAAGCTGCAGAAAGGAACTTTGACCAACGTTGACCAGCGTGGACTCCTCTTTGATTGCGAGTTTGGTGTGGCTAATTCTCCTTGGAAGGCCACAATTTTTGGCACCGGAATCAAGGTGATCTGACCTCCGGTTTGACAGATATTGACTGCCCTAGTTTAGGGCTGATCTAGGGTTTGCTGCTGCTGATATAAATCAGATTTTTGTACTATTTCTCTTTGTTGAATTATTGAAGATAAAAGAAGATTTGATCAAAGGGTTTCCCCATATTGGGGTTTGTCCCTGGCTAGCCACCACATCTTACGTCTCTTGTCTTGGCTTGTTTTCTGTTGATCGTTTAAATGTTCTATCTGCACTTTACTTAATGTACATGTGATTGCTAATCTGTGGATAATAATAAGAAAAACAAGTAAACTGCTCTAAGCATAGAACATACCATAATTTAACATGGTATCAGAGTTGAGGTGAAGACAAAGCCCAAGCAAGAGCAAGAGCAAGAGCAATCACCGAAGAGAAGGTTGGCAAGGCTATCTAAAAGGAACTATGGGGTTCTTAACACACTTCCCTACTGAAGACAAACTCTGTGAGAAGTCTCACTACCACGGATGGAAGATGTCTCTCGATCTAACATTAGAAGAACAAGAAGTGCTAGACCATGTGAGAGGCGGTGTTGTTGAGCTTCCATCAAATGCATCCGCTGCTGCCAGGAACAAATGAACCAAGGGAGAAGTCAAAGAAAAGAAGATCATCCGGGTCTCTATCGACAAGCGCTTGGTGGCCTATGTTTCTGAGTTGAACACTGCCAAAGAAATTTAAGATAGACTGGTGAGTTTATTTAAAGTTAATGATGCAAATCAAGTCCTATTTCTTAGAAATAAGCTGAAGGAAATTAAGAAGGGCAAAGATGAAAATATGCAAGCATATTTCTTAGGGATCATCGAGATCAAGAACGATCTCCTATCTATTGGGGAAGTAATTCCTGACAAGGAAATGGCACTCACA
The DNA here is from genome assembly GCA_031772625.1 of Pinus tabuliformis. Classification (NCBI taxonomy): domain Eukaryota; kingdom Viridiplantae; phylum Streptophyta; class Pinopsida; order Pinales; family Pinaceae; genus Pinus; species Pinus tabuliformis. The sequence continues at coordinate 380,098,125 of CM062820.1, read as the reverse complement.
ACTCTTAAACTACCATCTGAATGGTATATCTTTAGGACTACTCTCTTCAATAATAATTTAATTCCTGGATTTGAGGAATTAATGGCAAGATGCATTCAAGAAGAAGCCAGGATGGAAGAACAGGAAATGCCCACACTTAAAGGTCATCTCGCTGCCTTTTTTCTTTTCATGTTAAAAGAAGAAACAATTCCGGGGCTAAATCCAAAGAAAAGGCTGGACCAGAGGGTGGAAGAAAAGGACGATGTTACCATTGCAATAAACCAGGTCATTATGCAAGGGAGTGTCCTGATAAAAGGAACACACACCGGGATGATGATCAAAATCCCTCTCAAGGCAATCAAAGAAATGGTAGGTCAAATGGCCGAGGTAAAAGGAGTGCTGGAAATCAAGGAAGAGGACAACCATTCAAGAAGGCAAGAAATTCGAGGTATGAATCTAACACTATTGACAATAAGCAAGATGAATATTATCTACCAGCTTCTCTATCTACCACTGCTCCCCCGGACTTGCTGGGAAATTGGCTTATTGATAGTGGTGCCTCAAGGCACTTCATGGTTACAAAGAAACTCTCTATAATCTGGTAGAGAAAGAAACCAACCTGGAAATTGTTCTTGGAGACAATTCAAAATATCCCGTGAAAGGCATAGGAAATGTCACTCTTCAATTGAATCAAGGTAATACCATCCACTTACAAGATGTATTATATGTATCTGATCTAAAACAGAACCTGGTGTCCATTTCAGCAGTGGAAGAAAAAGGCTACAAGGTGGCTTTCAGCGATGGCAAGGTACGTGTATGGAAAAAGAACTTTAAAGATGCTTTTACTCTTGGGTTTCGAGTTGATTCATTATATCAGGTTGGAGGAATTCTGTTGGGTGTCATGTCTTGTGACACATCTCTTCAGTCCGAATTATGGCATCGGAGGTTTGCTCACCTTCATTATAAAGCTCTACCCAATGTAAGAAAAATGGTGACCGGGATGCCTGAGTTCAGATTAGAGCAAGAAGGTGTATGTCCAGGATGTGCCGAAGGAAAGCTCAAAAGGGGACCATTCCCCTCAAGCCAAAGCAAGACCTCCGATATATTGAAGTTGGTTCACTCAGACATATCCAGTATGATGCCTGTGAACTCCTTGGGAGGATATTTATATTACCTCACCTTTACAGATGATTATTCTCGCAAGACTTGGATATATTTCTTGAAAAAGAAGGATGAAGTGTTCCCCTGGTTTCGACACTTCAAAACCTTGATCGAGAATCAAACCGAAAAGAAGATCAAGATCCTAAGGACTGATAATGGGACTGAATATGAATCCAATGAGTTCCATGACTTTTGCAAAGAGGCTGGCATTAAGAGGGAGACTACTACACCATATACTCCTGAGTAGAATGGTGTGGCAAAAAGAAAGAACCGTACGATTGTGGAAGTTGTCCGTGCTATGCTCCATGATCAAAGACTTCCGAAGTTTCTATGGGCCGAAGTTGCAAACACTGCCGTATATGTACAAAACCGATACCCTCATCAAGCATTGGGTTCCAAAACTCCTGAAGAAATGTTCACTGGTAAGAAACCTGACGTATCTCATTTTAGAATTTTTGGAAGCCCTGTATATTTTCATGTGTTGAAAGAGAAAAGGAATAAATTGGGTGCATCTGGAAAGAAAGGAATCTTTGTGGGTTATAGTGAAAATACTAAGGGATATAGAATTTATGTAGCTGGTCAAAGGGAAGTTGAGATTAGTCATGATGTCACCTTTGACGAAGACATGGCCCTTAGCAAGGTGGACAATCTTCCTACTTTGAGGAGCTCTCAAGAAGCTGACACCAGGGAACCGAAAGAAAAAGAAGATGAGACAATGCCCGATGTGGAAGAACCCTTGGATCCTATTGATCCTCCACCGCCTGAGCCTTCCTCTTCAAGGAAGAGGCCTTCATGGCTTAGGGGGACACTTGATGATGCTGAAGGACACACAGCTCCCCGAGGAACCTTCCGTGAAAGTAAGAAGTTGAAGAGGTATTAGGGATACTTGACCATCATGAGCACGATCATCCAAAAGGAGCCTTCATTATTCACAAATGCCATCAAGTTTCAAGCATCAAGTATGGAAGGATGCTATGACCGAAGAATATGAGTCTATTATGAATAATGATGTCTGGGATGTGGTCCCCAGACCCCAGGACAAGAGAGTTGTCACTTCAAAATGGCTTTACAAGATAAAGCATGCAGCTGATGGAAGTACGGAAAAGTATAAGGCTCATTTTGTCGCTCGTGGCTTCTCCTAGAAAGAAGGTATAGACTATGATGAGATATTTGCACCTGTTGCCCAATATACCACCATCCTGCTGCTTCGCAAGGATGGAATCTACATCAGATGGATGTCAAGACTGCATTCTTACATGGTTCGATCAAAGAGGAGGTCTATGTGGAGCAACCCGAAGGATTTGAGATTTATGATCGAGAATCTCATGTGTACAGGTTGAAGAAGGCTCTCTATGGGCTAAAGCAAGCACCTCGAGCATGGTATGATAGGATCGATAGCTACTTGATGAAGCTGGGATTCACTAGGAGTGAAGCCGACCCTAACCTTTACTTTAAGGTTATAGATGAAAAGCCTCTCATACTGGTGCTTTATGTTGACGACCTCTTTCTAATAGGTGCAGAGTCTTTCATTCACAAATGTAAGAGGGAGATGGCTTCTGAATTCGAGATGAAAAATCTAGGACTCATGCACTATTTCCTAGGACTCGAAGTCTGGCACGAAGTCTGGCAGAAACCAGGGGAGATTTTCCTATCTCAAGGAAAGTATGTGGTGAAGATACTGGAAAGATTCGGCATGGTGGACTACAAGCCCGTAACTACCCCGATGGAGCTTAACTTTAAGAAGTTAAGCGGTAGTGCTGTCGGACCTGTTTTACGAAATGCTACTGAGTATTAATAGCTCATCGGAGCATTAATGTTCTTGGTGAACTCCCGTTTGGATATATGCTTTGCAGTCAACACTTTGAGTCAACATATGGTTGAGCCTCGCCACTCACATTGGATTGGTGCCAAGAATCTGCTGAGATATCTTCGTGGCATAATCACTCATGGATTAAGATACACTGCCGAAAATGTGAGACTACTTGGGTATACTGATGCTGATTGGGTAGGCAATGTGGAGGACCGAAAGAGCACCTTCGGGTGTTGTTTCTCTTTGGGATCTGCCTCGATATCTTAGATGAGCAGGAAGCAGAAGTCGGTGGCTTTGAGCACCGCCGAGGCAGAATACATTGCTGCTAGCATGGCCTCCTGTGAGGCAGTCTGGTTGCGAAAGCTCTTCAGTGAGCTGTTTGGATTTACATTGGATACCACCGTGATTCTATGTGACAACCAGAGCGGGATCCGTTTATCAGAGAATCCCGTATTTCATGATCACTCCAAGCATATCGATATCAGGTACCACTATATTCGAGATATGGTGCAGTGAGGAGCAATAAGGCTCCAACATATCGGTACAGATGAACAGGTCGCCGACATTCTAACAAAGCCCCTAGGAAAGGTCAAATTCCTGACTTTCCGAGAACGACTTGGTGTCGTTCAGAGACCCTCTGATGAGGGTCAAGTATGATGTACTGAGCTTTGGGAGCTCCAGGGGGGTGCGGGGTACTTCTTGGAGTGACATATGACCACAAGGTGACTCACCATCCCTTGTTGGTGCACTTTGTACAAGATAAAAGGTTCAACCTTCCCCTGTGACACCCCGTGGCGACTATGGAACAGGATGATTAGTTCTCCTGTGAGCTAGGATGATTCGTTCTCCATGGCGATTATGGAACAGGATGATTAGTTCTCTTGTGGGCTAGGATGATTCATTCTCCATGGCGATTGTGGAACAGGATGATTCGTTCTCTTGTAGGCCAAGATGATTAGTTCTCCGTGGCATCCACTGGACATGATGATTCGTTCTCTTGTGGGCAGGATGATTAGTTCCCCTGTCGAGGCATCCTACCCATGCAGTTTTGGACGCATGGGAAGTACCTCTCATATGATCAATGAGCAGGGGAATGAGGATAGGGACCATAGTAGTTCTATCGATAGACACATCGTTGTATCTATCGTACTCCTTATGCTAGGTTGACCTTCATTGATCTGGGATTAGTGAGAGTGGTACACACTCTGAGACTGACTTCAGGTCAGTGGAGGATTGTATGATACATCCTCGATCATTTCTTCTTCTTCATAATTCGAGCAAAGCAGAGCAGAGCAAAGCAGAGCAGAACAAAGCAGTGCAGAGCAGAATAGAGTGGAGAAAAGCAAAGCAGAGTAGAGCAAGTAGGGTCAAGCCATATAGGACAGTGCATTTGATGGATGGACAGCAGTGACGGTCCGACAGATTGCAAATGAAGTTCTCCCTAGTTGAGAGGGAGTGTTAAAATTGGCAACTAGGGCCAAACTTCATGTGGGTCACCTTATTTGTGGATGCTGATATTTTTCCTAGATTCCTCTCGTCGAGAGGTGTAGGATTGATCTAAAGATCATCTGATTCCGACAAGTATTTATGGAGATATGAATTTATTTTTATTGTGGACAAATTGTCAAGGTCGGCCAACAACTTATGTAGGCTCAAAAGCCCAACAGTCATGTCTATTCAACCCCAACGTTTTGCATATAAATACAAGGAGCATTCTCCTCATTTGCACACTTCACTTCTTATCACACATCTCTCTCTCTCCTGCGTAGAAAAGAGTCTCTTCTCTCCCCTGCGCAGAAAGAATCTCTCTCTCACACGTGTGGAAAAGAGGACGCAAATTTCTAGGGCTGAAGTTGCAGAAAGGAACTGAATACTAGTGATTACTATTGTAGTTGTGACTCCTTAGACTCCTATATATAGAAAGGAGGTTTTTCCATTTGAATCATCCAAGAATTGTTCACTTATGTAATGTAAAGGAGATTTCCCCCATCGAAGAGGCTGAACTCTAAGGCGTTGATCTATCTTTTTTATCTTTTTGTGCGCTGGTTTCATAACATTTGGTATCAGAGCTTTGGATTCTAGGGTTTCGCTGCTCCAAATAGGTCATCGTGGCATTTTCGCTATAACTTTTTTTCTGCGATGTTTCAAAAGCAAAAAGAAAAACCCATTTGAGACGAAATCGCACTGAACCTCGGGTTCGAATTTCAGAGCTTTTTGCGCTATATTTGCGGAGATATGATCTGAGGAAGTTGGTCTTTTTGCAGACTCCTGAATTACATTCCAAACAGGTGACCTGGGGAAAATCGTCATAACTTTCTCTCTCAGCATCGGATTCAAATTTCGTAAGAAGTTACAGAAAGAGGACAGACGATAGTTTCTTGTATATATTTTTCAGATCCTAAGGTTAAAACAGTGACACGTGGAACTTCATACAAGTTCGCTCTTCTGAAAAGGTATATAATCAGGTCATCTTGGGAGATTGTGCATAACTCTTTATTGGAGAATCTAAATTTGATCAGACTAGTGGCATTGGAAAGAGGACGCAGAGGGCTACTGCAGGTCGCAATTTTAGAACTGGAAGAACCAAAATTACAGAGTTATAGTCATTTCAAGATCGAGCTCCTAAAATCAAGAAAATGTGATACGAGGAAGTTTGATGGCAAGGATCCGGTAAATTGGATACTTCAGATGGAGCAATATTTTGATCTACATGGTGTACCACTATTACAAAAGGTATGTATTACATCTTCATATTTAGAACCGGATCAATTTTTATGGTATAAAGGGCTTTGTTCTCGTAAACAACTTGTTACGTTGTCAATTTTCACGGAGGAAATGGTAGCACATTATGATGATACAAAGAGAAACACCTTCTTTAGCCAATTGATAAATCTCAAACAAAAGTGTTCAATGGAAGATCACATTGAGGACTTTCAAAAATTGAATATAAGGGAAAATGATATTCCAGAGAAACAGAGGATTGATGTCTCCATAGGGACTTTAAAGGATAACATTCAACATGAGGTTCGTCTTTGGGAACCTGATTCATTGGAGAAGACATTCAGGTTGGAAAAAAAGTGGAAAGCAAAATTATGGAAACAATGAATTCTACCCCTCACAACTATAAACATGGAAGTGTTGTTTCTCCTAGCCTTCCACAACCTACAAGGGTGACACCACGACAATTGGAAGAAAAAAGAGAAAAGGGCTTTGTTACAATTGTGATAACAAATGCACTAAAGGTCATATGTGTGCTGAGAAGAAATTATTTGACATAGATTATGAAGAGGAGGAAGAAAATGATCAAGAAACATCAAAAGAAGAGGATATACACTAGGAAACAACCCCAGAGAAAGAAAAAATGAATCCGACCATATCTTGTAAAGCATTGGCAAAAATTATCACTCTTCAAACTCTCAAGATAGAAGGACATATCAAGAAGAAAAAGGTTCAAGAAGTGAAATATCACATCAAGAAAGAAGAAATGAATCCAACCATATCTTGTAATGCATTGGCCGGAATTACCACTCCTCAAACTATCAAGATAGAAGGACATATCAAGAAGAAAAATTCTCAAGAAGTGAAAGATCACATCGAGCATCAAGAAATGAATCTGACCATATCTTGTAAAGCATTGGAAGAAATTACCACTCTTCAAACTCTAAAGATAGAAGGACATATCAAGAAGAAAAAGGTTCAAGCAGTGAAAGATCACATCGAGCATCAACAACAAGTTCTCCAACTTTTAAAGGATAACGCCACTTTGGTGCAGAATCGAATGAAAAAACAAGTAGATCAACATCGCAGTGAAAAATGTTTTAATGTAGGTGATTGGGTATTTTTACGACTACATCTCAAGTAAGCTATTTATGAGAAGGAAATGTTGGCAATACTACATGCACTTAAGAAATGGCGACCTTACCCAATGGGAAGACATTTCAAGGTAAAAATGGATCATGATAGTCTTAAATACTTTTTAGAACAAATATTATCTTTAGAAGAACAGAAAAAATGGGTCACAAATATGTTGGGTTATGACTTTGACATCATCTATAGAAAAGGGAAGCAAAATTTTGTTGCAGATGCACTCTCAAGAAAGGATGAGGATGTGGAAGCACTGTTTTGTGCTATTTCTATTATCAAATCAGATTGGATAAACGAAGCAAGGGATGAATGGAAGAAGGACGAAGAAGTGTGGCCATTCATTCAAAAGTTGCAGAAGATTCCAATTCAAACAATATTGCCAGAACTTGAAGAGGAGAGAAAAATCATATTGGAACCTGGGGTAGTCACAGAAACAAGAACCTGACAGCTACAAAATCGATCAATTTCAGAGTATTTCATCAAGTGGAAGAACTTACCCGCTCAAGATTCTACATGGGAGAACAAGAATTTGATACAGAAGTATCAAGAGCTACTCAAGCGTTGAGGACAACACTTTTTGAAGGAGAGGGGCATGTTAGGCCCCTATACTACTAGTATAACCCCTAATTGTTATTAGTACAACCCCCTTATTATATTGTTGTACCCATGTAGTCCCCATATTGTTACTATTGTGCCCCATAGAAGCCCACTATTGTTATTATTGTGCCCTTACATTATTATTGTTATGTCGGCTCTGATTATATTATGACCCCTTAGACTCCTATATACAGAAAGGAGGTCTTTTCATTTGTATTATCAGAGAATCATTCATTTGTGTAATGTAAATGAGGTTGCCCCCTCGAAGAGGCTGAATTCTAAGGCGTTGATCTATCTTTTCTATCTTTTTGTGCGCTGGTTTCATAACAAGAAGTTTGACCAGCGTTGACCAACCTAGACTCCTCTTTGACAACAAGTTTGGTGTGGCTGATTCTCCTTGGAAGGCCGCAATTTTTGGCACTGGAATCAAGGTGATTTGACCTCCGGTTTGACAGATATTGATTGCGCTAGTTTAGCGTTGATCTAGGGTTTTCTGCTGCTGATATAAATCATATTTTTGTACTATTTCTCTCTGTTGAATTATTGAAGATAAAAGAAGATTTGATAAAAGAGTTTCCCCATATTGGGGTTTGTCCTTGGCTAGCCGCCACATCTTGTGTCTCTTGTCTTGGCTTGTTTTCTGTTGATTGTTTAAATGTTCTATCTGCGCTTTACTTAATGTACATGTGATTGCTAATCTATGGATGATAATAAGAAAAACAAGTAAACTGCTCTAAGCATAGAACATACCATAATTTAACACCTTTGCGTAAACTCTCCCGGCTGTAGTTCCTGACAGTTTTGGTTGTTTCAATAGTTCTGGATTCTGCGTGACAGACAACTTTTCTACATCAACTCTCCCGGCTACTGTGCTGCCTTTTTGCAAGCTCTCTCCGCCTCGCTGTTCTATATTTTCCGGAAAGTCCTCTTGAATTCTCTCTGCCCGTTAGCTACAAGATCTCTCCAATCGATTTTCCTCTCGAGAACTTCTCACCTCAGAAAATTGGTTTCCTCAATCTCTGTGTGTGTGTGTGTTTCCAAATGAACTCCAAGCCTCCATTTTATACTTTTCTTGTTGAGTCTTCAATGGCCAAGATTAAGTCTCTAATCAATGGCTAAAATTAAAACATGACTTGATCCACCTTCTAGATCATTCTCACCCATATTTTGATTAATACCTATTAATATTTTAACTTCCCTAAGTTTAGACTTAGAAACTCCATTAAAAATATTAATTATTTTAATAAAATATAATCCGCGTGGAATTTCACTAAACGGTTTTTGGGTTCTTTAGAACTCATGTGTCGTAGCCTCTCCACCAATTTTCAAGGCTAAAGCAATTCCGATGCTACCAAAAACTAACAATACTAAACTAGAAACACGATTAATGCTCTTTATGCCAAATTCACCAATATGTCAAATATAGGATTAACATTCACAATAAATATTCAATATAACCATGAACAATAAATCTAATGACAATTATAGCTAAAATATGAGAGCACTTATCCACGATATTACTTAGAACAATTAACCAAGGTTCTTTAAGGATGAAAGTATGTCAATAAACAATTGCTCAAGATATTGACAATTTAGATGATTACAACAAGTTACCACAATTGCAATTAGATGATTAACAATTAGGCTTCCAATATCCTTAAACAATATTAACCATTCAAAACTATGCTCAACTCTTGAGATTGATTTGTGCTTATATGAGTGAGTTACTTAGTGCCAAATTATGAATTCTTGGATTTATGAAACTCACAAGAAAAACAATATGTTAGTATTCTTATTAGAGAGCAATGCAACAACTTAACCAATTGTTAAGTCACTTATAAATTCAATAATAAACAATCCTTTCCACAATGAGCTATGCTTATCAATACAACATTAACCAATTTTAGGAACCTTATGCAACCTATGCTCAATTGTTATGGCAACAGTAAGTTAATTTCAATTAGAGCACTTTAAAATACAAAAAATAAAATGCATATGAGTGCAAAATGCAAATGAGGCAGCCCAATTAAACACTTTGCCAACACAAACAATGATGCAAGAAAATAAGAGAGAGATGCTAGATGAGCTTAAGATCTTTCTCCAATATCATTGTTATGTATGATCAAACCTTATTATGCTTCTCTTATCAACATGACAATCATCAAATTTCATGAATTAAGCCAAGCAATGATTAACCAAATTGATGCAAGTAACTTATTAGTGATTTTATGCCACTTAAAACAGAGATAAGAATGAGGGTTTGAGAAGGCATACCAGTAGGCCTTTAGGCCTTGAAGATGACCAACTTGCTTGCCCAAAATTCTTCTAGTGAATTGTCCTATTGCAACCAAAAATATTAGCCCAAAATATCTTGATAATCCCTACAACCACCGAGTATTAGAAGCAAAAAACTCAATTATACCCAAACAATGACTAAAATGAGGCAAAGAGGGCCAAAATAGGGCAATGATGAAGGCTAGAAGCCTAGGAGAGGAAACAGCTAAGGGAGAAAGGCCTTGTTGGCCCACGACTAGGAGGGAGGAGGCCTTTAGACTTGCCATCAAGGGCTTCTAGATCCCACGGTGTGAAAATTCCAAACTGGAATCCTATTGCAACAACTGGAAATTATTCTCCTAATTGTTAATTTAATTTAACAATTTATTCACTATTTGCCAACATAAACAATGATGCAAGAAAATAAGAGATAGATGTTTGATGAGCTTAAGGTCTTTCTCCAATATCACTGTTATGTATGATCAAACCTTATTATGCTTCTCTAATCAACATGACAATCATTAAATTTCATGAATTAAGCCAAGAAATGATTAGCCAAATTGATGCAAGTGACTTATTAGTGGTTTTATGCCACTTAAATGAGATTTTTACCACTGCAAGTGCAATGATCATAGGATGCTATCAAAACATAGATAAGAATGAGGGTTTGAGGAGGCATACCAGTCGGCCTTTAGGCCTTGAAGATGACCAAATTGCTTGCCCACAATTCTTTTAGTGAATTGTCCTCGTGCAATTAAAAATATTAGCCCAAAATCTCTTGATAATCCCTTCAACCACCAAGTATTAGAATAAAAAAACTCAATGATACCCAAACAATGACTGAAATGAGGCAAAGAGGGCCAAACTAGGGCAACGATGAAGGCTAGAAGCATAGGAGAGACAACGACTAAGGAAGAAAGGCCTTGTAGGCCCACGACAAGGAGGGAGGAGGCCTTTAAACCTGTCGTCAAGGGCTTCTAGAGCTTGCGGTGTGAAAATTCCAAACTGGAATCCTATTGCAGCAACTGGAAATTATTCTCTTAATTGTTTATTTAATTTAACAATTTATTCATTGTTTTCTACAACAAATACTGAATAAATCACAGTGCAACTTACACAATTAAATCTGCGGAAGAATAAATGTTGGAAGAAATGCTAGCACACACACATAAGAATAACACCATTATTTTTGGACAAAATTCCTAACAAAAACCTAGCTCGAGAAAACTAATGCAGCAACTGAGGGTTTTATTATTAAGCAACAGTGAAATAAACTAAGTACAATTGGATGCCGAAATTGACAATCCTACAGATAAATACTGGCAAAAATTTGGAGAGAAATTTTCCTCACTCCACATGCAATTTCCCAGCACCACTTGCCTTCAGAATTTCGGTCTTCTGAGGCATTGCGTCAGCCTCTACACTGGTCTGTGTAGCTGGATGGAAAACATGCCTTCTGCTGACCACAAAGATGCTTCTCTAACACTTTGGGACTCCTTCCTGACCTCCGGAATTGAAAACGTCAATCTTCCTTAGTAAATCGACTTTGCCTCTAGAGGCTACTACGCAGCTCTGCGTTAGCTTCACTATGGCTCACTTGCCTCTTTGCAAATGCACTCAATGGATCTGGAATCCTTTCTCTGGCTTCACTGTCTCTGCCCCTCTCTCACTGCTTCGATCTCACTAGCTCTCTCTCCGACAACTGGCTGCTGCTACTCTAGAGATCGTTTGCTCATGAAATCAAACTGCTAAAGTGTCTTCTCCATGTGCCCATCGACTTCTTCTTATAATCCTCTGTTGGGACTCTAATGACAAAGATTAAATCTTAATCAATGGCTAGGATCATCTTGAAGTAGATCCGTGTGAGTTTATAGATCATTCTCACCTTGACTTAGTTAATTCTGATTAATTAACCATATTCCCTAAGTTTGGACTCAGGAAATATTTAAAAACTAGTTAATAATCTAATTAAGTCATTTTTAGGCGGAATTTCCAGAAACTATTTCTTGGTTTTGGAGATCTTATGTATTTTAGCCTCTCCACAAAATTTCAAGGCCAAAACCATCCAATGCTACAAAAAATAACACTCCCTCTTATTGAGGAATGTGTTCTGTTGCTCTACTGCACATCCTGTGTCAGCGCCCTGTCTCTGCATCATCTCCTGTCGCGCTGCTAATGTCTGGCCGTTGTTGCCCACCAACCACTGCGCAACTTTGACATGCGTTGCATATATGCTGCTTTTGACCATGTTGAATTATTGCCAACACTGCATCTGCACTTCAACTCGCTCTCATATGATGCAACTGCAACTACAACTGAGAGTCATCCTAAATATTGAATCAACTGTGATCAATATGATGCATTTGTCACCTGATTCTCTGACTGCTGCTAGTATCTGCACTGTCACTGAATCATCTGCGCCGCTGCTGACTCTACACTGTGCTAACTGCACTGCTGCCAACTCTGCACTGCGCTCCCTAGTATCTGACTGCTACTAGTCTCTACCACTGTCACTTTGGCATATGACTACATCTACTATGACTAATCCATCTTCCTACTGAATACTGTGGGCCCTCGTAGTAAAGTAATGATCCATGAGGTGGACTTCTCAAGGATCCTGCCCATTTATAGAGCTCTGGGGCTACAAAACCAAGTCACTCCAACTCACTCTCGGTGGTATGTCAACAAACATGGTGAAGTCTTCCTCCAGCTTGGAGGGAAACCTATCTATCTCAGCATGTGCTTTCTTTTTGAGAGGACACTGGGTATTGTAGTGGCCAAACTCGCCAAACCTGAAGCACTTGACCTTAGACAAGTCCTTCTTTCTTTGCTCCCCCCGTCCTTGACTGGGACCCACTGTGTCCAGCTAGATATCTGCTCCATGAAAATATTGAGTTGCTCCCTCTGCCTCTAGAATCACTCAATCTAGAGAGATCGAATATTTCTGCTCCTCAGAAAAATTGAATCTCCTCAAGTAACTCGACCTCTTTGCAAAGTGACTGTGCTTCCCCTAGGAATTTCGATCTTCTGCCCACACTGAATAATGAACTTCCTTCTATTCACTTTTGAGCTGTTCAACTAATCAATTGTGCTCTGATACCATGTGAAAATTCCAAACTGGAATCCTATTGCAACAACTGAAAATTATTCTCCTAATTGCTAATTTAATTTAACAATCTATTTACTGTTTGCTACAACAAATATTGAATAAATCACACTACAACCTACACAATTATAATTGCGGAAGAATATCCATTGGAAGAAATGTTAGCACACACATAAAAATAAAACTGTTATTTTTCGACAAAAGTCCCAAGAAAAACCCAACTTGGGAAAACTGGTGCAGCAGCTGAGGGTTTATTATTAAGCAACAATGAAATAATTTGAGTACAACTAGATGCCGAAACTGGAAATCCTACAGAGAAATACTGGCAAAAATCTGGAGAGGAATTTTCCTCACCCCACGGACAATTTCCCGACATCACTTGCCCTCAAAATTTCGGCCTTTTGAGGCACTGCGTCAACCTCTGCATTGTTCTGCGTAGCTAGCTGGACGAATTGCCTTCTGCTGGATTCTGATGAAGTTGTTTTACCTTTTGCTGACCAAAAAGACACTTCTCTGGTACTCTGGGACTCCTTCCCGGCCTCTGGAACTAAAAACGTCAATCTTCCTCAGCAAATCGACTTTGCCTCTAGAGGCTACTACACAGCTCTGTGTTAGCCTCACTGTGGCTCACTTGTCTCTCTGCAAATGCATTCACCGGATCTAGAATCCTTCCTTCGGCGTCACTGTCTCTGCCTCTCTCTCACTGCTTCGACCTCACTAGCTCTCTCTCCGGCAACTGACTGCTGCTACTTTGGAAATCCATATGCTCATGAAATTGAACCACTGAAGTGTCTTCTCCGTGTGCCCATCGATGACTTCTTATAATCCTTTGTTGGGACTCTAACGACCAAGATTAAATCTTAATCGATGGCTAGCATCATCTTGAAGTCGATCTGTGTCAGTTTTTAGATCATTCTCATTATGAATTAATTAATTTTGATTAATTAACCATATTCCCTAAGTTTAGAATTATGCAATATTTAAAAATTGGTTAATAATCTAATTAAGTCATTTCTAGGGGGATTTTCAGAAACGATTTTTGGTTTTGGAGATCTCATGTATTCTAGCTTCTCCATAAAATTTCAAGGCTAGAAAACATTTGATTCTACAAAAACTAACATGCGACACCTAGGGTAGGCATTGTAGAGGTTGAAACTAGAGCAAAGGACGTTGCGGCCTAAGGGAATGAAGGCTTTAGGCCTGCGGCAGAGGGTTAGGAGGAAAGAGGGCAACAAAGGGAGGAATAGGCTGACAGAGGAGGGATAAGGCCTTGGGAAGACTTCCGGCTAGGGAAGGCAGCTCAAAAAGGGCTTACAACTAGGGTAATTAGGGTCACGACAAGGGTTTCTAGCCCAAGAAAGGCTAGCGTCTCATCAAGGCAAGGAGAAAAAGCCACGACTAAGGAAAGGAAGGCTAACGCTAGGCCTAAAAGGCCTAAACAATTATTTGGACCCTTGCAAAAAATCAAGATTTGCTTTAGATCTTCAAAATCGCCCAAAAAATGCCACAAATTTGTCTCGAAGGGCTAGCGACTTCCTCTTATGCTTGAGTGTTGATCTTGGAGGGTAGCTAGAGGGTGGATCTTGCTTCTTAGGCCTAGATCCACCTCAAAACCCCAACGATCTTCTTCAAGAAGGCTAGACATCTCACTTGGGTGAGAAAAAGCCTCAATTTTTTTTGAAAACTCACCTACATTAATTTACAAAAATTATATACAAAATATCTACAAATATACACTGCTTGTAAAATAATCTTTTTGAGAAAATAATTTCTGAATAATGGCAATAGATCAATGTATTTTTCGAAAGTTACAATATTGGCCACACTCATTGAAGTTAAAACACCATATAAAAATTCCTAGAGCCCAAACAAGGTCGACTCTTCTCCATAGTCTGTGAACTTGAAGCCCAAGGACTAGTGTACTTGCAGATCTCTATAATTTTTTTCAAACCAAATTTTTAGATCATAAGATGAATAGGATCATCTAAGATAAAACCAAATTTTACCAATATAATGTTTTATCATCGACAAATGAAATAATAATTTATATAACAATGAAACACAATATATGATTAGCGCATAACTAGAATGCACAACAAATCAATGGAACAAGAACATCTTAACTAAACCCCAAATTCTTTTTATTATGATATTAAAATGTTCCCAGCAGAGCAATGGCTCAATACTAGCATTACAAATTTACATAATCAAGAAATAACCCAAAATCAGAATACCATGAGAAGCAAAAATGGCTTCTATTTATAAAGAAATCTTCCAAGTGGAAATTAACGGCTAGTTGGGTTGATCCCCGTCAAAATAATATTGACCGTCGATAATAATTTGATCATATTTTAATCTATCTTATCGAAAATATTTATTTTGAGGAAAATTTCGAATTTCACTTAAAACCCATTTTTTATTAATCCAAAAATTAATATTTTGGATTAATTTCCTCAAAATTTTCACTTTGACTTAACCACCAAGGTCCAAGGGCTTAATTTTTCTTAAAATATCCATTTTTGCTTTGATGTGGGATCTCCAAAATTTTACTTTTTTCTTGACCCATGAATTTTTTTATTATTTTTCACTTAGACAAATTTTAATTTCTCCAATTATTTTTCCTTTAAATTAATTAATTTTTCGGCTTACGATTTAATTTTAATTTAGCCATAAAAATTAATTGAGAGGATTTTTTTCCAAAGGAAAAATCGTAATCTTTCATTATGTGGAAAAATTACATGTAGTATATGCCCAAGGCATATGCATGTCTATTGGCCCATGGCCATTTCAAAATACATCAGTAAATTTGTTGGCGAAAGCCATTCACTGTGAATTTTTCAGTAAAGTTAACTTGTACATAATATCCTCGCAGAGGTATTCATTTTGTTGTGCCATATATCATCAAAAAAATATACATAGTTTTTTGAGAAAAACCAGAAAAAAAAAAACAAAAAATTTAGGGCCTTTCCACCCTATGATATTCATGATCTATATAGGGGTAGTGATGGTATTGGTAATGTTCGGCTCCCATCTGTTCCGTGATCATCCACAATCCTCGGGGTAGTAGCGTGGCCTCCTTGGAAACCCTGTCACCACCTTCGTTATATACCCTGTATATATGGTGACAAGAAATTCAGTTAAAAGTTGCTTTGTAGGTGATGACTTCATCCAATATATTTTGAAGTGAAATAGCATGACAATGATTTTTGTTGTTGAACCAGTTGATAATGATTTTTGAATCCCCGAGAATCTGAATAGTAGTGCAATCATGAGCTAAAGCAAAGTGCAGCAAATGTTTGAGGGTAATTAGCTCGGCATAATTGTTTGTCCCCACCCCCAATCCCATTTGAACTTTGAAAAAGTGTTGTTCAGAAATATACAGGATGAAGCCCCCTCCACATCCATGGCTTTGGGTTGTGCCGTCGAAGAAAGCCCATGGTCGGGATTTGTCAATCGGGCCAGGGGAGGTAATTCGACAGATGTGGGAGTTTTCAACTTCTGGAATGTCCTTGTAGACTGCCACAACCTTGGCTATGATAAGAGGCCATCGAGCAGTTGCTTCATTAAAAATGATGTCGTTCCGGGTGAGCCATATAGTCTAGCGGAGGATGAGGGGGAGACATTGTTTTTTTGATCCTTGGTGCGCTGCGAACGAAGTGTTCTAGGCTTGAAGAATTGAGGGTCCCTGCCATGTATCCTGAATGGAGAGTAGTTGAGGAATGGCTTGCCAGAGCTGGATGACGTTAGGACAGAGCAGGAACAGATGTTCATTTGATTCAGAGTCTTGTTTGCACAAGACACACCAATTCAGACCATATATAGATCTGTGCAAGAGGGAGTCTCTTGTGGGGGTTTTATTACTAAGGACACTCCACATGAATAGTCGGGCCTGCGAGGGTGTTTTCAGCTTCCAAATCTGTCGCCACCATTCTTTTGTAACCTCTGGTTTGCAATCCGAGAGAAGGGAGATATAACCATGTTTTGGGGTATATTTACCATGCTCAGCTGGTGTCCATACAAGTTCATGTGGGCCATCTTTTATACGCACATGAGCCTTAGTCAAAGCATTTAGGTATCCTTCCCAGATCTGTTGCCACTGAATAGGAATACCCACATCTTGATCAGACCTCCATTTCTGGTTGAAGACAATACTGTGTTCGTGATCATCAATTTGTGCGATCACTTTGATGTTCCTTTGTTGTAAAAATTGAGTCAGATCAGGTGGAAGCTGGTATCTGTTGCCCCCCCAATCCATGGGTCAATACTGATGCACACTGAGTTTCCATCATTTATGCACCAGGCCAGACCAGATCTGATGAAAGGCATGGTTTGAGGGATTGTTTTCCAGACTATAGAGATGTCCAATCGTGGCCAAGCTGGTAGGTGAACCCAGTCCAAGGTTGCTGCGACCAAATGTATTTATGGTATGTAACAGTAGTCCAAAGATTTTGAGTAGTGAGAAGATTCCAACTCATCTTGGTTGCAAGGGCTTGTGCGAATACAAACAGATCCTTTAGTCCCCATCCCCCCCATTTTTTTGGTAGGGCAATTTTCTTCCAGCTCACCCAAGCAAAAGTTTTTCCTTCTTTTTGTCCGTTCCATAGATATCTATAGCATATCTGCTGAATACGGGCGAGTATTCCCCGAGGGATCCAGGCAAGCGACATCCAATACACAGGTGTGGCTTCCAGCATAGATTTTATGAGGACAAGGCATCCTACTCTGGAGAGAAATCTATGATTCCAAGTTTTAAGTCTCTTCTCGATTCTGATCACTAACCAGATCTAGTCAGCAATCCAGTAGCTATGAGGTTTGATCCAGAACCCCAAGTATTTTAGGCCATTTTCGAGATTATGCAATTGATAGTGGAAGAAAAGGAGAGAGATTTTGTCTTCCTGAGGGGAGGTGTGTGTCAGAGTGATAGTTGATTTGGATTGGTTTGCGACCATACTAGTGGCTGTTGCAAAGAGAGTAAGGATGTCATGGAAGGTAGTAGAGTCCTGGATGCTACCATCCAGAAAGATCAAGACATCATCAACAAAAAGGAGATGAGTGAGGTGACAGAGGTCACTTATTTTCAATCCTTTAAGTCTGCCTTCCCTTTTTGCGGATTCGATGAGCCTACTGAGCCCCTCCATCACGATTAGGAACATAAGGGGAGAGAGAGGGCATCCTTGTCGGAGACCTCGTCAGCATGGAAGAATTGGGAAGCAGATCCGTTTATGAGGACACTGAAGGATGCCGAGTTGATGTAGCACATGATCCATTCTATGAAAGCGACAAGGAAACCTAGATGGATCAGAATTATCTTTATGTAGAGCGAACTAACATGATCGAAAGCCTTTGCAAGGTCAATCTTGAGGATGATGCTTTTCATAATTGATAGTGGATGGCCTCCTATGCAGTCCCTATTGCCTCATGGATCTGACGGTCTTGAAGGAAAGCAAATTGCTCTAGAGAGATATGGTGGGAGAGTATGGGACGAAGCCGGTTTGTAATGATCTTAGCAATGATTTTGTAAAGGGTATTGTAGAGAGAGATTGGTCGAAAGTCATTGAAGGATGAAGGGGAGTCAGATTTAGGTATAAGGGAAATGAAGGTAGAATTGATGGCCTCATACATTTTTCCTGTGGTCCTGCATTCTTCAACTATATTAAGGAGATAATTTCCTATAAGATCATAAAAAGCTAGATAGAATTCAATAGTCCATCCATCTGGGCCATGACTTTTGTCTTTGTTAAACCATTTTAGAGTCCCTTCAAGTTCATCTGCAGTGACAGGTGCAGTTAAATCATCTGCAGATTCCAGGTCTACAAAACTTTGGAAATGCCATGCTAATTGAATAATGTCAGCAAGGTTTGTAGCTGGGGGTTCCTTATAAAGTTGTTGAAAGTGTGATATGCCCAGCTGAGAGAGTTGATTGAAAGTATTAGCTATGCCTCCATCCTGTTTGGGCATCTTCTAGATAGTGTTTGAGACTTTCCTCCCCTTGGAAAATTTCTGAAAGAAGCTCGTGTTCTTGTCTCTTGCTTTTAGCCAGAGCGCTTTGCTCTTGAGTCTCCAAGTTTCCTCTCTTTCCTTCAATGTTTTAGCCCTTTGATTTTCTATTTCAATAAGATGAATGTTGGCTTCTACAGATATGAATCCCCTGTTCTGGTCATCCATGAGGTGGGCCAAAGAAGACTCAATAGTGGTGAGGGTATGGTCATCCTTTAGAGTTTTTTCCTTTGCCCATTGGATAGTTAATTTGTTGAGATGCATAAGATTATAACAGAATCCTTCAGCTCAGGTGTGACCTCGAGTAGGGGGGTTTGCCAACTAGAAATCTAAGACCATTTTGGAGTAGGAGGGGTCCTGAAGCCAAGTTGAGTTGAATTTGAATGGAGCCTTGGGCTTTATAGCTGGGCCGATGATTTCTAAGTAGATAGGTGAGTGGTCAGAGATGCCTCCTGAGCCGACCCATTGCCTATAGTGGGATAAGCACTATATCAACATGGTCTTTAATAAGAAGCGGTCCAGCCTTTTGGCTAAAGCCGCTTCCCCAACTCTCCTGTTCCTCCAAGTGGGCAGAGGTCTGTTCATGGGAATATCTGTCAGATGAGCCTAATCCAGGAGGTTTTCCATGGTAATAGAGAACGGTTCGATCTGAGCTGATGAACCCCAAGACTCATTAAATCCAATGGAAAAGGTTAGGTCTCCACCCATAATGAGGTTATCAGTCAAGGTGATGGAGTGGTTAAGGAGCTGATTCCAGAAAACCTCCCGCCCCTGGCAAGGCCCATAAACATTGACGGCAAGGAGATCCATTCCCAGCTTAGCAGAGAAAATATCTATCCCAATGAAACCCTTTCCTCCCCAAGCCAATTTTAGGTTGATGGAACGAGGATTGTAACCCAGAGTCGGTCCTCCAGACCTCCCGTTTGCATCTAGGGAGAAAAAGTCCCATCTTGGGTTCAACTTCCCCAGTGTACTGTTTATGTGATTAGCTTCACCAAGGGTTTCTTGAAGAAATTTGATGTCAATAGGCTCATATTCAAAGAGCTTTCGGAGGGCTAGTTTTTTGGGTGAGCTAGCCATGCCCCTGCAATTAAATGATAGACACTTCATGGGGGTAACATATCATGGGTGTTTGCTGCTCTAAGAACCCGATCTAAGGAAGATTGCCTTACAGAGGCCACCTCAGACCTTGCCCGAAGGGTAGCGTGTGAGAGATAGGATTTGCGACCACAGAGAGGTTTAATGGGGATCGAGGAAATGGATAGCCCAAGGCCAGAGAGTTGGGAGGGAGAATCGGATGAGAGGGATCGGGGACGCAGGTTGTAGGAGTGGGGAGGGGCAGATGATGATGGGGGTGGATTTGCGGATGCCTCTGGTGGGAGAGATGGAGTAGTGGAATAAATCGACCGATGGGAGTACAGGGGGTAGGGGATGGGAGGGGGGATGGTGGTTTGATCTAATACAGATGCATTATGCAGATGGTGTGCAAGATATGCATAAGTAGAAGATAAAACAGGGAGAGGAGGAAGAGAAATACCCGAGGTACGAGCTGCTTAAGCTGCTGCCCTAGCTCGAGTCAGCGGCAGAGATGGAGGTCACATGGAGCAGCCTGGAGATAGCTGAGTTTGTTGAACTGTGGTCGCTTTCCCTGACGGTGAGGGTGCTGCTGATGGAGCCTTCCTTGGGGTGTCTGCGGAGGCCTTGCCAATCCCGCCCTCTTTTTCCATAGTTGCTTCTGGGAGTTTTTTCACCAGAGGGCATTCCTTATACAGATTCCCGACCTTGTGGCAATGGCAACATTTGAATGGCACTCCCTCATAATCTAGAATTTGAACCCTAGCAAAATTATACCATTGAAGTGTAATCTTTTCCTCCAAACCCTCCCGAGTATCCAGGTGTACTAGGATGTGGGCTAGAGTGCGATTCTTGGACTGAATAATGGATTTATCATAATCCAGAAATGTGCCTAGGGTGTTCCCAATTTGCACAAATACCTCTTCTGACTAGTACTGGAGGGGTAAACCAGGTAATCGCATCCGTATGGGTCCGACACCGATCTGTTCTATTTCTGGGTGGAAAAGAGGGCTCCATCTTTTAAGCAGTATCGAGGCCATTTCAATATGCCAACACTAGGCGAGTGCCATGTTTGTGTATTCTTCAAGGGCAAAGTGGAGCGAAAACCATCCTCGTGGGAGGATCTGTAATTCTAGGAGCTGTATGAAGATCTTCCTCCAGATTTCTTTCACCCATAACCCCAATCGATCCGCCGAGTCGGTTCTTCCTCAGACCCTACCCACCAGGACTTTCCCTGCCTTGTCTGCAACTTCTCCCATGGTGAGTCCTTCCCCAAATTTGATGGTGTAGTCCTTTCTGAAAGCCTTTACACACTTTGCTTTCCTTTTTCCTGTTCTCGGCGCAGTTGGATGATCCTGCAATGGGGCCTTGAGATTCAGGCTGGGATTGATGAGCCGTTGATCTTACCCTGATTACAGGGGTTTCGAAGCATCCTGAAGGTGGGGCCGAGGCCTGAGTCACTGCGCAACTGTTGGGGATGCCGAGATTTATCATCTGTGTCTCAACTGTAGCAGGGATCTCACAACCCGGGAGTGTGGAAGGATTTGTAGAGAAAAGACGATCCACAGGGGGCGAGGGATACAAGGGAGGGGATGAGCAGGCGACCAGGAGATTGAGGGTTCTGTAAGATAGCGGGGGACAGTCTAGGGTGGGTGAGTCAATGGAGAGGGTCCCAATGTGGAGAGTGGAAGCCGTTAGCCCGGGGAGGGAGACAATCGACGATGTGTTCGAGTAGGATGTCGTTTTGGAGGGAGCAGGTGCCGTCTTAGGGGTTGGGTGGCAGAAAATGAGTTGTTTTGGGTAAAGGTCCGGTGAATAATCCACCGCATCCAAGTCCATTCCCTCCATGCTAAGCCTAGGAATGGTACATTGTAACTGTCAATAGTCGGGAGCAGGTGCAGGTGAGGGTAGTTGGTTGCGGAGGGAGCCCAGGAGGTTTACGACATCTGCAGTTAGTCGTAATTCGAGATACGACTAGGGTAAAAGAGTCAGAGGAGTGCCATCCTCATCTTCCCCCTCCCGACACAAGAGAGGATTAATATTTTTTCCACCCTCAAATACTTTAGCTATGGTGTCTAAATATGAGGGACCATGCACTAAACTATTTTTTACATCAGTTATTACAAATAATTCAACCCTCAAAGGGGGAATACACATTCATTATAGATGCTCATGACATTACCCAATTTTGCGACATAATATGATTTAGTATAGACCAAGTGATCTGCAATAAAATAATTTAGCCAAATAACTTAAAATTATTCCCAAGCCACTTTTATAAAGACTCGATATAACACTAGGAATCACCTAATACCTTGTCAATGAATTCCACTCTAGCTTTGGGGTTTAAGCTGGAAGAAAAAACTCTACCAATTATCCGTGTTTAGAAACACACATAATTCAGTGAGGTTAAAAAACCTAGTAGGTTGAAATTCGTTGCCAAAATCAAAGACTTACCTAGGTGTAGTTACAAAATTAAACGGTCATATTAGCATCATTTACATTACAACCTAGATAAATTGCATTTACAATGATAGAACATGTAGCTGGCTGATGATTCTAATCTTTGAAATTTTTTATATATTGCTTCCTTGCACTTGTGTCAAAATGGGTACAACAATACCTATGGCATAGAATCTGGTAAGGAATTGCAAAAAGGGCAATCAACACTCTCGGAGAGGTCTCAGATCAAACGCAGAAGATGCATTTTAGAAAAATAAATAAAAAGCTTTATCAATATAAAAGGCAGTATTTATATAGAATAGGCTCAATCTTTTTCCAATCTATGTAATATAGATCTATTGCATCTATGCAAGTTTATTGCAATGTTTGTAAACAACTAGAGATCATTTATGCATAGTATCTTGTAGGCTTCAATTCTCTCTGCTTAATTGTAAACATTTCAGCGTATTTGTTCATTCAAAAGATTAGTTTCATACATGGTGCAAACGTGAGTATATTTGTCCAACCACTTGTCTAATTCACATGCAAAATATGGGATAATTTCATTACATTAGTGTTAGTGGGGTATACAGATGAGCGTTTGATGGTTCATAAAGTTATGTTAACTTATCCCTTCATCATTCATGCAAAGTACATGGTATCTATTTGAGACAAAAATAGTGCTACAGGTATGCATAAAGAATAATCTTAAGGCTATAAGAACTTACAATATAAGACATGAGACCAATAGATTTACTTCTGTACAATGAATTTCATGAAGTAGGTTTTTATAAATGATTTTTTTCAAGTGCTTACCGTCAACTCATATCCCACCAAGTCATCGCATTACACTATCAACACCAATGCAACTTGCAATTCACAATGGGAATCAAAGTCCCAAGTCAACTAGGGATCTCTCTTTCCCACAATTGCCACTTTTTATTCAACAAAAACTTGAAATTGCAAGCTTTGAAGAGAAGAATATGGTTTTTATGGAAATCTTTCCTCAAGCATTAATTCCCATGACAAATGTTTTAGGAAATTATGTTCTACATACGTTTTTTGAGCATGTCACTGCAAAGGAAAGACGTGATCGGGCAAATCTGCTTGCTGTCCATGTTTTAACACTTAGTCTTCAAATGTATGGCTAACGAGATATCCAGAGGTTAACCATTGGATTGCATATCAAATTTGAAAATGATTTCTTAAACTGTCCTTTATAGGCATGTTTTTATTGTTTTCATCTTTGAAATTGTATGTCATTTAAATCCTACACGGAAGGGTATACTGACTTTAGATGCAGTTACTGTTTTCTATGGAACTAAGATATTATGCCTAAAACAAATTCCTAGAGTAATGAGTTGAATGTTTGATCACATGTTCACCTGTAATTATTGATAGCAATAAATTTTTTCTTTCTGTGCCTCATGTTTTCTATAAATATCCACTGTTACCAGCTTCACATTTTCCAACTCTGTTTTGAAGGGGTTATTTGAAGGATTCCTTCTTAATCACACCATCCACTTCAACATTTTTAATCTTTTATTCATGGGAGCTGAGAAAACATATTGAAAGTTGTGTTATGTCTATAGTTCCTTGAATTTGAGGGAAATTGGGAATCCTAAGGTATTTATATCTAACACATTTATTGGGTCCTTGAAGGTTAATGAAGTTGGCCCTGCCAGTGGTTTTATAATCCAGTTGAGCAACAATAAGATCTGGAGAAAAATAAACAATCTTTTCCATCACATTGAAATACAAGGTAGACTTTTAGGTTGCAAGGGATTGTGTGTGGGCAGGTGCAAATATGTATTACCTGTAATACCTGAATATGCATTTTATAAACAGGTAAAATGATACTCCATGAATCGATTTTTCAAGATTAGAAGATAAAATAGCTAAGTTACTAGGATTCAGATACAGATATGAATACGGATATGGATACAGACTCGGATCCAGATCCACTAGATTTTACGTCAAGTGCAAAAAAACTAAAATAAAATAATTTTTTTAAAATTTTAAAAAATATTTTAGAGTTCAAAAATCAATTACTCCCTGAAACCATCAAACACTTTTAGAACTGAAACCATTAGATATGTTATAAATATGAAGACTGAAACACTAAAATGATGCATCCTCCCTCATACAAAGTAACAAAAAAGATAATATCATAAATGATAATAGTAAATACATTTACATCTCTTCAAATGGATCTGCATTATCTTTTGCATATTGCAACTCTACATCATGAATGGATGACGGGGGTCCTAGAATGTAGGAAGCTGCATCAGTAGGCTGGACTAGTGGTGGAACAATATCCTCAAGTAGGTTGAGGTGAGTCATGGCATTCAATGTCAGGTTCAAGTTAGAGATCTTAGGCTCCCCATCCCACATCCTACTCAGACCTTTTTTGTACTCTGGTTCAACATGTGATAGAAGACGGAGGTTGGAATGAATATACATAAGATCCTCAACCTTTGCCGCTCGCAGTGTGTTTCGCTTCACTAAATGGATGAAGCCATATGTACTCTAATTCCTCTCAGCTGATGAGGAACTAACAACGTGTGATAACAACCTGGTGGCTACAATGGAGAGATGAATGCTATCCCCACCATGGAAGCCCCACCAAATAATAGGAACAAGATGCCCTCGATCATCCATAACTATTGGATCTGAAAAGCTACTAGTGGATTGTAGAAACCCTACAAATTCTTGGCATATTTTCATTGCAACTCCCATATCTCTATAAATTTTCCTCAAAATTGTCTTGTGTCCTTGTTTGGCGTTGTTCTACTAGGTAAAGACAAAATTTTGAAATGATAATATTTAGGGTGCAATGCATAGGCCAAAATGTGTAATGGTGTGGTCATTTTGTTCCACCTTTTTGTAACTATGTCCTTCACTAAATAATAGAATGTTTCATAAGGGTCATTTTTAGTTTCCCTGATAATTTCCCTTATCCTCTCCAACATACTATCATTTTTTTATAAACTTCCCCCCAGTAAGGTGTATTTGTGTCAAATGCCTGATCAAGGTCAAGATTGGTTCAGTAAACCGTAGAAGGTATTGGACCTTATCCCACCATGCACCATCAAGAATGATGGACTTGATTTTTTGCCCTCTATCAAAATTGGAAGTCCTCCATGATTCCCAAAGAGGGTCAATGACCATTTCTTGTAATGGTTGTCTCACCTCCACAAGCCTCTTTATGACAAGAGTGTGGGAGGCATAACGAGTTTCAACAACCTACAAGTTTCAAAAAGTCAAATATCAAATGAGAAATCATATATAAATTTAATTAAAATTTAAAATTAAGAATTTTCAATGCAAATAATATTGATTAAAGAAAAAGTACATTCAATAGCTCCAACTTTGCAAAACCTCGATATATGCTCTGGGACGTTGAATGATTGGTTATGAACATTTGGATTTCTTTTGCTACTATATATATTTCATTAATCCATTCAATATCATCAATCTTGACAAGCATAAGGTTTAATGAATGTACTACACATGGAGTCCAAAAAATGTGATCATATTGATCCTCCGCAATCAAACCTGCAACTTCAAAAACCTGTGAGTTTTCCATAATGACTTGGACAACATTATGTGGCCCCACACTTTTTATTGTATCAATACGAATTGTAGATATGAAAGATGCATCTTTCTCTATTCCACTGCAATCAAAATCCTTCAAAAACATTGCCCCTTGGGGGCATACTTCCACAACATTAATTAATGGATGATTTCTGTGGTGTCTCTATCCATAAGAAATGATGGACATCCGTGTTTCTGCCCATGTATCACGGATTGCCTGTAGCTGTCTATCCACGAATCGTCTCTCTGATGCCAACAAAGTAGTGCATACCTTTTCATATCCAAGGCTTTTGTACCCTTTTGGTGCTTTATTCACTGCCTTAATCATTTGTTGCTAATAAGGGGAACACATCAAATTGAATGCTAGCTCGTTTGCATAGATGCAACGAGCTACATGTTGATTGCCTATGTCTCTACCTTGATTATTGAAAACTGCTTCAAGAGGGCTCAGAGTGGGCATTATTAGTTGTGGCAACAGACCTAGATGGCAATGGAGGCCTAGCTGTAGAGCTTTGCACATGATGTTTTCCCTTAGCAAGCTTCCTATCCGCAACTTGCAAAAATGCATAGAATTTCATTTTTCCAAGACTTGAACTTTTGCCAAGTTTTCCATTTGCATTTTTTGGCCCGGTGCATATCTGCACCCCTGTGTTAGTTTGACTAGTGAGATAAGCCTTCACTTTAATATATGAACCATTTTTGATATCTTGGCATTCATTGCACTTCCATTTAAATGAACCACATCCGAGATTTTTCCCAATAATCTCCACAAACTGCCATAAAAGATATTTTGGGTCTGTTTTGATGATTTCCCCTTCACTCTGCTCACGTTTGTGATGGTTCCATATTGATAATGGTCTATAGATTACCTCACTGCATATAAAATTCAAATTATAATTTATTATCAATATACAATTAAAAATTATAATACACAATTAAAATACATAATAGAACTTGAAATACATTAAAATTTCACAAATAATTTTCCAACACTTCATAATAAGATAAATATAAATTTAAAATACACAATTAAAATACAGAATGATAAAAATTGAAATACATTAAAATTCTACAATAATTTTCTAACCATTTATAATAAGATAAATATATATCTATTGATATTTTTAAAAGGAATATTAAAAACCAGTTAGATTCACTTAATTTAAAAGCGAACTATTTAATTCTAAGGTTTTTAAAGGGGAACTATTAATTGAAATTACTAGAGTAATATTGAATATTCATTGTGGCATTAACTCTTTTATTTGACAAGCAATATATCGACAACAACATCAAAAATTGAGTCATTGACCTGTGTTTGTTGTTGGACACGAGCTGTGGTTTTAGAATCTAGTTATACATCAATAAAATATTAAAAGGTTAATGGTTGCATGCTACCAATATAAATGACAATTATATTTATAATATAATTATATTTATAATAATAATTATATAATATATACGGTTATACTCAACATGAAATTTCAACAATATGTCAACTATTGAGCCATGCTATTCAATTAAACTACAGAGCCATACTATATAACTTTCAACGTGAAGTTGGAACATGCATTTAATTAATTTTATTGACAACCATATTATTCAACGGCAAGTTAGAACTTCAACAGGCATTTAATTAATTGTATTCGATGGACGCCCGAGGGAGGGAATTTAATTAAATTTATTTGAGGGAGGGCTAAGATCCAAGATCACAAGTATAGTGGTGACGAATATAATATTATTTAATATTATTCGATGGCAACAAGCATAGCGAATAGCGGAATGCGTGATTTTTTAAATTTACCTGGCCGTAAAAGTCTGAACTCTGAACTTTGAAGTCGTCTGCGCAGAAGTTGCTTCGTTGCTTGTTGGGGAGCCCACAATCGCTGTTTAAGTCGCTTGTTGGCCGCCGAGTAACAATCGTTGTTTGCTGGCAACCTTGTGTCCACTGTCGACAACCTTGTGCCCACTGCCGAATGGTGGAATGCTCCTGTTGGTTGCGGCTTGCTCTGTCGCTGTCTGCTGTGTGGAATAATCGAAGAACGGGTTGTGTGGAATAATCGAAGAACGACTTTCTCTGTCGCTATCTGCTGCGTGGAATAATCGAAGAACTTAAGAGAGAGTTAAGATAACGATGAATAAGGCTGCTGCTCCCGACAAAGAAGAGGGGGCTACTTTAACAAAAATTAAAAAGCCTAAAACCTAAATCGGATTTGCTTTTCAATGAAAACTTTTCATTTTTGCGGTTCCGACAAACAAATCGGGATCCGTTTTCGCATAAGAGATCCGTTTCTTTAAAAATGTAGATCCGCCACCTTGCCGTATTTCCCACGTTTCCAGGTGGATCCGGATCAAATCTGTGGATCCGTGGATCTTGGCCTTTCCACTGCCGGATCCGGTAACTTAGTAAAATATTGACTTTTCCTCACTTTTATTTCCTTTATTTCCACTTTTTTGCAATGGCAGAAATTCTTTCAAAGCAGTCAACGTTTGTGTTGCTTCCCAAGTTCCTCTAGCAGAATATTCACTTTTATGATGAATAGGCTTCAATTCCATACTGATCTATTGGGCAATTAACAAATCTCAGGATATCAGCAGGTATCAAATTTGTTTGTCAATGGTCTCACCATCCAGTGTATCCTGCTCAGAAAACAATAAATAGTAGACACACAATGAGAGTAGCCTTGAGAGTACAATGTCCAAATCTCCCCGACCCCTCCTCCACTTCTCTGCTAAAATGTATTGTCAATATGTTGTAACCACAACAGTGAGTAGCCCCAATCAATTACTACATCCAAATTTGAGAGAAGAAGAAGCATTAGTTAGACTAGCATAGTGGATGGGAAATTGTCTCATGCCATATAAAAGGTGAGACAAAGAATCCATTGGTATCCAATGCTAGATTCGCAGAGAAATACTTCCCTTCTCAAGATATTTTGCAGATTGAAGATCCAAAATCTGGGTAGAGAACATCTTTTTACAAGTCGTCCATTGTATTTAGGAGAACAAGGTATTAGTACAAAACTGGAATAAGCCATTGAACACTTCAGGGAAGTAGTATGTGGATTGAGTTGATTAGTTATTGAGAATGGAAAGAAGGTTATCAATTAGTGATTTATAATGTGTACATTGATATGGCACTAGCTTTGAATTTTTGTGTGATGTTGTTGAGAAATATAGGCATAGAGATTAAGTGATTTCTCTTCTATTAGTAACTGCTTGTGAGTGCTTTTTACTTCTTTAGATTATGATCTTCTTTCACTTAGGTTATTAGTGTTCTTTTTCATCAAACAACTACCAATGCATAAACCACAAAGAGACAAGAAACACAAGATATAGGTTATCAGCCAGGGCCAAAACCTCTCACTCTTTGAGAAGAAAACCTGAACAAATTCTTCTTCTTATAAAGATTCCAATTGACGAATACCAAGACCAAGACCCTTAACCTATTTGCCTCTCTAAGACCAAAGCACAAGTTCCCTTCCACTTCTCTTCGTGCCCAAGTCAATGTTAGTCAAACTTCTTCTTCTTCCTTCTTTTCAGCTACCCTTCAATCTTGGCTTCCTTCTGCTTCAGATCTGCACTGTATTTCATCCCTAATTGCAGCACATATGGTGATTTAACCTCATCATCTCCTTCGCTTGGACTAGAAGGATTTCTTCTTCAACTCGACTTTCTTGAATACTCCTTGATTAGGCCTTTAGCACAAGAAGGATATTTTTGGCCCTTTTTCTGTAGTGGTAACCCTCTCCTTTCCTCTCATGTGTGGATATCAACCCTAAAAACAGTCCCAAACAAATCTTATTCTAGTTTTCCTTCTTCGCTTGGATAGAGAGAATTCTTATAAGATTTTCACACTCCTTTTTCTGCCTTAGACCTTGATCGAATTGCAGACCACCGAAAAAAATTCTATGAATTTATGTTTTGAAATGGAATTCGAACTGCCCTATTATAGTTGTTGCCCATGCTAATTAGCCAACTTGATTGGAGGATGAGCTGACATGTCCATTTGAGAGATTATATTATTTTTTTGTAGTCGACATGCAGGAGGTGACTTTGTCTTGGTCTTGGAGGGGCTTCTTATACTTTTTATGACTCATACAAAAATGTAACGTGCCCAAGAAGGGTCCTTCATACATGACATAGACTCAAATTGACTTTTATGACTAGATGACAAATCCCAAAGGCTCACAATGGGAGCCATCACTAAAAATAAAATTCCTTGCTCGTGAAACCCATGAGACAAGCATTACAATAATAATTTTATTTTTCTTCTTTTCATTAATTACATAAAATCACAATTACACATGTCATTATGAAGACCGAACCTAGTTACTCTTTTCAACACTCCCTCTTAACTACGGAGGTATTCATAATGGTACTTGGTCATTCTCAATCTGAAGAATTTCTCATAAGAAGAGTCAGATTGGTAACCCATCTATTTAACATCATATCAACCAACATTGTCACATAGCAAGGCCTTGAATAATGACTCTATCTCTCCACGAGATTTGAGCCCAATGCTGGCGAGACTAATGATGTATAGACACCCTCATTATTGTCTCTCTCGGAACATACCCCACCCGGGTTCTCAGGGTGTGTTCCACTAGGACTATTCTTATCTTGGATGCCCTAACTCATCCTCAAAGAGTATCAGATACTAGATGTTTACCCAATCCTCCATTCTATCTTCCCAAGTGAAGACAAGAATGATGTGTCTATATCTCCCTCTTAATTAGAGAGGATATATCTATTCCAATAAAGGAATGTACT
The DNA here is from genome assembly GCA_031772625.1 of Pinus tabuliformis. NCBI lineage: Eukaryota > Viridiplantae > Streptophyta > Pinopsida > Pinales > Pinaceae > Pinus > Pinus tabuliformis. The sequence goes on along the minus strand of CM062820.1, from coordinate 380,067,454 downwards.
CATTCCTACGGAAGGAATGTACCTAAGCTCCCTCTTGGCTTAGGAATTTCCAAGTTTCTTCCATGTAAGAAATTTGTTTCCAAGCACCCTCTTAATTAGGGACTTACAATAGATCCTCAGGTGGAGATGATGGGACAACCAACTGCTTGAAGAACTCCTCCTCATGATGTCATGAACTTCTTTTCGTTATCTAGGAGTCTTCATGTTTGGGACTTCTACATAGGGAACCAACCATCCATCACTTTCATCCATGAGTCAGCCATGTCATCATCGGAAAGTGATCCATTAGTCCATATCTGGCCTTCTTTCATGCCATGCTGCTTTCTTCATGCCATGTTTTCTTAAGGATATTTCATCCTACTACATGTGCATCGGTGGTGGAAGACATCCATAGATCTTCCCTCGGTAGCCCTACATAAACCCATCCATATATTTGTTAAAAAATTAATGAACATTAAAATCAACATTACCTTTGTGATGATCTTTCATCATGACATCTTCTAGTTTGCATAAGCATCCTTCATATGTATCGACACATCTCCTAGTGATATATGTTGTCAAGGGTCTCTTTCTTTTTCAAACTCCATCAAATTCTTCATATCTTCCATGGAGATATTCTAGTAAAATATTTTTGGTCTTTCAGATGTTAATTGCCTTTACCATGGTTGCATATTCCATGATCTCTTCCTTCCTTTCTTGACACATTTCATTCCTAGGAGCTTCCAAACAGAGTTCCTCAATTGTAGTCAACCACCTCATACTTCATATGAGGATATATTATGTTGATTTCATCTAGTGAATGTGTGACCCATGCATACCTGCATCCCTTTGAGGGAGAAGATCCTTTCTTTTGATCACGCTCTTAAGATAGAGCATTGCAACCATATGACATGACTTTCACAATATCAAATGTAAGCATACATACTTCATTTTTACTTTGGGTCATCCATACTTCCTACAACAACTTCCTTGATTGAAAGATCTTCAATCCCTTGATCTGCTTCATTTTTATGTCATCGTACTAGCATCATCTAATGAATTCCACAAGTTTGGAATTCTTGATGAAACACTTGTTTCTCCTTATGATCGGTGAACCTTTCAATGAAGATTCCATCAGAGAATCTTGAGGATCTAAAGTATCCCCATCAACAAATGTTTCCTTTTGACAGACGTATGATAAACCTTGTACTAGATGATTGATGAGCGCCAATATTGCAACAAGAATGTTGTAACCCCTGGGGCTACCAACTTTACTTCTTCAACTCGAGGTTCGTACAAACTTGGAGGTGATAGTGCTGTATACAAAAATGGAGGTAATGGTCTACTCTTATCACTGTTCAACTAGGGAAATAGACCACTACGGTTTCCCAAACCAGTCTTCTATTGACTAGAAGAAGTCTGACTACCAAATGGAGGAGGAAGGATTATTCTTAATGCAAGAAAAGGGATGCTTCCTATTTCAAGGAATGAAAGACTAAATTGGAAGATGCTTGTAAAGTGATATGAAATCCCTTAGCTACTCATTGACACATTTCGCTTGCAAAAGAAACCTAGCTTAATCCTATTTATCACATGTGATGATCTGAACTAACTAAGCATGGAATCTGATCTAGGGAGTATTATAACTGCTGCATACATGTGGTAATTAAGAAATGTAAACAAATCTTTTTCTTTATGTTTTCATTTTATGAATGCAAATGCTAATCTTTAATTGTTCTTTAGCAGAGGAAACATGTATGGAGGAAGAGGGTTAGAATGGTCTTAATGGTATGGAGGTCAAGTAGAGGCCTAATCCTAGCTTCAGTGATGATTTTTCTAAATTCGGGCTCAAAACAGGCTGCTACAGGATTTCCTACAGGAAAACTACAGGATGTCCTAGTTCTCCTACATGATCCCATGTTTTACTACAGGAAATAGGCTGAGAGCTTAGGAAGTGGTTTAGAAGGTGGAATGAAGCGCGGGAAAGGTAGATAATGGGAGAATAAGGCATGGAGGGGGTGAACACTATCTAGAGCTCAATCAAGTGCTTCAAGATAGTTGGATTTTCTCAATGGAAACGACAATTTTTGCTTATAAAACAAGAATTCGAATTGAGATTTTAGTGGAATTTGGCAACATGGGTGGATAAGGTTTGGATGAGGCAATGAGATGAGGTCTTCCTATTTTAAGGAATGAAACACTGAATTGGAAGATGCTTGTAAAGTGACATGAAATCCCTTATCTACTCATTAACACATTTCGCTTGCAAAAGAAACCTAGCTTAACCCTATTTATCACATGTGATGATCTAAACTAACTGAGCATGTAATTTGATCTAGGGAGTATTATAACAGCTGCATAAATGTGCTAATTAAGAAATGGAAAAAACTCTTTTTCTTTATGTTTTCATTTTATCAATGTAAATGCTAATCTTCACTTGTTCTTTGGCAGGGGAGACATGTATGGAGGAAGAGGGTTAGAATGATATTAATTGCATGGAGGTCAAGTAGAGGCCTAATCCTAGCTTCAATGATGATTTTTCTAAATTCAGGCTCAAAACAGGCTGCCACAAGATTTCCTACAGGAAAACTATAGGATGTTCTAGTTCTCCTATAGGATCCCCTGTTTTACTACAGGAAATAGGCCGAAAGATTAGGAAGTGGTTTAGAAGGTGGAATGAAGCATGGGAAAGGTAGATAATGGGAGAATAAGGCATGGAGGGGGTGAACACTATCTAGAGCTCAATCAAGTGCTTCAAGATGGTTGGATTTGCTCAATGGAAATGATAATTTTTGCTTATAAAACAAGAATCCGGATTGAGATTTTGGTGGACTTTGGCAACATGGGTGGATAAGCCTTGGATGAGGCAAATGAGATGAGGTCTCCCTGCAATGTAGAAGATCCTGCAACAACACACATTCTTGTTTGCATCTATGCACAAATTCATCTATACACGGGAAAGATTTATTAAATGGAAGAAAGAAGAGTTATTACCATCTAATGGCTAAGTTCATGAATGGAAGTGCTTTGAAACCAATGCAAAACTTAAGAGATCAAAAATGAAAATTGAAATTCATCCTAAGAAACTTAAAGACAATGGCATACTCATGAAGAAACCCTAGATTATGCAGCAAAGCAAGAACTCTGTTTTTGGGCTGCATGAAAGTATCCCTCAAGTCATGATCCCAAAAGGGAGATGAGGTGAAAGCCACTATCACCAGCTTTCCCGGAATGTATTTTGTCACTATGATACCTGTTAGCTTGAGGGGGCCTGACCTAGGTTCGAAGTTAATTAGCCAAATAAATCCTTATACTATTGGCCCTTTCGACAACAGCCCGCGGAGCAGAGATTGAGGTCTCACCCGAAGCAGTATGGGGGGATGCTGGAACCAAGTTTCCGCACCCTTGAGATGTCTGAGGGGTCGACTTAGTCCAACTAGGAATGACTTTGCGCGGGTCACTTCGCGCACTCTCTTGTCCTGCGAGGTCTTCGCGCTCTGTTATAATCGCCTTCGCGCAGCCCTAATCAGGGGCTGATGTGATTTTGCGCTGCTAAGGCAACAATCTGTGCTCTTTCCCTAAGTTACACTGCGGATATTACTCATCTTCTTATAACAAGTAGTTAACTTTGCGTAAACAGATACTTATCTTATACTCGCTTATTCATCACATTCATATAAGTTCGCGCAACAAATAAACAGTAAACTTGCAATTCATACCCAATATACTTCAATGCATAAAGCAGGAAAAAGATACACAAGATGATAAAAAACTTCTCTTTATTATTTTCCCAACGGTTATAGACTCGTCTCACCCTGCGCACTCAGCTGCAAGGGTCTGCGCACTCAGCTGCAGACTACTAGGCCTCTCCGCACTCAGCTGCAGAGCCTTCTCCTACTCTACAACCCAAAGAATTGAATTTACACTTCAATTTAGACTCAATGCTTCATCTTCTCTTAGATTCATCCATGTCTTATATGTCTCTTTACAACTTAGATCCTCGTTCTATTTATACAATCCCATGATCCGTGGACCATGGGTAGAACTCTTAAGCCGAAATTACATTACAAAAGTAAGGGCGGACAACCCTATGAATCAATTACAAATTCGCACTCCGCGCCCACAAATTGCGGAGTCTTTACATCAGACTTATTCAAAACATGGGCTTTAAGCCCCAAAACTTGCCTTGGGGGATCTCGCGCCCAACAGGCCCCCAACACAAACATCGTGAATCACCCTCGAGTCACTTTGTTGGTGTGGAGATCTTCGCGTGGAGACTTCCCAACTCTGCTCGGACTGCTGCAAGGTCGACAGCGCACTAAGCGGCTGCCTGCTGTATCTCCTAGACGCGCTGTTCAAAGACCGCGGTATCTGAACTGCTTCCCTGTATCTGCTCCTGTGTCCTATGCATTTGCGCGAGCTTTCTTTCAATCGTTGTTGTGATGGCGAAGGCTTCGTCAATCCATGGTTGGACGCGTGCCTTTAGAACCACTTCTTTGTATCTCGTTGCGTCTACTTGCTCCTTAAGTGCTTTTTCCTGTTGCATTCGCGCGAGCCTCTGTGTAAGGGCCACCGTCCGTGCAGTCGCTTTGACGTTGTCATACTATTGCTGTAGCTCACACGCCTCTATTTCCAAGCGCTGTATGTTCGGGTCCTATTGTAGAGCGGTGAGGACCTCGAACGACTCTTCCAACATTTTGGTGCAGTCCTTCATTGCACTGATGATCTTCTTCATCCCCGATGTAATGGTGCTAGTGCGCTGTTCACCCCAGCTTTGCTATCTGAAGGTTCAGCTCCAGTTGAACCTTGGCAATCTCTTCTCGCGCCTCGCGCACCCCTACTGCTAACCTGCGGATGCGCGCCTCTGCTGGTGCCTCTATTGGGATGGCCAACTCAGGGATCATCTGGCAGGCCTCCTCAACCACCTGCACCATCTGCCAGTTCTGCACCACTAACTCGTCGCGCTGCAGGCTTATTTTTTCCATGTTGATTCTTTGTTCACTCAACACCTGGAGCACGCGACCCTCCCTAGCCCTCAGTTCTGCAGTAACTCTGTCCTGCAGAACATAGAGCGTCTCCCGAGGGAGCGCAACCATGTTAATTCCTACTCCTTTCAACGCATTGACCGTAGGCCTTTTGGCCTCATTCTCTGTAACTAGTGCCTCCTCTGGCAGCATTATGGTATTGGTCATGCAGGCAAGCAACATTTCCTCAGCTGCGACCGTTCCTACTACGAGGCTGGTCGAGAGAGTACCGTCCCAAAGAGTGCGCACCTGTAACTCTTGAATCTGTGCCTGGAGGGCCCCCAACACAATCTGATTCTCCTCCACCAACTGCTGGAGGGCCTCCGTGGTGACGTCCCTCACCATCTCCCCTATATCGTGCAGATCTCCTTCGGTGAGGGTGATCAGGTCGAAAGAAGTCTTAGAGGCTTTTGACTTCTTTCGCGACCCCACCTGCTGTCTTGGGCGTTGACGCTTCAACTATGTAGATGTTGTTTCTGGGTCCACGCCGCCTTCCTCTATCTTGGGCTCTTCCTTGGGTGAGGGTGACTTATGGCCCTCATGCTCCTTCTCTGCTGCCTGTTGCTGCTCAGCTGCTGCTACCTCTTTTCTTCTCTTCTCTGCCAACTGCACTACCCGTAGTTTTGCCTCCTCCTCCTTTTTCTGTGCAGCAAACTTGCCTGCTTCCACCACAGAGATGGCTGGAGCGCACCACTCCAACGACCACGCCTCAAGTACGTTGAAAATAACATCATTTGTGGCCAGGTATGGTAGTTCATTCCACTTCTTTGCGGGGTCCTTGTGCGCCTTGATGTAGATGTGATGGAAGTCTGCCTTAAACTCCACGAAGCTTTGTAAGCTTTTATAGACAGTGGGCAATAACCGCAGCTTGCGGTTAATCCCAATTTTGATGTTCATCTCCATGAACACGCAAAATATTTTACTGTCTCGGATCCTGTGCGCGTCTTTAGTGGCCCACAACGAAGCGTACTTCGCAGCCTCCGGGGGATCCCTCGCAATTGGGGGGAACTGGCTGTCTTCAGGCGATTCCCCAGTCACCAGCACTATGGATAGCAGAAGCCATGCATAGTGGAAGGTTTTTCCCTGTTCCTGTGCCTTGCGGAAATTCTCCGGGAACTCTTGGCACAAGTATTCGGACCAGTTAAACTGAACCCCCTCGGTGCACTGCTTGGCAAGTGCAACCATCGACATGGGCACCTCATTCGAGTGGCACTTCCGCATGACCTTGTCTACCAGTTTCTGAGTCGCGACTTTGATTGCCTTATTGTTGATACTGGATATTACGTAGCCCCTCTTTTTCTTCTCCAACTTATATTTCTTTTTCATGACCTCTGCGATTGATATGGAATTTATCGAGGACAAAGAATTAAAGGTATTACAGACTCATGTGCATGGATGTGCCTATGTTACTTATGCAACAGATTGATAAGATTTCTAGAACACATAGACACTAAAGCAATCAGAGAAAACATAATAGTCAAACATGTAAGCAAAACAAGCTTAATAAGGAGTTCACCCAATGCTCCTGGGCTACGTCTCCTGGTCCAGCCTTTCAGTGGTAGCCTCTCTATTATGTTTTCAAGAAGAGTTTTTATAACAGTGAGCTCGATTTGAGACTCACTTAAATAGAATGGAGTCAGTAGGAATGGAGTGCACAGACTCTCCTTACTGAAACTCGACCTCTAAGGGTCACAGTAGTATGACAGGCTTCTGCCGAGGAGTTTGCTTGAACCTCTCAAGCTTTCAATGGAGTACATAGACTCTCTGACTCTCTCTGGCTCTGTCTGGCTTGATGCTGCCTTCAGGTCAGCTCAACTTCTACTCTCTGTTCTTTGCTATTAGCTTTCTGTGTCTCTGTGTGTTGCCCCTTGTGTTGTTTTTCTGCCTGTCCTCTGCTTCTGTGAGTTCATGGCTTTAAAGCTAGTCTGTTCTTTGACTACTCGTTTCCGCTTCTCGGCCTTTTGGTTTCCTTTCCTCTGTCTGTTCGAATTCCTCTGCTCTGCATCATCATCACTGGGTAACGCCTCGCAGGGAGGTGGCCACCTGTTTGCTAACGAACTGGGTGTCAGATTCCCTGAATCATATTCGAATGGCCATTAAATCTGTTTGCTTCAAGATCGCCCACGAACATGAATGATTTGCCAACTCATCATCCACGTTGGACGTCAAATCCCCTGTCATCTTGCTTTTTGACCTGTCAAATCTGGTCAGTCATCGAGACGCATCTCCACCATTGATCTGGCCCCCCCAGATCCTACGATCGTCCTTCATATCGGGTGGACAAGTCGCACGGTGTTTACCCATTCGATGCGGGCGGTTTTCTCTCTCTTCCGCTGGACGTTTGTCGCTCGATGTGTGGCATTGGGCGGGACTCAGTCAAAACTGCTTACTGCCTCGAAGCCTTCCGATATCTTGCCGGTTTGGGGAATCCCGCGCTATGGAACTGAAACAATTACTTTTCCGAATTTTATAGTGATTTCGGGTTTGGGCACTTCGGGGCTTTCCTTCACTAAGGGGGACGCCCTGTGAATTGTGTATCAGAATCCACCTCTGTTTCCCGAATTAGCCTCCAGTTTTTCCAGTTTTGTGCCATTGCGCTTTACCATGGGCCAACGGTCTGCGCGCTCGACCAAGGGTCCTCGTTGCTCTGCTCTGGCCACAACTGCAATTGTTATGAGGATTCCTTCTGATAGCTTAGATCTTTTCTAGGACTTGAATCTTTTAGCATAATTTGAAACAGTCATGAAAACTTAGAGAGTTTTTAGGATTCAATTCGGATCAGCAATGACCAAATCACTGCTTTTACCCTCTGAAATGTCTGCTGGGTCTTCCCCTTTACAAGGGAGTTGGGTAATTCTATGGATTAGGTGGTTCATGATGGGGTTGGGCTCCTCCAGCCAAAAACACCCATCATGCACCAGGCAGAGCAGTTGCTTGATGACGAAGATAGTCACTGGGGCGCGATGGTAATGCGGCACCCAAAGCAGGTTCAACAACCCTGCCTTTTCGACTCCGCGCAACCACTTGTGCGGCTCCAACTCTACGACTCCCGCCGCGGTGTTTTTCTTCGGCTTCATGAGTTGCAAAGTCGCCAAGTGAGGGAATTTCTCGTGGTTAGCGAGATCCCAATCTTCGAACTTCAAACTCAGCACCCATCCCAGGTTCTCTCCTTCGAAAATGATATCGTTGGGTAGCAGCGGAGTTTGTAGAGAGATTTTACCCTTATCGATATCCTGGTTAGAGGGTCCGCGCCCTTGGTTTATTTCTCCATGTCTTCTTCCTCATCCTCTTCTATCAAGATGTCCTCAAGGTCTTCCTCCTCCTCACTAGTTTCCAAATTAACTGCTTTCCCCTTTTCTTCCATGGTCAATTAAGTTCGCAGTGGGTTTCGAGGGGACATGCGCACTGGAATCATGGGCTGCTTATCTTTCTTGGGTCTCGGCGTACGCGGTGATTTAGGGATTTCCGCAACTATCCCGGTGCTCTCAGGGGCATCTTCTACTGTCATGGTCTGCGCGGCCTCTTTAGCGGTCATTTCTACGATTTCCTTGGCTTCCTCTAGTGTGGTCATATTGCTGCTCTACAATTATCTCAACGGTTTAGGTAAGTTCTAAAACAATGCCTTCGACTTCAACAAATCAAACGGATTTGGGTTCATAGATCTCTGGTCGCAATAACTCAATTCTCAAATGGTCAAGTGTTGTTTTTTGGGCAACCCTTTGCAATTTATAGCACCTTTTGAATTTGAATTCAACCGTTCCCCCCAAATTTGGTTCATTAATGCTCCCTTGGCAGCATATTTTCCCAAATCTTTTCCATAAAGCTCGCCTTAAATTCCTGTCGCCCGCTCGATGTGGTCTCAAACCAAGCATCACATCGTGAATAATGACTATAATGGTCACTTTCTAGCCAACCCGCGTGGTAACGCAACTACCCTTGTGCTGTCGCGAGCCCTGTGACACTTCGCTCTTGCACGCAACCTTGACATCGTGCAGCTCTCGGGTAGAGTAGTTTATAGTTCCCTGCCTCCTTTCAACTGCCTAGAGCGCTATGACTGTGCTTCCCACGGCTAGTCAGGTGGCCGAGCTACCTGTATATGGCTTCGACCGACTATCGTTTACATTTCCTAGGAAAAGTTCACCTTTTAACTTTAATACCTGTATCACACACTTTACTAGTTGCATCGCGCCACCGTTTGTGATCCCCTTAGTAATACACGGTCCAATCTAAGGCATTAAGCTGATCAACTCTCGGCGGTAGTCTCCAAATTTGTCATCGTAATTGTGCGCATCCTGTTGTATCACCACAGTCTTTTTATCAAGAAAATCCCTTTTTATTCCTTCTTCCAGCTTCTTGACTTCTTCTTCCGCCATGGTGCTTTCCTCCCTCAAGCAAACTTTTTCCTTCATAAGTTCTTGGAGCATAAGATCACCCTATTGGATCTCTTCTTTAGGTCCCAAGTGTTCTTCTTTTTCCAACTGCACGATCCCTTCTTTTGAGGCTCCGCGATCCATCATATCCACGGGCACTGTTATGCACAGACTAGGCATGATATGTTTCATCGGTATTTCAGTGTTTGCTTCATAAACCAGCCTATACGGCGCTTGTCCCGTCAGTTTCTTGCACATCTCCCTATAAGCCCATAGGACTGCTGGTACGCGTAGGTCCCAATCACTTTGTTGCGCATTACATACCTTGTTTAGTGCTTCGCACACTTTATTAAAGGCTTTCACGTGGATAACATTCTGCGCTCTCGTTCTTTCCACATTCTGTTGTTCCATTTTCAGTATCTGTTCGCGCATTTGCCCCCCCCAACACATGCCTATTGATCGTATTTCCCATCGCGAAGTTTATGTGCATCCGCGTAGGTTTTTTATCATATGCCTGTACCCACCTGGACAGATGCACGCACAGACTATCCCGACCATTGTATCTATCCGCCAACCACCCTATAGGTTTCCCAAACTATGTGCACATCATCCTCTTACAGGCGTGCCAGTCATCAAGGTTTCCTTTATGCGTACCCCACCACCTCACGGGCATAGCGCGCAGTACCCAATTCAAGGCTTCGAAACATTGTTTTTCCGGCACCTCCATCTCAAATTGGTCCAGGAAAGCATCTACCTCACCTAATCCATCATAAGTAGGGAGATCTCTCACTTCTCTCGATACACAGCGCAATGTCTTGTCATCATATTACAGTTCAACATGGTTAGCTTGTGTAACTAGTTCTGCCACCGCTCTATCTCTTCATCCAAATACGAAGTATAGGAGCTTTCTTTCTCCCATGAGATTCATCCATCTGCGGTGGGATTTACCCAGTCTTGCTCTCGCGCGGTTATCTTGTAGATGCAGTCCAAATTGTCGTCGCTTTCATAGTCGCGCATTGGCTCTATGTAGTGTAATCCCTCAGTAGGGTCCAAGGGTATAACTATAGGTAGATACTTCTTCTCAAAAATCATCTTGTGCTTCTTCAGATTAATCACCTCGTTCATGTCAGTGGCCTAATCAATTCCTAGGAGTGTGGGGTAGGGATTCCTGTCATCAACAATCTCTATCACCTCAAAGTCTGCTACTGCGCTCGTTCCCTCAATATCCACTATGATTCCCTGCAATCGCCCCAGGGGTATTATCTTTTGCTGGTTCACCATTCGCAGCTGGATAGGAGACCATTGTAGCGTAGGCCTTCCCGTGCGCTCCCATGTCTGCTTTGGCAGAACGTTCGCATCCAATCCTAAATCCAGAATTACTTGGTCCATCTCATATTATCCAATATGTGTGATCATCCTTATTTCTCTTCATGTTCTTGTCTTATGCTTTCTAATCTTCTGGATTACGTGCGATTCTCCTGGCGCGGTCCTAGCGCATCTATTAATGAGTTCCTATAATTCCTTTACAGCCTTACTGTTGCGTAGTAACTTCATGCATGTTTCTAGGAACGTCGTAAGCATAGATGGGTCCATTTCCGACTCCGATCTATGCTTGCTTCCTGAAGTGGAGGCATCAGCGAAGCTCTTCTTAGCTTCCATGAAGGTTTCCTTAGCATGTTCCAAATCAAACTCTGCTTCTTTCGTCGGAGCCTTGTGAACCCAAGTACTATCTTCGGGCTGTTTGCCTTTATCATCTCCCGTCGCGATTCCACTTTGGAGCATAATATTCACATTTGGATCTTCCTCGCGCGGCTCAGACCTCATCATTTGCAGGTTCTAATTCGGGGGAGGTGGTAGCACTCCCTTGTCGCGTATCCTAGCTATCAGCGTAGGATAATCCTCCATTTCATGATTAAACAAGGTATAGTACATACATGATGGGTGCGTTGGATTCATACAGTCATGGGCATAATGTCCTGACCCTCCGCAATTGTAGCATATCAGCTATCTGTGACCTCTTCCAGGTCCTCCTCCACCTCGGCCTCGTTTGCACCCCTAAAATCCGGTTCGCGCCACCCTTGTGTTTTGGTCTAGGGGCCGCGTTTCACCCTGAAATATGTAGGTGGGAGTTTTATCCATCATCAGATCATAGCTTCTGCAAGTATGCACATCGTGTCCAACCGATCTACAAAAATTATAGAACAACTGCTGCAAATTCTGCATGTACTTCTGTAACAAATGGCAGTTGTCCGTAGCATGCTTTCCTCCTATTTGACAAATCGCGCACCACAAAGCAGGCATCGCGCTAGGTCCTGCTTGTGCCTCCAGTCTTAACGGCATCGATCCTCCTCCCGTGAGGTAATTCGTGAACACCGGGCAGTGGTCCTTGTCATGAACCTGACCCTTACATTTTACGCACCATACCTCTTCGCGCACCTCTGGGCGAGCTGCCCTATACTGTTTCAGACTCTACATCTCAAGGCATAAGTTTTTCAACTGCGCGTGGATCTGCTGAACTCCCAAGTTAGTATCCTGTATCGGGGTTTCATGCAGCCTCATTGTGATCTCCAAAGCCTCTGCCTGAGTCGTCAACCTCTGTTGCGACAGCGCATTCCTCAAATGTGGCATTAGCGATGCTACAAACCATTCGCGGTTCTGTCCATCCGTCAAAGTCATATTAGCTTCGTGAATCGTGCACTTCAGCCTCTGATCCAGCTCCCAAGGAGTCTTGCCTGGTAGCATTGTGATATCTTTGAATCCAATGATCGACTGCGCTTCTGACTTCGGCCTGCTAAATTCTCTGTTCAGTGAAATTTGGATATTCGCAATCCCCGCATTCGAATTGTCATTAGAATGCTTAATATACCAAGTCAACGCGCGATCTTACAGAGCACTGACCAGCATCATTTTCTTTATATTATCATCCGTAACTCCTTGCGCTTCCCATATGACCCTTATCACGAACCAAAACTAGTCCAGATCTCCATTTCCTACTCCCTTGAACACAGGAAACTTTATCGCGCTTGCCATATTGATGTGCGGTGGTGGTGGAGGTGGTACAAGTGAAGATAGAGGTGAAGGCGGTGAAACTAGTGGCGGTGTGGGTGGAGGTGGTATGTGCAGAATCCTTTGCCTTATCAAATTGATCACACTTCATGGCGAGACCTTCGCGAGCTCTTCCTTGTCCCCTCGCAGAGGCGAAATCAAAGGGCTATTCTTTGGTCCCTTAATTCCTTCATTTCTGTAGGTTTTTCCACTTCACGTAGCTCCAGACATCAAGGTAATTGCATAACCCTCTTTTCACACAATAACATTTTAATCCAAGTATTAAAAGACTTTACGTACTTACCTTGTGGTCCTTTGAGAAAGCGTCGCTCTGCCTCGCTATAGCTGAGTGAAGTATCTACTGCAAACTCAATAATGAATCCTCTTGTAATCCAATTGAGCCAATGATCAACAATGCACGTGATCTTATCCTCTGATGCTTCCTGTTAGCCTTGGATGCGTTTGGCCCAAAAATGGACCCAAAACACTCCCAAAGTCTCCACAGTTTTCTTAAAATCATGCCAAAGGATCCAAGTATGCCCCAAAAGTCTTCAAAATCCTCTTAAGGATCATTCAAAGTCAAAACCATCACATGCCAAGAGCCCTTGGAAGGGCAGAAATACACTATCGAAAGGCAAAAACACATTAAAACAATCAAAAAACCAAAATTGTAGGCTTAACAGTCCAATTGCACGACAGCCATCCGATCTGGCCGATTAATGGTCCAGATTTGATCAGCACGGGCAGGCAGTGGAAATTGGTGTAAGGCACCACCGATCAACGATCTCCGACAATCGGATCGGCTGGTCGCAATTGGCGGAGGCGAGTCGGCGGTTATCGACACAGACCAGGGGGAATGAGCGATTGCGATCGGTGATTAAATGTGGACTGTCGATTGCGCGAGCGGATCGACGACCCACGTTACATCACCTGATCGCTATCAGTGGAAACCTTAAGGGGTGGGGCCGATGCACAAGCATATGTGCGACCCGATGAGCCGGACCCGATGACATTATAAGTATGAAATACATAATATTTCAGGTCCGTGGAAAGCCAGTTTTCAATGCATTTGTCGCATATTTCGTTATTTAACAGAATACAAAGGGAAGCTGGGTTTTGCGATATGTGATAAGACCTAGACCCGAAAGGGTCTGGGAAGAAAAATACATAATATTTGAGTTCCGTGCCAAAGCTATTTTCAGTGCATTTTCAATATATTTCGTTATATAATGAAAATATAAAGGGAGCCTTGGGCAGCGCCGATGTGATAAAGCCCGGACCCGAAGGGGTTCGGGAATGAAATATATAATATTTGAAGTCCGGGGAAAGCCATTTTCCATGTACTTTCAGTGTTTTATGTATTTCATAATATGAAGGAAATATGCAGGGAACAGGTTGAATGTGACTTGCGATAACCCTAAGGGCGGATCCGATAGGTGAATAAACCATTTTTTATGACTTTTGAAATCCAAAATACACAGAAAAGGCGAGATTTTTACAGTATTGTTGTGTTTTCTGTTCATAACAGAAAGCAGTCATTGTTCGCATTTTAAAGGGATTACACAGGCTTGAAGACCCTTTCCATTACCTAACAGAGGTCGGGAAACAGGGATAGAGGCCGTAAGGGGAATAGAAAGGGCCACAGCACGCGCAACTCACCCCAAACCGACAAGCTACACAACGCAACACAACACGACATAGCCACAACGACAAATGATCATGGAGCATCAATAGCCCAACACAACTCATCAAAACAAACATTGTGGGGCATCTCTTGCACGAGAGAACTCCCAGACAACGCATCAAACTACCTAAAGATGGTTATTCCCCTGTCAGAAGGAGAAAACCTCCAAGCCATGCTTGCCTATTCAGGGAATCAAACGGTTAAGGGATAGAGAGGACAGATTAAGACTCTGAGCCTTTGAGAGCTTAGGAACATTGTAAAAGGCTGAAAACTAGATGCAACAAGGGTTCAACTTCTAGAGACTAATGAGACTTTGCTACTCAAGCTTCTCATCTTCATTCATTAGTAATACAAGCTTCTTTTCTTGTTATATGTTCAATGTCCATTTTCTCTTCTGCTCTAAGCTTGCACTTGAACAAGTCGTTCATGTTTCTTTTGTGTCTAATGCCAGATAACTGTCATCTTATCTTTGTGTTGATGAATTAGATTTGCAAGCTTCTTTACTGCCTGTAGCTAGCCATTCATATGTGGTCATATATGCATCTGCTGGTACAGTTAGTATTCTCTTTTGCTGCCTGTAGCTAGCCATTCATTTATGTTTATGTATGCATCTGCCGGTATGGTCAGTTTTCTCCATCCATTCATTGAACCTACAAATTATTGAGCATTAGTGGTCTAAAGCCTTGTAATCTGAGGGTGTTCATGCATGTCTTGAGTAAAAACATAGTTGAAATGGTTATCTGGCTTGATCCAAACCATCATTTATTCCAATAGTTTAGAGAACAATATTGAAGATTATATGTTCCCAGGCATCTCCAAGCTGCAACTTAGGAGAGTTTCTTGGAGTGATAGCATAATTGGCGCCGTTGCTGGGGGGAAGAAACTGAAGTTCAACTTCCCTGGGAAACGACATAGATCTAGGTTTGATGATAGACAAAGTCTGGGTGCTTTTTTGGTTGTGATCATCTATCTGGCGACTCTACTGGAGGCCGAACCTCTTGGCGACTCCACTTCATAGTTTTGGCTCAGTTTGTGAGGCATACTAGGAGAAATCCTCAAAAGCTACAAGATGACCCAGTACCTGAGCCTGAAAAAATCATCAAAGAGAGAAAGGTATTGCAGAAAGGAGCATCAGGTTCAGGTAAACCTAAACAATCTCCTATATCTCTTCAAGAAAGGCCTGTAATAAAACAAATACATGTTGAGAGTATAGCATCTAATACTAGCAGTGAACAAAAACTCTCAGAGATTCATAAAGCTCCTTATTCTTTAGGTTCTCCTTTTGTTGTAAGCCCAAAGGAAACCTCACCTCCTATCCATCATACTCCTTTAGTCTTATCAATCACTCCTCAGCCCTCTATCATTCAGACTGCTAGTACTCTTTTAGCCACCATAGCTATGGCAGGTCCATAAGCACCTACCAAAATGGAAAGAATCATAGCTGCTAGGTATGGACCTCTAATACTGCCCACTCCTTTGAATGCCATGCCTACTGGAGAATATCAGAAGTATATGCTTGAGTTCACTGGGACTGAAGGTGTTACAGTTGAAGAACATCTTGATTCATTCTATAGCTATGTTGATAACCTGGACATTAGTGAAGATGATGTCTGGATGAGAGTCTTTGTCCAAAGCCTAGATGGAGAGGCTAGAAAATGGTTCAGGGAATTGACCCCAAGATCTATAGCAGATATTGAGGCCTTAGATGATGCATTCCTAAACCAATGGGGGGATAAGAAGGATGTCTTCTACTACCACACTGAGTTTGGGAACTTAAAGAGGGAAAATGGAGCTACTATCTGATTTTAATAAGAGATTTAACCGCATGTACAACAAGATACCAGCTGAAGTAAAACCCACCACTACCTCTGCTAGACTCATCTATGCCAGTGCCTTTGATTCTGACTTCTATTTACTATTGAGGGAGAGGTGATGTGCTTCTTTCGCTGATATGCAAGATGCAGCCCTGGAAGTAGAATCAAACATCATGGCTGCAAAAAGGCTCAAAGGTAATGCTGATAGAAGGAGACAGAGGGGCGAGCCTTCATCATCTTCAAATCCCAAGATCGATAAAATGGCCAAGATGATAGAGTCATTAGCCTCTGAAGTTTCCAAATTAAAGGTTGAGCAGCATTTTGGGAAGGGAAGAGTTCCTAACACCTTTGCTCCTCCAAATCCAAATCCATATAGAAGACGTAATGAGCAATTGCAGATTTTGCAAAGAATCAAAGAGGCCAATGAAAACCAAAGGGTGAAGACCCCTTTTCAAAATGCAGTCATGGAAGAAGAGCAGTTTGAAGAAGATGATGAGATCCATTGTATGGAAGACAAAGGCAGCACCACCTTTTTAACCAAAGCTGCCTATGAGAAGTCATTATTCAATGACCAAATCAGCCAAGAATGGGATGGTGAAGCTGTTCTACAAACTAAAGATCAACAAAGATATAATTTGAAGTCAAAGATGAATAATGTCAAGGAAACTCTTGCTCATAAAACTGTTGTCCATGCAGAACATCAAGCTAATAAGAAGAAGAAACTATCCATTGATCCTATCATCCTCAAGGCTCCAGCCATACAGGTAAGAGGCCTTGACAAGTCCCCTTCTTCTTTCAGTTTTCAATCAGAAATCCAGAAGCTAAGAATACCTATGCCTCTGATTGAACTAGTGAAGAATGAGTCCTTCAAGACATCTATCTTTGAGGCTCTTGAGCCTAAAGCCATCCAAGCCTCCACTGACTATGTAAATCTGCAAGATGACCAACCAGCTGTTATTCTCAGCCCAATGATTGAAAATTGTGAAGACAACTCCCCATCATTCTATGTTTCTCTGATGATGAAATCCTTCACAATTGCCTTCTAGACACTGGAGCCAGCCATAATCTAATGCCCAAGGCTGTCATGGATAAGTTGGGTCTTGACATTACCAAGCCTTATCATGCCCTGTTTTCTTTTGACTCTAGAAAAGTGGAATGCCTGGGACTAATCAAGGACCTAGCCATCACTTTGTTTCAGCTGCCCATGAAAAGCATGATGATGGATATTGTGGTAGTAGATGGCCCCCCCAGGGTTGGCATGTTTCTCTCCAGAGGCTGGATCAAGAGATTAGGTGGAACATTGCAAAATGATCTATCCTATGCTACTGTCCCAGTTTTTGGAGGTGAAAGCAGGAGGTTATATAGAGAAGCTCAGTTGGCTTATATAATCAGTGCTAAAAAGAATCCCACCAATCATCCCATCTATGATGTTGACATTGATTTTCGAGCTTGTTTTCTTTAGATTAGAGAATCTTAGTTGGCCTCTACGCACCTTAAAAAACCAGTTTTCCAGATCACAAAAGAAGAAGGCCCACATATTTGGGACATGTTTTTTGAATGAGCTTGCTCTAAAGAAGCTGCAGGGGCAGGTGTAGTCCTTGTGTCCCCCACACAAGAATGCATTGATTCATCTTTCATATTAACTTTTCAGGTCACAAATGACATAGCAGAGTATAAAGCAGACCTTATTATTCAGCAGGTGTACAAAACCTTCCAAGCAAAACATCCAAGGCTGAAAGCATACAGAGAGGAGGTGAAATATAGACCATCTCTGCCTGATAATATCAAATGCTAGAAAGTTTTTGAAGTAGATGATCAAATTAATAGGCTTTTGCAAGTCTTTGATGAATTTGCTGATATGCACATTGACCAAGAGAAAAAAACCTTTGACAGAAAGGTAAAAACGGTCAATTTTCAGTTTGGTGACTGTTTTCTCAAAAGGGATGCATCAAAGGAAGGAGGAGATGTTTTTGATGGCCCAGTCAATGGGCAGTTTTTGAAACTTTATTTCAGTTAAGGCTTTCAAGCCTTGGTATTGTAAATATGTTTTTTCAAGTTTTTATTTCATGCTAAATAGACTCCATGCCCAATGCAACACTAGGAGGAAGATTTGATCTTGTTTTTTACAGGAAAGGCATTGTTTTGTAGTTCTTGAAACCTCACAAGGAGGATTTCATCCCCAGAAGGAGCCAGTGTTAGCCTTGGAGGCGTTTGGCCCAAAAATGGACCCAAAACACTCCCAAAGTCTCCAAAGTTTGCTTAAAATCATGCCAAAGGATCCAAGTATGCCCCAAAAGTCTTCAAAATCCTCTTAAGGATCATTCAAAGTCAAAACCATCGCATGCCAAGAGCCCTTGGAAGGGCAGAAATACACTATCGGAAGGCAAAAACACATTAAAACAGTAAAAAAACCAAAATCGCAGGCTTAATAGTCCAATTGCACGACAGCCGTCTGATCTGGCCGATGAATGGTCCAGATCTGATCGGCGGATCTGATCGGCATAGGCGGGCAGTGGCAATCGACGCAAGGCACCGCCGATTAGCAATCTCTGACGATCAGATCGGCAGGTCGCAATCGACAGAGGCGAGTCGGCGGTTATCGGCACAGACCAGGGGGAATGAGCGATTGCGATCAGTGATTAAACGTGGACCGTCGATTGCGCGAGTGGATTGATGGCCCACGTTACATCGCCGAATCGATATCGGTGGAAACCTTAAGGGGCAGGGCCTATGCACAGGCATATGTGCTACCCAATGAGCCGGACCCGACAACATTATAAGTATGAAATACATAATATTTCAGGTCCATGGAAACCTAGTTTTCAATGCATTTGTTGCGTATTTTGTTATTTAACGGAATATAAAGGGAAGCTGGGTTTTGCGATATGTGATAAGATCTAGACCTGAAAGGGTCCAGGAAGAAAAATACATAATATTTGAGTTCTGTGCCAAAGCTATTTTCAGTGCATTTTCAATATATTTCGTTATATAACGAAAATGTAAAGGGAGCCTTGGGCACCACCGATGCGATAAAGCTCGGAACCGAAATGGTTCGGGAATGAAATATATAATATTTGAAGTCCGAGGAAAGCCATTTTCCATGTATTTTCATTGTTTTATGTATTTCATAATACAAAGGAAATATGTAGGGAATGGGCTGAATGCGACTTGCGATAACCCTAAGGGCGGACCCGATAGGTGAATAAACCATTTTTTAGGACTTTTGAAGTCCAAAATACATAGAAAAGGCAGGGTTTTACAGTATTGTTGTGTTCCCTATTCATAACAGAAAGCAATCACTATCCACATTTTAAAGGGATTACACAGTCCCGAAGACCCTTTCCGTTACCTAACAGAGGTCGGGAGAGAGGGACAGAGGCCAAAAGGGGAATAGAAAGGGCCACAGCATGCACAGCTCACCCCAAACTAACAAGCAGCACAATGGAACACAACATGACACAGCCACAACAACAAATGATCATGGAGCATCAACAGCTCAGCGCAGCTCATGAAAACAAACATTGTGGGGCATCTCTGGCATGAGAGAACTCCAAGACAGTGCATCAAACTACCGGAAGATGGTTATTCCTCTGTCAGAAGAAGAAAACCTCTGAACCATGCTTGCCTATTCAGGGAATCAAATGGTTAAGGGACAGAGAGGACAGATTAAGACTCCGAGCCTTTGAGAGCTCAAGAACATTGTAAAAGGCCTATAAAAGGCTGAAAACTAGATGTAACAAGGGTTCAACTTCTCGAGATTAATGAGACTTTGTTACTCAAGATTCTCATCTTCATTCATTAGTAATACAAGCTTCTTCTGCTATTATATGTTCAATGCCCATTTTCTCTTCTGCTCTAAGCTTGCACTTGAACTGGTCGTTCATGTTTCTTTTGTGTCTAATTCCAGATAACTGTCATCTTATCTCTGCGTTGTTGAATTAGATTTGCAAGCTTCTTTACTGCCTGTAGCTAGCCATTCATATGTGGTCATATATGCATCTTCCGGTACAGTCAGTATTCTCTTTTGCTGCCTGTAGCTAGCTATTCATTTATGTTTATGTATGCATCTGCTGGTATGGTCAGTATTCTCCACCCATTCATTGAATCTACAAATTATTGAGCATTAGTGGTCTAAAGCCTTGTAAGCTAAGGGTGTTCATGCATGTCTTGAGTAAAAACATAGTTGAAATGGTTATCTGGCTTGATCCAAACCATCATTTATTCCAATAGTTCAAAGAACAATATTGAAGATTATATGTTACCATGCATCTTCGAGCTACAACCTAGGCGAGTTTCTTGGAGTGATAACACTTCCAATATGCGCACCAACTCTGGGGTCCACACAATAGGATTGTCAAGTTTCCACCTTCCTTGGCTATCTGCTGGATTCGCGATCCACTCGTGCAGCTCAATAGGGAAATACACGAAGAAAATTTCATGGATCTCTGTGTACAGGAAGCAGTCTAACCACTCTTCTTTTGTCAATCGCGGATTCTTGTTCTCCTGCACCACGAACTCGTGGATTCTCCTGTCCAACCAACCTTTAATTTCCTTCTTAGTTGGATTCCAATGATACGACATCAGACATCTCTATGCAGATTCCAGTCTCGGCGACATAACCATTTGTTGGCTTGAGGGGGTCTGACCCGGGTTCAGAGTTAATTAGCCAAACAAATCCCTGTACTACTGGCCCTTTCGACAACAACCCACGGAGCACGGACTGAGGTCTCACCCGAAGCAATATGGGGGGATGCTGGAACCAAGTTTCCGCACCCTTGAGATGTCTAAGGGGTCGACTTAGTCCGACTAGGAATGACTTCACGCGGGTCACTTCGCGCACTCTCCTATCTTGCGAGGTCTTCGCGCTCTGTTATAACTGACTTTGTGCAGCCCTAATCAGGGAATGAGGTGATTTCGCGCTGCTAAGGCAGCGATCTGCGCTCTTTCCCTAAGTTACAATGCGGATCTTACTCATCTTCTTATAACAAGTAGTTAACTTCGCGTCAAAAAAATACTTATCTTATATTCGCTTATTCAACACATTCATATAAGTTCGCGCAACAAATAAATAGTAAACTTGCAATTCATACCCAATATACTTCAATGCATAAAACAGGAAAAAGATACACAGGATGATAAAAAAATTCTCTTTATTATTTTCGCCAATAGTTACAGACTCGACTCACCGTGTGCACTCAGTTGCAGGGGTCCGCGCACTCAGCTGCAGAATACTAGGCCTCTACACACTCAACTGCAGAGCCTTCTCCTACTCTACAACCCAAAGACTCGACTTTACACTTCAATTTAGAATCAATGCTTCAACTTCTCTTAGATTCATCCATGTCTTAGATGTCTCTTTACAACTTAGAGCCTCACTCTATTTATACAATCCCATGGTCCGCGGACCATGGGTAGAACTCTTAAGCCGACATTACGTTACATAAGTAAGGGTAGACAACCTTATGACTCAATTACAACTTTGTGCTCTGCGCCCACAAATCATGGAGTCTTTACATTAGACTTAGTCAAAACTTGGGCTTTAAGCCCCAAAAATTGCCTTGGGAGATCCCGCGCCCAACAATACCACTGATCTAACTATCCACAACTGTAAGCAAACTAATTAATCATACTACTACTTGCAAATTAACAACACCAAAATTAGTTCAGCAGCTAACTATGAATGTAATCTAAGCATATATATACAAAAAGAGGAACCTTTGCTGCTAGGGTTGGGCCCAAACCCAAGAGCTTCAGCCCTCTAAGTCAACTCAGTGATGGATCAAGGGAATGCTTCTCATTTTCATTAAAATATAAAAAATACAGAAGAGTGATCAATCACAATGTATCAACTCGAAAATTCCTCTTGGCTATAATAAACAAAAGTCTGAATCCTAATGAGGCTTTAGGAATTCTTATTTATACAACTGAAGTTACCAACAACTTCCTTAAATTTAGGGAGGCTTGGCTCCCAAAATCAAGATCAAGTGGTCTTCAACTATCACTAGCTTGGTTGCCAATGATCTTAATGGCTCGACTTCTTGCAACTCCGAGTTGATTAGATTCAATGGAGGAATCTTCGAGTGAGTGAGGAGTTAAGGAGGGAGATCCCATCTCCTAAAATCCCTCTTTCTTGTCTCCTTGAAGTTCTCGCACTTTAATTAGCCAAAATTTTCTCCAAAACCTGTAATCAATGCACATTAGGCCACAAGACATGACATCTCATATTTACCCTTCTCATTAAGAAAAATATAACAAACATGTAAATAATTATGAGAAAAGTTGATTTTAGTAAGTTGGAGAGTTGCATTAAGGTCCATATAATTTACCCATTGATGAGCCTCATCATCACCCCCCTACTGAAAGTGTTGCTCATCCTCTGAGCAACTCAATCTATGTCCATGTATTTCATTGCTTTGGTGGCCTCCCTGACATCCCAGGCTTCTGCTGTAGTCTCCTCCTCTTGTGGATAAAATCCTGCATGCTTCTCTATCTCCTCCCACTCGTTTATTTCTTCTTTTTCCTTTCTCCATTCTAACATACCCAAGAGCAATGGTGGATTGAATTTCAAACCAATCCAGTTGACTTTGAGTCTCTGCAATGCTTGCTTATACATTGGGGTCCTTTCTAGTGCATCCCTCATTCTGTTAGGAGAATGATACTCCCTGATCTTTAGGCTGTAGGGCAAGGTGTTCCATCTCCTTTGGCAGGCTTGCTAGCTTTCATCCCCTAGCAATCTCCAAGTGTCCTCAAAATGAGTGACTGCTTGCTCTTGTGTAGCTAGGTATCTTGGTGCAAGCTGGGGATCATTGGCAATGAGGTTGTGGGTGCTAATGACAACCATGGAGTTGGCCTGTTCTGCTTTGATGAAAAGAGGTTCTGTTTCTTCTCTTTCCAATACCATTTTTACTTCTGTAGCCTTGGCCTCCTCATGATTCATCCATGATGCCAAGGCCATCAGTTGTAAGTCCCCTAGCTTTGGATTAGGGTCCCACACATTCAAATATGTTAGGGCCAAGTTATGTAGGTAGAATTCAGATATCTTGGCCCTGTCCTCCAGGGTGCTTTGGTCACAGAGGTCAATGAACTGCATATAGTCTTGGAAAGGCATAATTCCTCGTTGTGCAAGGGTTTTTATCTGAAACTGTAGCCATTTCTCTTTGAGGTATAAAGCATATGATTTTGCTGGCATCTGACATTGGAGTGCCTCCATGGAGAGACTTGCCATAGTTTCTAATTGGCTCTCCTTCTCCTGTAGTTGCCTCTTTAGCCATGTGTTCTTAGCCTCTAGTTGAGATTTCATCATTCTTTCCTTGTCTCTTATTCTACTCAACTCTTTGCGCATTTCTAACAACTTTTCTTCCATATGGCCTACATCCTCTACATTTTTTGATTTAGAAATTTGCATCCAACGATGTTTCCTTTCTCTCTCCTTTTCAAGTTCAAAGAATAGAGGGATGGAAAATTTTTGTGGTATCACTCTGCCCCCCTCAATGAATCTGTAATAGGAGCTAAGGTTTGGCTGTGGGCTAGGTTCCTTCAGCTCCTGGGACTCTCCCTTTACTGTTTCTTGAGTATTTTCTACCTCTTTTCCTTCCCTTTTCCCTTGCAGTCCTTCCTTATCTTGTTTCTATGTTCCTGTAGTTTTGATAGGGTTTCCTATAGGATTGTCTTTGCTTCCTGTAGGCCTGTTTGTGTTTTTTGTAGGAGACCTTTCCCTTTTTGAAAAGGGGTCAAAGGTTATTTAACTTGTTTTTTCTGAGGTTGACCTGGTGACAAACCTCCTAACATAGGTGATTGGTGACCTTGGGGAAGCTTGTTGTGATGTGCCTTCTTCACCTCTCTTTCCTAGAGGGACTAACTTCTCTTGTTCTTTTAGTGAGTCCTCTATGATAATGGGAATATTGGTAGGGGTTTGAGGTCTCCCTTGTTTTATCCTGGTGATATTTCTTGTTCTAAAGTATAGGGGAGTCTGCCTATACCTATTTTCTCTTGATTTGATAGGTGTACTTAGAGCAGTTAAGACAACTGCTGCCTCCTTTTCTGTGGGCTCCAGAGACATCCTTGGAGATTCCTCTTCTTCCTTGTTTTATCCTGGTGCTCTTTCTTGTTCTGAAGTATAGGGGATTCTGCCTCTGCCTCTTTCCTCTTGATTTGATAGGTGTACTTAGAGCAGTTAAGACAACTAATGCCTCCTTTTCTGTGGGCTCTGGAGACATCCTTGGAGATTCCTCTTCTTCCTTGCTTTGTATTTCAGGACTTGGTTCATCCTTTTGTGCTTCATCCTTTGTATCATCTATTTCTGCCTCCTCTTATTTAGGCTCTTCTTCCTCTTCTTCAAGCTCTTCTCCCTCTTCTTCATCACTAGAAGTAGGGTCTCTTTCATACTCAATGGCTTGAATTTCATCTTCTTCATTCATGTCTGCAAATGTTGACCACATAATAGGGATTCTCAAGTTGTTTAGGGCATCTTCTAGTATGAGTTTGATCAATCCATGATGTGCCAGCTGCTGATGCTTTCCTTCTTGTACTTTGATGCTCATGTCTATCATTGATTGTAACAAAAATTAAGGCACACTAAGTCTTCTATGAGGAGGTAACTCTTCTCCAAATCTCAGCTCATGGAGGAGTCTAAACTGGTACCTGTAGACTATACTGAGTCTACCCTCACAAGAAATATACTTGATGATGTGATAACTTACTTCATTCCAAGGATATGGAATGCTTGCCCTTCTAATCCCATTTTTATCTTCAATTGGTTCTTCTCCTTCCAAGAAAAAACTCTTCTTGGCAAGAGTGCTGCTAGTTTTGTCCTCTTTTCTCCATTTCAACCCTAGAGGAAGTGTAGTGATCCTGCTAATGCTCTCAGGGGTAATTGTTACTGACAAACCCCTCACTACAGCAGTGGAACTGGCTCTAGCTAGAGGTATGAGTGACATTGCAAATTCCCTAGCTATATCATCATCATATCCCCTAAGTAGCTCGAAGAATCCCAACCATTGATGCCTTGTAAATATTTCTACCACAGGAGGATGTTGGTGTATTCTGGTTGTTCTGGTGGGCTCCCTTTTGTTGAAACCCCCTATCATCTTTTCTCTCTATCAATTTGTTTGTATGAGGTTTGTGTGGCTATAGCTTAAGATCTTCTCTAGGTGATGAGGGTTTAGAGTTTACTCTACACAATCTTCCACAAAATTCTGTCTATCTCTATGCACACTGTAAATACTTAAAAGAAATGACAATTTCTTTCCTTTTCCTCTTTACAAATGAAATCACAGAGGATATGGCACCTAACTTTCTCTGCAATGCTTTGGTGATGAGAATTCTTGAATTGTTGGCCCTAGGCACCCACTTACATCATTTTTGACAATCCTCCCTATTTCCTGTAGTTTTCATGTATTTCCTGTAGGTGCTCACTGTTTCCTGTAGTTTCTCTATGTTTCCTGTAGGTGGGTCGAGACTAAATTTTCCTTTCGATGACTCCTCGAGGTTATCTCAGCTCTCAAAATCTCAAAATGAATAATACTTTGCATGAAAGTCAAGGAATAATTCTATTTATGGTTGATTTCGTTGATTGATGTGCTGGCTGGCTGAGTACTCATTTATCCTTTTGGATCGTTGGTCCCACTACTAGTTAACATGCCACCCTTCCTCGTAATCATCACCCACTTCTGTTCACCGTAACTTGACCACCTTTCTGATTTATTCCCCTTGATGTGACCTTGCCACATGTCCAGTTGACTAACACTTTAATTTTTGTTATCGGACTGAAGGTGGCCAAGTTAACTAGACACCTTCGCTTGTAAAATCAACTTTCTACATATTCCTACAATTTTAATCATATTTGTACTTATGAGGGAGTATGGATGAGGTGACATACATGTTGGTCCTTTTCCTTGTTGATGCATGCTGGAGAATGGTACTGCTGTGTTGCTCATGACTCAAGTACATCTTCTCGACTACTTTTTTGTTGATTTCATTTTGTCGATGGGTTGTCTTCTTGTTGATGTCTAGGTGTTGGCTTCCTCTGTTGCTGTTGAGCTCTGAAGAAGTTTCGTCGTGCCTGCAGTTGTGCTTCTCCTCTTTCAATCATGGTGTTGATGGTTAGGCCTGGAGCTTGCTTCTACTTCAAAATGGGATGCTACAGGGTTTCTAGGAGATCTTCCCTGACCCCCCTAAGAAATACTAGCTTAAGCAATTCAGGATCAAGGGTTCACTTGGCCCTTTTGTAGCTGAGTTGGAATATTTCCTCATAATCTTCTAAAGATTCATCATGTCCCAAGGTCATCCTAAAAATTTCCTCTTTGGTATCTTTAGACTTGCAGTAGTCCCTATACTTGTTGTTGAAGGCTTGTTGCATCTGAGCCCAAGTGCTGATACTATCCCCAGGTAAACCCATGAACCAACGCAGGGCTGCATATTTGAGAGTGGATGGGAATAATTTCAACTTCTGATGATTAGAGGTGTAATCATAAGTTCTGCATATGACAACAAACTTAAACAAAAAAGTATCCGAGTTTTCTGAGGTCAAGCCATGGAAGCGAGGAAGAGTAGAGGAGCTTGTGTTTTTCATCTTAGCATCTCCATTAGTTTCTCTGATGGGAAAAGAACCCTCAGCTCTATCTCTGTCTCCCCTTTCATTTCTATTTTCAACCATGGTGTAAGTTGGTGGAATGGTCTCTTCTTCTTCCCCGATAGGCTCTTAAAAAATTTTAGGCTATTTTCCTAATGGGTCCTCTAGCTCACAACAATCGAAGAAGAGGGAAGGTTGGCTGTTTGATGTGGTGCGGGTATTTGGAATTTTTTTTCCTAATTTGTCTCTACTCCTAAGAGGCATGAAAGGAGTTTGTTTTTTCGTTTTGTTTTTTATTAGGTTTTTCTTTTGTTTTTGAACTCCTTGCAGAATGGAAAGAAAGAAAAACGAAATCGCAACTACTTGCTGAATGGAACTATTTTCAGAATGGAAAGAAAACAAAACTAAATTGCAACTACTTTCTGAATGGAACTATTTGCAGAATGAGAAAGAAATAAGGAAAGAAAGAAAGAAAGTAGAAATCACACCTACTTAGACACCTCCCTGGCAATGGCACCAAAAAGTGATAAGCACCAGTATTGCATCAAGAATGTTGAAACTCTTGGGACTACCAACTTTACTTCATCAACCTAGGGTTCGTACAAACTTGGAGGTGACAGTGTTGTATACACAAATAGATGTAATGATCTACTCTTGTCACTATTCAACTGGGGTGATAGAACACTAGGGTTTCTCAAAGCAATCTTTTATTGAATAGAAGAAGTCTCACTACCAACTGGAGGAGGAAGAATTATCCTTGATGCAAGAAAATAAATGCGTCCTATTTTAAGGAATGAAACACTGAATTGGAAGATGCTTGTAAAGTGACATGAAATCCCTTATCTACTCATTAACACATTTCGCTTGCAAAAGAAGCCTAGCTTAACCCTATTTATCACATGTGATGATCTAAACTAACTGAGAAAGTAATTTGATCTAGGGAGTATTATAACAGCTGCATAAATGTGCTAATTAAGAAATGGAAAAAACTCTTTTTCTTTATGTTTTCATTTTATCAATGCAAATGCTAATCTTCACTTGTTCTTTGGCAGGGGAGACATGTATGGAGGGAGAGGGTTAGAATGATATTAATTGCATGGAGGTCAATTAGAGGCCTAATTCTAGCTTCAATGATGATTTTTCTAAATTCAGGCTCAAAACAGGCTGCCACAAGATTTCCTACAGGAAAACTATAGGATGTTCTAGTTCTCCTACATGATCCCCTGTTTTACTACAGGAAATAGGCCGTTAGATTAGGAAGTGGTTTAGAAGGTGGAATGAAGCATGGGAAAGGTAGATAATGGGAGAATAAGGCATGGAGGGGGTGAACACTATCTAGAGCTCAATCAAGTGCTTCAAGATGGTTGGATTTGCTCAATGGAAATGATAATTTTTGCTTATAAAACAAGAATCGGGATTGAGATTTTGGTGGACTTTGGCAACATGGGTGGATAAGTTTTGGATGAGGCAAATGAGATGAGGTCTCCCTGCAATGTATAAGATCCTACAACAGCACACATTCTTGTTTGCATCTATGCACAAATTCATCTATACACGGGAAAGATTTATTAAATGGAAGAAAGAAGAGTTATTACCATCTAATGGCTAAGTTCATGAATGGAAGTGCTTTGAAACCAATGCAAAACTTAAGAGATCAAAAATGAAAATTGAAAGTCATCCTAAGAAACTTAAAGACAATGGCATACTCATGAAGAAACCCTAGATTATGCAGCAAAGCAAGAACTCTATTTTTGGGCTGCATGAAAGTATCCCTCAAGTCATGATCCCCAAAGGGAGATGAGGTGAAAGCCACTATCACCAACTCTTCTAGAATGTATTCTATCACCATGATACCACTGATCTAACTATCCACAAATGGAAGCAAACTAATTAATCATACCACTACTCGCAAATTAACAACACCAAACATTAGGGGATTTTTGAGGTCTAAAATGGGCCTCCTAAGGAAATTATAAAATAATAGTGGAAATAATAAAACAAGATTAGATTACATCATCAAATTTTAAAGGGAAAAAGACAAAATTAATTTTTCAACTCGTATTTTCAACTTATCTCCATATAGGGTTAGTCAAATTTCGAGTGGAAACACTTGTTGGATGCATAATTTGATTCCTCATCTAAGGAGTACCCATGTTGCATACTTTCGATGGAACCTGCTACATGAAAAATGAGAAATACATGAAAAACGTGATTCAACTTCCTCCACTTCTTCAGTGATATGGGCTTCTTCTCTTCCTCTTTTGTTATTGTCCTTCTTGATCTTAGGACAATCTCTTTTGTAGTGCCCATATTCTTGACACCCATAGCATTGAATCTTAGACATGTCCCTTTTCTTTTTCCAAGAACCTGACTTTCCAAATTTTCCCTTTCTTCTTTTCATTGTAGCATAAGCTTGACTTTTCTCACCTACTCCACCATCAGATTTGGCCTTTAGACTAGATTCTTCAATCTTGCACAATGACCGTAGATATTGGAATGGAGTAGCTTCTTTCTTCCCATAAATACTTGAAGTAAAGTTACCCCACTCCTTTGGTAGTGCATTTAATACAACTATAGTCATTTATCTATCAGACATGACTTCTCCTAGATCTTGTAGTTGATTCCGAATTTCAGATATCCTCATAAAGTATGAGGCTATTCCATCTTATTTCGACATCTTTAGCTTGTAGAGTTCTTGCCTTAATGAGATGACTTCTCTTGCAGTGCTTATGAAATACAACTCTACAAGTTTGTCATATATTTCCTTTGAAGTTTAAAGTTTGGATACATATGGCATGAGGGGATCCATGATATATTCTATGAGAATCCTTTGAGCCCTAACTTCCCCTTTCATATACTTTGCAAGAGCTTGAGCATCCTCCTTTCTTGGTTTAGCGATAGATCCTTTGACATGTTCCATAACCTCCTTTTCAATGAGATTCAGATCTGTCCTTTTCTTCCATGCAAGATAATTTGAAGCCCCAACCAATTTGTTGCTTCCCTTGCAAAAAGACATTTTGACAGATCCAAATACTTACTTTATAGGATGCTCCTTCTCATTGTTTCTTCTTTGATGTTGATGATGATATAGAGAGTAGAAAACTTCTCCTTGATGAAGATAGTTTTATTCAAGAGTGATCCTTGATCCCACAGAGAGCAAGACCTCTTTGGATCCTTTGATGAACATCAATGATGACTTCTTGGTGATATATTCAATGGTAAGTACCTCGATTCGTAGATCTCTTCAACTATGCCTTCTTTTCTTGATGATGGTCCCAAGACTTCTTTGTAGACTCCTTCTTCGATCTAGGGTTAAAATGCTTCCTTTGTAGATCTTGTTTTGAAGATGATCTTTTCTTTGATGCCTTTCTTGATATTTGATCCTTGAGTGTCCCTTG
This sequence comes from Pinus tabuliformis, assembly GCA_031772625.1. Lineage (NCBI taxonomy): Eukaryota > Viridiplantae > Streptophyta > Pinopsida > Pinales > Pinaceae > Pinus > Pinus tabuliformis. The sequence continues at coordinate 380,037,570 of CM062820.1, read as the reverse complement.
ATAAGATGTCCTTCCTTGACTTTGTTACCACAGCTCAAATAACATGTTGAGAAATCTAGGGCATAGAGATTAAGTGATTTCTTTTCTATTAGTAACTTCTTGTGAGTGTTTTTTACTTCTTTAGATTAGGATCTTCTTTTACTTAGGTTATTAGTGTTCTTCTTCATCAAACAAATACCAACGCATAAACCGTAAAGAGACAAGGGACATAGAATATAGGCTATCAGCAAGGGCCAAAACCTCTCACTCTTTGAGAGGAAAACCCAAACAAATTATTTTTCTTATAGAGATTCCAATTGACGAATACCAAGACCAAGACCCTTGACCTATTTGCTTCTCCAAGACCAAAACACAAGTTCCCTTCCATTGCTCTCTTTGTGCTCAAGTCAATACTATTCAAACTTCTGCTTCTTCCTTTTTTTCGGCTACCCTTCAATCTCGACTTCCTTTTGCTTCAGACCTGCACTGTATTTTGGCCTTAATTGCAACACATACGGTGATTTAACCTCATCATCTCCTTCGATTGGAATGGAAGGCTTTCTTCTTCAAATCAAATTTATTGAATTCTCCTTGATTAGGCCTTTAGCACAATAAGGAGATCTTCTTCCCTTTTTCTACAACAGTAACCCTCTCCTTTCCTCTCACATGTGCAGATTAGCCCTGTTACCCACCATTTTGTGGGTGATATTCATAGGAGTTTTTTTTTCTCCAAGATGGTCCTCAGCCGGCATCTAACATCCCCTTGCATCCACCAGTTAGCTCATTGTGCCATTTCTTCACCACCTCAACCAACCATGTGGTCACTCACCGATCTTCCATGATCGTATGTTTGAAGGTGGGCCTCCTGAACCTAAAGGTATGCCTTGTCAGTTGGTAATTGAGCATTGTAGTTCGCTTATCATGGACACTTCTGGGCATGGATTAATGGGGGGATTCAGCGGAAAGAATGGGTCAGGTCTGTTCCCTTGTCCCTTAGACCCCTTTTGGATATTAACCTTTCATTCTTGTCCGGTGAAATCTCTTTTATTGACTGTTTGGCTTTAGGGATGATATTTCATGGGAAACACTGATTTTGGTTGCGTGGTCCCGCTCCCTTATTCGCTTATATTACCCCCTTTCCACTCATTATTACTCTGTTAATCATTTCTACCGCCTAGGTACATATTCCTCCATTGGTTCCACATAGGGTTAGCTCGTCCCTTCCCCCTGCCCACACGTTGGGTCAGGCTTGGAATGATGCCCCAGAGATTGATGCAGCTAAAAGGAAAGATAAAAACATATCTGGCCACATTCAATAGGAAAATTTACCACAAAATGCAAAAAATGGCAGGGACAAACACATTTAGCATGTTGGAAAAAGCCAATACATGAGCTCTACCCCATCATCATGGTCGTCACCCTGGATCCTACAGGTTCTATGAACCTCCTTCATCGTATATGAGCCCATAATTGTCCCAACTCTTGGTAAGAAATGAATCGCCCCACCTTAAAAGGGGGTATTCACTGCTATATCTTATGCATCACGATCTTACCCCTTGAGTCTCGAGCAGTTAATCAAATATAATCATAAAAAGGTAGAAGGCATATAAAGAAGGGTGAAAAAGTCAAGGTCGATGCACCTAATGTACCACGATTTCTCCCCCTATACATTATAAACCCAAGTGTGGCCTTCCCTCTTATTAGCTACCCTTGTACCCCAGCATTTGACCCAGAGCTGCCCCTTCTCATCCCCTACTTCATTTACCTATCTATCACATGCCACCACCTTTTTAATGATGTACCTTGACTATATTATTCACTTTAGAAGTAGAAACCACCTAATCGGATTATTGGTTAACCCCATTTCAAGTTTAGGAGACACTAGCACATACCAAAGCCCATTATGGAAGGGTAGGACATTATGAAGTCCCCACCTATGGTCCATGATTGGTAAGCTCATTTACTCGATTTCCTTAATGACTTGTTGTACTTGAAGGCTAGGGGACACATTGGATCTTAAGCAGGATTGCAGATGGTTTCCATTTTGGGTTTGGTCTCCCTATACGGGGTCCTAATCCTCTAGAGGGATACATTGGCACATGTAGGGTGTGCGTTGAGAGCCATGGGCCTCCACAACAACATAAATCACTCCATGGATCCCCATATCCATTCAAATATTGCTCAAGGTTCACTCATTGGATGAGGAAGTTTCACCTGATCCATGATGCCACGCTGGCCCCATACTTGCACCATACACTTGGTGGATGATCCAGTTCTTGCACGAGGATGTGGCATTACCTACACCATCATCCTAGACCTAGCATGCAATCTACAAGCACCTTTGATTTGTTTGGAGACCCATGAGGACACTTGTGTGCACCCACATCTCATTTGGAGCACCACAGGTTATTACAAGGGGCCAATCCCTTGTCCATTTCTTTTGAGGGCCCTACTCTTCATTGTGGCACCCATGGACCTCATTAGGCCCTACTCTTCATTGTGGCACCCATGGACACTAATAGTTTGTGATATAAAATTTTTATTGTAGCATGAAAATATTATGATAGATAGGTTGATGTCGTGAATGATGATGATTGAAGAGGCTTCTCATCCAAAGGGAGAAACTCTTCATGAGACTTGAAAAAAAAGACACTTGACTATTGAAGGAAGGATTCTGGACATGAATAACCATCTGATGTTGTTGAAGAAGTTTTAACAAGTTATGATTTGTGCAGAGAAGGTTTCTCCTAGTCCAAGACTCAACCGCTGGGAGAAAGGCTTAAGGGTGTCGATATAAACCTCCCAAGTGCACAAAAGAGGCTCTATGGGTGTGGTTGAACATGTAGGATACAAAAACTAAAATCTTATGCACAAGGCCAGAAGCACACTAGGATTATGACAAAGCTACAAACATGGAGCAAATGATGGAAAGTTCTATGGGCATAAAACATTGTATGGTTTGAAGCAAGCTCCTTGAGCCTGGCATGTACACATTGACAAGCTAATTGAAGAAGCCTGGAAGTAGTTCCAATCTGAACCTCTAATTTGGTCCAAGGTATGCCTTTGATTTTGATTTTATAAGTTGATGTTCTATTTTTGATAGGTAGTGAGCCTCTGATGATTGAGTGTAAGAGGGAGTTTCCCTCTGAGTTCAAGATGAAATATTATGAGATATGCCCCCAAAGATATGAGTCTGGATGGATACACTAATGTTGATCGGGCTGGAAAGTATTATTGACATAAAGAGAACATATGGGTGTTCCTTTAGCTTGGGATCTGCCATGTCATTTTTATGAGCATGAAATAGAAGTTTGTAGCTTTAAGCATGACTGAGGTTGAGTAAATGGTTATTAGCATGACTAGTTGTGGGGTAGTTTGGTTTAGGAATCTATTTGGAGAGTTGTTTGAGAAAGTTCTGGTTGTGACAATGATATATTGTGGCAATAAAAGGTGAGATATGATTGGTGGAAAATCCCATTTATTGTTGGGATTGAGATATCTCCTTGTGTTGAGACAATGTTTTTGTATGAGACAATCTTAGGCTTGTGGTTGCCGCCTCCATGAGAATGGGAATGAATAAGGTATCATTTTGTGACATTTATTTATTCTAACATAATATTTGAATTGATTTCCTACATGAACATGAAAACATAGGATTATTGCTCTTGATAACATATGAGGTAGTGTGATTGAACTCTTCAGTGATTTGGTTAAGCTGGTACCAGATATGAGCACATTGATATGTTTTTGTTCTATAGAGAGCAGGGTTGATCGAGGACACTAAGCTAACTCTTCCCCCTTATCTAAGCTCCTAGGGTTAGGAATTGAGATGTAGGGCTCCTGGGGTTGAGGGATCTCTGGACAATAGGGTATCACCCCTATCTGCCACCCATAGGGTGGAAGATGTTTCTCCCCTATCTTGGTCTATGCAGAGTATACCCCTGGTGGCATCTGCCTATACCACCCATCTCGTTAATGGGTGTTGGTTGCTTGAGTTAGACACAATCCTTACTACTTATGGTAAGTGGAATCTCGCTCAAGATAGAGATGCAGGTGTTCTACCACTGATCTTGAGGGTCAAGTTGGGAAGATCAACATATAATAGTATAGGCACGAGCCTTACCATTTATGGTAAGTGGTATCCCTCCTATTATTGCCAGGCACTGGGATAGGTGCGATACTTACCTCATAAGTGGCATCCCTCCTATTGTCTATGGTTTCCCAGGTCGTAGCATTGGACTCCCCACTGTTATAGATTATCAAGTAGAAACATTGGCTTCCCACTGGCAATGATTCTGTGTGGTAGAAGTGGCTCCTCGGTGGATAGAAGGTGGTAGATTGGGCTTCCCCCTAATGTCAAATTCTTCTTCTTTTATATTTGAGAGTGTTAAGAATATGAGAAAATCCACAGAGATAATTAACAGAGTAGAATAAATAGGTATAGGAAAATGAGCATAGATGAGAACAAATGGGCACATGAGCAAAGATGAGACGAGATATGTGGTGATGACATTTGATGATGACAAGATATTTATGATAAGACATATGTTGCAGAGGGTAACTTATCCTTAGCTGAGAGGGAGTGTTAATATTTTGCAACTCATGGACAAATTCCCTCCTTTGGACAATCTTCCTCATCAATAAAGATCCCCCTAGCCCTTGGAAGAGTTTAATTTGGTTAAGGAAAAATATATTTTAATATGGAAACCCACATGTGCACAAAAAGGACAGGTCGACCCAAAAGGAAATTGGACACCCTTGGATGGCTATAAATACAAGTCAAGTGACCATCATTTGGAGATCATCAATATTTCTTGTTTCTTTGTTTGGGCTCGCACAGGCCTGAGATTGGTTCATGGAAGTTGGTTCACACAGGTTCGAAATTACAGGGTCTACAACTTGCATGTGTGATTAGGGTTTTTGGTTCTCAATCACAGGGATGCTACAAGATGTTTTTTATTGCAATCACAGGTACAAAACCTATGAGTGCGATTGGAGGGTTTCACAATGTACAAATATCTCTTTCTGTGAGTTGGAACCTAGGGTTTGATTTTGACAATTGACCATAGTTGACCATAGATTTTGACAATTGACCACATGTTTCCGAATCAAGGTTTTAATTATTAGCATTGTTGGTTTCATCTCTTGGATGTTGTTTAGTTGATTTTGTCAGATAGTTTTGTGGTTGAAGATATGGATCATTGTACTCTCTCTTTGTTGAAACATTCAATGAAAATCTAATAATAAGACGAATTTGAAAGGGTTTGCCCCCTTGTGGGGTTTTTCCTTGGTCTCCAACCAATCTTGGTGTCTCTATGTGTGAATGTTTTTCTTCTATTGTTCCTTTATGTTACATGGCATTGTTTATGATATTGTTCTTTCTACATAATTGCATATGTTGTTGAATAATGTTATAATGTTGGGTAAATTCAATGTGTAAATGATGAAATGCAATTATCTAAAGAAAAGAACAATATAGCCTGAAGAAAAATTAACAAGAATCCCATACCTTTAAATCACCACAAGAATAGTTTTACGATGTTCAACAACATGTGAATGAAATTCTTGCCTTGGCCCAAGAGAGCTTCTCAAAATCAAGCTAAAAATATTGAATGCACCATTACAAAAGCATCCATGAAATCCGATAGTGGAAGTGCTAAATTGTCACTTGATCTTTGAAAGGAATGTACAAGCTTTCCTCTTCCAAGGTGCTCAAAGGAGTCCAAAGCGAAAAGTAATTTCTAACTTGCCATGAGGGTTTACTTATACAGAATGGGGTGAATTTTCACCTCCCATGACCTTTCAAATACCCTCATGACTTTTCATTTTCCACATGACTTTTGATTTTCCCTACATATTCTAATTTCTATTTGACTTTTAATTCAAATTCAAATTTTATTTACATATTACATGAAAATAAATAATAATAATAATAATAATTACCTTCATGGCATTAATCTCATAATGGCTAAGGATGAGGATTCAACCCGTATCTCTTGAGTTAGGTGAGCAAGCCATGCTTTGTAATCAACTGCAATGGATATGACTTTGTTGGATATTAGTCTTACAAGATTTCCTCTTCCAAGCAACATTGTAAAAATTATTCACCTTATCTTCATCCTCGTCAATGGTCGAGGTGTATGACCATCTATATTTTACCTGATTATAGTGATTTGTAGCGAGACCCCTCAAATCATATATCTAGAAATTCAATTCACCAAATTTAAAGTGTTCTAGATTGATGGCTTCCACCTTTGCTTCTCTAAAACTTTATACACCAAATGTGCTAATATATATTGGAAAGGCATGCCATGGTGCCTTGATTGCACAAACTAGCATTCTTGTACGCCCTATTGTGACCTAGTATGCAACTTCCTACAAGATCTTCTTATATATAACAAACATATGAAGTTGGTGAGCAGGCCTATAGGCTCCAAATACCCTGATGTACATTGAATTTGTAGGTGTGAACTAATCAACGATATCTAATAAAGTTTAGGTGGTTCTATATAACATACATGGATATTTTGTATCGAAAAGTATGTTATATAAGGGTGAAATGAAGTTTTCAACAATTTGGTGGTACATCCCCCTATAGCCCGTGTCCCACATAATTCTACAGTAGATGTGGACAGGTGGTATGTCTGGAGAAAAGTTCCACATCCATCCTAATGCCTCAAATTGACATGTCACTCATAGGGAATCCAGTAGATACGATTCCATGTAAAATTCAATTTGTTGTCCCTCTAGATTCTTCTGGGCTTGTTTTACATTTTTTGTGATGGAGGCTGCTAGAATTTCTGCCCAATTAAAAATACTCCCATCTTGAGTATAAGTGTACATCATCGGTACCCAATTCTCTTCGAATAATTCTACATATTGTTTGCCATACAATTTGCAATGCATTGCTTCCACCATATGATATGGATTTCTTAGAAATTTGGTCTTGTATATCCCATTAGATTGATGTCAGAACTTACAGGGATCTTTCCACCAAGTCTAAATGATATCCTTGCTTTCTAGAGGAAAATTACAATACCACTTATTTGTTAGGGCACTTGATAGTTTGGTAGCTTATAATACTCAATGATGTGGGGATAAATGTATGCTACTATATCTAAACTATGGAAATATGGAATAGTCATATCATATGTATCTATGTACTTGGTTATCTATTCAATAGTTTCAACACATGGTAGAGTGGCAGGATGTGCTGCTACTTTGTGGAACCAAGAGTTCTTGATAATATGATACACTTCACTATCCTCTTAACCCTTAGGCACCTCCTTTCAAGTAAATTGATTGATAGATATTAGACCAAGTCATTGATATCAATTTTTCTATGAAGCAATCCATATCTACATAGATGGGAATTAAGATTATAGCACTTCAATTGCTCCTCCTTCACTACCTTTTGTAATATCCTTGTCTAGTATTTTTTTTGTGGGCAGAGCCATATCTCCCATTGATGAGGATATGTTGAGGCAGTCCAAGTCGATGGTACCTAAAATCTAAAAAATATTCATTATGACAAGGTGTTAGAACAAAACCAAATAAATAATCACAGTGAGCAGTGCAAGCTAAGGCAAATTAGTGGACTATTACGTGGGTTATGGGAAAAGTATGTGTAGAGGAGAGGTTGCACTACAACATCACATGTTGATATTTGATATGGAACTATGGTGTATAGAGAGGGGTTATGATGCAGGGGCATAATTCAATCCTACATGTTTGTTTTAGAAAAATACAAACTTTACCTGGTGGGAGTTGGTTCCCATAGAATTGGTTAGTTTTTTTTTTATAATTTAGAAATTACATCTTATGGATTTAAATGAAAAAATATTTTGTTGTTGCATTTCATAACTCTGTCATAAAAAAAAAGATATATATATATATATATATATATATATATATATATATATATATATATATATATATATATATATATATATATTCTAACTTGGAAAGAGGAAAAAACAATAGATAAAAATATAGGAAAAATCCAGTGACTTTTGTTCACGATGGATCTAAAATAGTGAAGGTAGTTTTTCCTTTATGTTGAATTAGAAGAAATAAATCACTCTGTGTACTCTGTAATTAGGTGTGGAAATGTGTATTTTTTTCAGTAAAATAATGTGAATGAAAAATTTCCTTTGCACATTCTGAATTGTTGGCGTAAATCTATGTTATTATGTTTATTTTTCGTGTGTTTTTTTAAATAGAGAACTGATTTGTATAGAGGTTGCCTATTTCCTTTATGAGCCAACACTCTTATATATTTAAATAAAACAAAGAAATTGTTATTCTTTACAAAGCCTTGCATGTGATTCAACTTCATCTTTTAGGGTGATCTGTGTTGAGAAAGCTAGGGCATTCAGAGTTAACAATTTCTCTTCTTGGTAATTGCTTGTGATGCACTTTACTTCTTATCTTATAGTCTTTTATTTTTTAGCTTATTAATGTGTTATTTCATCAACGCAATTACCAATATGCATAATAAAATACAAGTGACACAGTATGTAGGCTTCTCAGCTAGGGCCAAAACATCTCACCTCTTGAGAGGAAAACCCGATCAAAATTTTTCTTCTAGATCTTCAATTGATAACAACCAAGACCATGAAACAGACCCTTGACTTTAGTATCCTCCCAAGAACCTTGTCACTAATGTTGATGCTCACCCTATTCCTTTCTCTGACTTTCTTCTCGATGCTTTCCTCAACTTCTTCTAGAGAAAATAGGTCTCTATCCTTCACACTACTCCTTCTTGACTTCCTCTAGAGAATCTCGATCTCTAGGTATTCACTTGTCTCTTCTAGAGAAACTCGGTCTCTAGATATCTATCTTGGACTAGAAGAATCCTTCTCCTTCGCTTGCCCAAAAGAAAATTTGTTGCCCCAGAAGTAACCTATCTTCACACTGCTCAGAAGAAACCCTTCCTTTGCACTACCCAAAAGAACCCTTCTTCATACTACCCCAGACGAAACCTTCTTCACACCGCCCCAAAAGAAACCTTCTTCGCACTTCTTTTCGACCTCTCCTTCGTACTTTTGTTTCACCTCTATTTCCTACTTCTGTTTCACATCTATTTCATACTTCTATTTAGCCCTTTACATCACACTTCTGCTTGTCTAAGGCAAGTTGATTTTCTTGCTTCTAATAGAGGACGAGTGTGACTATTTACACACCTCCACATAGGTCCTTTAGGTAGACATGACTGTTGGAGGTTAGGCTGACTTCTTCTAGCATGTTCCTTCATCATTGTAGGCCGACTTGAAGAGGATAGGTGACAAGTTCTTTTAGGATACTTTACACAGACAATATTTACCTTTTACAAAGTGTAACATGACTTCATTACATGACAATGACTCAAAAATTTTATGACTAGATGACAAATACATCCTAAAGACTCTCAATGGGAGTCTTGAATCAAAAATAAAATCCCTTGCTCATGAAACCCACGAAGAAAGTCAATATAATAATTTTATTTTCCTTCTTTACATCTCATTACATAAAATCATAATTACATGTCATTATGAAGACTAAAACTAGTTACACTTTTCAACACTCCCTCTTAACTAGGGAGGTATTCCTAATGGTACTTGAACTTTCTCAATATGAATAATCTCTCATAAGAATAATTCAAATTTGTAACTCATTTGTATAACATCATATCAACTAACATTGTTACATGGCAAGGCCTTGACTAACAACTCTATCTCTCCACAGGATTAGAGCACAATGCTGGCGACATTGATGATTTATATACACACTCATCATTGTCTCTCTCGGAACATACCCCACCCAGGTTCTCTCAGGATATGTCCCATGAGGATTATTGTTTTCCTGGTATTGTATCTCATCCTCAAAGAGCAACAGATGCGAAATGATTACACAATCCTCCATTCTGTCTTCCTAGGTGAAGACCAAAATGACATGTCTATCTCTCCTTTTCAAACCAGGAGGACATATTCCAATAAAGGAATGTACTCATTACTATCACAAAGGAATGTACCTAAGCTCCCTGCTTAGGAATTTCCAAGTAAGAAACTTCTTTTTAGGCTCCCTCCTAACCAGGGACCTATCATAGCTCCTCATGTGGAGATCCTGAAACATCCAACTACTTGAAGAGCTCCTTCGTTCGATGTCATGAATTTCTTCTTCGTTAAGGAGTCTTCATCTTTGGGAACTTCTACATAGGGAACAGATCATCCATCACTTTTATCCATGAGTTTAGTCATGTCCTTAACTCATCAGAAAGTGATCTATCGGGTTTTTCATCTGGCTTTGCTTCATGTCTTTTTTCTTTCATGCCATATTTTTTGGAGGGAAATTACATCGTTCTATATGGTCCACTTGGAAGTCATCCACATATTTCCCTTTGGCAGTCCTACATAAGCCCATCTAGATATTAGTTCAAAAATAATAAATGAACACTTTAAATCAAAATTACCTTTGTGATGATCTTTCGCCATGACATATTTCTGTAGGTATCAACATCATGCATGCAGATTGACACATCTCCCATTGATATCCATTGTCAAGGGTCTCTATCCTTTTCCGACTTCCATAAGAGCATTTACATATTTCTGTGAAATCTTCTAGTCAAATCTTCTTGGACTTCAGATGTTGAATGCCTTCTACCTTAGTTGCATATTATCATGATATATTCCTATCTTTCACACTTCATTCCCAATAGATTTCAATCAGAGTTCCTTAATTGTATTCAACTTCCTCATGATTCATATGAGAACATAATATGTTGATTTCATCTAGTGTGACATGATTTTCTGCAATGTTTTGGAGGAGGAGATCCTTTCCTCTCTGATCATATTTCCCAAGATGGAAATAGTGATCCATATTATCTACAACAATATGACATGACTTTCATAATAATATATGTAGGAATACATACCTCATCTTCCTTTTAGTCATCAAGACTTCCTGTAGCATCTTCATTTGAATGAAAGAACTTTATCCTGCTTTCTTGTTATGGCATCATACCATCATCCCTTGAATCCCATCATTTGGAATTCATGATGAAACATTTTCTTCCTTTCTAGATCAGCGAATCCTTTGACAAGGATTCCATCAGAGAAACTTGAGGATCTTTCATATCCTCACCTGGTAAATGTTCCTTTATTGAATATGATGATCCCAGTCAATGATGACCTCTACTTCTTTCTATAAGTATTTAATGAGGTTTCCAAGAGCTCCCATTCTTTGTAATCAATAGAATTTGTACTAGACATATTTTCTGCTTCCCATGTCACGAGATCTTACTGCTAATGCTTCTATCACGATGATATTTCTAAGTTGATGCATTCTATCTCATTTGTCTTACAAGGCTCTCTATAACTTTACAAGTTAAAGGTACCTCTTAGTGAAGAAGATCATCTCAGTCATAGTAGAGATCCTTTTGCTTCTTCCTTCTTAAGCTTCTTTGTCACAGGATCTTTCACTTCCTTAGTTGTATAGTCTTCTTCCCCGTCCCTCTTACGTTTAGGACAATATTTTCTATAGTGCCCAAGATTTTGACAACCATAACATCTTTCCTTAGCCATGTTCTTCCTTTTCTTCTTTGGAATACCAAACTTTTCAAATTTTACTTTTTGTCTTATCACTAATTGTTCCCTTCTATCTGATCTTTTGTCACTTTCTTTCTTCATCATGTTTTCCTATGCTTTGGAGAGAGACGATAATTTGATGAATGGGATAGATTTCTCTTCCCTGGTAGATATGAGGTTACCTTATTCATCAGTCAATGCATTCAGAATAATGGAGATCAGTTCGTTATCCTTGTTCATCCTTTGACACCTTCAATTTATGTAGATCAGATTTAAGTGATATGATATTTTCTATTGTTCTTTTAGAGAAAAGTTCTCCCGGCTGATCATATATTTCTTTACATGTATCCAACTCGTTTGCATAGGAAATGAGTTGATTTTTGATAAACTCCTTAATAATCTTTTGAGCCTTGAGATCCCTTTCCATGTAATCAGAAAATGCTTGTTCTTCAGATGGATTGGAGGCCTTTCCATGGACATGATCAATGACTTCATGTACTTTGAGGGCTATGTCTATCCTTATTTTCCATTCAAGGAAGTTTGATACCCCAACTAGCTTTTGGTTCTCCTTGAAACATGAAGTCATTTTTACTAGATTAGATTATATTAAAAAAGGTACTTACTTTTGAAGATCAAATCTTAAACTTGATGAAAAAATTGTTGCTTCTTAGTATGAATCTTTAAGTATATTCTTACTTCGGTGAGGGAAGACTTCCTCCTTTGAGATCTTTGCTTCAATAGAGAGAATATTTCCTTTCGATCTAATCTTCCTTAGATTTGAAGAGCTTCCACTTCCTTGCTGATGTATGATTTCTAGAGTGCTTCTAGGGTTTCGGTCCGATGAAGATCTAGATCTCTGTCTTGGTGTTCTTTGACTTGCTTTGTTCCTTTCTTTGAAGTTTGATTCTCGTGTGTCTACTTGCTTTGATTTCCCCTTCTTGTCTTCAACACCTAATCTCTGATTCCAAGTTGAGAAATCTAGGGCACTTAGAGTTAACAATTTCTCTGCTTGATAATTTCTTGTGATGCACTTTTACTTCTTATCTTATAGTCTTTTCTTCGTTATCTTATTAATGTGTTTTTTCATCAAGACAATTACCAATAGGCATAATAAAATACAAGTGACATAGTATGTAGGCTTCTCATCCAGGGCCAAAAACTCTCATGTCTTGAGAGGAAAACCTGATCAAAATTATTCTTCTATATCCTCAATTGATAAGAACCAAGACCATGACACAAACCCTTGACTTTAGTATCCTCCCAAGAACCTTGTCACTAACCTTGATTCTCTACCTATTCCTTTCTTTGACTTTCTTCTTGATGCTTTCCTTGGCTCCTTCTAGAGAAACTCGGTCTCTATCCTTCACACTGCTCCTTCTTGACTTCCTCTAGAGAATCTCGGTCTGTAGGTATTCATTGGTCTCTTCTAGAGAAACTCGGTCTCTAGATACCTATCTCAGCCTAGATGAATCCTTCTCCTTTGCTTTCCCAGAAGAAACTTTGTTGCCCCAGAAGTAACCTATCTTGACACTGCCCAGAAGAAACCCTTCCTTCGTACTACCCAGTAGAAACCTTCTTCGCAATGCCCTAGAAGGAACCTTGTTTGCATTGCCCCAAAAGAAACCTTCTTTGCACTTCTTTTTGGCCTCTCCTTCACACTTCTAGAGTCACCTCTATTTCGTACTTCTATTTAGCCCTTTACTTCGCATGTATGCTTGTCTAAGGCAAGTTGAGTTACTTGCTTCTAATGGAGGCAAAGTGTGACTATTTATACACCTCTACACATGTCCTATAGGCCGACATGACTGTTGGAGGTTAGGAAAAATTATTCTAGCATGTTCCTTCACTGTTGTAGGTCGGCTTGAAGAGGATACGTGAAAAGTTCTTGGAGGATACTTTACATAGACAAGATTGACCTTTTACAAAGTGTAACATGACTTGCTTACATGACAATGACTCTAACATTTTATGACTAGATGAAAAATACATCCTAAAGACTCTCAATGGGAGTCAAGTCAATATAATGAACCCATGAAGAAAGTCAATATAATAATTTTATTTTTCTTCTTTACATCTCATTACATAAAATCATAATTAAATGTCATTATGAACACTAAATCTAGTTACACTTTTCAACAATCTGATGTTATGTATGTGGGTCTAATTTTCTAAGCCTGCATTATTTTCCCTTGAAGTTGACCAAGGACATTACAAATACGACTGTTAATAATAAATTATTAATGGTTTTTGAAGGTTATATCACACATGACTCAAGGTGTAATGGAAATATAGTGAATGCGTGACGAAACTAATTTACAAGTGCACAACCTTAACATAGTGTTCGTATTGGTGTGATTGCAGACACTATTTATAAATAGCCTTGCATTGGAGGTTAAAAATAATAATTTGATACAAAACATGGTAGAGAGGATTCCATGTCATGTTGGGTTTGCAGACAAGAAATATGCAGTTCTTAAAGGAAGAGTGCTTACTCTTGTAGTGTACTTTTTAGTGAGAAAATAGCGTGCACTAGAGTGGTATCAGGGACACATAAATATTTTTTATTTGGGTTATAATCTATGTTAAATCATGTCCCATAAATCCAACATAGGAGGTTGAGGTGGTCAGAGAGGAATATTAGCGGTGAATGCAACATTAGAAGAGGAAATAAGAAGATTGCAAGCTAGGATGGAGGCCTTTGAAACCAATAGGAAGAAGAATCATGATGTTGGAGATGTTAGTGAATTAGAGGAGGAATCTACAAAAGAAGAGAGGGAAGTTGTTGAGGAAAGTGCAGAGATCAATACTTGGAGCCAATATAAGGCCAAAGCTATAGGTATCTGAATGATAAGGATCTCATTGATTGGATCAATGGAATGGATAAATTCTTCAAGTATGAAGAGATAGAAGATGAGAAAAAGGTGAAATTTTCTATTACCAGGTTAAAGAGACATGTTTTTTTATAGTGGGACAATTTGCAGGCCGAAAGTAAGAGACAAGGAAAAAAATACAAATAACTGGGATTGTTGGGGCCTTCGTTTAATTTTGAAAAGGTTTTGACCAATTTTGGTTGACCGAAGGATGAGAAGGAAGCGGGTGGCAACAACGGTTAGCTTGTGGAAGAGTCAGCTGGACAGCAAGGCAAGAACAGGCAGTTGCACAAGAGTTGCAGCAAGGTGGCAGCAGAAGACAAAGGCAGCCGAGTGGGCGGGAAGGTGAAAGAGCAGCCGAGCGGGAACTGTCAGTTCAGGCGGCAGAAAGGAATATAAAAGCAGAGGGCCAAAAAAGAAGAGGGGTTGGCTAGTGAATGGGATAGTGGGCAAGGATGTTGGAGCTGGCGACAGATATCTGGTTGTGGTAGACGGGTAGTAGGACACAGGAGTCCATGTGAACTGGGCCCTTGAGGTCAAGATCGAACTCATGGATCTGATCCGGGTATTCCTTGTAGTTTCTTGTGGCGAATGCCAAAGACATGTTGTATTGTTTTATTGTTAAGTTAATAGAAAGAAAGCTAGACTGGTTGCAAATCATGATGTGTATGGATCCCCTGGTATGATGAGTTTCTAAAAAATTTAAATGTTCCATCAAATGCATGTATTTAGTAGTTCTTATGTAATTGTTGTTATGATGTATCATTGTTTCGCATGTAATGGATATACCTTTTTATTGGATGATGCCTCAGTTGGTGTTCCCTTGACCCCATGCTGAGCCTTCTTACTTCTGGTCGTGGCACGCCTCGAGTGAGACTCCTTACCTTTTGGGTAAGGTGAAAATGTCGGCGTTGTCCTAGACTACATCGGACCATCGTTGGCCCTCTATGCTCGAACCCAGGGTCTTTTCTCCCTGATGACTCTTTCATGCAAACAAATGGTTTCATTGCCAGGGTCTGAAGGTACGAGAACTTGTTCGGAACATGGTGTCAAGGATATTGAAAAGAGAGATCAAGGATTGGTGGAATCATAAAGTAGATCAGTTTGTAGCATAGCAAGCTGCCCATAGAAATCAACCGATCGATAAGATAAGTGAGGGGATTTTATATGCCAATGGTACCAATGATCAGTATGAAATTTTATGGTGCAATTTTCCCGAAGACCTGTACAATTGGTTAAGAAGGCTAAAGGGGCAGAACCAGTCATGGGGATCGATGATAGTTCACCACAACTAGACTCTGTCAAATATCACACTGCTCTAACAATTGGACAACGATCTGACTGGAGTAGTTGATTTTTGGGTAAAGACTATGGTGGAATGATATATAGTCAAATTTTCTGCGGAGAGTTATCAGTCTTTCTCAAAGACAGAAGCTATATTCAGCTCTGCATTAAGAGGGAGGTTGATGAAGGAAGTCCTGATGTGGATTAAGATGTTTATGGTAGAAGAAGGATTACTGCCCTCACCTACCGCGGGGATGGTAGTGTAAAACCCTAGTACCAAGGGAAGAACGTAGAGGGTGGAATGCTACTAGTTGAGGAATAGAGATGCTGGTGAAGGGATGGATGCAGAGGAGTTGAAGAAAGATAGAGATGTCAGAGCATAGAGGAGAGAACTGCTAGCGGATAAGTGGAAGACAAGAGTGATTAAGGCTCTAGGGAAGAGGAGGATGGGCCCCCACCAACTAGGAGTGGTGATGGGAAAACCTCGAGTCGAGGATGGAGGAGATGAAGACGTTGGGCAGAGCCAGAGCTGTGACGGGAGACATAGGAGTCATAGGAATGAAGAGGGACCTTCCATACAGGTTGCGGAAGGTGGATCACAAGAGTAGAGGCTGAGTGGGCATGGAGAGGAAAGAGAAGAAGACATGGGTGATGCAATGAGGATATTATTTAATGAAGGAGAGCCATCCATTAAGAATTAGCAGCAATATCCCCAAGACACCGATGGCATTTCCCCCGATCTTCCCCTAGAACCTTATTACAATCTAGAGGAATTTGTTATTAGCTTAGCCAAGGCAGTACAGGTACATAGTGCACATGAGAAATACAAAGAAAATTTTAATATTGGGAGCAAAAAAGGAGCCAAAAGTATCAGTAACTTAGGATTGCAGGGATCCCAATAGCCTAGGAACAAAGGGTTCGTGCTATTACCTTGCACCCAAGTCAGTATGGCGGGGTCTTTTACTAGATATCCTGAATTTGCAGGAAGGGGAAACGAGGATGTGGAGCAGCACTGATATCTCTGTGAGGCTATTTGGAGAGCACATCAAACTCCAGACAATGTCAAGACAGTGGAATTCCATACCACGCTAAGGGAGAGGGCTCTGCGTTGGATTATAAAGTGGCCGGAGCAGAACTAGAACCCCACGATAGATGATATCAAGAGAGGATTTGTGCAGAAATTCAAAGTACCACAGACATACCAATAGGAGCTGTGGAAAATTAAGCAAAAGGAGGGTGAGACAGCCTGGGAGCTCATGCAAAGGTTTAAGGATGCCATCGCAAAGTTGAGTTACACCCTGGACCCAAATCACCAGTGGGACTGGTTTATCAAGGCACTCTTGCCCCTAACCAGAACGTCGCTGACGCAACAGAAAATTGGAACCCTCCAAGATGCGTTGGAGCAAGCATCCTGAATAGAGGCCATGGCTAGGTATCCTCATGAATATAGGGGAGGGACGAGCTTGTAAGACCTGTTGATCATGGGTCTCCAGAACCAGATCGCAACGTTAACGGAGAAACTGAAGGATCTTCAGCTGGTACGACTAGCCAGACCCAATGTATGGTGCACCCACTGCATGGTGGAAGGGCACGTTGCGACAGAATGCCCCAGGTTGCGAGGGATTAATCATCCAGGGGGAGTTGTGGGGTCATCAGGGGCCCCACCGACTACAGGAGTTGCGGCTATAGGAGCGCAAGGAGCTTTCCCGGGAAGGAATAGCCAAGAATTTTGCAAAATTTGTAGAGCGTACAGACACCTGCCATGGATGTGCCCAATACTACAAAAATACTCCAACATCCCCAATAACAACTATTGTGAGTTCTGTGCATCTACAACACATCACATTGATCAGTGCAGAGCACTGGATGCTCTAGCAGAATGGCTGAACAGATCTACGTTCATAATTAATGAGTCAAATCAGGGAGGATGAGGAGGAAATGGGCGAGGAGGGAGAGTTGGAGGAAGAGGGCCCATGAGGTGTTACAACTGCAACCAAGAGGGGCATGTTGCCCGGGAATGCCCACTCCCAAGGAGACCTTGGTGCTCACAATGCAGTATTAATACCCACACCACGGAGGATTGTCCGGAACTCATTGCAAAGTGGGAAAAGATGACCAGGCAGAGGGGGGCTAACTTGGTTAATGCCGAACCGCAGACCGATGACGGTCTTCCCTCAACCAATATTAATATAGTCACCTGAGGAGGAAAGAGGATAGGGGAGGATCATAGCACGACGGAACCACCCTTGATTGTTAAAGCAACATCTCCATAGAAGGTATATCAGCCCAAACGCCAAAGGCAGTATTACCATGAGGCAGCTAAGCTGTTCGAGGAGATGACCGAGAAAAGAGACAACCAAAAATGACAAGATCATGTGATTGAGCATGACTAGATGATTGAAGAACGGTTTAAACTATTCCTGAAGATTGTTGAGGATGAAGGCATGTTGAAGGAGTTGCGGAAAAGTCTGAAGGCTGTGGTATCCATAGAAGAAGGGGAAATGGAGCGATCACTCACAAATTTGCTAGAAAAGAACTCCAGAAGAGTGAAACAGAACAAAAGGAGAAGTGGCAAAGAGTTCTGAATTAATGCGCAAGTTGCAGGGTTCCAGATAAGGGACATAATGTTAGACTTGGGATCGGATGTAAACATCCTACCTAGAAAAAAGTGTGAGGCAATGGGGAAGCCACAACTGAAATACTCGCCAATTCAACTAAGGATGGCAAATCAATACTGTATACTTCCCATTGGGAGGTTGGAGAACGTGGAAGTTGATGTAGTGGGGGTGAAGATGCACACTAAATTCAAGGTGATTGACATCATGGGGGATAAGGACCCATACTTGGCACTCCTTGGGATCAATTGGGCCTACGAAAACTATGTTGTCATCGACCTAAAGAAAGAACTAATGATTTTTGAAATAGAAGGATTAAGGGTGTTCCAACCCTTGTACCCCTATCAAGGACCTAAGTTCACAAAGCCGGTAGATGACAGGGATGAACTAGGAATGTTAGACCAACTTTACACACGCACAACGGGAAGAGGGAAGATTATATAAATCCCATGACAGGAGGCTCCGTCAGTTGGAGAAGTATCCAAAGCTCAGAGACCAACTCGGAAGCTGCATGGGATGCATGGCAACAAGGCGGGTATGAACTAAATACTAGATGTTATGTAATGGTAACCTGAGTAAATTGGATAGGATCGGAGATGGGCAACTATCCCAAATATTATGGCCCGGAACAAGTGGACACCTTTCTGAACAGGATAGACCAGGAAATAACGGAGAATCAAAAGATTCCCCTTCTTGATATTTCCCTCATGGTAACACCGGCAAGATGGTGGAAGGCGCACTGCAATGCACTAAGATACTGGATGAGCATCAAGCAAGCCATGAAGGAGAGATTTGCCCAAGAGGAAGATCAGCCACATGATAAGGAAAAGTACCAGGGGGATTCAACTCCCAAGAAGCACATCGAAGATTGCATAAACAAGTGGAAGAGACAGGGAATGTTGAAGGACCAATGGCTACACGCATTTATACATACCCTTGGAACTGTCCGCGAGCTTGGTATGTACAAGAAGAGCTCCATTGGCGGATGGCAGATTGGGATGCTTTGGAGTTACAATTTGTTAGCAACTTTTCATTCATAAGTAACAAAGACACATGACAGAGGCACTCTAGGCGATAAAGCTGGTTCTGCTCACCCCAGAGCCATTGGTTGAAGGAGGGCTCGAAGAAAATTTTCTGCAATATCTGTACGACATGGAGTCACTAGGATATGTGACCTGCGACAAGGTGGAAGTAGAGCCAGAGGAGGATGGGTTGGATGGACTGAGACACCTAACCTTTAGGGAAACGGAAGGAGAGAGGGACATCCAGAAAGGCCCCTCAATAGGAGGTGCCCACCTTCTACCAGTGAAACTAAGGAAACAAAATGTTGGGATGGAGGATAAGCCCAAAATACAATCTGTGGGAGACTATTGGGACGAACAGACCACAAAAGAGATTTTTGACCTACTACAGGAATATCAGGACCTATTCCCAGCCTCAGTAGTAGAGTTGAAGGGGATAAAAGGAAATATAGGGGAAATGAAGATTGTATTAAGACTGGATGCCCGACTGGTAAAGCACAAACCGTACATATTAAACCCAAGGGTGAAGGAGAAAGTTAAGAAAGAGATCGACAAAATGTTAGAAGCAGGAATCATATTTTCGGTAGATGAAGTTGAATGGATAAGCCCGATAGTCATATAGAACAAGAAGGACACAACCGAGATTAGAGTATGTGTTGATTACAGAAGCCTTAACAACGCATGTGTTCATGACCCATTCCCGATGCCTTTCAGTGATGAAGTCCTAGACAATGTGGCAGGGAATGAAGCATATTCATTCACAGATGGATTTTTGGGGTACCACCAAGTTTGAATAGCTGAGGAGGATAAAATAAAAACAACATTCACTACTAAGTGGGGGTCACATGCATACAATGTGATGCCATTCGAACTAAAGAATGCACCAACAGTCTTCTCAAGGATTGTCATAGCTGCATTTCAAGACTATATTCAGAAATTTCTAGAAGTGTACACGGATGATTGGATAGTGTATAGTCTGTTAAAAAAACACACCAGCTTATTAAGAGTAATGTTTGAAAGGTGCAGGCAACTGTAAATTTCTTTAAACCTCAAGAAATGTATCTTCGTAGTCCCATTTGGAACACCACTGGGCCATATCGTCTGCAAGGATGGAGTATGTGTAGACCTAGCAAAGGTTGTGGCAATCGTCCACATGGAACCACTGCGCAACATAAAACAACTAAGATAAACTCTAGGTCACACAGGGTAGTACCGACAATTCATCAGGAACTACGCATCAATCACAACCCCACTGGAAAAATTACTGAAGAAAATGGAGGAGTTCGTTTGGAATGAGGATTGTCAGACAACTCTAAATAAGTTAAAGGAAAGACTGGTAAGCGCACCGATACTCGTATATCCCGATTGGAACAAAATGTTCCATGTGCACATCAACACATCGGGTATAGCGCTAGGAGTGGTCTTAGCGCAGCCAGGGGAGAAGAATATGGACCACCCGGTGTACTATGCTAGCAGAAAGCTGTCAACTGCAGAGAGAAACTACACAAAAACCGAAAGAGAAGCCCTAGCAATGGTTTATTCTCTCCAAAAGTTTAGGCATTATTTATTGGGCGCACCATTCAAATTCTTTACAAACCATTCTGCGCTCAAATACTTGGTAAACAAGCTAGTACTAGAAGGGATAATATGTCAATGGCTGTTGCTGTTCTAGGAATTCACTTTCGAGGTGGTCATAAAACCTGATAGACTGAATGTGGGACCAGACCACCTCTCGCAACTAGAGACAGTGGAGAATGAAGGAGTAGTGGATGATCGGTTTCCCGATGCATACTTATTTAGAATAGAGGCAATCCCAAACAACCTAGAATAGATCGCCACATTATTAACAACGAGTCAGTGCCCAGAAGGATATATGACAGCGCAAAGACGACACTTGGTAGTAAGGGTAGTAGATTACCATCTGATTGCAGGACACCTCTACAAGATGGGCTTAGATCAAACACTAAGGCGATGCATCGTCCAACATGAAATAAATGATGTGCTATTGGAATGCCACGCGGGGGTTGCAGGAGGCCATGTGGGAGGTAAAGCCACTGCAAGAAAGATACTACATGCAGGGCTCTGGAGGCCAACTATTCATAAATATTCTAAAGAATTTGCTAAGACCTACGACGTCTGTCAAAGGGTCAGAAAGCCTTCGTGACGGGATGGGTTGCCCCTACACCCTGTCCACATAGTGCAAATCTTCGATAAATGGGTGGTAGATTTCATTGGACCCATTACGCCATTTGTGAGGCACTCACGAGCAAGATACATAATAACAACAATAGAATACCTCACCTGGTGGGTAGAAGCAACAACAGTCAAAGACTGTATAGCGGAAATCACTGCACAGTTTATTTTCGAGAACATAGTCTCAAGGTTTGGATGCTCAAGGAGCCTCACAAGTGACTAGGGAATGCACTTTCTGAATGAAACCATTGAGACTCTACTAAAGACCTTCATGATTCAGCATAACAAGTGTAGCCCCTATCACCCATAGGCCAATGGTGTAGTGGAAACATTCAACAAAATTCTGGAGAAAGGGCTAACAAAGGTCATGTCGGCCAATACGGATGACTGGGATGAAAGAATACCTGCAACTCTATGGGTGTATAGGACAACAATAAAGAGACTTCATAAGAAAACTTCGTTTCAACTAGTATATGGAAGAGAAGCTGTGGCCCCAACGGAATTTATAATACCAAGTATGTTCATATCTGAAGCCACAGGAATGACAGACAACATAGCCTTGTGGGATAGACTGGGTCAGTTGTTGGAACTTGAAGAAACCCGATTCTTGGCCGAGTTTCATTAGTCAGTGGAGCAGAGAAGGCAAAATTATTAGCATGATAGGCACATCAGGAAGAAGTCTCTTGGAATAGGGGAACAGGTACTCCTATATGACAACAAGTTCCAGAAGTTCCCAGGGAAACTGCAGATGCACTAGTTAGGCCTATTTATAGTCACGAAAATCAAATATTCGGGAGCAGTAAGGCTCACGCAACTGGATGGAGTCCTACTACATGGATGGGTGAATGGTGCATGCCTGAAGCCCTTCCGCAATGCATAATTCAAAAAAAAAACCACTAGGTTCAGTCTAGTCATGTCATAAAAATGAGCGGAAGGACAATAAGGTTGCGGCAAAAATTTTAGCACATTGCAACCCATTTGTGGTCGGGGGGGGGGGGGGGTGGGAAGAAGAGGTAGAGTTAGTAGTCACACATGTAATCCCCATCAACAAGGTACACGTAGGCATGCACTTTTTCCAGACATTATGGTCACATGCTGTACCTTTCCTTTCCGTCCCAATAGTCATTTCCATATTAAGTAACCAATAATGCAACTGTCAAATTAGGAGCTGCAAAATAGTTTCCCATTAAGTACAAAATTAGTTAATAAATAACCCCATCACAGAAAAATAAATACACCATGCAACCCATCAATACTTTCCTAGTCTACATCATGGTTGTCACGTCCAGGTCGGCTGATGGCGGCAAGGTATAGCTAGAACACATGGGAAAGTTGCCGAAGTAATTAGTTGCTAAGGTCCTGTTAGTCAGGAAACGTCGTGTCAAGTCTGGCTACTTAAATTTGTAGGATAATGGAGGGCATTCCAAGACTTCAATCGCAGATAGCAGAAGAATTACAGAGCCGCTTTGAAGAACAGTTGCAAAGACAGAGATGTAGGAAACCTCAGGTGCAGATTGTTTATCACTGGTGAAAGAAGATGGCGAAAGGAATTGTATCCATCCCATAGGAAACATTAGATGAAAGAATTGCAGTGGTCGACAACCTGTATGGCAAATATGACAAGGCAAATTTGGTCAACAATGATTTTACAAACTGTTTCCAGTTCCCAGCCATGAAAAGAGAAGTTTATGTGGAGGATTTCCAGAAGGAGGATGGCACTAAGTCCTCCAGAGTCAGGGAGGAATTTAAAGGGATACAGAGATCAACGTTACTCCATTTGAAGAGTTTACCTGTGTTCGGCACCCAATTCGCCACAATGCAGTGTACCAAACTTTTGGTGAGCAGGATGCATGGAGGATCACTGTGGTTGGACAAGGAGTATCCCATCCATGTGGAGGATATTAGTCGACTAACAGGGCTATTTACGAGAGGGAATGTAGTTAGTTCAACATTCCAGATGGGCGTTAAGACAACCAAGAAGCAGTCTGAGGATAATATCTATGCTAGATATGGGACTGAGCGGGGTGGGAGAGGAGCAAAGCTGGATATAATCAACAAGGTCGACATCAGGTTTTCCTACTACCTCATAGCAGGAAAAACAATGCGTCACTTTACGCAGAACAAATGCACGTTGGACGCCATTTCGGTGGCAGAACATTGTTGTCGGGGAGAGGTACTGAATTGGTCCGCCTTTCTTCTCAATGAGCTATTTGAATCTTGTGAAGATGTGTACAGGCGGGGTACCAGTTTCGTGGTTGGGTACATTTTGATGTCATTGGCAATATGGAAGTGGAGGCCACCAAAGGAGAGGGAATTAGCGACCATCATCGATGGCCAACCAATGGCACTCCCTTACGACCCATGGAGGTCATTGGGAGACCCTAGCACAAAGGAGATAAATGAAATAGCTTTCAAGGATTGGTACGAGTAGAGGCTGGCGACCATAAGGTCGATGGAGAGGATACCAAAGACTCTGCTGGATGAATTCTTAGAAGAGCTCTGGTTCGGGGCCTCACATATGCACACCTACTTGAGGCCACATTGTGTCCACCCAGAGACATTTAATATGAGGCCGTATAGGTTTGTACTAACAACAGAAGCGTTGCACAAAGAGGTGGGATCATGGTTGGGAGTGGCTTGCGAAATCACAGACGGGAAATGAAACTATATTTTTGGAGCCTTTAAGCAATAGGTGCAAGGGGGAGATGTGGCAGAGAGCAGTAGGAAGTAGCCAGGTGATGATGAAATCCAACCAATGGTGCTTCAGATGGAGGAGAATATGTTCGAACTCAGATGAACAATTTCCAGTTTCGAATCAGGTGAGAGCAATTACCTTGCCCAATTTCAGGGCTCTACCATGTTTTCTCCTATTATAACAACCCCGCTGGCCATGAAACTCCCCACCAAAGTAGCCCAGGCTCCCTCCCATCCAATGGTCCCCAAGCCAAAGAAAAAACAAGTTGTCCATAGTCCAGCTGCCAAAAAGCCGAAAACTGTCGCACCAGCCCCGATTGTCGACCTTACTAGCAAGACCGAGCTTTCAGTCTCCGTAGCCCCCATAGTTGAGGAGGTCCCCTCCATTTCCACCACTTTACCTTAGTCACAGGAGTCTTCCCCGCACATAGCCTCCACCTCTGCAACCCTGTCAGAGACCCTCCTGGCAGGCCGGCGAAAGACGACTGTGGAAACGGAAGTTTAGTCAGCCGGGTGGACAAAGGGCACCACTCCTACCAATGGAACACAACCAACATCACTTGCATCACCAACGCTTGGGTTGGACCCACCGCAAGGGGGAAGCCTAGATACTATTCTACAGGAAGTAAGGATTGAACCATACCTGCCACCTTTCCCTATAAAGCTCACAGTAGTCCCAAACCCTAACATCATTCCACCCACTCCACAATTCACTCCACAGTCACAATAAGCTCATTCGCCCGCATCCCACTCTGACAAATCCATCTCCAACAGCCTACCCATCCAACAATAGTTCCCTGAACCCAATACAATGCAGGCCGACACACTCCAGCACTGGTTGTCGGCCCAGTTATTTACATTTATACAGCAAGCAGTGCATAGGGCCGAAAGGATCCATGAGGATCTGGCCAAGGAACATGAACGGAAAGAAAGGTAGAGGCAAGATGTAACAGAAGAGTGTGACCACCTGTGGAAAGCAAATTTAGATTTGCAAGCCCAGGTTGATCAAATCACACAGCGGTTCTGGACATTGTGGCCAGCAATCATTGAAGCAAACACAGAGGCGTCAGCATACATCACGACGTGCACGCTGGTAAAATGTTGCAATCACATCTAGGTGGCATGCTTGAACCTGGTAGCTACCAATAATGACATGAAGAAGAAGCTAGAGATGGTGAGATCTGCACTACCAGACCCAGTGAAGATCTACACAAGAACAGTCGAGGGAAAAATTGCCGAGGGAGAGGCAAAGAAACAAGCCTTAGCAGATGCCCTCACTTATGGCTATGCTCTAATGAACAAGGTCCATGACTAGCCAAGAAGCCTGACGCTGAACAATCACTCGGTCTATTCGATGAGAGAGAAAATACATGCCCTATTTGCTAGCACAAAGGACTTTATAGACCTCGTCCAACTGCAACAGATCAACAATTAGATTGACGCCATTCAAGCCAAAGTTGATCATATTGAGGAGGAGTCCGCAAAGATGAAGAAGGTAATAAGATATCTGCAGCCACAGGTGCAGATATACGTACTGGACCTGAAGGAGGTGTGTGACTCCAGCGGACAACAATGGAGCGACTTGCAAAACCAGCGGCCCACAGAGTTAACATCGAAATCGGTTGAGGCATTCGCTCAACGTGTTGACGTAATCCTTGCCCGATGGGACACTGCCATTCTAAGATACAGAGAGTTCAGGTAGCAGACCACAACCACTGTTATGGCGTTGGAGCCTTAGTTTGGAACGGGGGACCCTCAGAGGTAGGAAAGTGTAGTAGAGACAAATGCCACTTCGCGCGCAATGGCTGAGGCAAAAGAACCACCAGACTAGTCACCAGTAGAACCAACATAGTCAACAGTACAACCGTCACCAATAGAACCAATGGAAATACCAACAGAAACGACCGAGTTCGAAATGAATTGACTTGGGGATGAGTCAAAGGATTGTGGTCGAGGCCTGTTGGGGCCTTTGTTTAATTTTGAAAAGGTTTTGATCAATTTTGGCAGACAAAAGGATGAGAAGGAAGCGGGTGGCAACAACAGTTAGCTTGCGGAAGAGTCGCTTGGATAGCAAGGCAAGAATAGGCAGTTGCGCAAGAGTTGTGGCAAGGTGGCAGTGGAAGACAAAGGAAGTCGAGTGGGCGGGAAGGTGAAAGAGAAGCTGAGTGGGAACTGTCAATCCAGGCGGCAGAAAGGAATATAAAAGCAGAGGGCCAAAAAAGAAGAGGGTTTTACTGGTGAATGGGATAGTGGGCAAGGCTATTGGAGCTGGCGGTAGATATCTGGTTGCGGTAGATGGGTAGTAGGATGCAGGAGTCCATGCGAATTGGGCTCTTGAGGTCAAGATCGAAATCATGGATCTGATCCGGGTATTCCTTGTAGTTTCTTGTGGCAAATTCCATAGACATGTTGTATTGTTTTATTGTTAAGTTAACAGAAATAAAGCTAGAGTGGTTGCAAATCATGATATGTATGGATCCCCTGGTATGATGAGTTTTTAAAAATTTGAATGTTCCATCAAATGAATGTGTTTAGTAGTTTTCATGTAATCATTGTTATGTTGTATTACTGTTTCGTATGTAATGGATATACTTTTGTTATTGGATGATGCCTCGGTTGGTGTTCCCTTGAACCCATGCTGAGCCTTTCTTACTTTCGGTCGCGGCATGCCTTGGGTGAGACTCCTTACCCTTTGGGTAAGGTGAAAATTCCAGCGTTTTCCTAGACTACACCAGACCATTGTTGGCCCTTTGTGCCCAAACCCAGGGTCTTTTCTCCCTGATGACTCTTTCGTGCCAACAAGGATAGAATGGTGGCTAAGCTAAGAGGCACGTTTTTGCCTAAAGATTATCAAATTTTGTTGTATAGATAAATGCAAAATATTAGACATATATTAATGAATGTTAAAGAATACACAGAGGAATTCTACAATATTAATATGAGAGTATGGTATGTGGATGAGACTGCAGAGATGATAACAAGATATGTGAATGGCCTTAGATTGGACATTAAGGATGAAATTAGCGTGTTCTCCCCTAATATCTTTAATGAGGCTTATCAATTTTCCTTAAAGACAGAATATAAATTGATGAGGAAACATAGTGGAAAAGGAAGGACAACAAATGAATGATAGAAGTAAGTTCACAAGAAAGAAGGATGGAAATGGTAGCTCAAGTCAATAGGGACACTCAGAAGGTGACTCCGCAGGAAGAATACCTCCTTCTAGAGGAAGAGGTCGAGGAAGAGGAAGAGAGGCTTCCTAGTGGTGTTTCAAATGTGGTAAATTGGGCCACGAGTCATTTGAATGCTTTGAAAACAAAGATTCATGTCAGAAAAGTGCTTGTGTTGCTCAAGCAGAAGAAGGGGAAGTAAGTGCACCCGCAGTTGAAAATGTGCCTAAAACAAGCGATTCCTTATTGTTGAAATCATCAAAGGAGGTCAATGAACCAACATAAAGGAAGGTTTTTCTTCGAATGGTATGAAAAGTAAAAGGTAAGTGTTGCAAGGTATCCATTGATAGTGGGAGCACTAATAATTTAGTATTTATAGAGGTGGTAGATAAATTGGAATTGAAGAATATCAAACACCTAGTGCCATATAAGGCCTCTTGGCTACAAAAAGGCCATCAACTGTTAGTCAATAAACAATGTGAGGTATAGCTGCAGATTGGTAACTATAAGGATAAGGTGACGTGTGATGTGATGCCTATGGATATGTGCCACATGTTGAATTTCCATGAACTTGGTGCTAAGATAGAATCTTAAAATCAGTGACGCTACCAAACAAAGAATCTCAACAAAGCTACTTTGCACAACGAAATATAAACAACAGTAAATCTATTAGTGCACAAAATATAGAATTTTTTTTATAATTTTTAACACAACTTTGTTATATTAATAAAAATGAATAATAAAATAGTCTAGGGCTCCCATACTAGGGATAATGGCCCTCATAATCCACTAGTACAAGAATACAAAATTAGGGCTTGGTGTTAATCCATCGACAACCAATCTACTTTCAACAAGATACTATGACCATCTAGCTATAGCGTGCTCTCTCAGCTCCTCTTGTTCATACCCTATACCTGCTCGTTCCTTCAGCTCCCTATTTGCAGCACTACCTCTATAAAAAATCCAAGACCATTTGGCCACTGAATCTCAGCTCTCAAACTTTCTCATTATTTGTGCCTTAGTCCATCAAGGGCACAACACATCGAGACTCTTGTCGATTTGTTCATAACTTAGTTTGTGAACAACTCTCAATCTTCCCACTACTTCTCCTCAACTACTCAAGGACTTCAACCCACTATGGTCTTGTTGTGCTTCTCTAATGAAGACCAACATAGGGCATAGAGGGTTGCCACCTATCACTACAATATGTCCATCTCCCACAATGAACATGGGCTAGGAGGACTTCCCATCATCTGTTGTAGATGTCCTTCTCCACACATAAGTCCCAGGCTACTCAAATTGATCCTGGCTTATTAGACCCTTGAGCTCAACTTCTACCACTCTAGCAACCATCTACGTCCATGAAGATGGTGCACACTAGGCTCCAAATTGGACATTATCACATTGTCCTCCAACATACCATAAATGACCAATCCATGTCCACACTTGGTCCACTCTCACACTAACCCCCAATAGACCACAAGTGACCACTTGTTGTAGAATCTACTCCTAGTTAGGGCATCCAACACCTATGGAGACCCTTCCACATGGCTGCTAATAGAATCCTCCAATCAATCCTCTTCTAGGACACCCATCCACCTGCAAACACATCAACAAGAAGAGACAACATACCTTGTTTTTTCTCTCCTTGTCCTTGGCATTTGTGCACATTCACTGAGTACTGGCACACCTAGTTAGGGCATACAACAACCCTAATTCATGGTTGCACATACTCCAACAGGCCCACTCTTCTCCTATGAAATATCTACGTTGATCCTTCTACTATCACTGCCTATTGTGAGGGCACCTCCTAGGCCTCTCGACCTTCTCCTTAAGGAGACACAACCTCTGCAATACTTCAGATCCCTGCGGCCATGTTTTAGAGACAAATCAACCCTTAAATGTGCACCCAAACAACCTTCCTTCACCTCCAAAACCTTCGCTCCTCCTTGCTTGAGATCTGCCCTTCCTTGCTACTCCAAATGTCATGCTAAGGTGTTGTTCTAGCCACCTTTTGACTGTAGACCAACCCTAATCTAGGGCATGATCCTACCTGTAGCTTTATTTAGGTCATCGACCTCATTTCTATGGAGAAACACCTTCAACCCATGCTTCAAGCATCCTATAATGACCCTCAATTTTAGCGGCCAACCTTTCTTCTTCAATTCAGACTTGCACTAGAAACAAACAGTCCCAAAACCCGTGGCTGCTTCAGATCTGCATTAAATTTCAGAAATGATCCTTGATGTGATGGTCCTTGGATGTGTCATAATGCCTCACACAAGTCCTCCTTTTATACCTTTGTGTGGGGATTCAATGAATTCCTTGAAGAGGGCTTGCCAAATTTCATAAGGTCACTAAAACATCAAGCCGACCTTAACTTTGTGCCACAAGCCCACACAATATCTTCAAAAATTCATATATCTTCAATGACAACTCGGAATTGGATGAATCTCACTGTGTTCGAATTGCCTCGTCATCTACTATCATCCTAATCCATCACATGTTGCAATATCATCACGGTTGTGGCCCAAACATCAATGGGTGCAAAAACCCAAGCTTGGGTTTCAAGCCCACAAGGAAACTTGTGGATCTCCTTACCCCAAACCATCAATCCTCAAGGCTTGGATTACCTCCCAAGCTACAAAAATAAACTCTCCCTCTTAGTGGGCGAGGTACTTCCAAAATTAGGAAGTAACCATCATCATCCAATGACATTAGCTCATATGGCATCCATCACTGCAACATACTTTGTAGAATGAACCCAACAACCTTGGTAGTGTCTCTGCCTCCTCACGTCTGAACCTGAATAACCCAAAAATCCATAGGGATGCTCCCTTTGAGGCTAGACTCCCTTTGAGCCTACATGATCTCCATTGGCTCCTGCAAGCACTCATCCTCTTGGATCAAATACCACACATGCAAATCCCTCCAATCTCAAATATGCAACATCATGATCTGATGAAGACTCTAGCCTACTAATCTGTATTCCATCACATGAAGCAATATTAATCATGTTGATCTCATCCATGCCAAAGAAGTCCTCAAGTTTTTCCAACCATCCATGGAAAATCAACAGAAGTCCATGATCAGTAATATGCTCTACAACAAACTGTTGTTCACCAGGATCTCCACCAATCCACCAAAAATCCCAACCAATATTGCTGCCAAGCCAGTCAAGACCATATCTCCATGTCTTCAGCTAAACCATCTGCTCCATGATCAAGACATCCACAACTCCCTATGATGTGCTTCGATGTGCACATTCTAATTGACTATCCCTCAAAGTAACTCAGATACGCTTTAAAACCATGTTGGATTTCCACAACCCTCGTGTTAGGATAGAATCTTAAAATTTTTGATGCTACCAAACCAAGAATATCAACAAAGCTATTTTGCACAATGGAATATAAATAATAGTAAATCTACTAGTGCACAAAATATAGACAAGTTTTTACAATTTTCAACCCAACTTCATTATATTAATCAAACTGAACAATACAACAATCCAGGGCTCTCGTACTAGGGATAATGAGCCTCATACATCCACTAGTACAAGAATACAAAAATGGGGCTTGGTATCAATCCATCGACAACCAACCTACCCTCAACAAGATACTCTGACCATATGGCTGTAGCATTCTCTCTCAACTCCTCTCAGTTGTATCCTATACCTGCCCGGTCCCTCGGCTCCCAATCTGCAACACTACCTCTATCAAAAATCCAAGTCCATCTGGCCACCGAACCTCGGCTCTCCAATATTCTCATTAGTTGTGCCTTAGACCATCAAGGGAAAAACACATCGAGACTCTTGTCGAGTTATTCACAACTCCGTTTGTGAACAACTCTAAATCTACCCATTGCTACTCCTCAACTAATCAGGGACTTTAGCCCACTATGGTCTTCCTGCGTTGATCAAATGAAGACCATCATAGGGCACATAGGGCTGCCACCTATCACTGCACGATATCATTCTCCCACAATAGACACAAGCTAGGAGGACTGCCCATCATATGTTGTAAATGTCCTTCTCCACACACAAATCTCGGGCTACTCAAACTGCTCCAGGCTGATCATACCCTTGAACTCAAATTCTACCACTTAAGAAACCATTTAGGTCCATGAAGATGGTGCACACTAGGCTCCAACTTGGGCACTATCATGTTGTCCTCTAGTAGACCATAAATGTCCAATCCTCGTCAACACTTGGTCCACTCTCACGCTGCCCTCCAACAGACTACGAGTGACCAATACTTGTTGTAGCATCTGATCCTAGTTAGGGCATCCAACACCTATGGAGACCCTTCCACATGGTTGCTAATAGAATCCTCCAATCAATCCTCTTCTAGGACACCCATCCACCTACAAACACATCAACAAGAAGAGACAACATAACTTGTTTCTGCTGTCCTCATTCTTGGCATCTGTGCACATTCACTGAGTACTGACATACCTGGTGTTGGCTTGTTGGGGCCTGACCTAGGTTTAGAAGTGTTTTAGCCAAACAAATCCCATACTACCAGCCCTTTTAGTAATAGTCCATGGAGCGCAGATTGAAGTCTCACCCGAGGTAGTATGGGAGGGTGCTGGAACTGGGTTTCTGCACCCTAGGGATGTCTTCAAGGGGGTTGGAGGGGTCGCGAACCGATCTGTGCCCTTGCACCACTCTGCACAGCTATTTGTCCTTCGCGAAGCTCAGCGAGGCAACACTTCTTAGATTTCTTATTGTTACTGCGATTAATATAGATCTAATCTACTCTTAAGGTCTTTAAGCAAACATTTAATAGCTATAACTAGCGCGCACCATCATAATTCTTAAGGATAGGCATAAATCATATATCATAACAGATGCATAAACCAGAACATAGACAAATCCACAATATTTCAAAACCAACACAATAATTAAAAACCAACTTATCTTTATTAATGTCTTTGTTTCAATACAATCCACTTTCTACCCTACGCACACAGCTGCAGGGGTCCGCGCACATAGCTGCGGACTCTACCAAGCCTATGCGCACACAACTGCAGAGCCTCTATATATCTACCAGCACCCTTGACTCGAACTTACAGATGCAGAGAATGTTGCCTTCATAAACCCATAAAATTCAAGATCCAAAATAAAAAAGAATGACTTCTAACCTTAGAGCCTCTCTCTATTTATACATTCCCAGGGTCCGCAGACCCTGGGCAGGCCGACTCACTTTCTATTTTCTTACATTATTTTTGGGCGGACAACCCTTTGACTTGACTTATTATAATTCACGGACCGTGCACTTCGCAGAGCTTTTACCACACTTTTCCCAAAATTGCGGGCTTTAAGCCCTATACCTGTTACGCGGGGCCTCCACTACCCAACAGGCCCCCAACACAATCATCGTGACTCATCCCGAGTCACTCGGCTGGTGTGGAAATATTCGCGCGGAGGTCATCCAACAACTTCTGTGCTTGGATTATGCTCGCAACAAATTCTTCTTCCGTCTACTGTACCCGTTGGACATGAGCCACCGACTCATCAGTATCAGTTTCAGTTGCTTGTCTGGGTTCATATACTGCCTGCATGTGTGCTAACTTTCCCTCGATGTTGGTGGAGACCGTGAATGCCTCATCAAGCCAAGGTTGGATGCGTTCTTTAAGCACTGCTTCCTTCTGCTGAGTGGCGTCAACTTGTGCCTTGAGAACCTGGGCCTCCCTCATTTTGGCCAATCGCTGCGTGATGGTGACCGTTTGCGCAGTCCCCCGGACTTTGTCATAAGCCTACTGTAACTCCCACGCTTTTGTCTCTACCTACTGTAGCGTTGGGTCTTCCTGGAGGGATGTGAGCATAAGGAGGGACTGATCCAACAATCCTGAGCAATCTTGGACAACGCGCTCTATCACTTCCAATCCTGCTTGAATTTCACCGCAGTGCTGCTCTCGAACTTCCGGGGGTGTAGGCGGCTGCGCCTTCAGCCTTAGCTCCGCAATTTGTAAGTTTAATTCCCACTGAGCTTTCGCGGCCTCCTCTTGGGCCGTACAGAATCCTGCGGCCATGTGATGAATCTTGTCAGCTATTGGAAGTTCTGCTGGCACAACCAACTCTGCTACCTTCCTACAGACCTCCGCCATGACCTGTTACAATTCATTGCTGTGTGTGACCAAGTCATTGCGTTGTAGACTGACCTGCTCCAGATTTTCCTTGTGTTCCATAAAGATTTGGAGGGCGCGGCCTTCCTTGGCACAGAGCTCAGCGGTTACCCCATCCTGCAGTTGGTATAGGGTTTCTCTAGGAAGGGCGGCCAAATTAAGCCCCCAACCCCTTATGTCACCTTCAACTTTTGTACAACAGTGCCTACTGGTAATACTAGAGTGTTCATTGTGGAAGCGCACACCATCTGCTCGGCTGCGGATGTTTCGTCAACTAGGTTTGGTATCATCCCTCCCAGGGGGCTCTGAACTCCCCCAACACAATTGTCTGCTCTGTCATCAGCTCCTCCAAAGCATCTTTAGTGACATTGCACACTGGTTCGCTATTGTCAAGAAACTCTTTCTCCAAAGTCTTTGTTGTCTTTGTCTTTTTGCGTGTATGTGGCGACCTCTTGACTTGGGTCGATTTTGTGGTAAGTTCCATGCGTTCTTGTACCTTCATTTCCTTCTGCATGTCTTGCTTTGAGGACATTTCCTTATCTTCCCTGATATCTTCGATAATTGCTTCCTCGGTTGCCTCCTGCTGCAAAGCTGCCTTCTGTCCCTGACGCATCCTTTCTGCCATCTTAGTGAGTCGTAGCTGGATTTCCTTCTTTTGCTGTTGTGCTGCCATCCTTTCTACTGCAGCCAAGTCTGGGGCACGCCACTCCAGAGGCCATGCTGCCATTACCTCGTAAATTGCATCATTCATTGCAACAAATGAAAGCTTTACCCATGTTTGTTTTGGATCCTTCCGCGCCCAGATATATAGGTTATGCATGTTCGCTTTGAACTCAACCGCACTTTGCAAACTGTTGTATACTGTTGGGGATAACTGCGGTCTGCGAGCGATCCATGTCCAGATACTCGCCTCCATGAATATCCAAAACACCTTGATCTCACGAATCCTCGTGGTATCTTTCTAGCCTGGAATGAGTTATACCACACTACGTCAGGGAGGTTGCCCTCAATGTCGAGAAATTGGCTGCCTTGTGGTAGCTCTCCTACAACTAGTAGGATTGTTAGGAGAAACCATGCATAATGGAAAGTCTTACCTTGCTCCTGAGCTTCCTGACAATTCGTAAAAAATTCATCACAGAGAAACTGCGCCTAGTTGAACTGAACCCCTTCTACACACTGCTCCGCAAGCGCAATGACAGTGGCTGGCACTTCATCTGCGCAACATTTTCTCATGAGCTTACCGGCTAGTAACTGGGTGGCGATGCACACCCCTCGGTCTTTGATGCTTGCTATTGCATACCCTCGCTTCCGTTTTTCCAGCTTATATTTAATCTTCATGGCTTCTGCGAGACCCACATCGCTACTCGTTCTGGCTATGTCTGCAGGATCATTCCCTTTAGTAGGAAGCTGGGAAATTCGGTGTATTAAATCGGCCGTGATGGGAATCAATTCCTCCAACCATAGATACCCCTCATGTACTAGACATAGTAACTATCGGATAACAAAAGTGGTGATGGCCGCGCGGTGATAGTGGGGTATCCACCTCAGATTGAGTAATCCCACCTTCTCCACACCCTGTAACCACTTTCGCCACCGTAATTTTTCTTCGGCCAACTGGGGGAGCTTCTCGCTGTCCGCAAGATCCCAATCTTCAAACTTGATACTTGGTATTTGGCCCAACGGCAGACCGTCAAACCTTATCTCATCTAGAAGAAGCGGGGTCTAGAGTTTACTCTTCATGGCCTGCAAGTCCTTTGGTATCTTGGCCGCCCCTTTCCACGGAGAGATGTATGGTGGCAACGAAGGTATTTAGATATCATCCTACTCTTCCTCATCCTGTGCTTCAATCTAAGTGATCAGGGCTTGCAAATCTTCCTCATCCTCATTGATTTCAGTGGTGATTGCTTTGCCCTTTTCTGCCACTGACACTTTACTGAATCTCGGTGATACCCGGACTGGCCCCATAGTCTGCTTGTCTTTCCGGGGACATGGTATGCGTGGGGAATTTGGAACCTCGGGGGCAGCATCCATGTCTTCTGGCTCCTGCTAGGTTAGATACAACTCTTCCATGAACCGTGCTCGGGTTCTAGCCATGGTACTCATAGGGGGCATGGTAGTTGGGTGTTTGTTGTTCTGTATTGGTTCAAATCTCAAATATCCCAGCGTTGTCCAAGGGTTTTTGTAGGAACGCGTGAATTTGAATGTAACCCTTCCCTCCACTTCCCATTCATTAATATCTTCTTGGTGGCAGATCTTTTCATATCTAGCTCGGAAATCCTGTCTTAATTGCCCGCCGCCCACTCCTCTCTTCCGTAACTCAAACTTCTTGTCATGAATAGTGACGTCAACGGTCACCTACCAACCTTCCCATGTGGTAGTGTAGCCCCTTCGATGCGGCCGCGACCTTGCTGACCGACTGGCCCTGCACAGAACCTTCTTTCTGTGCAGGCCTCCCGTAGACTTGTTTATAGTCTCGCGCCTCCTTTCAACTGTTTTGAACGCTGAGACTGTGTTTTCCACATCTAGTTAGGTGGTTGCACCCCAGGTGTGAGATTTCAGCTTCCCTGCTAGCTCGGGCTACGGGCACCTTTCGAGTGCCTTCATATCCATCATCCCATCGTGCATTTCTGTGTGTGGTACACTCCTTCGTTGGTGCGGTCGTAGCCATGATAGCAGGGTTGCGGCTCATTCTAGTACCAAGGTAGACCTAGCCAGGCCTGGTTCCCTTATTTGCAAATTTGCGCGGCCCGCTTGTGCAACGAAATTTTTTATTTTGTTGACTTCTTCATCCAACATCACGCTTTTCCTCCTCAGTCATGCCCATTCTTCATCGATTTTTCAAAGCCTTATGCTGCCACGCCAAATGGCTTCCTGCAACCGCCGAATTCCATCTTGTCTTACCGTTGATAATATCGCCTTCATCCCCTTCCTTTTGCTAATGGTCTTATAGGCCCACCAAATCCCTAGTATCCATAGATTCCCTTTCGGTAGTTTTATGAGGCGGACTCTGTTCGTGCTCCCCCCTGTTTTCCTGCTCGCTTTGTCACAAACCGCTGGCGGAATGCATCGCTGTGGCAAATTCTAATTTTTGATTCTTAGTCGGTCAGGCGTTTTCACAACATACACCTGCATCCTACGTCACCAATGGACGCTCACCCTGCTTTGTCCTCCAAACCATATGTGTACCTACCTTCTACATTCGCACCACTTTCTCCTAGTCTTTTGGCGAGTACTCCACCCTTGTGCAATTATTGTGCACAACGCCCTTGTTTGCGCACCCTACTGCTTTTGTTCCAGAATTGCCGATTCACTGTAGTCTACAGGTTCCTCCACATTCGTTGCACCTGCATCTGTTGGTAGCTCCATTGCTTCTATCGTTACGCGGCATCGTGATCTAACCATCATATTACAATTTAGCGTTGTTACCTCATGCAATCAGTTCTGCCATTGCTCAATCTCTTCATCTGAGTCTGATGTGCAGGAACTGTCACGTTCCCATGAGATTCTCCCGTCCGCTGTCGGATTCACCTGATCCTGATCTTGCACTGTGATCTAGTAGATACAGTCTAGTTCATCATCACTATCCTCATCGCGCACAGGCTCAGTGTAGCGCGCCCCTTCGGCTGGGTCCAATGGAACCACTATGTGGAGGGACTTTTTCTCGAATATCATTTTTCGTCTCTTTAGGTTGATGACTCCATTCATATCCATGGCCCAATCTATCCCTAATAATGCAAGATACAGGTTACTATCATCCACAATTTCTATTACCTCAAAATCTGTTTGTGTGCTCGCACCTTCGATGTCTACTATAACTCCTTATAGTCTCCCCATGGGCAAGATCTTCTGTTGGTTCGCCATCCATAATTGAATAGGAGACCATTGTAGTACGGGCCTGCCCATGCACTCCCAGGTCTGTTTAGGTAGCACATTCACATCTAACCCTAAGTCCAGAACGACCTGATCCATCTCATAGTCACCAATCTGGGCAATCAACCACATTTCCCGCCTGGTGCGCAAAGCATGCTTGCCTAGTTTCCAGACCATGCGTGGTTCACCCGACCCTGCACACCTAGTTATCAACTCTTGCAGTCCCTTAACTACTTTATTGTCCTGTAGTAGCTTCATGCATGTCTCTAAAAAGGTAGTTAGCATAGATGGATCCATTTCTGACTCAGTTTGATCCTTACTACTTGAAGTAGAAGCCTTCGCGAAGCTCTTCTTAGCTTCCATAAATGTTTCCTTCGCGCGTTCCAAATCAAACTCAGGTTGCTTTGTAGGGGCCTTGCAAACCCATGTATCCTCCTCAGGTTGCTTCCCCTTATCCTCTCCCATAGTTGCACCACTTTTGAGTACCATGTTCACGTTAGGGTCCTCTTCGTGTGGTTCAGCCTTCATCATTTGGACGTTCTGAGTGGGAGTAGATTGAAGCACCCCCTTCTCGTGCATCTATGCAATTAGTGTGGGGAAATCTACTGCTTCATGATCAAACTGGTAATAGTACGGACAACATGTTCTGGTCAAGTTCGTGCAGTCACACGCGTAGTGCCTAGGTCCACCACAATTGTAGCAGATTAATTGTTCGCGCCCCCATTCGGGTCCTATTCCTCCTCGTCCTTGTCCGCGTCCTGGGAATCCACTGCACGCTATTGCTGTGGCTGGATCCTGGCCTCGTGCCTCAATCTACATCCGGTAAGCAGGTGTCCAGTCCATCAACAACTCATAACTTCGGCAATTTCGTTCGTCATGGCCCACAGATCTACAAAAATTGCAAAACAACTACTGGGGGGTTGTGTAAACTTCTGTAATAGATGATAGTTTTCCGTTGTGTGCTTTCCTCCCACTTGATAGATCACGTACTAGAGTGTGGGCGTCGTGCTGGGCCCCACATGTGCCTCTGGTCGCAATGGCATTGGTCCCCCCTGCCAAATAGTTCGCGAATATCGGACAGTGATCCTTATCGTGACCCTGGCCTTTACATTTTACGCACCATACTCCTTCTCACGCTTCTGGCCAGGGCACCTTATCTTGTTTCAAACTCTACATCTCCAAACATAGTTTTTGTAGTTGCGTGTGGATT
The DNA here is from genome assembly GCA_031772625.1 of Pinus tabuliformis. Classification (NCBI taxonomy): domain Eukaryota; kingdom Viridiplantae; phylum Streptophyta; class Pinopsida; order Pinales; family Pinaceae; genus Pinus; species Pinus tabuliformis. The sequence goes on along the minus strand of CM062820.1, from coordinate 379,998,973 downwards.
TGTTGAACTCCCAACCCCGGATCTTGTATTGGAGTTTCATGCAACCTAATCACTATCTCTAATGCTTCAGCCTGGGTTGAGATCTTCTGTTGTGACATCGCCATCCTCAAGTGCAGTGTCAGAGAGGCCACAAACTAGGCACGATGTTGTGCATCCGTCAGCGTCATGTTAGCTTCGCAAATCGTGCTCTTCAAGTGCTGATCCAGATCCCAAGGGGTTTCACCTGGCAGCATCACGATCTCCTTGAACCAATGATCGACTGCGTCTCAGATTTTGGCCAGCTACATTCTTTGTTCAATGCATCCTGGATCTCCGCTATTCCCACATTTGGATGATCACTAGAGTGCTTTATATACCATGTCAATGCACGATCTTGCAGCGCGCTTACCAAAGTGGCCTTTTTGATGTTATCATCCGTAACGCCTTGGGCTTCCCATACTACCTTTACTACAAACCAGAACTGATCTGGTTCCACACTTCCTGCGCCTCTAGATACGGGCAACTTGATCGCACTTGCCATTCCAACCCTCGGTGGTGGCGAAGGTGGGGTAGGTGAAGATGGGGTTGATGTAGGCGCAGTGGGTGATGGCATGGATGGTGGCGGCAACAGTGAAATGCTGAAATGCGTTGCTTTATCAACCAGACCACACTTCTCGGAGAGAACCCTGCAAGCTCCTCCTCACTTTCTCGTGATAGTGAAATCAGGGGGCTGTTCTCTAACCCTTCAATCCCTTGGTAGCCTCTTCTGCTCCGTGTTACCCCAGACATCAATTAATGCGCATAACCCATTTTTCACACAATAGAATTTTAATCCAGGTATTCAACGATTTGATATACTTACCCCGTGGTCCTTTGAGAAAGCGCCTTTTCGCTTCATTATAGCTCATGGTTGTATCTATTGCGAACTCAGTGATAAACCCTCTTATTACCCGATCCAACCAGTGATCTACTGCCCGCGCGGTTTTATCTTCAGATGCCTCCAGCCTGCGTACCAAATCTGGAGTCCACACGATGGGCTGATCAAGTCTACACCTTCCTTGACTGTCATCTAGCCTCGTGATCCACTCATACAGTTCCACCGAGAAAGATGCGAAGAAGATCTCGTGGATTTTCGTGTATAAGTAGCGATCCAGCCACCTTTCTTCAGATATCTGCGGAGTTTTGTTTTCCTATAGTATGAACTCGTGGAGCTTATGATCCAACTAATCTTCAATCTCTTTCTTCGTAGGGTTCCAGTGTTCTGACATTAGACATCCCTTAGGCAGATCCCTGTCCCAGCAATGGAAGCATTTGTTGGCTTGTTGGGGCCTGACCCAGGTTCAGAAGTGTTTGAGCCAAACAAATCTCACACTACTGGCCCTTTCAGCAAAAATCCGTGAAGCGCGAACTGAAGTCTCATCCGAGGTAGTATGGGAGGGTGTTGGACCCAGGTTTCCGCACCCTAGGGATGTCTTGAAGGGGGCTGGAGGGGTCGCGAACTGATCTGCACCCTCGCGCCACTCTGCATAGTTATCTGTCCTTCCCGAAGCTCAGTGAGGCAACGTTTCTTAGATTTCTTATTGTTATTGCGATTATTATAGATCTGATCTACTCTTAAGGTCTTTAAGCAAAAATTTAACAGCTATAACCAGCACGCACCATCATAATCCTTAAGGATATGCATAAATCATATATCATAACAGATGCATAAACCAGAACATAGACAAATCCACAATATTTCAGAACCAACACAATAATTCAAAACCAACTTATCTTTATTAATGTCTTTGTTTCAGTACAATCCACTTTCTACCCTACGCACATAGCTACAGGGGTCCGCGCACACAGCTGCGGACTCTACCAAGCCTCTGTGCACACAGCTGCAGAGCCTCTATCTATCTACCAGCACCCTCAACTCGGAATTACAGATGCAGAGAATATTGCCTTCATAAACCCATAACATTCAAGATCCAAAACCAAAAAGAATGGCTTCTAACCTTAGAGCCTCGCTCTATTTATACATTCTCAGGGTCCGCAGACCCTGGGCAGGCCGACTCACTTTCTATTTTCTTACATTATTTTCGGGTGGACAACCATTTGACTTGACTTATTATAATTCGCGCACTGCGCACTTCGTGGAGCTTTTACCACACTTTTTCCCAAAATTGCGGGCTTTAAGCCCCAAACCCATTATGCGGGGCCTTCGCTACCCAACACCTAGTTAGGGCATACAACAACCCTATTTCCCTACTGCACATACTCCAACAAACTCACTCTCCTCCTTTGAAATTTATGTGTTGATCCTTGTACTATTGCAGCCTGTTGTGATTCCACCTCCTAGGCCTCTTGGCCTTCTCCTTAATGGGACACAACCTCTGCCATACTTCAGATCCCTGCGGCCATGTTTCAAAGATAGATCAACCCTTAAATGTGCACCCAAACAACCTTCCTTCACCTCCAAAACCTTCCATCTTCCTTGCTTGAGAGTGTCCCTTCCTCACTACTCCAAATGTTATGCTAAGGTGAGGTTCAAGCCACCTTTTGACCAAAAACCAACCCTAATATAGGGCATGATCCTACTTGTAGCTTTCTTTAGGATAACAACTTCATTTCTAAGGACAAACACCCTCAACGCATGCTTCAACCCTCCTAGAATGACCCTCAATTCTAGCGACCAACCTTCCTTCTTTAATTCAGACCTGCATTAGAAACAAACATTCCCAAAACCCATGGTTGCTTCAGATCTCCATTGAATTTCAGAGATGATTCTTGATGTGATGCTCCTTGGACGTGTCATAATGCCTCACACAAGTCATCCTTTTGTAGCTTTGTGTGGGGCTTCAACAAATTCCTCCAAGAGGGCTTTCCAACTGTCATAAGGTCACTAAAACATTAAGTCAACCTTAACTTTGTGCTAGTAGGCCACACAATATCTTCAAAAATTCATATCTCTCAATGACAACTCGGAATTGGATGATTGTCGATGCATTGGATTCGTCTCGTCATCTACTATCATCCTCATCCATCACATGTCACAATATCGTCACGGTTTTGGCCCAAACATCGATGGGTTCAAAACCCCAAGCTTGGGTTTCAAGCTCACAAGGCCACTTGTGGAGCTCCTTCCTCCAAACCCTCGATCCTCAAGGCTTGGAGTACATCCCAAGCTACAAAAATAAACACCACATTATGCTCGGGAGACCATGGAAAATTGACAATAATTCCATGCATGATGGGAGAAATAACCTCTACAAGTTGAAGAAAGATGGTATGAAACATACACTTGTACCACTCCAAGAAGAAAGCATATCAAAGGATGACAGATCAAAAGAACTCCTGATGAGTGGAAATGGTTTTTTGCAATAAATGGATGAAGATGAGGTGAGTTTTGTTTCAATTTGAAAACTCAAGGTAATTCTTACTAAGATCATTGTTTCATATTTTCCAATAGAGATTCAGGAACTGTTGAATGAGCATAATGATATCATAGTTGATGATTTTCCTAATGAGTCGTTGCCTATGAGAAGTAAAAGTCACCATATTGACTTAATTCCTAGAGAAAATATGCCAAACAAAGTTTCATATAGAATGAATCCACAAGAGAATGGAAAAATCAAGAATCAAGTGCAAGAGCTACTAAATAAAGTATTAATCAAAGAGAGTTTGGGCCCATGTGTGGTCCCTACAATGTTGACTCCAAAGAAGGGTGGGGGATGGAGGATGTGCATGGAGTCCATAGCTATTAATAAGATCACAATCAGGTATAGGTTTCCTTTACCTCAAATAGAAGACTTCTTAGATTTTTTAAGTAGTGCTCAATATTTTTCCAAAACAAATTTGAAAAGTTGATACTATCATATCAAAATCCAAGTAGATGAATGGAAGACTTCTTTTAAAATAGCTTAAGGATTGTATGAGTGGTTGGTTATACAATTTGGTTTGTATAATGCACCTAGTTCTTTTATGAGATTAATGAATGAGGTTTTAAAATAATTTGTAGGGAAGTTTGTGATTGTGTATTTAGAAGATATCTTGGTGTACAGTCGGTCCAAAGAGGAACATTTAAGGCATTTGAAGTATGTCTTGAAGAAGTTGCAGCAAGAGAAGTTGATCATAAATATGAAAAAGTGATTTTTCATCAAGGAAGAGATTGTGTACCTAGGGTTTGTTGTATCCAAAGATGGTTTGAATAAGGATCCAAACAAAGTAAAAGAAAAAACATATTGGGCTTCTCCCATAAGTGTTTATGAGGCGAGAAGTTTCCATGGATTGACTAGCTTTCATATGAAATTTATTAGAAATTTCAGTGGAATAAATGCACCAATTATAGATCTAACTATTAAGAAGGACAAACAATCATTTATGTGGACTAAAGAAGAAGAAATAGGATTTTATATATTGAAGAAGAATATTATAGAGAAGTTGTTGGTGGTGTTGCCTAACTTTAGCAAACCATTTAAGGTAAAGTGTGATGTCGATGGTGTAGCCATAGGATTTGTACTAAGTCAAGAGGAGAAACCCATTGCTTATTTTAGTGAGAAACTAAATGAATCCAAGCAAAAATATTTAGCATATGATAAATAATTTTATGTTGTATTTCAATAACTTAAGAATTGGAGACATTATTTAATGTCTAGATAATTTGTGTTGTACTCTGACAATCATGCCTTATAGTATATTATACTACAATCAAAGTTGAATAAGAAGCATGCCAAGTGGGTAAAATACCTAAAAATTTTCACTTTTGTGCTAAAACATATTAGTGGTCAAGCAAACAAAATTGTTGATGCTCTCAATAGGAGTCTGATTATACAAGAATCTCAAATTTAGGTCATGGAATTCTAATTTTGGAAGGAGATGTATGAACATGATACAAACTTCAAGGGGGCATAAAAAGTATGCATAAATCCAACAGTTTTGGATAGGAGTAATTTGAAAGAATACATGCTACAAGAAGGTTTATTATTAAAAAACAATCAACTTCGCACCCTAAAGGTTCCATGAGGGAAATTTTGATTAAATAGAAACATAGTGGAGGACTAGTTGGACATTTTGGGCATGATAAGACTTATGAATGGCTAAAGCATTTTTATTTTTGGCCAAGATGAGGATTGGTGTTTAGAAATTTGTAAGTAAGTTCAATATCTATCAACATGCAAATGGAAAGAGTCAAAACACATGTTTGTATACTCCATTACCAGTTCCAAACAAACATTGGGATTCGATAAACATGGATTTTGAGTTAGCATGCCAAAGACACAAAGTGGCAATGATTTTAATTTGTAGAGATTGGCAAATTTTCAAAACTGACTCATTTTATTCCTTTTTTTAAAACCAGTGATGCTACACTTGTTGCTAATTTATTTTTTAAATAAGTGGTAAGACTACATGGTTTACCCAAGAGTATCATCTCGAATAAAGACACTAGATTCTTAGGGCACTTTTGGAGGACTTTATGGAAGAAGTTGGGCATGACATTGAGTTATATCTTAGCTTATCATTGGCAGACTGATGGACAAAACGAGATAATCAACCAAAGTTTGGGGAATATTTTGAGAAGCTTAGTTGGAGAGCATCCCAAACAATGGGATCATGTACTTTCTTAGGTAGTTTTAATCTACAATGACTCTTCAAATAGAAGTACAAAGAAGAGCCCTTTCCAAATATTGTATGGTATGCATCTAAGGAGAGTCCATGAACTTAGAGATTTTGGAAAAGATGAAAAGAGATGTGCAATTGGTGAATATTTTGCTACAATGATGCATGAGCTAGATAAGGAAGTGATGCAAAAGCTACTGAAAAATAGTCGTAAGTACAAAGGTAGAGCTGATTTAAAGAAAAGTTAGGTGAAATTTGAAGTAGGAGATTTGGTTTTAGCTCAACTTCTGAAAGGAGAGTATAAAAAATTAAAGTTGAAGAAAATAGGACCTTGGATGATCCTAAGAAGTTTTTTAACTAATGCATATGAGATTGAATTATCAGAAGGAGTAGGCATATCTCCAATATTCAATTTAGTAGATTTGTATCCCTACCATGCCAATGACACAGGAGAGGTAGCATGTGACAAAGAGGAGCAACTAATTCAATGGAAGGAACAATTAACAATAGCAAATCCCTTAGAACTTGAGAGGATTTTGGACAAAAGATTAAACAAGAAAATCCAGGGAAAGGAGTATTTCAAGTACTTGGTCAAATGGAAGGACCATCCTTTTAAAGATGTAGCCTAGATGACTGCCGCAATTATACATAAAAGTGGTAGTATTATTGAAGACTTCATGGACATGAGTCCATGAATATTTTGTTCCTTGGGAGTATGATGCAGGGGAATCATTCAAAGCTACATGTTTGTTTTAGAAAAATGCAGACTTTTTCTAGCGGGAGTTAGTTCCCATAGAATTGGTTAGTTTTTTTTTCTTAATTTAGAAATTAGTTTTTGTGGATTTAGATGGAAAAATATATTGTTTTGCATTTCGTAACTCTATCATAAAAAAAGGAAATGTGTTTTTAAGAAAAAAACTTGGCAAGAGGAAAAAACAATGGATAAAAAGATAAGAAAAATCCAATGACTTTTTTTCACAGTGGATATGAAGTAATGAAGGTAAATTTTCCTTGTTGTTGAATTAGAAGGAAGAAATTGTTAAATTATCTAATTTTTCTATGTTGTATCAGTTACTTTAGCCCAATTTACTTTTTCATTAACAATGCATCCAATTAGTAGCAGTATAATCAATCATAAACATAACTGAAGAAAGAACAATATATGCAGTGGCAAAGAAGACAACAACACAACCATAAGAGACAGCAGATTGGTCCAAGACCATGGGAAAACCCCACAAGGGGGAAACCCTTTCAAATCTTCTTCTTTAATAGATCATCATTAAAATATTTTAGAAGATAGTACAATGATTTCAATACATATGTTTGCAATGGATACCAATAAATCAGTTCTGCAGATCTATACAACAGTAGAGGGAAGCCCAGATCCACCATATCAGTGAAGTCAACTGAAGCCAAGATGTCAAAACCTAGATCTAAACCCTAGACACTCTCATCAAAATTATCTGTGTGCGTCCCTAGACACTATGTGAGGGTGTATGTCACTGCTCGGATTCTCTCAGGAATACTTTGTGTGAGTGTCCGGGGTAAAACACACCAAAGACCCTTGGGCACTCCATTACAGTTATTGTGAATGCATTAGGGATGGCCTGGATGCTCCCAAGACCACACTGTGCGAGTGTCCAGGGACTAATGTAGCCTGATCTGACTCCCAACCCACAGAAGCTCTCATAAGCCTATCTGCTAACAACCATGGCTCTATGGATGTTGTCTTGTCTACTCTATGCCATCTTCCAGGGACTAAAATTCCTTGATATGTGCCAGTGTCCAGAACTCGAACCTCATGCTTGTGATTTCAAACCCTTGTGCGAACTCCTTCCGTTAAACATGTTCAAACCAAGACAAAAGAGAAGAAAAAAAATTAACTTGATCAATGTGATGAAATGAACTTGAGGTCACTTCTATTTATAGGATTTTTTGAGGGTTCACTTATGGAGTTAAGGTTGACCCAAGTAGTTACACATGTGGTCAGGACCGACCCATTCCATAATGTATGTATGTATAAATAAAATATTTCAAAACTTAACTTCCATTTGACCAAATTGGGTGATATTTAGGTCAATTTTGGTCCTCTCAAAAATAGGAATTTAATGAAAGCATTATCTCGATCATTTGAGCTATCCAATGTGGAATTTGACCCTCGTTGTAAAAATTAACACTCCCTCTCAATTAGGAAGAATTCCACCTGCTAATGTTGTTGTAATACTTTGACTATATCTGCTCAACTCTATCTACTGAAACTTTCTCGGATCTAGAAGAAGAAGAATCAGGCAGTAACAGATTCCATCCATACCGAGCAATATGATAACTCATCATACAAGGGAGTACACCCTCGACCCTGGAATCTCATCAGGGATCTTACCCTCAACCCGAAATTTCATTGGGTAGCTTACCCTCAACTTAGAATCCTATTTCCTACTAATCTTCCCAACAATGACTCTCATTAGTCATGTGGTAGAACACTTGCATCATAATTCCTTGGGTTGTATACCCCCAAGTACATTCTCAACTCATTGGCCAAACGAGGAGTGGTATTCCTAACAAGCCTTTCTTGTGGGTATGATGCCAATTGGGGTATACTTTTCAAAGACCAAACAGGGGAATAAAACCCTCAACCCTATGGGTAACAGATAGAGGACTACGCTATTGTCTAGAGATCCCTCAACCACAATAGCCCTCTATCTCGATTCCTCACCCTGGGAGCTCAAACAGGGTAGGAAGAGTTGGCTCAGTGTCCTCAATCAACGCTGCCCCTTATCCGAAGGGGCCACATCCATCAGTCCAAGTTGCTCTCTGAAGACAAAGAAATTTCCTTTTGGTAATGCCTTGGTGAGAATATCAGCAATCTGTTCATCTGTCGATATGTGATGGAGCCTGACAGCTCCTCTCTGCACCATGTATAAAATAAAGTGATATTGAATCACAATATGCTTGGAATTTTCATGAAACATGGGATTTTATGCCAAACAGATTCCACTCTTGTTGTCACATTATATCACTGTAGTATCTAGGACCTGCTCAAATAATTCCCCAAAGAGCTTTCTCAACCAAAATTCTTGTAGCTAGCCATGCTAGCAGTAATGTATTCTTCTTCGACGGTGCTTAATGCTACAAACTTTTGTTTCATGCTCATCGAGGATATCATGGCAGATCCAAGGCTAAAACAACATCTAGATGTACTCTTCCTATTGATAACATTTACGGCCCATTCACCATAAGTGTGTCCATGACATTGAACATCTTCGGCATAATATCTTAGGCCAAGTGTGATTGACCCATGAAAATATCCCAATATGTGTTTGGCAGCTATTCAATGTGTGTGGCGGGGCTCGATCATGAATTGACTCAATGTGTTTACTGCATAGCATATGTCTGGATGGGTGTTCACAATGAACATCAGAGCCTTAATCAATTGTCTATACTTGGATGGATTTTCCAAGTCTGATCCTGTAACATTTCCACATAACTTCTTGAAGTTCAGTTCCATTGGTGTAACCATGGATTTACATTCAGTCATTTCAAATCTTTCCAGTAGCTTCACAAGATATTTTCCTTGTGAAAGGAAAATCTCACTAGGCCTTTGGCACACCTTAAGGCATAAAAAGTAGTGCATGAGACTAAGGTATTTCATCTCAAATTCAGAGGCTAGCTTCCTTTTACACTCAATCATCAAAGGCTCACTCCTTGTCAAGAATAGATCATCAACATATAAAACAAAAATCATGGCATACCTTGGACTACCTTGAAGTAGAGGTTGGTATTGACATTTCTTCTTGTGAATCCCAATTCACTAAGTAACTGTCAATGCATGCATACCAAGCTCAAGGAGCTTATTTCAAACCATACAATGCCTTCTTCAACCTACAAACATGTGTTCTTCAATCTTCCACTTCAAATACCTATGGTTGTTTAACATATACTTCTTACTATAACATGCCATGGAGGAATGTGATCTTTACATCCATTTGATGAAGATTCCATCCCTGACTCACAACAAGGGAAACTATAGAATGGATGGTTGTATATCGAGCAACAGGAGAAAATATCCCATCTTAATCTTCTCCCTCTTTTTGAGAGAATCCTCAAGCTACAAACCTTACTTTGTATTTCTCAATGCTACCATCAATTCCATGTTTGATCTTGAATAGCCACTTTGAAGTCACAACAGACTTCCCTTTTGGTCTAGGTACAACATCCCATACATCATTGTTAAAATTGGAAACTAGGGCCAAACTGCATGTGGGTCTACTTATTCATGACAACTGATGTTTTTCTTGGATTCCACTCATTGCGAGGTGTAGGATTGATCTAAACATCATCTGATTCTGACATGTATTCATGGATATATGAATTTATTTTTGTTATGGGACAATTCATGAAGGTTGGCCAACAACCAAATTGTCCCCACTTATCCTCCACGTTTTGGTATAAATATAAGAGGACTTTAAGTCATTTGATACACACACTCTTGTGATCTCTCTTCATTCTATTTTGGGTTTGATGAAGATGAGATCTAGAGAGAGTGCCCTAGGTGATACACTACCCTAATAGGAGATGCCCTAGAAGTTGTGATGGATAAGGCTCTACGTTTTCATGGAGGACAACCCTTATCTCAGCCACAAGAAGCCTTAATGATTCCCTATGGAGAAGCCCTAACATAGCCTATGAAGAAGTCTAATACATTTTCCTGAATGGGTCATAGCCGGAGAGGAAGAATGGCTTTATTCACAGCTAAGCCACAGTCCAAAAGGGAGACCCTAGCTATAGTAAGGAAGAACTTTAGCCGCAGAGATATGGCTACTATCCTAGAGAATAACCCCAACCCTAAACGTTGTCTAAGTAAGCTACAATGAACAACCTAAAAGGGTCCTCTTGAAGATCTCATATCAACCCTAATGGTAGTCATAATAAAAGCTTTGAAATTGCCCTAGTCGTAGCAAGAGAGGGAGGCTCTAAGACAGCGTGGAGGAGGCCTAAGTTCCTCGATGGAGGATGAGTTAACAACTAGAGTAGTGGTTTGTTTTTGGGTCACTTTGGTGGAGGCTAAGAGGATGTCTTGGATGCTACAGACTGTTCTTGAGGGCCGAAGGCATGAGGAGTTGTTTCGTGGGGTTAGAACCCTTGGAAAGGGCTACCGCAACAAGGGATAGGCTTGTTGTAGCAAGCCACAGTCCCTTATACACCTATAGGCCTATGTTAAGGCCAACAAGGATGGCACAAGGCCGGGTTGTGACTGCTGGGGTATGACAAGCCAACGTGGGGTTTATGAGTGCTGGAGAAGGGTGACTGTAGCCTTGGGAGGGATGTTGCAGCTGATGTGTGAGGGCTGGTAGGACCTTCATTGATGCCCTAACCAGTCCATGACCACATTGTGAAGGCTATCCAAATTAATTTTAGAGTGCCCTAACCACTCTAGTAATGCAACAAACAGAGAATCCCCTAACAATGAGCTGATGTAGTGCAGCAACATGATATGATAGGATGTGACAACTTTGTAATAAGGTGCAACATGATGTTGAATGTTGTTGCATGATAATGGGCATAGTAATGAAGTGTAGCATAGCATGATGATGTAGCACAGTGAGGTGTAGCATGATGATAAGGTGCAATAGTATGATGAGTGCATCATAGTAATGAGGTCTAACATGATGATTGGGTGCAACATAGTGAGGTGAAGCATAATGAGGTGCAACATGGTGATGAAGTCACCTTGGAGGATCAGTTGAAGCAGTATGCCTTCACTTGAGTTCAGATCATCTACCTCATGTGCTATCTTCATAGAGAAGATCTCTGCTCTTATTTTGATAATTCAAAATGTTGAATTATGATGTATATGTACTATCTCTCTCTCTGCTGAACTATTGAAGAACATAAGAAGAATTGATTAAGGGTTTCCCCACATTGGGGTTTGTCCCTGGCTGGCACCACATCTTGTGTTATCTTGTCTTGGCTTGTTTTCTGCAATTTATGTTTATGTTCTATCTGCATTTTACTATCATGCTAAATGTGATTGCTAATCTGGAATTGATATTGAGCTAATATGGAAAAATTGAAGTAAATTTTCTCTTAGCATAGAATATACCTAAAATTAACATGGTATCAGCGCTGAGGTGAAGACAAAGCCCAAGCAAGAGTGAAAGAGAAATCACCGAAGATAGTTCGAAAGGACTAAAAGGCTCAATGGGTTCCTCATCCCTCTTCAAATTCACCAAGGGTGAAGTCGAAGCAAAGAAGATTATCAAAGTGGCACAGTAGAAACATCTGGTGGCATTCCTAAAGGTCTCTTCAGTAGGAAGTCCAGATCTAAAGGTGGAAGGAAAGGCGGATTCCTTGCTTGCAATGAGTTCAGCCATTATGCAAAGGAGTGTCCGAATGGAAGGGAAACATCACTTGATGATAATAACAATCATTCCAGGGGAATCTTCAATGATTGAAGGAATGACAGGTACAATGGCAAAGGAAAAGGGAATGTAGGTCATCAAGGAAATGGCCAACTCTTCAAAAGAAGCAAGGAACTCCAGGTATGAAGATCACATGTTGTTTCTGATAAGCTAAAGAAGTATTATCTTTGATCTGTTTTTATATGATTAGTTTTTTTGTGCTAATAACAATTATAGATTTATAAACATGTGCTTGCTTCTTGCTTTTTGTGTTGAGGTTTCCTTAGTTGTTGGTGCTTACAAACAGGTAAATTTCCTTAAGTTAAACAAGACATTCATGAGAAAAATAGCTTCAAAAATGAATAATGAACAACAAACATGTACAGTACAGCATACCATCAAAGGGACACATTAACAAAGTGTTTTTATGAAGGATTTCACCCCTCTTGGGCTGCATCTCCTTGGTCCAGCTTCCATGGCTTGGGCCTCTATATTAGCTCAATGTGGAAAAATTGTTATTTACGAAGCTCTATGGCTCTTGATACCTGCGCCAATGTGTTCAGAAGGTCCAAATTAGCCAAAAACAATTCTTTTTTATCTCAATTTGGTCGAAAATTGAGTTAGTTATGCTTCATTCAATTTTTCCTAGGAAACCTCCGCTAAATCTGGAGAGACTCGAGTTAAGTCTGCTAAAAATGGCAGTTTCCGTCTAATTTGGCACGCCGCCAAATCTGTCGCCAACTTAATCAACTGTTTAAGTAAATACTAAACGACATTAATTAATATTAAGCGCAATTAGCGCACTAAGCGCCTATCCGATGGCCCTTGGTTTTCTAGTGCACGGTCACATGGGGCATGGGCTAGCCTGCAGGGATGGCTCCCACCACCACCGTCGTCAAACTTATAATGCGGCTTTAAATATAAATTTTCATGCATCATTTTCACTCTTTGCCAATGGTTCAATGGTAAGGTATTGTAATTGGGAGGGGGAGGTCACGGGTTCAAACCCGCCCTCCGCCCATCCCATAAGTATTTTTCACTTTGAATAAATCATTGCCCCTTTGACATAGTTTAATATGCGCTTTGGAATATGTGGAATTTAATATTAAATATATTTAATATATATATATATATATATATATATATATATATATATATATAATATTATAATATAATATATAGTTAAAAAACCATATAATATAAAATAAATTTATATATATAATAATATTTAAATAATTAAAAAAATTCAAATTCCACCTTGGAGGCCAATTAGGTAGTTTCTCCTTCCCATAACCAAATTGGCGAATATGAAGGTGACACTTGTCATAGCCCCATTGGGCGAAAATTGAAGAAGATTCCCCTTGTTGACTGGACTACCATGTCATCATTCTGTCCCATTCTGCAATTTTTTTCGCTGTTTAGGAAAACGAACAACATGCCTTTTCTCCTTCATCTAGACTCTGTTTTTTATGAAACGAATTGTGTTGCGATCTTCATGATGATACGAACGAATCCATATAGTTTTCGAGCCAATCTGAGAACTCTGAGTTTTGAGCTAAACACTGAGCCCCTGATCATTCCTCCCTACTAGAAGCCTTTTGGACCCCAAAAGATACTATTATCTGACAAGTAGATGAGGGTACAACTCCCTCACCTTTCCAAGCTCGATCCAATTGGCTTTTGATGAATTTGTTTCCTTGAGCTCCTCTCTAAGGAAATCAACATTCACTTGCCTTAAAAACCCCATTCTATACCTATACTTGTCTTTGCCCTTTTCAAGTTGATCTTGCACTGTTTGTTGCACCATTTTTAGTCGTTCATAGAAACTCATGGTTTTTTCCATGTCGCCATCAAAAGCAACATCCTTCTTACCAAGATGACATAACAAAATATAATGCAAATGGATGACAAATTTCACTACTTATTTTTCTTGACTCAAGCTCGATTGTACATCTTGAAAGTATGAAATTTTCTGAACATAACTTTCATGTAAAATATAATGATGCTTGAATACAACAGTTACATAACCAATAGGCCTAAAAGGCATAACAATGAACTTTTTGTTTATACCTCTTTTGTACCTTCGAACCAAGTGAAATTTTTGATAAGTATCCATCCAATGAAAGTGCATGGATTGCTGCAACTTAATCTTTACACCATGGAAATCTTCTGAATGAAATAAGATGGTGAAGTTTCTTGCATAAACTTGAAACTCAAATGAACTTTTCAAGTTTGAAAGAACATAAAAAATAATTGAACTGATCTTTTGGTTTGAAGAAACACATGCCTCTTGTTGTTTGCCTCCCACTGGAAGACTTTGCACACACACGACAATGCATGCCAAGGAGCTTCAAAAGAAGAAATGTTAACAACAACTCTCCTCCAACATTGGGCTGCTCCCAACAAACTTCTTATCAAAATGACGATCTTGGGTGTTGACCAATCAACAATGGCATCCAACTTGGAGAGGCTTGCCTTCAACTTACCTCCTCCAATATCATGGCCCAAATGCATCAAAGAAGTGAAACCCAACTTGTACTTTGATATCTTCAAAACATTAAACAATTTCCCTTCATAGATGACATGTGCATAAGAAAACTTTCTAAACATGTGTATGTTACCCAAGTGGACAATTTCTTCAAGAAAGGACTCTTTTCTGCCATAATTCAAACACATGTCCATAGTAGAAGTGCTACAAAGAACATACAACATTAAAATCCATACAAACCATTCTTGTTTGGTGTGATGTATATTCTTACACTGACCTCTTTTTACAACTTTTCTTTGGTGAAAACTACTCCTTTTGTCCTCTTTCTTGAAATATTTACCATTCCTCTTTGGCACCATAACCATCGGTGCACAACATGGCGTAAGGGATGATTGAATGAGCCCATTGTTCAACAAACTTTTACATTGAATTGGTGTCTCTACACTTTGCAATTTGGTCAACACTTGCATGCTAACATTACAAAGAGAAACCTCTTGCTGCAAAGATATTTCATGTGAAGTTTCTTTCTCCTTGAAGGACGATTCTTTCACAACCTGAAATACTTCACCATTCTGATGAACTGAACCAACCAAATGAGAATTGAAACTTGCATTACATGCAACAACATTTTCATAAACAATATCATCATTTACTTGAACATGAGAAGTACTAAACTTTTACTTGAATTCACTAGTCTTTTTGCCTGCCCTGCATTAACCAAAGAAATGTTTAGCTTTTTGAGATGGGCTTTCACTATGTACTCCACACCATCCTTGAACAAGTGATACTTGTTTTCATGGCGATAAAAGATTGCTTTTCGGTCGTACAAATATGGACTACCCAACACCACACTTGAAATATCAAGCGATACCACATCTAACTCTACTTCGTCAACAAAATTTGTAGTGATTGCAAACTTAAACAAACATTTTCTTGTAACCTGTAAACTGGTGTCTCTTGTTATCCATCCCAAAGGGTATGGTTTATGGTGAGGTACAGTTTTAAGATTCAATCTGTTGACTAAGTCTTCAGAGATTAGATTCGCTTGTGACCCACTATCGAAGAGTGTGTCAATCTTGGTGTGTTTAGATATGACCCTAACATGAAATAACTCAATTCATCTCTTTTCATATGGAGTAGTAGTAGTGTTACAATTTTGTGAACTAGTGCTTGTAATATCTTGTTTTCCTTTGATTCCCATGACAATGATTTTATTTTCATCACCTGATTCAGAACCTAAATCTTCTTGAGTGATAGAAGTGGTTTTCTGTTTCCCTTTATTGTTGAACTTATTTGGTCTCATTTCTGGATGCAATTTCCAGCATTAGGCTTCATCATGCCCCTCTTTGGAACAATGTTTGCATGTGATTTTCTCCCCTTCTTTCTTCAAACTTGCATTTTTCTTCTCTTTCCATTTTCCTCCTTTCTCTTTCTCCTTACCCTTAGGTGGCTTTTTATTACTATCCTCTTCATAAGTGTTCTTTCCGCTAGATTCAAGATGTGTGGCTTGCACACATACCTCATCTAAATTGTTTGGATTAAACATAAGGATAGTATGTTTTGAATAGGAATGTAAACCCCCAATATATTTCAACAACGTATCTTGGGAATTCAAATTCACTCATAATAACAAAGCCCTTTTTTTAAACTCCTATGTATAATCTTGGACTATTTGGCCTTTAAGTTGCCTAAAATTATGCCAACTCATAATGGCCTTTTGTATATAGGCTAAAGAATAAAACTGTCTTTTAATTGTAGAAACAAATTCAACCCAAGTGATGGATATTTTACCATGGATTCTCATTTCCTCTTGAGTCTTTTCTTCCCACCAAACTAGTGCAGCTCCTTCTAGCCTCGGTGAAGCCAACTGGATCTTTATTTTGTCTTTATAAAGGTTCTAAATTCTGCAGTTTACCTCCAACTGTCGAATCCAATTGTCCAATTTTTCTGCATTCACTTCTCCATTGTACATGGGAAGTTCAAATTTTATGTCCAATTTCAGTAATGGAGTTTTTCCTTTTGGGGTTTTGGAATGAGTATGGGAAGTTTCACTGGTGGTAGTGGAAGATGATGTTGTGTGATATGATGGAGATGATGAGGAAGATAATGAGGATGGTGGAGATGGAGGTGGCTTTCCACCATTCCCTTTGGAATCCTTCTTCTCATCCTTTTTGTCCTCTGAGCTTCCTTCTCCATGTGGAGGTTTAGAAACCTCTCCAACCATTCTAGTGTTCCTCTCTTCATAGAGGAATTTAACCATCTCAGTCAAAGTATAGAAAGCTTTCTTAAATTCTTCCTCTTCTGAAGAGGAACCTTTAGGCTCTCTTTCTCCAGACATAATGGCTATGGGTTTAGGCTCAGAAATGTTTACTAATTGTACCTCTTCAATCTCAATTGAAGGAAAAACTTGACGAGTTTCAAGTGCAACTGGAATTGGAACTTTGGGTGGTGGAGATTGTGGCCTTGTGGCTCTCCTTCTTCTAGGAATTACCTCAGGAGTTGCAACCAATAGCTTCCATTCTCCTCTCTGCAACTTTAACCTTGTAAGCATCATAATTTTAGTTGTTTAGGAAAAAACAACAGGCCTTTTCTCCTTCATCTGGACTCCATTTTTTATGAAACAAATTCTGTTGTGTTCATCTTGATGAGATGGACGCATCCATACAGTTTTCCAGCTAATTTGAGAACTATGAATTTTGAGCTAAATACTGAGCAACTGATCAATCTTATATTGGCCCTCCCCCCTACTTCTCCACCAGACTCTTTGGGAATCTAGCTTATTGATTATAGTGCTTGAAGGTACTTCATCGGATAGAAGGAATCTCTCTCTAATTTGATAGACAAGGAGACAATCGTAGATATTATACTTGGAGTCAATGCCACCTATCTCAGAAAGGGTGTAGGGAATGTTACCCCTTAATTGAATGAGGGTAACATGATTCATTTACAAGAAGTTCTTTATGTACTTGATCTCAAGAAGAACCTGGTGTCCATTTCGGCAATGGAAGTCAAAGGTTTCAAAGTGGCATTCATCAATGGAAAGGTACATGTGGATAAGGAATTCTTAAAAGATGCTTTTGAGTTCAGGGTTGGAAATTTGTATCAAGTTGCAAGAAGTCCATTGGGGACCATGTCAGTTGACACATCTCTTCTATAGCACCAGAGGTCTACTTAATATGGGGCCCTACCCAATGTGAGTCAAATGGTGGCAGAGATGCCTAAATTCAAGAAGAGCATGGAGGTACATGTCTGAGATGTACCGAAGGAAAAATTACAAGGGGACCATTCCCCTCATATAGCAAGTTCACAGATTTGGAACAACCCGAGGGGTTTGAGATTCATGATGTGGAATCTCATGTATGCATATTGAAGAAATCTCTCTATGATTTAGAGCTAACACCCCATGCTTGATATGAGAGGATTGATAGATATCTAATGAAGCTGAGATTCACTAGTAGTGAATCCGATCCAAACCATTGCTTTAAGGTTGTGGATGATAGACCTCTCATACTGGTACCTTATGTGGACAACCTCTTTCTGACAGGTGCAGAACCTCTCATTGGCAAAAGTAAGAGGGAGTTGGATTCCGGATTTGTAATGGTGAACTGGAAGCCTGTGTCTACTCCGATGCAGCTTAACTTTAAGAAGTTGTGCGGTAGTGATGCTGGATCTGATTTGAGAGATGCTTCTGAGTTTCATAAACTCATTCTAGCATCGATGTTCTTGGTGAACTCCCGCCCAGATATATGTTTTGCAGTTAGCATGTTGAACTCATATATGGATGAGCCTCACTGGATTGGTGCCAAGAATCACTTGAGATATCTTCAGGGCACAATCTCTCATGGACTGAGATACACTACCGAAAATGTGAAGCTGCATGATTATTCTGAGGCTAATTTGGCAGGCAGTATGGAGGATTGAAAGAGCACTTATGGGTGCTAGTTCTCTTTGGGTTCTACTTTGATATCCTGGATGAGTAGGAAGCAGAAGTCGGTTGCTTTGAGCACTACTGAGACGGAATACATAGCTACAAGTATGACCTCGTGTGAATTTTCCTGGTTGAGGAAGCTTTTTAGTGAGTTGTTTGGACACATGCTGGATACCACCGCAATCTTCTATGACAACCAAAGGGGGGATTAGATTGTGGAGGAATCCCGTGTTCCATGATCGATCCAAGCATATAGACATCAGGTACCACTTTATCTGGGATATGGTACATCGAGGAGCAAGAAGGCTCCATTGCATTGGGACGGATGTGCAGGTCATCAATATTGTGTCGAAGCCCCTGGGAAAGGTCAAATTCTTGACTTTCTGAATGACTAGGATTCGTGGAAAGACTCTCTCCTAAGGGTCCCCTATGATATGGACATTGAGCTCTGGGAGCTCCCGGAGGCTTGGGGTTACATCTTGGAGCGATGAGAAACCATAGGGTGAGTGGTTCAGCCTTCCCCTAGTGGTCTGCTATGTAGGTAGGATGAGTGTTTCATCCTTCTCCTGTTGAGACACAGTCATAGGGTGAGTGGTTCAAGCTTCCCCTAGTGATTTGTTGTGTACAAGGTGAGTGGTTCAACCTTTCCTTGGGATACCCCTGGCAACATGTAGGTAGGATAAGTGGTTCATTCTTCTCCTGCTAAGACATCCTACCCATGTAGTCTGGGACTCATGGGAAGTACCTCTCATTTGGCCAATGAGTAGGGAAATGAGGATATGGAAAATAGTAGTACTGATGGACGCATCGTGTTACTATCATACTCCCTATGCTAGGATGATATTGATCTGGGATCAATTAGAACTAACTTTAGGTCAGTAAGAGTGATATAACTCACTCTCTTTTTGGAACTGATTTTGGATCAGTAAGAGTGGTATGATACACTCTCTTTATTTCAAATTGATTTCAGATTAGTAAGGGAGTTTCAAATTTATTTGGAACTGATTTTGATTAATAAGAGTGGTATGAGATGCTCTCTTTTAGATGGGATTGACTTTGGGTCAGTAGAGGATGGTATGATACATTGTCGATCACTTCTTCTTCTTCATAGTTCAACAAAGCATACTAGTGCAAGGCATTGATGGCAGAGATGGTATAGTCTGGTAGATGGATTAGCAAATGGAGTTCTCCCTAGTTGAGAGAGAGTGTTAAAATTAGCAACTACGGCCAAAATCCAGGTGGGTCTACTTATTCATGACAGTTGGTATTTTTCTTGGATTCCTCTTGTTGAGAGGTGTAGGATTGATCTAAATATCATTCGATTATGATATGTATTCATGGAGATATGAATTTATTTATGTTATGGGACAATTCGTCAAGGTCGACCAGCAACCAAATTTCCCCCACTTATCCTCTGCATTTTAGTATAAATAGAAGAGGACTTTAAGTCATTTGACACACACACTCTTGTGATCTCTCTTCATTCTGTTTTGGGTTTGATGAAGATGAGATCTAGAGAGAGTGCCCTAGGTGATATGTTGCCCTAATAGAAGATGCCTTAGAAGTTGTGATGGAGAAGGCTCTACGCTT
Source organism: Pinus tabuliformis (assembly GCA_031772625.1). Classification (NCBI taxonomy): domain Eukaryota; kingdom Viridiplantae; phylum Streptophyta; class Pinopsida; order Pinales; family Pinaceae; genus Pinus; species Pinus tabuliformis. The sequence continues at coordinate 379,978,992 of CM062820.1, read as the reverse complement.
TCATGGAGGAAAACCCTTATCTCAGCTACAAGATTCCCTAACGCTACCCTATGGAGAATCCCTAACATAGCCTATGAAGAAGTCTAATATGTTGTCCTAAAGGGGTCATAGCCGCAGAGGAAGAATGGCTTTATTCACAGCTAAGCTGCAGTCCAAAAGGGAGACCTTAGCTGTAGTAAGGAAGAACCTTAGCCACAAAGATATGGACGTTATCCTAGAGAAGAACCCCAGCCCTAAACGTTGTCTAAGTAAGCTACAATGCACAACCTAAAAGGGTCCTCTTGAATATCCTACAATAGCCCTAATAGTAGTCATAATGAAAGCTCTGAAATTGCCCTAGCCGCAGCAAGAGAGGGAGGCTCTAAGACACCATGGAGGAGGCCTGAGTTCCTCAATGGAGGATGAGTTAACTACCGGAGCAGTGGTTTGTTTTTGGGTCAATTTGGTGGAGGCCAAGAGGCTGTCTTGGATGCCGCAGACTGTTCTTGAGGGTCGAAGGCATGAAGATTTATTTCATGGGGTTAGAACCCTTGGAAAGGGATACCGCAACAAGGGATAGGCTTGCTATAGCAAGCTGAATTCCCTTATACACCAACTAGTTTACGTTAAGGCCAACAAGGAGGGCGTAAGGCCGGGAATGACAAGATAACATGGGGTTTAGGAGTGCTGGAGAAGGGTGATTGTAGCCTTGGGAGGGATGTTGCAGCTGATGTGTGAGGGTTGGTAGGACTGTCATTGATGCCCTAACTAGTCCATGACCACATTGTGAAGGTTGTCCAAACTACTGTTAGAGTTCCCTAACCAGTCCAGCAATGCAACAAATAGAGAATCCCCTAACAGTGAACTGATGCAGTGCAACAACATGATATGATAAGATGTGAAGACATTGTAATAAGGTGCAGCATGATGTTGAATGATGATGCATGATGATGGGCATCGTGATGAAGTGTAGCATAACATGATGATGCAGCACAGTGAGGTGCAACAGTATGATGAGTGCAACATAGTAATGAGGTCTAGCATGATGATTGGGTGCAACGAAGTGAGGTGAAACACAGTGAGGTGCAACATGGTGATGGAATCACCTTGGAGGATCAATTGAAGCAGTATGCCTTCACCTGAGTTCAAATCAGCTACCTCATGTGTTACCTTCATAAAGAAGATATCTTCTCTTATTTTGATAAGTCAAAATATTGACTTATGATGTATATGTACTATCTCTCTCTCTGCTGAACTATTGAAGAACATAAGAAGAATTGATCAAGGGTTTCCCCACATTGGGATTTGTCCTTGGCTGGCGCCACATTTTGTGTCATCTTGCCTTGGCTTGTTTTTTGTGATTTATGTTTATGTTCTATCTGAATTTTATTATCATGCTAAATGTGAATGCTAATCTGGAATTGATATTGAGCTAATATGGAAAATTGAAGTAAATTTTCTCTCAGCACAATCGATTCATATTCCTCAGCCATAACATCCTTCCAAACTTGTTCTTTTACAACTTCTTCGGATGAGGACATTTCATCTTGAATCATAGTGCTCATAGCTACAACATATCCCTGATACCTACATGGTTGCTTCCTTTCTATGAATTATCTACGAATGGGGACATTTCTTTCAGTATCTTGTAAAGTATCGCAGAGCCAAAGTGTTATTTTCCTAGTAGGAGGATCACTTGGAGGATGATCTAACAGATCCATAGGCTCCATGGGATCATCAACCATATCAGGCTCGAGCACGGATGGAACATCTAGAATGTCCCAGTCATCATTCTCTTCCTTGCAAGGAGGAGGTAGAGGAAGATCTATTTCTTTTCCAAGAGCTGCAACTTCATCAAATGTTACGTCCTTGCTAATTTCGACCTTCCTCTGACCAGGAATATATATTATATTCTTTAGAATTTTCAAAATAACCCACAAACATACTTTTTCTTCCTGTATCTTCCAATTTGTTCCTTTTATCCTTCGACACATGAAAATATATGGGGCATCCAAATACATGAAGATGGCTAATATCAAGCTTGATACTTGTGAATATTTCTTTAGGGGAGTTATTTTCTAACACTTGATGAGGTACCCTGTTTTGAAAATACACAAATGTAGATGTAGCTTCAACCCAAAAGGAACTTTGGTACCTTTTGATCATGGAGCATAGCACAGGAAGCTTCTAATATATGCTTGTTATTCCTTTCAGCTAGACCATTATGTTCAAGAGTATATGGTACAATTGTTTCTTTCTTACAAAATGATATGAATTCTTTTGACATGTATTCCCCTCCATTGTTGGATCTGAAGACTTTGATTTTCTTTCCTGATTGATTTTCGATCAAGGCTTTGAATTCCTTGAATATTTCAAAGGCTTCATCCTTGTGCTTAAGATAGTATATCCATGTATTTCTTGAGAAGTCATCAACAAAGGTGATGTAGTAGATATGACCACAAAAATAATGTATGGGCATCATACGACATATATTAGAATGAATGAGATGGAGGATGTCATTTGTCTTGTTCTTACTAGAGGGAAATTCCCCCCTTGTTTTCTTTCCACTCGCACAACCTGGACAAACTCCATCATGATGAGCTTGAACATCGGGAATACCTAAGACCAATTTCTTCAACTTCGGAAGTGCATCATAGTGTAGATGAGCTAGTATGCGATGCCATAACTCACTTAGATGATTGGTATTATGAACCAATGCTAGAAGAGGTCTTCTGGTGACTCTATAGAGTCCTTCAAATCTCAATCCTATTGTGAATGCATCTCCCATAGGTGAATCAGTGGGCCAAGTAAAAAATATACCTTTGATGAAGGCAACCCTCATCCATGTGTCTTCCAATGCGGATATAGATACCAAATTCTTCATTAATTCAGGTACATACATAACATCATGCAGTAGAAATGATTCCCCAGAATTCAACCCAAATTTGATGGATCCAAATCCTTTCACGATATGAGTGGAGTTGTCTCCAAGAATGATCTTCATCTTAGTCTCCCTCTCTACTAGATTAGAGAGGACTTCCTTGTATCCAGAGAAATGATGAGTGGCCCCACTATCAACCATCCAACTATCCCATGAATCAGTGGAGAAGAACTAGTAATAGCAGAAATAAGAATGCATTCAGATTTATTAACAACATTACTTTCATACCTAAGAGCCCTTGACCTCTTTCAAGGAGGATGATTTTCTTCACGGTCGCTTGAGGAGTCTCTTCCTCTTCTTTCATATCTTCTATCATAGTTATTTATTTGATAGTCTTTTCTTCTTTTGTTATTGTAGTTCCCTCTAGTGTTGTAACGTGGTATTTTTCTCCTCCCAGTTCAGTCGCGAGCATAATGACATTTCTTGGGGAAATTGAAGCATCCAATATGAGGTAATTATTTTTCATTCCTTCCTTTTTTAATTTGAGAAGGAGGCTTCCTAGATGGACCTCCTTTTGCCTTCTTCCTTTTGTCATGAGTGATATATGCAACGAACTCTCCCTCTTCATGCTTTTGAATCCTTACTCTTTCTATCATCCTCGATTCTTCTTGAGTGACCTTCCAAACAATTTCATCAAATGTCAGAAGGACATTGCTATTGCTAATTGTAGTAATGAAGGTTTCCCAAATAGGAGGGAGACCACTAAGAGTCACAACTACTAGCTCCTTGTCAGGCACATTTTCTCCAACTCTCTGCAATTGATCTCTAAGGCGAGAGATCCTCATAATGTAGGATAAAACAACTTGTCCTTTATTCATCTTAGTTTCCTTGAGTTGATATTTTAAGGTGATGATCTCATTCAAGTTTTTGATTTCATACATGTTGGATATCTTGTCATACATATCTTTAGACTTTCTTAAATTCCCAACATATGCAAGTAAATGATCTTGTAAACCATCAGCTATAATTTTCTTTGCTTCGGACTCACCTTTATTGTACATGTTCTTAAGGGAAGTGGAAGCATTTTTTGGAGGCTCAGGCATCCTTCCTTGGATGTATTCCAGCACATCATTTTTGTCAACTATGATCTCCAATATGACTTTCCATGCAATAAAGTTTGATGCATCACCCAAATTTTCATACTCCTTACAGGTAGAGGACTACGTCTTGACCTTAACTAGGCAATCTTCTTTCTAAGAGAGAGGGATTCAATGCTTGTCTTCTTTTAGGCTTGTCCTTCACCTTAGCTCTGATACCATGTTAAATTTTCTAATTGTCCTATGTTGTATCAACTAATTTAAGCCCAATTTACTTTTTCATTAACAATGCATCCAATTATTAGTAGTATAATTGATCATAAACGTAACTGAAGAAAGAACAATATATGCAGTGACAAATAAGACAACAACACAACCATAAGAAACAGTAGATTGGTCCAAGACCAAGGAAAAATCCCACAAGGGGGAACCCTTTAAAATATTCTTCTTTAATAGATCATCATAAAAATATTTTAGCAGAGAGTACAATGAGCTCAATACATATGTTTGTAGTGGATACTAATAAATTATATCTATAAATCTACAGATCTGTACAACAATAGAGGGAAACCCAGATTCCTTAGATCATTGAAGTCAATCGAAGCCAAGATGTCAAACCCTAGATCTGAACCCTGGACGCTCTCATCAAAATTGCCTATGTGCATCCCTAGATTCTCTCTCAGACACTGTGCGAGGGCATATGTGACTGCTCGGACACTCTCAGGAAAACTTTGTGCGAGTGTCTGTGGTAAAACACACCAAAAACCCTTGGACGCTCCCTTATAGTTTTTGTGTGTGCGTCCGGGATGGCCTGAACACTCCCATGACCACAATATGTGAGCGTCCGGGGACTAATGTAGCCCGATCTGACTTCGAACCCCTGGACATTCTCATAAGCCTATCTGCCATCATCTAGGGATATTTGGATGTTGTCTTGTCCACTTTGTGCCAGCATCTAGGGACTAAAATGCCCTAATCTATGCCAGTGTCCAGGGACTAAAATGCCTTGATATGTGCGAGCATCCAGAACCCAAAAAACCCTAACTCAAAGCGAACCTCATGCCTATGATTTCATACCCTTGTGCGAACTCCTTCCGTCGAACCTGTGCGAACCAAGACAAAAGAGAAGAATATAAAAATGGATTGATCAATGTAATGAAATGAACTTGAGGTTAGCCCCAAGGGATAGCTCATTTAGTCGAGTTCCTGTTGCTAAGCACCCCGCTTATTAGGAGGTCACAGGGTCAAATCTCCTCAACGCCCTTGGGGTTAGGCCTTGCTAGTTTTGCCTATGGGTAGATCCCTTCGGGTTGATCTACCTGGATTTTCCTGTGGATGTAGCGGCCACTCACTGTCTGTGAACCAACCTTAAAAAAATGAACTTGAGGTAGATTTTGTTATTTTCTAAGGGTTCACTTGGGTTTAAGGTTGACCCAAGCATTTACACATGTGGTTAGGGCCGACCCATTCCATACTATATGTATGAATAAAATAATTCAAAACTTAACTTCTGCTTGACCAAATTGGGTGGTCTTTAGGTCAATTTTGGTCCTCTTGAAAAGAGGAATTTAATGAAAGCATTTTCTAGGTCATTTGAGCTATCCAATGTGGAATTTTACCATAGTTGCAAAACAAAAATCACTCTGCGTACTTTGTAATTAGGTGTGGAAATGTGTATTTTTTGTAGTAGAATGATGTGAATGAAATTTTGCTTTGCACATTCTGGATTGTTGGTGTAAATTTATGTTATTGTAGTTATTTCACATGTGTTGTTTTAAATAGAGAATTGAATTGTCTAGAGGTTATTTATTTCCTTTATGAGCCAACGCTCTCAGATCTTTCAACCAAACAAAGAAATTGATTTTCTTTACAAATTCATGCATGTGATTCAATTGCATCTTTTAGGGTTATCTGATGTTGTGTATGTAGGTCTAATTTTCGAAGCTTGTATTATTTTCCTTTGAAGTTGACCAAGATAATTTCAAATACGATCTTTAATAACAAATTATTATCACTCATGACTCAAGTCATAATAGAAAGAGAGTGAATGTGTGACAAAGCTTATTTTCAAGTGTGTAGCCTTGAATTAGTGTTTTTATTGGTGTCATTACATATATTGTTTATAAAAAACCTTGCATTCGAGGTTAAAACAAAATTTAATTCAATACATAACATAGTAGAGAGGATTCCACATAGTGTTGGTGTGACAACCCCAATTAGGTTATACTCATGTATGCAATGTAAATATTTTTGAAATAAAATGGGATGACTAATGGGACACAGATTCCAGAGCCTGGGGAGGTTACTTGGATATTTTAAGGTTTCCTTGCAACAAAAATTGGAGCTGGTACATAACAATAGATATCTAGGAAAAAAGGGACAACTTGTATTTTCTTAGCAGCGATGCTTTTTACAGCAATGGACAAGAAAATAGGGATGGGATTTTTAAAAAGGAGAAAAGGTGACTTTCCATATGGTATGGTGTGTTGGCCACCCATTGCAACAAATTAAACAACTTTTAACAACTTGGGAACATGCAGACATGTGATACTCCCCTCATTAGCTGACCCTGTTTTAGCGGTAGAGGTAACTATCTGAAGGGGACAATTCAAACATCAAGGAAAATACTAGGAGACAACCAAGGGAAAACACAACACAAAGGAAAAAGATGGAATTTGAATTGCTCAGACAATGCAATGGGAAGGAACAAAGTAATTTGACTTGTTGAGGGATAACACAACAATAGGGGGAATGAGAAATCAAACTACTAGAGAGAGGGTAGGGATAACAAAGAGAGATCATTTGAACCATTAAAGAGGGCAAGAAAAAAAAAAAAAAAAAAATAATGCAAATGAAAAGGCGGGACATATATGGAAAATAAAAAGTGCAGGCAACCATAGATAAATGAGGAAAGTCTAATGGTTATCAAGAATGCAAAAGGAGCCGTGATATGAGTTCTTGGTTGAAAAGGAGTTATGAGGAAAAAAATTTCAGGTGAGGGACTAATCGCCTCTCGATTCCATGGTAGCCAATGGAAGGAGATGGGTTTTCTCTGAGTTCTTGAGGGTTCGGGTGGAGGAATTATTCTTCGAAATTCTTGCTGGATTTATAGATAATTCTTTGTTGTAGCTTGGCTTTTGTTTTGGGTTCTGGATTCCCAAAGTTGGGTGGAAACACAATGTCGAACTATGAAGAGTGGAGATAGTAGGTCTCTAGACTCCCTATGCACTTTTTTTACTACAACTCAATTGGTGGGTGGAGGTGGAAGAATCTCTAGAGTCCCTAGTTCAACTGGTTGTTGTGTTTACAACCCTAGGAAAAATGCCCCTCAATATTTTGAATTTGGCTCGGGGGTGACAGTTGCAAGAGAGAATTTGGCTGCAGTTATTTATGGTTGGGTGGAGATTCATTGTCCCAGACTCAGTTTCCCAATAAATTTCAAGATAAGTGTTCTTCATGTTTTCAATGAAAATGAATATGTATCTATATGTCTGATGTGAACTGGTGTTATCATTGCATGAAGCTTGATTTAAGTTTTATTGCTTATATAAGATGACCAGTATGTTGTTGACACTGTTAAAAGGGTGTTGGAACCAAGTGATGGGTTCATTAATTGTGGATATGATGTTATTTATGATCCTAAGCCAAGATTATATTTCAAATAGTGTATGTGTGTTGGTCACCTTTTAACAGTAATCAACATGGAGATCCTTCCATAATTACAATGGCATACTTCTTGATTTTGATGGAAGCTTCTTGTTCATGTTTGTGCCTAGTAATGTTGATGATTCTTTCCTCCCAAGGCCTATTGGCCTGTCTATTTCACATGGATGACAATCCAAGTCTTCCAATAATTCACACCTATATTCTAGGTATGTATTTTCATTTCTTAAGCCTGGGCATAAATGAGCCTTGTTCTCTATACTATTAATGAGATTGTCTCATATGCTTTGATGACTTGCTTTTATGTTCCTATACTAGGAATGTTTTTTTACTTGTGTTATATGTAAAATGAGATTTATTTCCTCATTGGTAAGAACTCAACTCGACAAGTTTCTTGGAGTTGTGGCAGTAATGGAGTCTAGGTTGTTAACCCTGACCAATTTTATGTTCAATAAGGCAGGTTTGGAATATATATACACATATGGAGGGAGGGGAGGCTGCGAATGAATTTGAATGCTGCCTACTTGCTTGTGGCTCGATGAGTATAATAGTGCTAGGCAATGGCAGGCCTTTCCTTCCTTTATTTCAATAGTATCCTTTCTCTCTCACCCTGGGGAGAACTTGACTTTGCCTAAGGGAGAGACATAGGCTAGTGAGAAATCGATCAATCAAGCTAGTTAGAGAAACAATTGGGCCAGACAAGCAAGAGGCGTGTGTGTTTCCCTAACCACAAGGAAGAGCTGAAACCTTATGTTGAGTCCCAAACTTGCATCTTCCCTATACACCTTTTCAGCCTTCTTTTCCATTTACTTGACCGACCAAGCTGTCAAATCATTGCATATTAGTTTAAAAAGAGCTTATGAAATGGTTTTCTAACTATGTTTGTGACCGCTGTTTGATTTAGATTTTTGTTCAATCAGCTGCGGAAACTTGTCACTTTTTGCAGCCAGCTCAAGTTTCCGCAACCATTTTGTTGAAGACTATGTTACAGGTGTCCACTGGAGAATTCGGCCACATGGGCAAGCTGCAAATGACATGTACATGGAGCATGTCCCCTTGGTTTAGCCGAATCACTCACGAACAGCCATGGTCAAAGACGGTCAAAGGAGTGGTCAAACCAAGAGTTTTGCGGTGGCACGGCTCTGTTTTTCCCACGTGAAGTTTTGCGTGGTAAGTTCCTCAATCTCCAGAGATGTGCTAACACCTGTGGATCAATCCGTGAACCAAATCGAACAGCCACCACTCCATAGATTTATTTGTCATGGCTACCATACTGCTAGATCTCAGGACGTGAAGATTTACGTGTCTGTTTGGCAGCGTAGAATTTAGGAATCAGTTATAGCATCTTCAGTTATAAATAACACGTTATCATATGCTTGATAGCTAGCTTTTTACATGTAATCTTGATTGTGTTTACGAGCCCACTGTGCCATGCTCTATCTTTATGTTTTGACTGCACTTTAATATATGAGAAGACAATGTTCTTAAGTTCAATTCGTGACTGAGTATTGATTGGCTGAGGTTGTAGAGGGCCCCTGTACACCAAGGCTCTGTATCTACTGTATAGTTTCTCGCTTTCTTATGTCACTTCTTTCATAATCGTTTCCTTGTATATTATTCATGTTAACTGATGTCCATATTTCCTTTTATGCTTTCTCATGATTGTTAGCTGATCAGTGTTTTTCTTTCAGGTTCTTGTAGGCAGCCCGACAATTTACATAGTTTTAATGACTAATGACATGAAATCATCTTGCCCTTTCTGCTGATTCATTTTCTGAGTTTTAATTCCAGCATTGTCATTTCTTTCAGTTCTGCTTTGCTTATTTACTTTTATGCAATTTAGATATCATATTACTCATTTGTTTATGATTACCTTCCTATAGCCAAGCGACTCAAATAGTGAGGAATCAGAATATTACTTGATGTAGTATGATTTAGTTTACTTTCCTGCAAGTTAGTGATTAAATTACTTATGTCATTTTCAGGAATTGAAGTATGAATGAGTAGTTTAATCTTAGTTTCATTTTATGCAATTTAGATATCAGATTACTCAATTTGTTTATGATTACCTCCTATAGCCAGAGCGAGTCGAAAGGTGAGGGGTCAGAATATGAGTTGAAGTAGTGTGATTTAGTTTACTTTGCTTACAGTCTTTGAATTGCTTTGAGTTTAGTTTTTATTTTCTTTTTATACAGCAGTAAGGATACTGGGCTTCATTGTCACTAGTTCACTATTTTGGTACATTTTTATTTTCTTTTGAGAATTAATTTCATCACAACCAGTTTGAAACCTTTTTGAGAACTTTAAAGTTTGGAAAATCATTATAGAAATCACCATTACCATCCATACTTGACTTTCAATTCTGCCATCTCACATTAGGGAATCAACAACCCAAAAACAAACCAAAAACTCAAAAACGACAAAGAACTAAGAAATCGGTTATCTTGCATATACAGTGCACTTCACTTCAGCAGTTTACGACTCTCAGATTGACATTTTAAATAGCAATTTAGGACACACTAAATTGACCAAACATTTTGGTGCCGTTGCTGGGGAAGTGAAACTAGGTAGCCAATTTCTTAAAAAAAAAACAAGAAAATTTCAAGGAAGGTAAAAATTGATAACTTTTCAAAGTATGCTCTCCTATTGCACCTAGTGTGATCTAGAGGATCAGAAAAGAGAGTTATTGGTTTAATAATTTCTTGAGTATGCTCTCTTATTGCACCTAGAGTGACCTGGAACACTACAACAAAACAGGCAATTTGCGCCAGATTTAGCACCAGATTCTAGTGCATTTTTTTCTCAATTGGGATGAGCAACCTGGCGCTAAATCTGGCTCTATTGTACAATTTTTAAAGCGTCCTTTTTTGCACCAAATTTTGCATCTTTTTTACGCCAAATTTTCCATCATTTTTTGCATCATATTTTGCACCAAGATTTTCATTTGGTTTTACAACAGGTTTTGCTTCTAGTTTTGTGCCTTTTTTTGCATCTATTTTTGCATCATTTTTTGCTTCCTCTTTTGTGGAATTCTTTGCTTCTATTTTTGTGTCATAATTTGCATCGATTTTTACACCATCTTTGACATCTTATTTAGCGCCTTTTTTTACATCCAATTTGTGCCAATTTTTGCATCTGGTCTTATGCCATCTTTTGCTTCTAATTTTGTACTTATTTTTACATCTATTTTTGTGCCAATTTTTCTGCCTTTTTTTACACCATCTTTTCCATCCAATTTTGCACCATATGTTGAATCTGATTTAGTGCCAAATTTCGCATGCATTTTTGCACCATTTTTTGCATCCACTTTTGCATTTTATTTATCTCCCTTTTTTGCATCCTATTTTGCACCATATTTTGCATTTAATTTTGCATCATTTGTTGCATTTAATTTTGCATCATTTGTTGCATCCAATTTAACATCATTTTTAACACCATTTCTTGCATCCAATTTTTCATCCTTTTGAGCATCTAAATTTGCATCCTATGTTGAACCATATATTGCATCCACCTTTGCATCCCATTTTGTGTCTATTGTTACGTTCACTTTTGAGCCATTTTTTCGTCTATTTTTACATTTGTTTTTGCACCAAGTTTTGAATGATTTGTTGCATCATTTTACATCCAATGTTGCATCTCAATTTGCATCCAAAATTGAGCCATTTTTATGCCCATTTTTGCACCATTTTTTCTTCTTTTGTGTCCAATTTTGCACCATTTTTTATGTCCAAATTTGCATCCTTTTTGGTATCTAGTTTTTCATCCTTTTTGGCTTCCAAATTTGCATCCTTTTTTCTGCCACATTTTGTGTCCACATTTGCATCTCATTTTGCACCTAGATTTTAGTTGGAATTTTCATCTAGTTATGCATCATCTTTGACATCCTTGGTTTCACCATTTTTTAGTCCCATTTTGCATCTTGTTTTGTGTCTTTTCTTACATCCTTTTTGCATCCTAATTTTACACCATTCTTTGCATCCTCATTTTGGTGTCCATTTTTGCATCCTTGTTTGCACCCAATTCGGTATCCTTTCATATGCCCTATTTTGTTCCCTTCTTTGTGTCTAGTGTTGCACCCTTTTTTAATTTTACTTTAAAAACCTTTTTGTGTCATTGTTTGCATATTGTTTTGATGGCTAGTTTAACATCCAATTCTACTCCCAATTTTTCATCCATGGTTAAATCCACTTTTGGCTTCTTGTTTAGAGTTTTACTTTTATTTCCATTTATGACCACCTCTATGGGTTCATTTTACTAAGTTCATTTACATAGTGAAATATATTAAATTTTCTAAATATCATTTTGCTGTAGGATTTAATGCATGGTTAGATGAAAACAAAACCCTCTCAGTTTATCTCAGAAACCTAGGACAAACCAATTAAGAGAAAGGTTGTTCTAAGGCTTAGGATTCTTAGTAGATCAAGATGTAGAGTATAGATTAAGAAAAAGAGAATGAATTCTTGTGAGTCCTCGCATGCAGGTCTTCTTGGAGTTTTTCGTATAGCCAAGAAGCGCTCCTAGCTAGCTCCAAAGCTTGGTCCTACACATAAGAGAGAGAATAAAGCAACCTTCACAACATAATATCTTAATAATCAAAACTATAAAAAACATATAAATATTATTGAATAAATAAATATAAACCAAAAACCCATGCATACATTAGTTAAATAGAAGAAGTAAAGAATGAATAGAAACATATGGAAGGAAGAACAACTGATCTATATGAATAAAGGAGTTGGAGGAAAGTTACAACAATCAGATATAGTTGCAACATCACCTCCCCCAACTCATAGCTCCAAAACTCTCCCTCTCAAGACAGATCTCAATAGCGTGACAATACAAAATTCCCATCATTTTTTCAATGGCCAAGCCTCTAATATATAGGAAAGTGGAGGCTATGAAGATTTCCAAAATTCCTCATTAGTTCAATTTGGGAAAAATCTTTTGGGTGAATAATGTTTCCTCATATAAAAAAGGAATTTTCCACTTTTTAGATGCTTTTGTGCTTAGGAAAAAGCTTCCCCATGCTTTATGGCTCTTTCCCACTTTTGTATGCTTTTATTTTCTAGCAAAAAGCTAAAGATGAGGATAAAGAGATTACATTCCACCATATGTTTCCGAAAGTGACCAAGAATGTCAAATTCAAATTCTAGTTTGCTTATGTTTTAGTTTTTTTTTTAATATATATTTAGTTTTAGTATTTTTTTTTTTTTTCTAGAAAAATATATTTAGTTTTTGGTATATTTTTCTATAAGAAAAATTATATTTTGTTTTTATAAAAATGGATTTTAAACATTCCATTCATGCTAAATTTGTGATTTTATGATAGGAGTTTAAATTATATATAGTAAAGTAACTTAATGTCATGTGTCGTGTTGCTGAGATGGGTGTTATACATCTCTTTCTTGCTAAGTTATAGAATGTGCTTGGGTTTTCTTAATGCAATAAAACTAATTATGTTCTTCATGATATCTTGAAATGTTCATCTTGAACCAGGCTAATAAAACAATAAAGTTAAAATAGGTTTTCCTTTGTCCTTTATAGATCTTTGTCCCCATTAATATTGGTCTTAATAGATTAATTGTCTTGTGGTGGCCTTGAGTGGTCACTTCCATTAGTTGCATGCTTTGTAGTTTTCAGTTAGTGACATTTTTTAGGCTTGATAATATGTTATTTAATTTATCAAAATGTGTTATTGTCCATATTATTGTTAAATATTAATATTAAATATGCTGATTTTTAAGCATGTTTTAGCAAAACGTTCCCAAAATGTTTATAGATTGTATTTTATAATGCAATTATTCTTTGCTTGATGAAATTGTTTTGGATATTTTTTTTAATGATTCATTGATTGATGAAATTGTTATGGATATTTTTTTTAGTATATTAAATTGTATGTGATAAAGTCAAAAATCACCTCTTTTTTAGATTTTCATTGATCAATTTCCCTTAAGGCCATCAAGTTCACCATTTGGTCCCAGGTTAAGGAAATATAGGAGTCATGAAGTGGAATTGTCCAAGCACTTAAATCTTGAGACATGTTTCTTTTTAGTCACTTTATACTTTCTTTCTATGTAAATTTTTGATGAAAATAGTCTTGGAACATGAGGGGCGTCAATAGTAAGCGAAAACAAACTCCTAAAAGAAAAATGGTATGCAAAGCACCCATAAATAATGTTGATATAAGAAGCAAAAATATTAAGTGAGGTTCAACCTCATATAATTAGAAAATGGGGGAGGAATTTCCAAGTAGTAGTGATTGATGCTTAGAGATACTTGGTTGGAATGGTTATTATTTGAAATGATTAAGACATCAAGGTTACCAATATGTTTACCTCTTTTCGCATTATGACAATACAATTTTAGTTAATTGACATTGAGGACTACTACCATGTATCCAATGTCTATGACTCCAATATCGCAAATGGAAAACCTCTATTTCTCAATTCTATTTCTAGCACAAGTAATTTATACTCCCCATCTCCATGGATTGTTGGGAGTGACTTCAATATTATAAGTGTCTCGAGGAAAAGAAAGAATGAATCAAAATGTTTAACAAGATATTTTGTAAGCTATACCATTAAAGCCACAAATTAGTCTCCATTAAAGTTGTCAAGAAATGAGTCTCCAACCCACACATGTGGATCAATGAGATGTAATACATGTGTGTGTGGTTACGAACTCAATACACCTCTATAATAACTCCACAAACTTATGTATTTCACTCTGTCACATAAATTGACAGTAGTGTGACATAAGTAAACCAAGAGTAGACATGAAAGCCTTAGGAAACAAACATTCCTTAGATCCTCAATTAGGTGCTTAAATGATGAAGTGAAAATGCAAGGAGAAAAGAAGAATTCATGATTTAACCATCACATACATGTGATCAAGTGTGACTAGGAGTGTATATATTCATATATTTTCCAAAGAGGGAGTGAATACATGAGTTACCATTTATTGGCCCTTATTTTTCTTTCTTTTTCATTTTCTTATATATAGGACTTAGGGAATAAGGTTTTCATAAGTTTGGCACAACTCATAGATATAAGATTTACATGAATTTTCACTTCAACCTTAGAGTTTAGACTTAGATAAATCAATATAGTGTATGTTTAATGATTTTGGCTTTCACTTTTTTATTGTATTCCATCACAAATACAAAGGGGGAAATATTTTGCCACAAATCTATGAATGCTTAATCATAAAGTCGTCATGTGATGAAAGCAAATTAATGATGTTATTCTCTACGAAAATGATGGGTATTCTTGAGAAAATCTTATGCTTGTGGATGTTTCCTCCCTGGTTGAGAGGGAGTGAGGGTAGACACCATGTTATTCATGTGTCATGTACTATGGCTAGGATTAACAATCGTAAGCCTAGTAAAGGCACTAGTAGGGATAATGGTGGATTGGATAAACATCTGGGACCAATATTCTTTGAGAATTTGGACATTGACTAGGACTAATCGCCATAAGTCAAGTACATTAATCCAAGATAAGAATAGTCATGAGGATTGACATTTTCTGGTGTCAAATATTATGATAGTGGATTAGGAAATGATCATGTGAGGACATACCTGGTAAACATCTTGGTGGGGTAAGTGCCTTGAAAGGCAGTGGTGTCCAAATTTATGCCTCCCAACATTGTGCTCTGATCTAATGGAGAGATAAACTTGTTAGTCAAGGCCTTACTATTTTGAAAATTTTGGCTATGATGATGTAAATCATCATTGATGCTTATCAATCTAGATCCCTTCTTATATGAATATTTCAACTTGAGAGTAATTTTTTGTCTCATTATGAGTACCTCGCTAGTTTAGAGGGAGGGTCATCATCTTCATTATTGCCATCATCACCACCATCAATGTGATCATTATTGTCATCATTTCATTATCATCATAATCACCATTCATGTCTTCTTCATGATCATCATCATCATCATGATTTTGTATATTGTCGTCAATTGTTCATAATTATAGGTATCATAAGAAATATCACCAACCTTAGGACACATGATATATGAAAGAAAAATAACCACTTTATTTTTTAGAAATGATTGATGATCATCAACATCACTACCATTATCATCGTCATTATAATTGTCATCATCCCCATCATCATAACTAATATAAGTTTTATCATAATTTTTGTAATCTTCATCATGAACATCATAATCATCATTCATGCCATTATTGTTCTTGATTATGACCAAGATGAAAATAATGATAATGATGATCAAATGATGATGACTTGGAAGATGACGCCAAAGATAATTATTATGATTTTTACCATGATAACATTTAAAAATTGGGAGGAATGGCCAAGGTCATTAGCATCATCATCATTGTCATTGTAACTCCCATCGTCTTTATCATCATTGTCATTATCATAACAATCGCAATTCATGTCATCGTCATCATCTTCATTATCATCATCGTTATAATTATTGACATTGTCATCAGTTGTTCATAATTTTCAATGTCATAAGAAATATAATCAATGCAAAAGATATGATGTGTGTTGGAAAATGGATGCAAAAGTAAACAAAAAAATGGGGGTAAAAATAGACGTAAATTTGGATGAAGAGTGGACACAACATAAGTAGATGCAGAACAAGACAGAAAAATTGAACAAAAGTGGATGAAAAAGTAGATGCAATAGTTCATACAAACTTGAACACAAAATAGGACTCAAACATGGATGAGAAAGTGGAAGAAAACATGGGCACAATAGTAGGCATAAAACTTAGCATGAATTGTGGTGAAACAAATGTGGATACTCCAATGAATGTAAAAAAAAGGGACACAAACTTGAATGAAAAAAGGAGGAAAACTTGGATGAAAAAAGGGATGTAAACATGGGTGCAATAGTGAACACAAAATTAGTTGCAAAACTAGACAAATCAAAAGTGGATGTAAAAGTAAATTCGAAATGGGATGCAAAAAACATAAACAATATTTGATGCAAACTTGGACACAAAAGAGGATGCAAATATGGATGCAATAGTGGAAGAAAATGTGGGTTGCAATGATAGGCATAAGATATGGCACAAATAATAGCACAAAAAAGGTGGATGTAATAATAGACACAAAAAAATATGCAAACTTAGATGCAAGACAAGATGTTATAAGGGATGTAAAAGTGGATGCAAACACGGGTGCAACATGAGAAACAAAATTGGATGCAAAATATGGATGAAATGGAAGTACATGCAAAAGAAGATACAAAATGAGATGCAAAACCCAACACAAAAGTGGATGCAAAAATAGATGAAATATTTTATGCAAAAGAGGATGTGAAGATGGATGCAAAATTGGAAGCAAATGTGCGTACAACAGTATGTGCAAAACATGGAACAAATTTTGTCACAACAAAAGTAGATGTAATGATAGATGCAAAAAAAGAAGCAAATGAAGATGAAAAATAGGATGCAAAAAGGGATGTAAAAGTGGGTGTAAACATGGGTGCAACAATGGATGTAAAATAGCTTTTGCAACTTATTTGAAAGAGCAATTTTGTCCCAACAATTAGACTTGTAGCATAAAGAACATGGTTAATACATATGATTCGACCAAAAACTAGTTACTACCAAAAATCAACCAAAAAAAATATTACTGCATAAAAATAGAATTAAAAACAAAAAAAATAAAAACAAAAATTTCCCAAATTAAAATAAATAAATGATAAACTTTTTTTTTACCAAAATTTAGTGATTTTTTTAGTGCTAATACTAACACCATTACAACAAGATATTTTTTTAGTGCTAATACTGCCATTACAACAAGATATAAGAGGGATATAATGCAAAAAGTTTAATAATAATATGTATGTAGAATATGGTCTTCAGACTGGTGAATTCATGATAATCAATGGGACTACAGTCAAAATAATTGGATGTTATTTACTTTTTTACATAGATTGTCAAAATAATTGCATAAATCGATTTTTTTTAACCAAAATTTAACAAAAACTTTGCTAGTGCTAACATTAGAACCACCATTACAACAAGATATCTTTCTAGTGTTGACAACACCATTATAGTAAGATACCTCAAGAGAGACAGAAAATTTAAAAAGTATGATAGTAATATGTATCCAGAAGATGGTAGTGAAACTAGTAATTGTTCATTCTCATTATCATAATCATTGTCATCATCATCACCATCATCCTTGTCATCGTTATTGCCATCATTACATTATCATCATAATCACCATTCATGCCATCATCATCAGCTCCATCATCATCATCATTATGGACATTGTTTGCAATTGTTTATAATTATAGACGTTGTAAGAAATATCATCAACCCAAAAAATGTGATCAGTGCTAGAAAAGGGTTGTTTAGGACACATTGATATACGTAAGAGAAATAACAACTCTATTTTTGAGAGATGATCGATGATCATCATCATCACCACCATTATCGTCGTCATTGTCATTTTTATCATCCCCATCATCATCATTAATGTAATTTCTATCAACATTGTTGTAATCATCATCATCATTCATGCCATTATTGTTTTTGATGATGACCTAGATGAAAATGATGATGATGACACCAAAGATAATGCTTATGATTATGACAATGACAACATCTAAAATTGGGAAGATTCGCCAAGGTCATTAGCATCGTCATCATCATAATCATTGCCATCATCATCATTAATGTCATTGTAACCACTATCGTCTTTATCATCATAATCACAATTCATGTCATCGCCATCATCTTCATTTTCATCATTGTCAATATTATTGACATTGTCATCAATTGTCATTAATTGTCAATGCCATAAGGAATATCATCAATGCAGAAAATATGATGAGTGTTGGAAAAGGGATGCAAAAGCGAACATAGAAATGGGGGCAACAATAGAAGTAAAATTGGATGAAAAGTGGATACAACATAAGTAGATGCACAACAACATGAAAAACCTAACACAAAAGTGGATGCAAAAGTAGATGCAGTTGTCAATGCAAACTTGGATGCAAACATGAAGGCAAAAGTGGAAGCAAACATGGGTCCAATGGTAGGTGTAAAACTTGGCACAAACTGTGGTGAAACAAATGTGGATGCAACAACGGACACAAAAGTAGATGCAAAAATGGATGAAACAAAAGTGGATACAATAGGGGATGCAAAAACATACACAATATCTCATGCAAACTTGAACACAAAAGAGGATGCAAATGTGGATGCAAACGTGGAAGCAAATGTGGTTGCAATGGTAGGCGCAAGATATGGTGCAACAAAAGTGGATGTAACAATAGACAAAAAATATGCAAAATAAGATGCAAAAATGGATGTAAAAGTGGAAGCAAACATTGATGCAACAGGCAAAACAAAATTGGATGAAAAAAATGGATACAATGGAAGTGGATGCAAAAGTAGATATAAAACGAGATGCAAAACCCAATGCATAAACCTGACACAAAAGTGGATGCAAAAATAGATGCAATATTTGATGCAAAAGAGGATGTGAACATGGATGCAAAATTGGAAGCAAACGTGGATACAATAGTGAGTGCAAAACATGGTGCAAATTATGGCATAACAAAAGTGGATGTAATGATAGATGAAAAAAAAGAATCAAAGTATGATGCAAATGAAGATGTAAAAAGGGATGCAAAAAGTGAAATTTAAAATGGGTGCAACAGTGGATGCAAAATTGTATGCAAAAGTGGATGCAATAGAAGTCGATGCAAAAGTAGATGCAAAACGAGACACAAAACCCGATGCAAATCCTGGTCCAAAATTGGATACAAAAAGGAATGCAAAAATAGATGTAGTAGTTGATGAAAACCTAGATGCAAATGAGGATGCAAACGTGGATGCAAAATTATAATCAAAAGTGGGTGCAAAAGGAGGTGCCAAACTAGGCGCCAATTGTGGCACAAAAATATTAGATGCAATAGTGGGTACAATAATAGATGCAAAAGAGGATGTAAATATGGATGCCAAACAAGATGGAAAAGTGGATGAAACAAAAGTAGATGCAAAATTATATGCAAAACTAGACACAAAACTCGATGTAAAACTTGGCGCAAAAGTGATGCACAAATGGATGAAAAAATGGATGCAAAAAATGATTTAAAAAGGGATGCAAAAAAGGATGCAAAAGTTGATGCAAGTGTAGGTGCAAAAAGTGGATGCAAATGAGGATGCAAAAGTATGTCAAACAAAAATAGATGCCAAAATTGATGCAAAACATGGAACAAAACCTGGTGCAAAGGATGACACAAAACTTGGAATAAAATTTGGTGCAAAACGTGGTGCAAAACCTATCGCAATACCTGGTGCTAAACTTGGTGTAAGATTTGGTGCAAAACTTGATGCAAATTTTGTGTCAAGTTTTGCACCATATTTGATAAATGGATGCAAATAGCACCAAAAATGGGCTCTAGATGCAAAAAAAGAAGTAAAAAGGGACGCTAATCGCTAGTTTTGTTGTAGTGGAAGATCAAAAAGAGAATTATTAGCCCGACTTGAAGAAAAATAAAAAATGACATGCATAGAGCAAGAGATTCTAGGGGAAGGTTTTTAGCTAGGGCCAAGAGTTCGATTTTTACAACTCCAACTACTTCAAGGAATAGACAAGAAACACCTCCATCATCTCCAACTCACACTCCTAGCCTTAGGATTCCTGGAATTCAAGAGGCAGTAGTTGAATTAGGAGACTCTCCCACACTATCCACCGAATCTGAGTTAGGAAGAGACCCTTTCTCTACTTCTACATGAAAACACATTGTAATTGAGGATGTAGAATCACCAGAAGAAGAAGAGGGAGAAATTCCTCCTCGTTCGCCATTAGTAGAGGAACCAGAGGACTCTGAAGTCTCAGAGGAAACTATCATGGTAGAGGAAGTAGTAAATGGATTTGGTAGAGGTAGAGGTAGAGGAGGAGGAGGAAACAATGGAGGAGGTAGAGGTAACAATGGGGGAAATAGGGATGGAGATAACTCATTCGGATTTCCTATAGTTGATGAGGATTCTCGAGCAACAATGAAAAACATCTGATCATCTATCCTCCCAAAATTTCATGGGTTACGAAATGAGGATCCTGAAACATTTCTATTTGAGTTTGAAGTCGTGTGTCGAACCTATGATTATCTAGAAGACTCTCAAAAACTCAAATTGTTTCCTTCAACATTGAAAGGAGTTGCTTTGAAATGGTTCATGGGATTAGTCACTCAATCCATTATGACTTGGAATGATATGAAACAAACATTTTTGGATAGATACCTGGACTATTGTATGCCCACCAATCACAAGGATGAGGTATTCAAAATGGTGCAAAGAGAAGATGAAAACTTGGAAGATTTACTTGAAAGATTTCAATACAACCTGAAAAGAGCAAAAATGAATAACTTAGATGAGGAAACCTTGAAAGCCCTTCTATTAAAAGCCATTAGAGATGAATGGATAGATATTTTGAACATGATGGGAAAAGGAGATATATCTCAACTTCCACTCCATGATATAGCAGAGCTATGTGTCCATCTCTCAAGGGGAAAATCTAAAACTAGAAAAGGGCCTAGAGATCCTTCTCTCATTAGAGCAAACAAATCTGCAACTGGATTAGTAAGTAGGGCTGAGATTGGCAACATGCTTGATGAATTCAAAACTAATATTTTAGGGAGTCTTAGTGAGCAACTAGACACCCTTAAGATACAAAACAAGTAGAAAGCAGAACAAAGTGTAGGAAGAAACATGCTCTAAGGGAATGTCCCTTGGATGCAAAAGTTGTAGAAACATGTGTGATTTGTTCAGAAAACCATGAGACCAAGGATTGTCCTTCAATTCCTGGACTCAAAGTTGTCTTTCAAGAAGATTCAAATTCAATTGAGTCTCTCTGTTTTGTTGCAAGGAGACCTTGGCAGGGGCAACAAAATCAA
Source organism: Pinus tabuliformis (assembly GCA_031772625.1). Lineage (NCBI taxonomy): Eukaryota > Viridiplantae > Streptophyta > Pinopsida > Pinales > Pinaceae > Pinus > Pinus tabuliformis. The sequence continues at coordinate 379,957,477 of CM062820.1, read as the reverse complement.
GGGTTTAACAACTCTATGAACTTTCAACCCCCACCAAATTGGAATCCTTGGCAACAACCTTGGTCCCAACCTAAAAATCCTTTTCAATCATGGGTACAAGGTATGCAAAATCCTTATGGGATATTTGCTCAATTTTATCAATATCCTCCATCTTTTAAAAATCAACAAACTCCACAACTTCCAAATCAAAATCCACAACAACAACAACCTTTTCAACAGAATCCAAATTCTCAACTCTTGCTTCCATTCCAATAGAATACATATCAACTACCTTCCCAGCCATTGCTGAACCCCAACAATAAAAACCCTCAAAATGCTTACATGGTAGAAGTACAACAATTTCATATCTATATGATTGTTCCTCTTAATGATGTACAACTCAGATCTGGTAGAGTTTTAGACAAGCCTTCTATAGATGCTCAAAAGCAAAGCATTTCTGAGGAAGATTCTCTTGAAGCCAATAAAGGTTCTGAAGCACCTCTTCAAAACCCAAGCACTCAAAAAGAAAAAGAAAAAGAGTCAACCCCCACAACTCCTATAGTTGAGCAACCTGCATCTTCATCTACACCTCCTTTTCCTGAAAGATTACAAATTGACAAAGGGGTGGAAAAAAAAATCTTGTTGCCTGACTATGATTTTCTAGATGAATTAAAGAATGTCTGTATCAAGATTCCCTTGTTACAAGCCATTAGAGAGATCCCTATTCTACCAAAAACAATAAAGGAGTTGAGTCTTAAAAGACCAGGAAGGAAACCAAGAGATACAAGAAGAATCCACCAGGTAGGAAAAATTGCAGATATCATGATGGGAAAAATTACTATGCAAAAGTATGTAGATCCCGGTAGTCCAATTGTCAAAACATATATCAATGGGGTAGAAATTCCAAATACTTTGATTGATTTAGGGGCTGCTATCAACATTATTAGTAGACAGACTATGGAACAGCTAAAACTTCATAATCTTCTTTTTACACCTACTTTACTGCAACTTGCAGATCGATCAATTATCAAACCAGATGGTGTATTAGAAGACATTTCGGTCTCCTTAGATTCTTGGGAATATCCAGTAGATTTCATGATTTTAACTCCCAAGAGTAATCTAGGAGGACACCCTCTCATCTTAGGAAGACCTTGGCTAGCCACAACTGATGCTTTTATCAGTTGTAGATCGGGGGATATGTATATTTTTGATAGTAATTCGACAAAGAAATTCAATCTGTATCCTCCAGCAAAAGCAATTACATAAATAGGAGATAATGAGTGGGTTGATGATGAGGATACTATACAACCTGTCTTTACCATTTCTGAAATCAGTGAAGATAGTCAAATTCCGAACACATTAGAAAACTTTGAAACATCTTCAGAATATGACCACACACAATTTTAGTTAGATTCTGACATTGAGTATCTATCATCTAGACAAATGTCTCTTTACTCTATGGAAGAATTTGGTAGTTCCGCCATTGAGATCTTTCCAGGTAAAACATTAAATATCAACAAAAACTTGGAAAAATCACAACAGGGAGAGCTAACCAAAATCTTGCAAAAACATTCTACTGCATTTGCATGGGAGTATACTGATATGAAAGGTATTGACCCTAAGACTTGCATTCATCACATCTACATTGAGGAAAATAGTAGACCAATCAGACAACCTCAGAGAAGGATGAATCCAAACCTTAGGGAGATAGTGAAAGAAGAACTCCAAAAACTACTCAATGTAAACTTCATTATCCCATTTCAGATAGCTGATGGGTTTCTCCTTTGGTTATAGTACCTAAAAAGAATGGTAAATGGAGGGTATGCATTGATTACATGGAATTGAACAAAGCAACTTTGAAGGATCACTTTCCTTTACCCTTTATCGATCAGGTATTAGATACTTTAGTAGGCAAAAAGTACTTTTCATTTTTGGATGGTTTTAGTGGGTATAATCAGATTCAGGTAGCACCTGAATATCAAGATAAGACCACATTTACCTGTCCATGGGGAACTTTTGCTTACCGAGTACTTCATTTTGGATTATGTAATGCACCCGCAACATTTCAAAGGGCAGTACTAGGAATTTTTTCTGATCTAATCCATGATTGTGTAGAGGTTTATATGGATGATTTTACAGTTTATGGTGATTCATTTGAAGAGGCATTAGAGAATTTGGAAAAAGTCCTTATAAGGTGTAAAGAAACAAACCTTTCATTGAGTCATGAAAAATGCTTTATGATGTTTACTGAAGGTATTGTTTTGGGAAATCATATTTCAGGGGATGGGATTAAAGTTGATAGATCAAAAGTTGAAGTCATCTCCAAGTTGCCTATTCCAAATTGTCAAAAAGATGTTAGAAGTTTTTTGGGATTTACTGGATACTATAGAAAATTTATCGAAAAATTCACCAAAATAGCATCTCCACTCTTCAAATTACTTACAAAAGACTGTGCATTCAAATGGGATCCTGATTGTCAATCTGCATTTGAAACTTTGAAAACAAGAATATCTGAAACACCCATTTTGAGAGGGCCAAATTGGAAACTTCCTTTCCACATTTCTACAGATGCTTCAGATACAGCTCTAGGAGCTGTGTTGGGTCAAAAGGATTTAGTTCCTTATTCCATTGACTACACCAGTAAAAATTTGATTCCCACTGAGTTGAACTATACTGTGATTGAAAAAGAGTTCTTAGCTGTTGTTCATGCAATCAATAAGTTTAGACATTATATAACATGCTATGAAACTTTTGTCCATACTGATCATTCTGCAATTAGATATCTAATGAACAAACCTATTACTAATGGCAGAGTTACAAGATGGCTCTTACTTTTACAAGAATTCAATATTACTGTATTGGATAGACCAGGGAAACAAAATATAGTAGCTAATTTCTTGTCTAGGATCCAAAATACTAATGAAGATTCTCCTGTAGAGGATAAGTTTCCAAATGAATATTTATTTGCAGTAACTACTAAGATTCCTTGGTATGCAGATATTGCTAACTATTTGGTTACAGGGAAGCTACCTCCACATTTATTTCCTAGTGAAAAAAGAAGAATTATTCAGGAGAGTTCAAATTATTCATGGATTTCTAACGAATTGTTTAAAACAGGGCTAGATTGTGTGATCAGAATATGTGTTCGGGAAGATGAAATGCCTGACATCCTCAAGGCATGTCATGATGAACCATGCGGTGGACACTTTGTTGAAAAAAGGACGGCCTATAAAATCCTTTCTTTAGGATATTATTGGCCTTCCCTCTTCAAAGATACGAAACAATATGTCAGAAGGTGCGACAATTGCCAAAGAGTAGGGAAACCAACTCTTTCAAATGAAATGCCATTACAAGCACAGGTACTCATCGAACCCTTTGAAAAATGGGCTTTAGATTTCATTGGACCCATTAATCCGCCATCTAAACAGAAGAAGTATATATTGGTATGCACTGATTATGTCACTAAATGGGTAGAAGCCAAAGCATTACTTTCTGCTACTGAAAATTCAGTTGGTAATTTTCTTTATGAGGATATTTTTACTCATTTTGGTGTCCCAAGAGAAATTGAGACAGATCAGGGAAGTCAATTTACATCTAACTTGATGGAGAAGCTGATGGAAGAATACAAAATCAAGCACAAAAAATATACTCCTTACCATCCGCAAGCAAATGGCCAAGTGGAGTCTACAAACAAAGTTATTGAGAACATCATCACCAAAACTGTTCATCTACACAGAAGAGATTGGGCAGAAAGGCTTCCTGAAGCCTTGTGGGTCTACAGAACTACATGGAGGAATACAACAGGACATACTCCCTATGAACTCGTTTATGGGAAAGAAGTCCTGCTCCCCATTGAGTTTCAAGTCAAGACTTTCAAGATGGCAGTTCAGTTGGGGATGAATCTATCAGAAGCCCAAAAGCACAGAATGGAGTAGCTGAATGAGCTAGATGAGATCAGACAAGAAGCAATTTTAAGAACTGATCTAGTTCAACATCAAAGAGTTAAGTGGCATGACAGATACATCAAAGAGAAAAAGTTTCAAGAGGGAGATTGGGCACTACTTTTTGATTCCAAGTTTAAAGACTTCAAAGGTAAATTTCAGACCCATTGGCTTGGGCCATATGAGATTGACAAAGTCTTTAGCAATGGAGCAGTAAGAATCAAGACCACTGATGAATTTCAAACTCCTCTTATTGTGAATGACCACTGATTGAAAATTTATCATAAGCCACTCTCAAAAGAGGAATTTGTCAAAATGTTTCAAGAGAATTCTGCAATAAGGCTGGTGAAGAAGAATCCTTCTTCCCCACCAGCCTAGCCTTTGTTTCTTTAAGTTCAAAAAAAAATAAAAAAAAATTGTATAAGCCTGAAAACCAATCACTGATTGTCGGTCTTATACAAAAAATATAGAGTGAAAATCAGGGACACCTGAAACTCTATATTTTCCAAAAAAAAAAATTCTTCTCTCCTTCTTTTTCCATCTTCACTCCACTTCATTTTCCATCCCACTCCATCTCCATCTCATTTTCATTTCACTTCACTCCGCTTCATCTCACTCCATTTCATCAATAAATGTCTCTTTCAGGACCATTTTCACTCAGTTAGTTATTATCTAACTATCTTTGTTCAGCCAAGTGGGTAATGTGTCAGTTTCCACAGCTGGAAGCAATTTCCGCAGCCAGAAGCAGTTTCCGCAGCCACCACTCTGTTTTTCAAATTCACAGTCAAAATGTTAGTGCAATAATCATGAAAATGCAGGTGTGATTGAGCATATGCTATGAAGATATGGAGCATCTCCAGACATCAATAAAGAGCAGTTGGTTAAAAGCTAATGGACAACAAATGACAAGGTTCCCAAAGGTATGAGCAAAAATTTCTTTCAAATAGCAATTGAAGGCACAATTTTGCATAGTTGTCAAACCATAAAAGCTCTACTATGTGCAATGATTATCACGATAGCTCCATTACCCATTACCATCCCACGACATTATTTCGCACACCATGCATTTATTCCTTAACGGTCTTATGATTGATTTTCGGGTTTAAACTCATAGTCGACTGCACTTTCATACACCACTTGTAATCATGAGATTTTCTCCAACGCATTTTCCACAGCCATTCATTAAACGTGTAACATTTCGTACGAAGCCGTTCAATTCAAAATCCCGACTCCTCTCCATTTCCTTACCATTTTGTTAAGACCATCTTCTTCACATACGTCTACACTTCATTTTGTGAACTCACCTCGGCTGCTCATCCTCTGTTTCCGCTTGCAGTTCCGGAACATTCCCGATTACTTGTTATCCTCCAATTGCAGCCACTGTGTTCTTGCCATAAACCCTGCAATCGAACCTCCTTACCTCTGCTAAATCCTCACACACAATTGAATTTTCAGTTGAATTTCAAAACAGAGGAAAGAATGGGACGATTACTAAGGGCAGAACCAGAAGGACCTAAATATTTAGAAGGTTACCCTCAAACAAAAGATTTGCTGAAGAAAGCAAAATGGTTACGCTTCATCCAGAAATTTAAGGGCCATAACAAGGAGGTAACGAAAGCTTTTGCACGGTCTTTCGATGGTCAGATGGTGGAAATTGGAGACTTAAAGCTCACGGTCACTGAAGCAACAGTAGCAGCTCCCACAGACTTGCCCCAAGAAGGTGAGCGATGGTTTAAAAACAAAAGTGTGGACGAACAGGCATGGATAATTGTGCTACGAAACCCAGGTATGGACATTACTATGTTTACAAAAGGAATTCCTGTTCATGCATTGAAAGAAGAATGGGCCAGCCTACTGTTAGTTATCCAAAAGTTTATCACTTACGAAGGATGCTTTGGTTCAATGTACATGTACCATGCTAGGTTGTTGATGAACTTCTTAGAGAGTCAAACTCTTAATTTGCCTTATTTCTTATTGCTGAGTTTGAAAAAGATGAGTACCACAGTCCAAAAGCACATAGGAAATATAGAACCTCATCTATATCATCATGGACTTGTAAAGATTCTCATTGAAGACCAACTGAAGAAAAACAAAGATACTTGGGAACAATTCTTAATAAGAAATTACTTTCAAGAGCCATCTGAGGCACCTAAAAGTAGTACACCAAAGACACCGAGAAGGAGTAGGAGAAAAGAAAAGAGTGCCATAGTCCAAGACTCTCCTATTACCAAAACTCAAGAAGTTGGTCAAAAAGAACAAGAGAATAGAACTAAGGACAAGAAACAGAGAAAATTGAAAGGCAAAAGAAACATAGAAGAAGTCTACCAATCACCTGAGCCATCTATAGAGGAAGACTATCAAACATTGTCTGAGAGACTAATGCATCTTCAAAAACAGGCTGCTACAGCAAAGAAAAAGGAAAAAGGAAAACAAAGCATAGGAGAAGGGAGTACTAGTCCACCATATTTAAGAAGAAGCAACAGGCTTAGAGGAAGGGGGAGTAAAACACAAGTAAAACGGCCCCACTTCATTGACTTGGGTGGGCAAACACCCGAGAAACCTCCAGCTAGCCGTCGTCCACCTCGTCCTCAGACAAGTATTGAAACTAGTCCTCCACATGTTGATGAAAGCCCTTCTCGGCCAGAGTTAAAAAGCAGTCCTCCTCCTCCACAAGACTTTGAAATCAGTCCAAGAAAAACACCCGAAATAGATCCAAGTCAACAAGAAGTGTATGACTACCTTGAATCTTTAGAAAAGACAGCTGCAGGCCCGAGTACCACTCTGCCCCATATGACACAAGATGCACAAGTCCAATCCTTAAAGCAAGAAGTGTTTGAATTAGAGGTTCTAAATAGGCATATTAAGCAGGAAAATGAAGCACTTAAGGAGAAAAGCAAAGTGGATAAAATTATTCATGATAATACTATGCTTCATTTGGGACTATGGCAAAAGAAGAATAAGAAACTAAAGAAAAAGTGCAGAAAGTTGAGCAGAGAATTGATCAATCTCAAATTCAGATGTCTGATAAGGAAACCCAGGATGGTGGTAGCACCAAGAAAGAAGAAAAGAGGACTAGATGTCCTAGCAGAGGCTTCAGAACATATGGATTAAAGGGGAATGACTGAAATTTTGGTTGCATGAGGACATGCAACACCTTCACAGTGGGGGTATGTTGAGTCCCAAACTTGCATCTTCCCTATACACCTTTTCAGCCTTCTTTTCCATTTACTTGACCCACCAAGCTGTCAAATCATTGCATATTAGTTTAAAAAGAGCTTATAAAATGGTTTCCTAACTATGTTTGTGACTGTTGTTTGATTTAGATTTTTGTTCAATCAGCTGCGGAAACTTGTCACTTTCCACAGCCAGCTCAAGTTTCCGCAGCCATTTTGTTGAAGACTATGTTACAGGTGTCCACTGGAGAATCCGGCCACATGGGCAAGCTGCAAATGACATGTACATGGAGCATGTCCCCTTGGTTCAGCCGAATCACTCACAAACAGCCATGGTCAAGGACGGTCAAAGGAGTGGTCAAACCAAGAGTTTTGCGATGGCACGGCTCTGTTTTTCCCATGTGAAGTTTTGCGTGGCAAGTTCCTCAATCTCCAGAGGTGTGCTAACACCTGTGGATCAATCCGTGAACCAAATCAAATAGCCACCACTCCATAGATTTATTTGTCATGGCTACCATACTGCTAGATCTCAGGACGTGGAGATTTACGTGTCTGTTTGGCAGCGTAGAATTTAGGAATCAGTTATAGCATCTTCAGTTATAAATAACGTGTTATCATACGCTTGATAGCTAGCTTTTTACATGTAATCTTGACTGTGTTTACGAGTCCACTGTGCCGTGCTCTATCTTTATGTTTTGACTGCACTTTAATATATGAGAAGACAATGTTCTTAAGTTCAATTCGTGACTGAGTATTGAATGGCCGAGGTTGCAGAGGGCCCCTGTACACCAAGGCTCTATATCTACTATATAGTTTCTCACTTTCTTTCATTATTTCACTTCTTTCATAATCGTTTCCTTGTATATTATTCATGTTAACTGCTGTCCATATTTCCTTTTATGATTTCTCATGATTGTTAGCTGATCAGTGTTTTTCTTTCAGGTTCTTGTAGGCAGCCCGGGCAATTTACATAGTTTTAATGACTAATGACATGAGATCATCTTGTCCTTTCTACTGATTCATTTTCTGAGTTTTAATTCCAGCATTGTCATTTCTTTCAGTTCTACTTTGCTTATTTACTTTTATGCAATTTAGATATCATATTACTCATTTGTTTATGATTACCTTCCTATAGCCAAGCGACTCAAATAGTGAGGAATCAGAATATTACTTGATGTAGTATGATTTAGTTTACTTTCCTGCAAGTTAGTGATTAAATTACTTATGTCATTTTCAGGGATTGAAGTATGAATGAGTAGTTTAATCTTAGTTTCATTTTATGCAATTTCATTTCCTGCAATTTAGATATCATATTACTCAATTTGTTTATGATTACCTCCTATAGCCAGAGCGAGTCGAAAGGTGAGGGGTCAGAATATGAGTTGAAGTAGTGTGATTTAGTTTGCTTTGCTTAGAGTCTTTGAATTTTTTTGAGTTCAGTTTTTATTTTCTTTTTATACAACAGTAAGGATACTGGGCTTCATTGTCACTAGTTCACTGTTTTGGTACATTTTTATTTTCTTTTGAGAATTGATTTCATCACAGCCAGTTTGAAACCTTTTTGAGAACTTTAAAGTTTGGAAAATCATTGTAGAAATCACCATTACCATCCATACTTGACTTTCAATTCTGCCATCTCACATTAGGGAATCAACAGAAGATAAACCCAAAAACAAACCAAAAACTCAAAAACGACAAAGAACTAAGAAATCGGTTGTCTTGCATATACAATGCACTTCACTTCAGTAGTTTACGACTCTCGGATTGACATTTTAAATAGCAATTTAGGACACACTAAATTGACCAAACACCTTACTATCTTCGGCCCCATTTCAACCTTCAATAAAGTAGTGCCATTCATTGACAAACCAAACTATGTAAGGCAAGACGTGCAATGGAGTGGGAAAAAAGGGAAATCCTTCCTTTTTTGGGGTGGGGGCGGCCATCTGCGATTTCATATCAATATCCTATTCATTTGAAGAAGATGTTTCAAGTAGTATCGCACGACATGACATCTCCCTCCAATCGGGCCTGCCTGTTGAATGGATCCGACTCCATAGACTAAGAGTGGGTGGGTGGAAGGTGGAGCAGGCACATGCATGATGGTTGTTCAAGTGAGTTCGTGTCGGGGTTGGATAAAGGAGGATAGGAGTGTGGCTCCTATCTGCAGCCATCTGTATGTAATCACGCCTGCCAGTTTGTGAGCTATCGACCGACGAGTGATTGACGTCTGCTTCGTTCAGGCTGTCTCTTAGCAATATGTTTTTCTAGTTAGTGGTTATATATATTCTTCATTAAGGGTAGATATAGTTGTGGTCTCTATACGATTTTAATTACACTAATAAGTCGAGCTTGGAAGGAGGCTTAATTTCCATGTTAAATTCGGGTTACAATGGTGAGACTGTAGGTGACTGTGCATTTTTTCTTACTACAGTAAGCATATCTTTGAAGGAAAATTCCAAATTGGCCCTCATTACTTAATACTCACTATTATTCCTCTCTTTTTTGGTCTTAATTATGAGGATTGGACATAAATCTATTAACTTGGGTGCTTGAGAGGTCGAACCCAAAGGTTTGGGCAATTAATGCACATTGGTTATTAAAGAGTACAAGACTAAGTGGTTGTTGTGTTTGTTCACAATCCTAGATATCCTCTCAAGTGAATAGATGTGTGTAATGAACCAACAACTTACTCTAAATTATTATATATCTTGTGTTGAAATACTGCATCGAGGATTATTTCCTGTGTGCATTTATAATAGTATGTTACCATTCGATTTAAAACAACATAGACACTCGACTTCTCTAATTTCAACTAAGTGCAATGGCATAATGTGTTCTATATTGTGCCATAATGAGTTCATTCCATCGTTTTATGGATGCGAATTCTGCAGGGAATGGAATGCATTAAAGAAAGAATAGAATGGCCATATTATGTTGGGGAAAACATTATGTCTTTACATAAATACATACATACATACATACATACATACATATACATACATACATACATACATACATACATACATACATATATATATATATATATATATATATATATTCTATCACTTACCGTAATATTAATACCAACCTAATGGTATACTTTATACCTTTGCAAATGACAGAAAATGTAATGGTTTGCGTGGATGGAGGTCGGGGCCGACCTTATGGTTATGATGAATGGACAAAGATCGAGGTTGAACTTACAATTGTGTTGATAGGATGGATGTGGGGGCCGACCTTACGATTGTGTCGAATGGAAGGAGGTTGGGGCTGACCTACAATTGTGCCAAATGGTCAAAGTTTGGGGTCCATCTTATAGTTGCGCCAGAGTGAAGAATTAAAATTGAAAACCATAAAAGAAAACCCATATTCCCATGCACCATGGCTGAGGGTGGAGTCCCATTACGATGGACGGTGGTGATTTAACCAACAAATTGATGGACATGAAATCATAGCATGACCTCTCTGTGATGTCAATGGGGAGGAGGGGGGGTAGTGCTAGTGCACATTAACCATGGTATAATTGCATGAGTGGAGGATTGTCAAATTGATGGTGGAACCATGAGACAAAATTGCAATAGTGCATGGAAGTCCCCTTTGTCATGGAGGAAGAGGGGTACCACTTTTTTTTGTTCATCATAGATCAAGTCTATTATGTCGTTACTGTTGAATGAATGGTGAGAAGCAATTGTAGATCCCGTAATGTATGAGTGTCATGGTTAGTTCTATGGTTTGATATACATGGTGGGCTCCAGTATTGTAGCAATAATGCTACAACTCCTGGAGCTTCCTTCTCTAATTTTATCAACCCAGTAGTTCGTACAAACTTGGAAGCGACGGTGTTTTATGCACAAGTACTAGCTCTTGTTGCAGCTGTCACTTGGTCAGCTGGCACAAGTCCACTAGGGCTCAAGCCAACTTCTATATGTTCTCAGAAGAAGCTTTTTAAGTGATGAACGAAAGCTATCTCAAAGGAAATTAACCTACTTTGCAAGAATGAACTGAAAGCCAACAAAACATGGAAACCCTAGTAAACCCTAATTTTACCAGCTTAATCCTTATGATGCAATGGTGGGAATGCAACTTCTAAAAATGATGCCATTACTTCTAGTGAGATGAGATGCATGAGTCTAAACTACTTTCATCTGAAGAGAACATGTTTTTGTATTTTTGCTCAAGTGGTTGGAGTTATTATGACTGTGCTTCTTACTGGGTCTTGACTGTGCAGGGGTAGTTAAAGGGGAGGAAGGCTTGGAAAAGGTCAGGAGGACTTTGAGAGGTTCCAGGGGATCCCTAACATCATTCCATAGAAGTTCACAACGTTCAGATGCCTGGCAACCGTGTTTGCAAGCTTCTACAGGATGTCTGCAGGGGATCCTACAGGAAGCTCGGGATTTCTACAGGAAGTCTGCGAACTTCTACAGGATGTTCTGCAATCGGAGCTTTGGGTGATGGAGGAGTGAATGAGCTGTATGGGTGGATAGGTAGGATGAGAGGGGAGCTTGTGATGGCTTATGGACAGAGGGATGAGATGGAGAGGGGGTGTGTACAGCTGGTTGGTCGATAGAAGGGTGGAGGCAATGGAAGGCCGAAAAGACAAAACAACGTGGATAATAGAAGAGTTGGTGGGCGATTGATCTAGCTGGGAGGTAAGGAGATGGCTTAGGCACGACTGAGAAGGATAAGGAAATGGTAAAGTGGTGATGCGCAGTGTAAATGGAACAAATCACCTCTGTCTTGCACAAAACCGAAATGTCATCAACCTACTCTAACTGTTTTATTAGAAACCAAAGAACAGCAATGTAGTCTAGAGAGAAATCGTGCATGGTGCTGAAACAAAGAGTTATTGCTCAAGATCTAAATGCATGGACACTTCTACCAATGGAAATATTACTTTAAAGCTTGCATGAACATGTAAAACTGCGTTTTTTGGTGGTTGGCACGGTCTACACTCCCAATCTCTAAGAAGAGGTGGAAGTGAGTGTACAATCAACCTTTTCTTGGAACTCTGATGAATTCTAATCCTCCTACTCTAATCTAAACTACTGAAAGCACTTTATCCATAAAACTAACCTACTTAATCACATCAAGAAATTCGAATCAGCAAACTGTGTTTTCCAAGTGCATGTAAAGGACAAGAAATACGATGCTGAAGAAAAGACAAGTAACAATACAAAGAAAGGAGGCCTATTGCTCTCAGGTTGGGCCCAAACCTGAGAGCTATAGCTCCTCTAAGAACTCAGAATTGAACTCGAATCTGCCTGCCTTTTATTAAAAGATCATAATCATAAGTCTAACAACATGCCAAAAATGGCTTACAAAGAGCAAAACAGAGCTATAGCTCGTGATTCAAAATCTGCAACAAAGGTTCAAAAGTCCCCATCGAAGGCTACAACCTCAAGATTTATACATTATGAGGGCCAAGCTGGCCTCCTAAATTAGTGGGGCTTGGCTGTCCAACTAAAAGTAAACTGCTGTTCCTTTAGAATCCGTTGGCTGCCTTCTAGCTCGGTGGTGATAACTGTTGGAGCTCGGAGTTAGGGTGGAGATCACGAGGAAGGTCATTCAAGGCTGTGGACAACCTTCCTACAAAACCGCAATGCCACCTTGGCTATCTCCTTGCCTTCATCTGCGTGGTTTTTCTCCATTTAATGTCAAAAAACCTGAAATAAACATGTATTAGCCACATAGGCATAATGACTGCCCTCCTTCCTACAAATAACATGAATATACTAAGAAATGATGCATAAGTGATAAAAAATGAAGGGTTGAGCAAGGTAAGTAGGCCAAATGAGCCCAAAATGTTACCAAAATTTGGGGCTCATCATCACCCCCCAGCTAAAATATTTGCTCATCCTTGAGCAACTAGTCCAACTCTTCATCCTTCATTGCCTTTACTGCCACCCTTACATCCCAAGCCTCTGTAGTAGTGTCCTCCTTGCTAATATGAAACCCAGCCTTTCTGTTCACCTCTTCCCACTGTTCATTATCATCCTTCTCTGTGCTGCCCTCCATTAATCCTAGCAGCAGTGGTGGGCTTAGTTTGAGGCCAATCCAGCTGGCCTGGAGGTTTTGCATGGATTTCTTATAGAGGGCTACCTGTACTAGAGCTTCCCTCATTCGAGTTGGGGTATGATACTCTCGGATTTTCAGACTGTGGGCCAATGTATTCCATCTGCGGGTGCATGCTTGGACAGTGTTGTCTCCTAACAGTCTCTCCATGTCCTCAAAATGAGCTATGGCTTGGGCCTGTTGATCCATATATCTCAATGAAGCTTGAGGGTCAGTGGACAAATGTTGGTGTGCCGAGATTAGTGCAACTGGATCCCCTGGTTCTGGTCTGATGAGCAATGGCTCATTCAGCTCTCGGTTCATGACTGCTTTGGCTTCTGCTGCTCTTTTGTCCTCATGGTTCAGCCATGAGGCAAATGCCATTAATTGCATATCTCCCAAGGCTGTATTGGGATCCCATGAAACTACATTAGGCAGGGCCAAATTATGGAGGTAGAACTCCGCTAATTTGGCCTTATCCTCTGATGAGCTAGTGCTGCATACTTCAGTGAATTGCTGCGGGTCTTGGAGCTGAGAGATACCTCTTTGCGCCAAGGTATTGATTTGAAATTGCAGCCATTGGTCTTTCAAGTACAGGCCATAGGATTTGGCCAGCTGTTTGCATTGGATAGCATCCATGGCCCAACTGGCCATGCAGGCCAATTGTGCCTCTTTCTGCTGCAGCTGTTGTCTGAGAGCTTGCACCTCAATTTGTGCTTGCTGCTCTGCTTCCTGTAGATGTGTGGTTGGCTCTCCAAGACCGATGTTTAGTTCCTTTTTTCCTTGCTGTTCTGCTGTGGGGTCCTTGGAGGATGTAGCTGTCCCTGTCCTCAGCTCCTGTAGCTGCAATCTCAGCTTTTGGTTTTCTTCCTGTAGGAACACTCGTTGGCAATTTGCCACGTGTTTAGCCATGGAAACTTCACTTCTGGCCTCCTTGAGCTGCTCCTGCAAGGGACCTATGTCCACCACACCCTTTGACTTGGCTATTTTCATCCACGTGTGTGTATGGACTCTTTCTTCCTCCAATGCAAAAAACAGTGGCACAGTAAATTTCTGAGGTATAATTTTGCCAGCCTCTAAAAAGTTGTAATATGAACTCAGACTTGGCTGAGGGCTGGGCTCTGGTATATGCTCTTTCTCCACTTCTTTTGGTGGTTCTACTTCGCCCTCCCTCGGTGGTGATGAGGGTGCTTCTCCTTCCATTCTCTCTGTTTCCTTAAGCCGGGCTAAAGTTTCCTGTAGAGCATCCTCAGCATCCTGTAGCCGAGCTTTTGTAGTCAATTGGTCTAACCTGTCTTTCCAAGTAGTTTTCTTCGGGCTCCCCCTCTCATAGGTGACTGATATCCTCGAGGGGGACCTCTCCTTGGGCGAAGTAGGGGCATCTTCGATAATGATTGGGCTGCTGGACGGAGGCTGTGGCTTGCCCATCTTTATTCTCACACTTCTTCTAGCTTTAAAATATAGAGGGGTCTCCCTCTTTCTCTTCTCCTTTGGCTTAGGAGGTGTGCTAAGGGCGGCCAGCACAGCTGCTGCCTCCCTTGCAAGAATGTCAGCTTTCTTCTCCTTGGGTTTCGCTTTTTCAGGGCTTCCTGTAGAAGACCCTGTTTTAGTTAATTTCGGGCTTCCTGTAGAAGACCCTTTTTCAGTTGATTTCGGGCTTCCTGTAGAAGCCAGTTTCGGTTTTCCTGTAGAAACAGGTGTCACCGCTTTGGTTTGGTTTGCTGCATGAGTTTTACTTTTTGACTTGGTTGCGGTTGCTGTCGAGGCACTTTTGCTGATGTGGACCTTCTCAGCCTTGTCCACTCTGCTTTGCAATCTTCTCTCTCTGGCTGTCAACATGGGTGTGTCATCCTTCTCTTTGGCACCCGTTTTCTCTTGTTTCCTCTTTTGCTCTTTCTTCTGCTCCGTGGTCGTGGTCTTCTGGCCTTTGTCTTTCTTCCCTACGGGCACGGACTCCTTCTCCTCACTGCTAGATGAACTGAGCTCTTCGGTCAGCATCCTTATATCACCATCCTTGGTCAAATTTCTGAAGGCTTCCCATGAGAGAGGAACCTTGTATGTGTGCAGCGCATCATCCACGAGGAGTTTGATGAGTCCATGGTGGCCTACCTGGTCTGGTGTGCCTTCTTTCAGCTTGGTGGCACACTCAATCAGAGACTGTAGTAGGAAGTAGGGGATACTGAGTTTGTTTTCTACAGGTAGGTCCATCTGGTTCCTTAATTCCATGAGTAACCGAAAATGGTACCCATATACAATGCTAAAACGGCCTTCTCAGGTGATGTACTTCATAATCTGCAGGCTAACTTCACTCCACGGTGGCAGTAAGCTAGTTCTACGAACCCCATTTTTATCTTCTGAGAATTCCTCCTCTGGTGGAAAGAATTCTTTCTTAGCCTGTTGGCCCAATTTTCTTTCTTCTTTATCCCCTGGTAATCCCATTGGGAGTTCAGTAACTCGGCTGATAAATTGTGGGGTGAGTCTGAGACTCAAACCCCTGAAGTTGACGGTGGGCAATGTTTTGGATTTCGGCCTCAGAGCTTGCAAAAACTCCTCTGCCACCTCGTCGTCATAGCCCTGCAATTTATCGTAGAATGACATCCATTGTGCTTGCGTGAACAGCTCCACCACCTCAGGATTTTCCCTTAGCTTTGTGGAGTCGGTTGGTTCCCTTCGGATGAACCCACCCAGCATGGTGAAAAACTGCCGCGTTAACTGGAGGTGGCGGGTGCGGAAGAAAATTGGCTCACTGTGACAGAGCGTAGAATTACGCCTCTACCACGCATACAATTCACAAAACTTATCTCCCGACGACCTTAACACGGCTTAACTATAACTCACATCCTGTAGGACGACAATTCATGCAACAGCAGACAATATTTGCAAAATTTTCTTACGACCAGACTGTAGACGTCGATTCTGCCACCCTCAAAACCAATTGCATGGAAGGTTCAGGCTTACCTTGTTAATCCGCCACCTTTTGACGTGAGGAACCCAATTTCCTGTAGAAACAGCTTTCCTGTAGAAGCAGCGCGCGAATTCCGGAGGATACTGCAGTGGGTCTGCGCTCTCTGTGCTGCTTAACAGGCATTCGAACAGCCAAAGACTTGGAGTGTCGAGCTGCAGAGAGATCCGGATGATCACTCGACTTCCAAACGGTGAATGATAAATGCATGGGGTGGCAATCTAGCTGATTAGATTTGAATTCGGCGGAATCCGTGGCGCGGGGGTGAGCTGTCTCTGCCGGACCGTTGGACGACGTCACTCCATCATTCGTCTGCGAGTTCCCTTACTGCCGCATCATTCCCCGCAGATCCACCGCCGTCACTTCTGTTAAAACTTGTTTTTCCCTACTGGATGGCTCTCACGTGTGCACTGCCCGTTCCTTTTTGCCATGACCACTGTTCAAACATCCGACTAGACCACTGACTGGTCGACGTGGCTATTCGAATGGCCATACGACCGCTCAACCCATTCACTTTACACTTCGCAAACATTCCAAAGTAAAATTCATGCAATTCGACGGAAGAAAGGGCGAGGCACTTACCTGTGCGGCCGCGACACGATTCTTCAGGCTTTTGGACGATGATGAGTCGATTTGTTTGCTGCTGCGTGATTGCACAGGTTCGGAGGTTCCTCTTTACAGGCCGCTGATGATGAATTTGATGCTTCGGCTGCATGCGCCCGCGTGATCTTTGCATGTTGCAGGCGGTGGAAAGGTGTGCACTCTAGTTGGCTTAACTGCTACGGGACTCCTGCAGGATGTCCTGTAGCAGTTTTTCCTCCTCGGGTGCATGCTGCATGGTGAAGACGGTGGCCCCACGATCATGCTCACAGGGCTCTTAGATAGCTGGGATGGGTATGGCATGGCATCTCAGTGTTTTCTCATTAAAAAAAATTGCTTTCTCTTGAATCTCAATGATCTGCCTTGATTGTGCAGGTACCTTCATTGCATGTCGACAGGGGTGGTAGAGGGAGGTGATAGCAGTGTGTAAGGGTGAAAATGGTAGCTTGCATGCGTCCATACCGAACCTTGGTCATTAGATCTCCTCATATAATGAATTCTGGGTCGTCTCGAACTTCTACATGAAGTTTCCTGTAGAAATACAGAACTTCCTGTAGAAAGTTTGCACCTTCCTGTAGAAAGTCTGCACCTTCCTGTAGAAAGTCTGCATCTTCCTGTAGAAGACTTAAGCTGTGATGAAATCGTGCCCATACCTTGGAGAAGATGAGTATTCTTGGAGGAGGTGCTGGTGAGGTCTCCTGGCAGCATGATAAGGATCCTTGACTTTGAGTTGAGAGACCTCATCTCCTTCATAGAACACCTGCAACCTACATGCATTTCCACATTATAAACTTGCTGTCCCTGTCTTTTTTTGCTTAATGTTTTCTTTTTTCTCTCTTTTTTTTTTGAAAGATAGCAAGGGCGCCTCAATGAGGTTTTCACCCTTGCCATCTGCCTTAAGCGCCTCAGAGAGGTTTTCACTCAAGGATCTTTTTTCAAATCCTTTTTCTTTTTTTTTTTGAAAGACAATAAGGGCGCCTCAATGAGGTTTTCACCCCTACCACCTGCCTTGGGAGCCTCAGAAAGGTTTTCCCCCAAGGAACTTTTTTTTTTTTTTTTTTTTTAGATCTTTCAGGGTATGCCCAAAGCAGAGGCAGAACCCTTCTCTATGACCAACACTGATTTCTCCATAGTTTTGATGAACTCTTGTCTTGAGAGAGGTTTCCTGTAGATCTTCAGTCGATGCCCATTGACAAGCATGGGGATGGACTCCTCATCAATGGTCCGAATAAGAACAGATCCATTGTCATGACATTTTTCCACTGCATATGGTCCCAGCCATCTGGTTCTCAGCTTCCCCTTGAAATATTTGTGCCTGGAGTCATACAACAATGCCCAATCTCCTGGCTGGAATTGCTTGTCATTGAGGTGTTGGTCATGCCACACCTTTCTCTGAAGTTGAACCACTTCTGAGTGAAGGAGGGCCTGCATTCGGTGCTTGTCCAGTCCATTCAGCTACAATAACCTTTCTTGTTGTGCATGGCTGAGATCTAGGTCCAGCTGAGCTGCCATCCTTAAAGTGTTGTATTCAAATTCAATGGACAGCAAAGCTTTCTTCCCATAGACCAGCTCATAAGGTGTGAAGCCGGTGGTGGTCTTCCAGGTGGTGTTGTAAGCCCATGTGGCCTCAACCAGGCGATCTGCCCAATCTTTCCTACTGCTGCTCACCACCTTAGTCAAAATCCCTTCCAATGCTCTGTTGGTGACTTCCACTTGCCCATTTGCCTGAGGATGATAGGGGGTGGAAGTCCTATGCTTGATTTTGTGATGAATTAGTAGGTCTTCAATTAAGTTGGATGTGAACTGGCTCCCTTGATCGGTGACCAGCTCTCTTGGGTAGCCAAATTTGTAGAAGATGTTCTCTCTTAAGAACTCAGCCACCTTTTCTTCTGTTGCTGCTTTGATTGCTTTAGTCTATGCCCACTTTGTCAGGTAGTCGGTGCACACAATGATGTAAGACCTTTGCCTCGAAGGAGGGTTGATTGGACCCACAAAGTCCATACCCCACTTCTCAAATGGCTCAAGAGTCACTTGAGGTTGGAGAGGCATCTCATCCCTTTGAGTTGGTTTCCCCATTCTTTGGCATCGGTCACATTGGCTGATATATCTTCTGACATCTTGATGAAGAGTGGGCCAATAGTAGCCTGCCTGCAAGATTTTGAAGGTAGTCCTCTTTGCTGCAAAATGTCCTCCACAAGGCCCATCATGACAGGTGAGGAGGATATCAAAGACTTCCTCCTCCCTTACACAATGCCTTAAGATCTGATCAGGGCCAAGCTTGAATAGGTTGCCCCGAATCCAAGTGAATGAGGCACTTTTTCTGATGATTCTGCTCTTCTCTCTCGAAGATAGGTGCGGAGGGAACTGTGCTGAAACAAGGTAGTTTGCTATATCAGCAAACCATGGAGAGAGTACTGAGATAGCAAACAGATGTTCATTGGGCATCTGGTCATCCACTGTTCCGTCCTCATCTGCAGATAGATCCAATCTAGATAAAAAGTCAGCAACAACATTTTCTTTACCTGGTTTGTCAACAATGGTCAAATCAAACTGCTGCAACAAAAGTAACCATCTAATAATACAAGCATTCACATCTGGTTTATTCATTAAATATCTAATTGCAGCATGATCGGTATGTACAAATGTTTGATAGCCAGTGATATAGTGTCGGAACTTGTTCAGTGCATGGACCACAACCAAGAATTCTTTCTCGGTTACAGTGTAATTCAGTTCTGCTTTGGATAAGTTTTTGCTGACAAAGTAAATGGCATACGGAAGTTTTTGTTCCACTTGTCCTAAGGCTGCCCCTATGGCTTTGTTCGAGGCATCAGTGTGGATGTGGAAAGGTAGGGCCCAGTTGGGACCTCTCAAGATTGGGGCAGACACCAACTTGTCCTTTAATTCATTCAAAGCCCTCTGACAATCGTCAGTCCATTTAAACTCCACATCTTTTGCCAACAAACCAAACAATGGTGAGGCTAGCTTGCTGAAGTCTTTAATGAATCTCCTGTAATACCCCTCTAATCCTAAGAAACTCCGAACATCCCTTACCTTTTGGGGAGGTGGAACCCTCTTGATGAGAGCAATTTTGTTAGGATCCACTTGTAGCCCTTGGCAAGAAATGGTATGGCATAGCACGGTGCCTTCAGTCATCAAGAATTCACATTTTTCAGGACTAAGGGACAGGTTCATCTCAATGCATTTGGTTAGGACTTTTCCCAGATTGGACAATGCTTCCTGGAAGTTGGACCCATAAGGAGTGAAGTCATCCATATAGATTTCCACCGCATCATGGACCAGCTCAGAAAAGATGCTCAAGACAGCTCTCTGGAAGGTAGCAGGAGCATTGCATAGCCCGAAGGGAAGAACTCGGTAGGCAAAGGTACCCCAAGGACAAGTGAAGGTGGTCTTATCTTGGTCTTCCGGTCTGATTTGGATTTGATTGTACCCGCTAAACCCATCTAGGAAAGAGAAGAACTTCTTTCCTGCTAGTCCATCCAACACTTGATCTATGAAAGGTAGAGGGAAATGGTCTTTCTTAGTAGCTTTGTTCAGTTCTCGGTAGTCCACACAGATTCTCCACTTCCCATTTTTCTTGGGAACCAACACCAGAGGGGACACCCATTCGCTATCTGAGACGGGGTAAATAAATCCGGCATCCAACAGTTTTTGCAATTCTTCCTTGACAATGTCCTTAAGGGCTGGATTCATTCTCCTCTGGGGTTGCCTAACCGGTTTACAATCCTCCTTGATGTAAATGTGATGGGTACAGACTGAAGGATGGACTCCTTTCATCTCCTTATAGCTCCAAGCAAAAGCATCTAGATGACTGGCCAACAGACTACACAGCTCCTTTTCCTGGGAAGGAGATAGGGAGGAGCTGATCTTTAACGTTCTCTTAGGGCCGAACTCCACACTCTTGACTCTGGGAGTGACAGGGTTGGTTGCACAAAGGTCCACTAAGGTGCTAGCTTGGGCATCCTCCACCAATTCCTCTAAGGTCAGTGCACTAGGAGGTGGATCCTGGATCAAAGTCTCAATCAAATCATCCTCGGTTTGAGGGGCTCCCCTAGTGGTGTCTAGGGTGCACAAAGGTGCTGAGTACACCTCATCTTCTTCTCCTTCTTCTAACCAAAGTGGTAAGTCATGCTCTAATGAGGGTTGGGCAGGAGGGTATAGGACTAGCTGCTTGGACATAGGACCATTTTTGATGGTCATGTTTCCTGCACGGCAACTTATGTAAGCATCTGCAGTGGCTAACCAAGGCCTTCCCAAAATAAGAGGATATCCAGTAAGCTTTGCCTTTGGTTGCAGAACCAAGAAATCTGCAGGGTATTCCCAAGAGTCAACAGAGACCAAGACATCCTCCACAATCCCTTCGGGAGTCACGGTGGAGCGATCTGCTAGTTGTAGTACTGTCGAGGTCTTCCTCAAGGAACCCTGAAGGTTGAGTTTGAGCATGGTATCCCTTGTCATTACATTAATGGCAGCCCCCAGGTCAATCAAGGTGTGAGGTATGATGGTGCCATTGATGTGGACATCTACTACAGGACTCCTAGGATCTAGGTACTTTGGGTAGATGACTTGTCCTAACATAAGGTCAGACAACTGTCCTAAGACATTGATGGTTGAAGCATCTCTCTTTCGCCTGCCTGGGTGTCTGAAACACTTTTCCTTAACCAGTTTATTGTATATCGGTACATCTTTGATGGCTTGGAGACGTGGTATTTTCACACACAACTGCTTGAGCTCTCCCAGAAGCTCATCCTCCTCTGGGTTGGGTTGTGTGGTGGCTGTTAGTCTCTCAGGAAAGGGTGGAATAGCCTTTGGTTCACTTTCCTGTTTGTCTTCCTCGTCCTCTGGGGGAGGAGGTTGGCGATCCGGAAGAGTCTTTCCAGATCGAAGATTGATCTCCTGGATCTCCACAGAATAGGTAGGGCATGATGTTTCCCCAGTGTATACCTGCTGGGCCTGTCTGTTGTTGGGGTTCGGGTTCGGTTGAGCAGGCATTTGAGGTTGCCTTGGAGGAGCAGGAGGTAATGGTTGAGGTTGAACTGGTGGTGGAGGCAAAATGGCGGGAGGAGTGTTGTACTGGGGCCTCCACCCTGACTGAGGTGCATTCCACTGAGGCTGTGGCTGGGCATGTGAGTGATATGAATGAGTAGTGGGTTGAGTATGGTACTGAGGTGGGTAAGACCATGGAGGAGGCACAGTCCAGGAAGGATGAGTAGGGGGACCCCAGGAAGGCATAGGAGTAGATTGGTTGGGGCTGTAATAAGCTTGGGGTGCCCTTTGCATCCCCTGCTGGTAAGGTCTAGGTCCTTGTGGCCTCCTTTGGTTGAGGAAATAGAGAGGTTCGGTGTGGGCTTCTGTCCCTTGATACATGGCTTTGAGCCCAGGTAAGGTTGGACATTGATTTGTGGGATGGTCCTCCTCACAAACGAAACATACTTCAACCGAATGCAATGGGCACTCGTTCTTAGGGTGTCTCCTTATACACCTAGGGCAGAAGATCGCCAAGGCCCTCTCAGCGTCTTCCTTCTTCTGCTAGATCCTGAATGTATCCAGTTGCATGGCAATGGTCTGTCTCACCTCACTTTTGAGATCCTCTAATTGATTTGAAAACTCATGTTTGGAGAAAGGAATATCAGCTGAGAGGAGGTTTCCTCTACCTCGTTTCCGGGCTGCCCTAGAGTGGTTTCTGAACACAGTCTTGATGTCCTCATAAGGCAGCTGGTAAATATCTCCTCCAGCTAACATGTGAAGGGTATCTAAGAGGTCTTCAGGGACTCCTCGGAGCAGGACCAACTTGAGGGATTCAGGGTCAAGTGTGCACCTGGCTCGTTTATAGCTAAGTTGGAACCTTTCCTCATAATCCTCTAAGGACTCATCATCTCCCATGGTCATCCGAAAGATTTCTCCCTTGGTTTCCTTGGACCTACAGTAGTCCCAGTACTTGGTATTGAAAGCTTGCTGCATCTGAGCCCAAGTGGTGATACTATTCCTAGGTAAGCCCATGAAACATCGTAATGCTGCATCCTTAAGAGTTGAAGGGAAGAGTTTCAGCTTCTGCTCATCTTCAGTATAGTCATAGGTTCGACAAAGGACAGCAAACTCAAACAGGAAGGTATCAGGATCTTCAGTAGTCAGTCCATGGAAGTGAGGTAAAGCGGAGGGGCTAATGTTCTTCATTTTCATGTCTCCATTGGTTTCTCGGATGGGGAAGGCACCTTCTATTCTCTCATCTTCTCTTCTATTGTCAGCCATAGCTTCAGATGGAATGGTCTCTAATTCTTCTTCTGCTATAGGATCTTCGTATATCTCAGGAGGTTCACCTATAGGTTCTTCTGGATCACTGTCACCAAAGAAGAGAGAAGGGTGACTCAGTGATGTGGTGGGGGTGTTGGGTAAGAATTTGCCTGTTTTATCTCGATTCCTACGAGGCATGAAATGGAAAGACTTTTGATTGCTTTTGTTTTTTTCTTTGGTACCTGCAAAAAATGAAACAGATTGATCTACAACTAACTATCTTGCTGAAATGAAAATGCAGAATTGAAATGAAAGCAGGAAAGAACTAGTCTACTTTGCTCAAATGGAATTGCAGGAATGGAAATGCTAGTCTACGCTTGCAGAATTGAAATGCTAATCTATGCTTGCAAAATTGAAATTGCGGAATTGAAATGCTAATCTATGAAAGCAGGAAATGTCTATGCTACTTTTGCAGAATGGAAATGAAATAAACTACTTGGCAGAAAACGAGAGTGGGAAGATAGAAGAAAAGCAACAATTACTAATACTCTGACGCTTCCCCGGCAGCGGCACCAAAAAGATGGTGGGCTCTAGTATTGTAGCAATAATGCTACAACTCCTGGAGCTTCCTTCTCTAATTTTATCAACCCGGTAGTTCGTACAAACTTGGAAGCGACGGTGCTGTATGCACAAGTACTAGCTCTTGTCGCAGCTGTCACTTGGTCAGCTGGCACAAGTCCGCTAGGGCTCAAGCCAACTTCTATATGTTCTCAGAAGAAGCTTTTTAAGTGATGAACGAAAGCTATCTCAAAGGAAATTAACCTACTTTGCAAGAATGAACTAAAAGCCAACAAAACATGGAAACCCTAGTAAACCCTAATTTCACCAACTTAATCCTTATGATGCAATGGTGGCAATGTAACTTCTAAAAATGATGCCATTACTTCTAGTGAGATGAGATGCATGAGTCTAAACTACTTTCATCTGAAGAGAACATGTTTTTGTATTTTTGCTCAAGTGGTTGGAGTTATTATGACTGTGCTTCTTACTGGGTCTTGACTGTGCAGGGGTAGTTAAAGGGGAGGAAGGCTTGGAAAAGGTCAGGAGGACTCTGAGAGGTTCCAGGGGATCCCTAACATCATTCCACAGAATTTCACAACGTTCAGATGCCTGGCAACCGTGTTTGCAAGCTTCTACAGGATGTCTGCAGGGGATCCTACAGGAAGCTCGGGATTTCTACAGGAAGTCTGCGAACTTCTACAGGATGTTCTGCAATCGGAGCTTTGGGTGATGGAGGAGTGAATGAGCTGTATGGGTGGATAGGTAGGATGAGAGGGGAGCTTGTGATGGCTTATGGACAGAGGGATGAGATGGAGAGGGGGTGTGTACAGCTGGTTGGTCGATAGAAGGGTGGAGGCAATGGAAGGCCGAAAAGACAAAACAACGTGGATAATAGAAGAGTTGGTGGGCGATTGATCTAGCTGGGAGTTAAGGAGATGGCTTAGGCACGGCTGAGAAGGATAAGGAAATGGTAAAGTGGTGCTGCGCAGTGTAAATGGAACAAATCACCTCTGTCTTGCACAAAACCGAAATGTCATCAACCTACTCTAACTGTTTTATTAGAAACCAAAGAACAACAATGTAGTCTAGAGAGAAATCGTGCATGGTGCTGAAACAAAGAGTTATTGCTCAAGATCTAAATGCATGGACACTTCTACCAATGGAAATATTACTTTAAAGCTTGCATGAACATGTAAAACTGCGTTTTTTGGTGGTTGGCACGGTCTACACTCCCAATCTCTAAGCAGAGGTGGAAGTGAGTGTACAATCAACCTTTTCTTGGAACTCTGATGAATTCTAATCCTCCTACTCTAATCTAAACTACTAAAAGCACTTTATCCATAAAACTAACCTACTTAATCACATCAAGAAATTCGAATCAGCAAACTGTGTTTTCCAAGTGCATGTAAAGGACAAGAAATATGATGCTGAAGAAAAGACAAGTAACAATACAAAGAAAGGAGGCCTATTGCTCTCAGGTTGGGCCCAAACCTGAGAGCTATAGCTCCTCTAAGAACTCAGAATTGAACTCGAATCTGCCTGCCTTTTATTAAAAGATCATAATCATAAGTCTAACAACATGCCAAAAATGGCTTACAAAGAGCAAAACAGAGCTATAGCTCGTGATTCAAAATCTGCAACAAAGGTTCAAAAGTCCCCATCGAAGGCTATAGCCTCAAGATTTATACATTATGAGGGCCAAGCTGGCCTCCTAAATTAGTGGGGCTTGGCTGTCCAACTAAAAGTAAACTGCTGTTCCTTTAGAATCCGTTGGCTGCCTTCTAGCTCGATGGTGATAACTGTTGGAGCTCGGAGTTAGGGTGGAGATCACGAGGAAGGTCATTCAAGGCTGTGGACAACCTTCCTACAAAACCGCAATGCCACCTTGGCTGTCTCCTTGCCTTCATCTGCGTGGTTTTGCTCCATTTAATGTCAAAAAACCTGAAATAAACATGTATTAGCCACATAGGCATAATGACTGCCCTCCTTCCTACAAATAACATGAATATACTAAGAAATGATGCATAAGTGATAAAAAATGAAGGGTTGAGCAAGGTAAGTAGGCCAAATGAGCCCAAAATGTTACCAAAATTTGGGGCTCATCAATACACATATATTCATGTATAACCTATTGATGCATCGTGTTTCGAGTAATATACATGTTTCACGGTGAATACATACAGTGAGGCATGGTTATATATGTGTGTGTGTGTGTGTTTCATATGATACAATGCCCATATAAAGGACTAGCATGGGGTAAGTCGTAGTTATATGGTCACATGTTTTGTTTGTCACTCACACACACACACACACACATATATAGATATATAAGTAGAGCTAAACATGCCCGGTTATGAATAAGAGCACCATATGGGGCACACCATGTAGGCATGTATCCTTAGTTTTTTAGAACCTCTATCCATTAGTAGTGGGATACTATGGCGTGTGGGTGACACATGGAGACCACCTGGGTGCCACATGGAAGGAAATAAAAGAATAAAAATTTTAAATAAACAAAACTTTAAAGGAGTATAACTTAAGATCCAGGGGTCCAAATTGGGAAATTTTTTATTATCATCGATAACGTCTCACCAAGACAAGTGCAATGGAAACATCTATTTTGAGTTTTGAGAAATCAAAAGAAAGACCAAAAAAAAGGTTTTAATCATTCCATTTATCTAATTGTACTTGGGAAATTGGATTAGTAAGTGAATACTACAATGAGGGTAAGGTGTGGTGTTTACATGTGGTATCAAAGCATCTAGGTTCAACACTTGGAATAGATGGGCACTAACATGAGCAAGTAACAATAGGCTCCTATAAAGGGGTCTTATGTTGATTTTTTAGAAAATTAATAAGAGAAACATTTAGGCATTAAAATATGGTATGTGATTAGTTGATTGCATGCATGACTGATATGATCACTCAGTGATTTAAATATGTAGCATGGTACTAATAATTCATATGTTTTCATTGTTATTGATGAGCTAACAAAATTTGTGGACAAATAATTTTTTTGAAGAAGCATGCATGTACATTGGTGCTAATGATGTTTTAATTGGCGGATATTGGTGTGATAGAAATGATTGTTTGTTACAGTTGGCCTTACTATAACAAATTTGTAAAAAGCAAGTTCGTGGCATGAATTCTTGTCATTTATTTATATTATCATATATATATATATATATATATATATAACAATTGTGTGTGAATGACAACACATAACAAGTAGAAAAGGATAGTGAGAAACAAATAAGTGAGGGTAAGAATGGTGCAATATAGCTCTAATCAGTCACAAATTGGATATGAAGAAGCAAGGGTAAATGAAGAAGAGAGATCAATTGGCCAATGGGGAAGGGCAAAATCTCTTGACTAGATGGATACCTTGAGGAGAATAAGGGCCGAGGTTAAGAGCTTCAAGGAAGATAATGAAAGGTTGGTAAGGGCTCAGGAGAGGAAAACCAAGATAAATGCAGTCATACTATAAAGCCTCTCAGGCTTACAGAGATAGAGGCAGCATGAGCTAGGGGCTAGTCATAGAGACAGGTAGGGCCCTTTAAAGTAAAAAGAGAGAACAAATGGGGATGGTAGCAGGTCCAAGAAGAGGCACCGAAGGGAAAGTGAAGACATCGTGAGAGGGAATACATCATTGAGCACCCCAGAGAGAAGAACTAGTACTTATGGGCATCACTCTAATAGACCTTCTAAATCCACCACCAGGATGCATCATCATCATTATCATCATCACCAGCATTAGAGAAAGAGAGAAAGGGACTATATGCCCAAGGAATTCAAGAAAGCCAAACCACACACTTTTGATAGAGAAATGAAGAAATATGAAGATTCATAGGGTTGACTACTTGGAATGAAGAAATTCTTCAGTATCTGTGACTATTCCGAGAAAATGAAAGCCAAGGTAGCCACCTACAATCTGGAAGGAAAATTAGATATTTGGTGGGAAGATTTGAATATTGGCTAAGGCACAACTAAGGAGAATTTGACTTGGGGCAAGTTTGGAAAGATCTTCAGATATCAATATTTATTTGACATATATTTTATGAGCTCAAAATGGGACAAATTTCTGATGAAGAATATGTCACAAGTTTCTGGAATTGCTAAGATATGTGCCATATCTTAAAGATGACAAAGGAAAGATATAAAAAATTGTCATTGGTATGCCTATAACATTCAGAGATCGAATTGAACTTCTAGAACCTCAGATATTGAATGATGCCATTAAAAAATTAAAGCATTTCTATGAGTAAGCAAATAGCAGGCCAAAATATAAAAACAATTAGAAAGAAAAGAGCATCATTAAGGATAAGAAGAAATGGCCCAAGAAAATTATGGACAAGGAGGAAGGCATGCACCCAGCAAGAGCAAACCGACTTCAACAAAAACTTAGTCCAATTGTTAAAGGTAACGTGCATCAACTAGTAGGATATTTGCATAATTTTGAGGGTAAAGAGTTGTTGAAACATTGTACTTGTGGGGAAAATCATTGAAAGAGGGACTTCCCACACTAGAAAAACACAGGGCTGAAAAATTACAGCACCCAGGAAGCTCATACTATGGGTGATGTAGTGTAGAGTCTACCCAGAATCTACGCAGTTGTGGACAATCACCAAGCAGACCACTAGACGTCAATAATTGAGATGGAAGGTAAGTCGTGTAACCAAATTATTTCCAGTTTAATTGATCCCAATTCTAATTACAATTACACTAGCCCAGAGCTCATGGCAAAAAGCCAATTGGCCAAAAAGTCGCATACAAAGCCATGGTTAGTTCAAGTGGCAACTAGGACAAAAAGGAAAATTAACCAGTGGGATAAATCATGTGTGTTTGATCTCCAGGACATGCCAACAACATCACATTTAAATTTGTTTTCATTGAGTGCGTACAACATGTTATTGGGCATAGACTGGATGTACACACACATAACCAAAGTTGAATATTTTGAAAATGCAATTGAACGCCTGAATGACGTGGGAGAAAGAAGAATTTTATAGGGAAAGCGAAAGCCAACTTCAGTAAGGTTGATCATAGCCATGCAAGCCAAACGTAGTTTCCGAAAAGGCTACAAATTATTTGTTGTGCAAATATTTAGAGATGAAAGAGCTAGTGACAATGTTGGACAAGAGGAAATTGAGGTTTTGAATAAATATCATGTGTTACAACAGCATGAGGATGTATTTCTAACAAACATTCTGGGATTAAATCCTCACAAAGAAGTCAATTTCTCTATCAAATTGGTGCTTGGAGCAACATAAACATCCAATATATCGTACAAGATGAGTATGCCTGCATTGGTTGAGCTAAAATTACAACTTAAAGAGATGCTTGATAAAGGCTATTGATAGCTAAATCTATCACCATGGGGAGGCCTAGTATTGTTTGTGAAGAAAAAGGATGACACACTTAGACTCTGCATTGGCTACAAGCAATTAAATAAAGTGACCATCAAGAATTGGTATCCATTGTCATAGATTGATGATTTGTTTGACTAGCTAAGGGGAGCAACAATTTTCTCCAAGATCGATTTGAGGTCTAGGTATCATTGAGTGTTCATCAATGAAGAGGATATCCATAAGACAACATTCCAAACCAAATACGGTAACTACGAGTTTATGCTGGTACCATTTGGGCTTACTAATGCCCCTTCCACATTCATGTGCTCAATGAACGGTGTGTTGCATCCTTATTTGGAAAAATTTGATAGTCTTCGTTGATGATATATTGGTGTACTCAAGGACTGAAGAAGAACATGAAAAGTACCTTGTTTCAATATTACAGTTACCGAGGGAACACGAAATTTATGTAAATTCAACAAGTGGTATTTCTTCTAGTCACAAATACACTATTTGGGGCACATTGTCTCCAAGGAGGGGATATCGTATGATTTAGAGAAGATCAAGGCCATAATGGAGTGGCCCACACCTAAAAATGTGAGAGATTAGATCATTCATCGGATTTGTAGGCTACTACAATAGGTTCAGCAAAAACTTCTCCAAGAAAGGCCACCCTATCTAATCATTGCAAACGAAAGAAAAAATGTTCGAGTGGAAAGTTGAATGTGCAACAAAATTTGAGAAGTTGAAGTAGTTGATCACTAATGTATTAGTGTTGAAGATTGTAGATAAAGACAAATATTTTATGGTTTGTACATCTACATGCAAGGAAGGGCTCGATGAAGTCTTGATAAAGGAAGGATAGGTAGTTTGATATGAGTCACGGAAGCTAAATGAACTTGAGACAAACTATGTAACTCATGACTTAGAGTTAGTTTCTATTATTCATGCATTGAAAATTTGGAGGTATTGCCTCCTCGATAGAAGATTCATGCTTATGAAAAATCATGGAAGAATTAAGTATTTTTTTTATCAACCTAAGTTGAATGCAATACAAGCTAGGTGGCTAGTCATACTCAACGAGTTCGACTTTGAAATCAAGGACATCAAGGGCAAAGAGAATAAGGTTTTTGATGCACTCAGAAGATGCATTCAATTGAATCATATGGTAGCCATAAGCTCTTATGGATTGGACCAAATAGAGAAGGTTAAACATGTAGAACAACATGATGAGAAATATCAACAAGTCAAGGAAAATCTACAACAAGATTGTGAGGATGAGGAATATCATCTCACATATGAAGGCCTATTTAGATTTAAGGATAGAATCTATGTGCTAGACAATGATGACTTGGAAAGGCCTATAAGGATAGAGTTCCATGCTAAGCCATAGACTCTCATGACCATAAAAAAGTTATAGTATTGGACTAATCTATAAAAGGAAGTGGTTGATTTTCTTGCTAAATGCATAGAATTCCAACACATAAAGGCTAGAGGTAGACATCTAGCAGGCTTATTGTAGCCCATTTCCATTCCAGAATGTAAGTAGGAAGTGATCTCCATGGATTTCAGTACCAGTTTTCCAAATACCTCTAGAAAACATGATGTAATTATGGTGCCAATTGATAAGTTGAGCAAGGTGGCTCATTTTGTAGCAATAAAATCCATCAATTCAGTTAGTGAGGTGGCTCAAACCTTCGTAGAGGAGATTATGAGGTTGCATGGAATTCCCAAGAAAATCTCTTGTGATGTAGATGCCATATTCCCTTCAAATTTTTGGAAGGAACTGTTTGTAGGCTTGTGAATTGAACTCGCCTTCCATACAACTTATTATCCATAGACAAATGGATGAATAGAGAGGAAAAATAGAAGCATCAAAGGCATGTTAAGGATGTATGTGATGCACCAACCCAAGAAGTGGGAAGAGTACCATTTGCTTGTAGAGTTTTCATACAACAATGGGTACCAGGAATCCATAAATATTAGCCCATTCGAGGCACTTTATGGAAGGAGTTGTAATACTCCCATCAATTGGAGTGATCTAGTTAACTTTTTCGTTATTGGGTCTGATTTGCTAAAAGAGATGTAGCAACAAATGAAAACCATCAAGCATAATCTAAAGGTGGCATGAGACAGGAAAAAAAGCTATGTGTATCAACAAAGGGTGCATAAGGAGTTCCAAGTTGGGGAACATGTTTACTTGATAATTAAACCAAAGAAAAGATCCTTGAAGATTGGTTCATGTGCCAAGTTGGCACCATGGTTTTGTGGCTCCTTTGAGATAGTTGAAAGGATAGAACTTGTGGCCTATAGGCTAGCTTACCTCCATTAGTTAAAATCCATGATGTTTTCCATGTTTCTTTTCTTAAAAGATATGTACAATATATTAATCATGTGATTGATTGGTTTGTGCTACAGGTAGAACCAGAGGGTAAGTTCTATCCAGATCCCCTATGCATCCTATATTAGAGGAGATTCATGCTCCGGAATCAACCAATAGAGAAAGTAAAAAAGTAGTGGAGGCACTTTGGGCCCAAGGAAGCCACTTGGGAAATAATTGATTCAATGAGGACAACATTTCATTTTTTGTTTGCTAGTTGAAGCATATGTATATAAATTATAAATATTGTACATAGTTTTGCATATAAATCTCCATGAAACAATATGTTTTCTTTGAAATATATTTTTTGCGTTGTATATGGATATAGAACACCAATGATGGTGTCCCCCCAAGGGGGAGGGGTTTGTGACATCCCCAATTAGTTTATACTCATGTACACAATATAAAAAATTTTGAAAAAAAAATGGGTTGAGTAATGGGACGGAAATTCCAGAGGCTGGGGAGGTTACTTGCTAGGATATTTTAAGGTTTCCTTACAACAGAATTGGAGCTGGTACGTAAAAACTCATAGTTGGGCAAAAAGGCATAACTTGTATTTTCTTATCAGTTATGGTTTTTATAGAAAGGGACAACAAAACGGGGACAAGAAATTTAAAAAAGGAGAAAGGGTGAGTTTCCAGTTGGTATGGTGTGTTGGTCACCCACTGCAACAAATTAAACAACATTTAACAACCTGAGAACATGGAGGCAGGTGGCACTACCCTCATTGGTTGACACGATTTTGGTGGCAGAGGTCACTATCTAAAGGATACAATTCAAATAGTACATCGCAACAGGAAGAAAGAGAGTAATTCAATTTGTTGTGGGACACTGTAGTAGTAGGGGGGTGTGAGAAATCAAATAGTTGGAGAGAGGGCAAGGATAATAAAGAGAGATCATTTGAATTGTTGAAGAGGGCAGAAAAAACAGAACGCAAAGGAAAAGGGAGGATGGATCTGGAAAAATAATATCACATGGAGCCACAGACGAAGAAGGAAAATCAAATGGTTAGAAATAATGCAAAGGAGTTGTGATATGAGTTATTAGTTGAAAAGGAGTCAAGAGGAAATCACTTTAAGATGAGGGACTAATTGCCTATCGATTCCCTGGTAGCCAATGGGGGAGATGGGTTTTCTCTCAATTCCTAAGTGTTGGGGTGGAGGAATTATTCCTAGAAATTCTTGGAGAATTTCTAGAGACTTCATTGTTGTAGCTTGGTTTTTGTTGTGGTTCTAGATTCCCAAAGTTGGGTGGAACCACAATGTTGAACTCTATTGGGTGGAGACAACAGGTCTTAGACTCCTTGTGCACTTTTTTTATTGCAACTTAGTTGGTGGGTGGAGGTGGAAGAATCTCTAGAGTACCTATTTCAATTGGTAGTTGTGTTTACATCCCTGGGAAAAAAGCCCCTTAGTCTTTCGAATATGGCTCAGGGATGACTGCTGCGAGTGAGAATTTGGCTGCAGTTGTCTATGGTTAGGTGGAGAGTCAATGTCCCAAACTCATTTTCCCAATAGCTTTCAAGATAAGTGTTCTTAATGTTTTCAATGATAATGAATATGTATTTACATTTTTTATGGAATTGGTGCTATCATTGCATGAAGCTTGGTTTAATTTTTATTGCTTATATAAGTTGGCTGGTATATTGTTGACACTATTAAAATGGTGTTGGAACTAAGTGATAAGTACATGAATTGTGGAGTTGATTTTATTTATGATGCAGCCAAGATTATATTTCAAACAGTGTATGTGTGTTGGTCACCTTTTAATAGTAATCAACATGGATATCCTTTCATAATTACAATGGCATACTTCTTGATTTTACTGGAAGCTCTTACCAACAATATTCATGTTTCTGCTTAGTAATGTCGATGATTCCTTCCTCCCAGGGCCTATTGGCCTATCTATTTCACCTGGATGACAATATGATTCTTCCAGTAATGCACACCCAGGTTCTAGGCCTGTATTTTCATTTCTCAAGCCCAGGAATAAATGAGCCATGTTCTTTGTACTATTGATGAGACTATCTCATATGACAATCCAATGGCTTGCTTTTATGTTCTTGGACTAGGCATGATTTTGAACCTATGTTATATGTAAAATGAGATTTATTTCCTCATTGGAAAGAACTCAAATCGACAAGTTTCTTGGTGTTGTGGTACTAATGGAATCTAGGTTGTTAACCCTAACCAATTTTTGTTTAGTAAGGTGGGTTTGGAATTTATGTACATACATGCATATATTCTTCATTATGGGTAGAGATAGTTGTGTTCCTTGTACTATGTGAATTACACTAATAAGCTAAGCCTGGAAGGAGGCTTAATTTCCATGTTAAAGTTGAATTACAGTGGTGAGACTATAGGTGACTATGCATTTATTCTTTGGTACTAATGGAATCTAGGTTGTTTTTTTTTCCGGAGAAAAAAGCAAACTTTTTATATAAAAAAGATAAAAAGTTACAAGCAGATGCATAGCATTCAGATTCTGTGAGGTCTTTCTCCTCAACAGACGCAGAGAAGGATAAGCTTCTCTGAAAACTTTTTCCATATACGTCCATACAGATCTGTTCCCCTGTTTCTGAGACAGGTTTATCCCTATACGGCCCATACAGTGGCCTCAAACTTCTGTGTGCGTTCAAAAAGCTTTGAACAGCAAAATGAAAAAACATAAAACCGTGGGCCTCCTTGAAAGGAAAACGACCCACCCACAAAAACATTACTCCCGCATATCTTGGGCTGACCGCACATACGGCCCGAGTTATAACAAGACCGTTTACAAAAACAGTGAAGGAGTAACATGCGGTTATATACAAAAACAAGATTTTGCATCAGCAGAGAACAGAAAGATCTTTAAGCATAAGGAGGATGATCCGACTCATGGATCTGTTCATGAATTTTTTCAGTTACTTTCCAGATGCCCACAGCTTGCTGCAAGCCATCCTTAGAGAGTTTATCCGCGGCTTCATTTCGGATCCTGTAGATATGATCAATTGAAAATACATTGAAGGATTGTTTTAAAGTCATGATCTCTTCTAGCAGCGGCCTCAACATATAACTAAGACATCTACTTTTACCATTTACCCACTTCACCACATTCAGAGAGTCCCAAAAGATCTAAATTGCAAAGATATGCCTGTGAAGAAGCCAACAAAGGAGAAGTTTCAGGGCTGTTAGCTCAGCAAAGTTATTTGTTCCAGAACCGATGCCCACTGAGGCCAGTAAAGAGTGTGATTCATTTAAGTGAATTATTATCCCTGCCCCAGCTGCGTTATTCTGTGAGGCACCATCAAAATAAGCCCACGGGATACCTGTTTTTATTTGTTCCTCCCTATTCTGAGAATTTTTTCTTGACTCCTCTGGATCAGGAATACTGGATAGGATAGCTGAGCTTTGAATGGCAATAGATTCTGCTGGGAAAGTCCTGTCATTAAAGATGCTTCCGTTTCTTGCTATCCAAACTCCCCAGCAAATGAGGGGAGGGAGGTTCCTCATTTTCCCATCTGAACAATTGTTCCACCACTGCTCCCAAGCACCCGATAAATTTTCCCCTTCCCATCTTAGCTGTTTTTTTAACAATTTTTGAACCTCCTCCCACACCTTTCTGGTGAAAGGGCATCCCAAGAACAGATGGGAGATGGTCTCCGAGTCGTCTTTACAAAGTGGGCATCTTCCAGGGCCTTGTTTATATCTTAATTGAAGGACATCCCATGTTGGAATCTTCTTTTTCAGTACACACCAGAAAAACAGCCTGGCTTTTTTAGGACATTTTAGTTTCCACAGAGACTTCGCCCACCATCCTGGATCTTCCCATCCTTTTTTTGCCATTAAGAAACAGTAACCTGCTTTTGGGGAATAGGATCCTGAATCAGCATGGGCCCAGACCAACTGATCAGGCCTATCTCTTAGTCTTACGTTAGATCTTGATAGCTCCTGAATGAAATTCTGCCACTCGTTCCACCATAGAGGTCTAATCTCAAGATCTTCTCCTGATTTCCACGCTTGCCCCCATATGGAAGACTGTCCTATTTTTTCAATCTGATGTAAATGAACAATGCCTTTGGATTCCAGATGTCTGATGAGACCTGGAGACAAGGCAAAGAGTTCATTGCATCCCACCCAGGGATCCCTGCCTATCCTCACATTTTCTCCATTCCCTACCTGCCATGCCAGGCCTTGCTCGATGATTTTAAATGCCTCGGTGGTAGCCTTCCATATCACTGAAACATTTCTACCTTTCTTATTTGGGGTACGGATCCA
The DNA here is from genome assembly GCA_031772625.1 of Pinus tabuliformis. Taxonomy (NCBI): domain Eukaryota; kingdom Viridiplantae; phylum Streptophyta; class Pinopsida; order Pinales; family Pinaceae; genus Pinus; species Pinus tabuliformis. Next base: position 379,921,974 of record CM062820.1, on the reverse strand, counting down.
ATCTTCCAAAGGAACTGGATCTATATACTTTCGCTTCACTACTCTTGTCCACAAGTTATCAGCGTTGATGAGTCTCCATCCGGATTTTGCTGCCAGTGAAGTACTGAAATCGTAAAGATTCTTTATACCCCAGCCACCCCATTCTTTGGGGTATAAAGAATCTTTACGATTTCAGTACTTCACTGGCAGCAAAATCCGGATGGAGACTCATCAACGCTGATAACTTGTGGACAAGAGTAGTGAAGCGAAAGTATAAAGATCCAGTTCCTTTGGAAGATTGGATCCTAGGTTGTTAACCCTAACCAATTTTTGTTTAGTAAGGTGGGTTTGGAATTTATGTACATACATATATTCTTCATTATGGGTAGAGATAGTTGTGTTCCTTGTACTATGTGAATTACACTAATAAGCTGAGCCTGGAAGGAGGCTTAATTTCCATGTTAAAGTCGAATTACAGTGTTGAGACTGTAGGTGACTACGCATTTATTCTTACTATAGTAAACATACCTTTGAAGGAAATTTCCAAATTGGCCCTCATTACTTAAACTGATATTCCTCTCTTTTCTAATCTTAATTGTGAGGACTGAACTTAAATCTATTAACTTATGTGCTTGAGAGGTAGAACCCAAAGGTTTATGCCATTGATAAACATTGATTATTAAAGGGTACAGGACTAAGCAGTTGTTCCATTTTTTCACAGTCTTGGATAGCCTCTCAAGTGAATAGATGTGTGTTAGAACCAACAAATTACTCTAAATGATTATATCTCGTGTTGAAAGATTGCATCAAGGATTGTTGCTTGTATGCATATGTAATAGTATGGTACCGCTAGATATAAAACAACATAGACACTCAGCGTCTCTAATCACCACTGAGTGTGGTGGCATAATGTGTTCTATATTGTTCCATAATGAGGTCGTCCCATCGTTTTATAGATGTGAACTGTGCAGGGAATGGAATGCATTGAAGAAAGGATAGAATGGTCGTATTAAATTGGGGAAAACATCATGTATTAACATATATAAATAATATGTTATATATATATATATATTTTGTCACTCAACGTAATATTAATACCAACCCAATGGTATACTTTATACCTTTGCAAAGGACGAAAAATGTAATGGTTCAGGTGGACAAACGACGAAAATTGTAATGGTTCACGTGGACAGAGGTCGGGGCTGTCCTTATGGTTATGATGAATGGATGGAGGTTGGTTTCGACCTTACAATTGTACTGAATGGATGGAGGTTAGGGTCGACCTTATGGTTGTGTCGAATGGACGGAGGTCGAGGCTGACCTATAGTTGTGTTGAATGGTCAGAGTTCGGAGCTGACCTTATTGTTGCGTTGGAGTGAAGAATTAAACCCGAGAGCCATAAAAAAAATCTCATATGCCCATGTGCCATAACCGAGGGTAGAGTCCCATTACGATGGACAATGGTGGTTTAACCAACAAATCGACGGACATGAACTCATAGTGCAACACCCCCCGCCCCCCTGTGACATCAACGAGGAGGAGGGGGGAGCATTGTTACACATTAATCATGGGATAATTGCATGAGTGGATGACCGTCAGATTGATGGTGGAACCACAAGATGGAACTGCATTAGCGGAAGTGCCCCCTCCCCCACACACCCCATCTAGTGACATCATGGAGGAGGGGGTAGCGCTTTTGCTCTCCGTTGTAGATCAAGTTTGCTCTGTCATGACCATTGGATGAATAGTGAGTGCAATTATAGATGTTGTAACGAACGAGTGTCGTGGTTAGTTTTATCATACACATATATTCATGTATAACCTGTTGATGCACCGCATGTCAAGTAATATACCTATGTCGTGGTGAATGCATATAGTGAGGCATGGTTATATATATATATATATATATATATATATATATAAATAATAAGTTTCATATGATACAACACCATTATAAAGGATTAGAATGTGGTAAGTCATAGTTATATGGTCGCAAGTGTTGTTTTACATATATATATATATGCAGAGCTAAAAATGCACTATTATGAACAAGTGCACTATATGGGCATGCCATGTAGGCATGTATTCTTAGGTTTCAAGAACCTCTATATCCACCCGTAGTGGGATACTATGTCACGTGGGTGCCACATGGAAGGAAAGAAAAGAATAACAATATTAAATAAACAAAACTTTAGAGTATAAGTTAAGATCTAGGGATTTAAATTGGGAAAAAATTTATATCATCAAAAATGTCTTACTGAGACAAGTGCAATGGAAACATCTATCTTGAGTTTTGAGAACTTGAAATAAAGACAAAAGAATAGTTTTAATCATCCCATTTCTCTAATTGTAATTGGAAAATTGGATTAGCAAGTGAATACTTCACCAAGGGTAGGTAGGGTGTTTACAACTGGGTTTGTAGATAAGAAATTTGTTAGTTCATTGAGGAAGAGTGCTTACTCCTGTAGTGCATTTTTCAGTGAAAAAATAGCATGCACTAGGTGAGGTCATGATGCAAAATAAGGGGAGGATTCACGCGCCATTGGGCATAGATGGAAGGGAGGATGTATCGTAGCATGAAGGGAAGAGTGATGGTGGGAGAAATTGTAGTAACATAATCTATTTGGGAGTGTCATTTCATAGGACAAGGAAACTCATATACTAAGAAGCTTTGCGTCATCACACAAAAGATTTCCACAGTGAGAATTTAGACTCAAAACCATTGCAAAAGAGCTGGGTAGAAAGAGGCATTGTTGCATGAGGACACACCTCAGCCTGCACCATGGGTTTGAGGAAAAGGAACATAAATGGATAAGTATGGAAGCAAATGGTGAATAGAGAGATCAAAGGCTCAAAGAGGGTAAGAAAAGGACAAAGTTTTAGTGGAGTTAACGTTGAGAAATCTAGGGGCATCAAGATAGGTGATTTCTCTTACTTTGATAATTGCTTGTGATGTATTTTACTTAATTTAATTAGCTTCTTTTTTTTTCACTTGGTTATATTTAGTGTTTTTTTCATCAAACAACTATCAAACCGTAAATTACAATAAGACAAGAGGACACAAGATATAGGCTATCAACCAGGGCCAAAACCTCTCCTTTTGAGAGGAAAACCCACAAGAACTCTTCTCTTCTTATAGAACTTCAACTGATGATTTCCAAGACCTATGACCCTTGAGAAAGGACCCTCCAAGACCAAGTCAAACTTCTTATAGATAAGCTCCTCTTCCACAAAGTCAATGATAGTCAAACTAGCCTTCCAACAACTGCTTGCTTCCTTTTCGACCTCAATTTTAGATCTGCACTTTTGACTGTGATTTTTGGCCCCTCTTGTAGTAACCCTAGCTCGCACATGTGGCAGAAATATGGCAAGGATTGTCTCTATTATTTTTCGCTTGGGAAGCAAATCTCTCTTCAACAATTCAACTTGAATATCAATGCTTATTTTACCCTTCACGTGGCTCCTTGATCTGACTATGACTCCGTCATGTTGTAGGTGAAATGATGCCCTAATTATAGGTTGCACGTGTGAGAGATTTACCCAAAACGGTCCTCAAGAAATCCAACTTTTCCTTCATTATATCTTCTTCCTTCTTCGCTAGATTTTCTAGTGATTATTATGCTTCATATCAAACTCTTGTTGTTTCCTTGGATTCTATTCTAAGTGGTCGACTAGCCTCATATATATAAGCTTCTTGTCCAACTTATAGGTCAACTTGACACTTGGAAAGGCCAATTAGTCTTGGAGCATTATGACAAGGTCTTAGAGGGATTATGACACTATTTTAGACTCAAATAAATTTTCTTTACAATATGTAACATGCCCAAATGGGTCTTCCACACATGACAATGACTCAATTGAGTTACAGACTCAATGACAAGCCATAAAGCACTAAATGGGTGTTTGACCTAAAAATAAATTTCTCTTGAGCATGAAACCCATGCCTCAAGAATAACAATAATATCTCATTACATCAAAAACATAAAATCATGATTACGTATGTCATTATGAAGACCGAACGTAGTTACATATTTCAACACTCCTTCTTAACTAGGGAAATATTCATAATCCATACAAGGTACTTGGACATTCTCAATTTGAAGAATTATCATAAGAAGAGTCAGATAGGTATGCCATATTAAAGCATCTCATCATATCAACCAAAATTTTCACATAGGAAGGCCTTGACTAACAACTCTATCTCTCCACAAGATCAGAACACAACGATGGCGAAAAAAATGACTGATAGACACCATCATCATTGTCTCTCAAGGCATATACCCCACCGGGTTGTTAACAGAGTATGTCCTTTTAGTACTCTTCCTATCTTGGAATAACACATCCTCAAGGAATCTCCTCTTCGATTACTCTTATCTTGGATGCCCTACCTCATCCTCAAAGAGTATCAAAACCAGACTCAGATGCTTAGCCAATCTTTCATTCTTTCTTCACAATATGAAGACACAAATGATGTGTCTATCTCTCTCTCTTAACTAGGGAAGATATACCCATTCCTATAAAAGGAATGTACCCAAGTTCCTTCCTATCCAGAGACTTGTCCAAGCTTCCTCTCAACTAGGGACTTGTTTCCAACAATAGCTCTTTTGTGGAGATCATGGTACCTTCAGCTGTCAGTAGAGCTCCTCCTTTTGATGTCATGAACGACATGTTCTTTATTATGGAGCCTTCATCTTTTGTAGGGGATCGACCATTCATCACTTTCACGAACCATATCATTCATGTCATCCTTCTCTTCATTGGAAAGTGATATTCTAGTCCACATCTGGCTTTTCTTCGTATCGTTACCTCTTCCAAGTTATGTTTCCTTTCAAGATCTTCCATCCAACCACATGAGTGCGAGTTGTAGGTTACATCTACAACTCTCTTTCGGTAGCCCTGTATCAACCCATCTAGGTGTTGTTCAAAAATAAAAAATGAACATCAAATCAAAGCTACCTTTTGTGATGGCCTTTCATCATGAAATTTGCTTCTTGCAACATCAACATCCTGCACATCCATAAACACATCTCCAAGAATTCACATTTCAAGGGTCTTCTTTCTTTACAGACCTTATCAGGGTCTTCTTCTCTATGGAGATGTCATGATCAATTCTTCTAGTCATCGAATGTTGATTTCCTTTTTCTTACGTGATCATGGTTGCATCTTTCACGATCTCTTCTTTCTTCACATATTGTTCCCCAAGAACTTTCATCATGGTTCCTTTATTTTTTTTAACTACCTCATATATTCCATATGAGTACATATTATGTTGATTTCATCTTGTTAATAGGTGAACCATTCCTTCATGTAACTTTTCAAAGGAAGAAATCTCTTTTCTTTGATCATGTTCATGAGGTATAGCATTTACCAATGATGTTTGCAACAATATGATGACATGACTTAACATATTAAATGCATACATACCTCTTTTCTTCTTTTGGTCATCTAGACTTCCTTCAGTAGCTTCCTTTCCTTGAAAGTACTTCACCCATGCTACACTCCTATGTTATCATACCATCATCCTTCTAAAAAAAGGACCCCACACAAGGTGGAATGTAGACCATCTGCGAGACACTTGCTTTTACCAAGAGAGGTGAACCTTCTAATGAAGATTCCAATAGAGGAATTATTATCCTCATTGTTCAAATGCTCCTTTATAATGATGATGATGTATGATGAATTCTTTTTACAATGTTAGATGACTTTCTCCATATGTGCTACTCATGATTTTAGTGAAGTTACCATGAGCTACTTCCTTTATATGATGATTGTTACATCCATGTATACTTCTACTTCAGTTATTATTTCAATTTTCTCTAATGATTCCATGAGCTCTTGCTTCAATTGTATGCTTTTGATATGATGCCATCTTCTACTAAGATCCATCAAGTCATAATGCTTCTCATCTTGACTTTCATGGTAGAGGTATTTTCACCTCCTACTTCTCCTTGTTATACATCGCAGAAACCTTAATAGTGAAGATATATCCCTTTGTATTTATTCTCATCAAGTTCTTCCACTTCTTCAGTGATATGTGCTTCAATTATTTCTTTATTTTTCTTGTTATCCTTCTTGAGTTTCGAATAATCTCTCTTGAAGTGCCCACATTCCTGAAAACCATAGCATTCGATATTTGACATATCCTTCTTCTTGTTTTTCTGAGGATCAAAGTTTCCAAACTTTCCTTTTCTCTAAGCCATGACAAAAAATTCTTGAACTTGTTCATTTGATCCAACATCGCTTTTTTCCTTCAACCTGGTTTCTTCAATCTTACACAATGACTAGAGTTCACTGAATGGGTGGCTTCCTTCTTTCCATATATGCTTGATATGAAGTTACCCCATTCATCAGGTAGTGCATTGAGCACCATGTGGTCATTTATTTATCAGAGATTATTTCCCCCAACTCTTGCAGTTGGTCTCTTATTTCTGACACCCTAATAAGATATGAGGTTATTCCTTTTTCCTCTAATACCTTTATCTTATACATATCGGTTCTTAAAGATATGGCTTCTCCAACGGTGCTTATGGAAAACAATTCTACTAACTCCTCGTAGATGTGTTTTGATGTCTCCAACTTTGATACATAAGTTATGAGAGGATCCTTGATGGATTCTATAAGGATCCTTTGTGCCCTTATTTCCCCTTTCATATACTTCTCTAGAGCTTGAGCTTCTTCCTTTCGAGACTTAGAGATTGAACTCTTAACATGTCCAACGAATTCATTTTCTATGAGGATCAATTTTGTCCTCTTCTTCCATGTAAGAAAATTTGATGACCCAACCAATTTGTTGCTTTCCTTGAAAAATGAAGTCATTTTGATAGATTCAGACATATATATAAAGATAATTACTTGTCAAGTGAATATATTCCTAGATGATTAAATCTTCAATTTGATGCCTTTATTGATGATGTTGAAAATAGAAGATGTCTTCTTGATGAATATGTCTTCCTTCGAGTATGCTTGGATATTGATCTTTGACTCAACAAAGGGAGATCAACTTGATTCTTTGTTGATGATGACAACGCCTTTTTCTTACTTCCTTGGAAGATAGTGTAGAATGTTATTGATTTTTCAAGTTGCTTCAAATGTAAAGTCTTTCTTTGATTGAATTGATGTCGGGTCCTTGAGGTCTTCTTTTCTTTGTGCTGAATATTGTTGAATGTGTAGGCTTCCCAAGAATTCCTTAATTGATTTCTTCAAGATGATGAGAGCACTAGTCCTTCTTGATGATTGATGCTCTTGATGTTTCTCAGATGATATTCTTGTGCTTCAGCCCTTGAATATCCTTCTTTAGGCTACTGTAGCATAAAAACTATGGCTGAAGCAAGAAAACTGATAGCTTGGAAACTTGAATGTTAAAATACACACAAGTATTTAATAATAATAATTTATTAATGTATATAAAATGTATAAGATGATTCAATGTTACAATGAGGACCCACATTTATATACCTAAGCAAGTGTCCTTTAGTGAATGGGCATGTCTTTTAGACATGCCTTTTCACTTAATTTAATGACTATTTAACCTAATTAATATTTAATTATTTTATATTTATATTTATCTTATTTATTTAATTGTTATGAATTATATTCATAACATAGCCCCTTCCTTCAGAAGCTTTGTCCTCAAAGCTATATTGCTGGCAATTGTCTTTGTTGTTGTCGGCATGTGGAAGGCGGAAAGTCTCCGCACTCGTGACTCACTAGTAACTCTATTTTGAGTCCAAGGTTTTATATATATATATATATATATATATATAATCATATGAATGATTTAATTTTTGAAATATTATTATATACTATATATGATATATAGTTATTATATATATTGGAAACGTCAACCCGAAGGTCACAACATTTGACGGTAACCACTCCCAAAAAACCGGCGGAGTATTGAACCTACAAACAGTGTTTGAACCGCAATGTTATGATGAGCCTTCGTCAGGCCTAGTATAGATATAGTAATGGACGTGGAGAGTGCTCTCAAAGATGTATTTATTCATAATCATGGCACACAGCAAGTGTTTGGCACTGAATGAATTCACCTCCTCTCGTGGATGCAAGAGTGCATAGTTCAGAATTAGATTCGAAGACTTTATCAAATGGAAGTAGTCATGCACCAGTATAACATTAACAACCCGGGCACCATATTTGGCACAGATCCTACACAGAACCTTCATTACATTCTCCAGCACCATGCAACGATCGCCATATTCGCCGTCATTCGAATAAAACCTAGAAACCAAAGTCCTTAGTGCCTGGCACAACGGGTATATGGAGAAATCTAGGCGGATGTTCTCTTTGCCCATGCCAAGAAACCCATTGGAAATATCTACACAGAGGTTGAGCTCCTCACTGGTAGCCTCAGGATTCCACAAGTGGGAAAGTATGACTTTGAAGTAAAAATCGAAGTAGGGCAATTGCACATCGTTAAACATTGCATGTGTTATGCGCACAATTCTGCCCATGTCTTTTCTGTAGCCACCTTCAAAGTAAACGAGATGTGAAATGCCACAAAAGCATGGGCACTGGCCTCACTTTCTATAATAAACCGTGAGTCCTCTGAACTCAGACCAGTAATCTCAGCTAGCTTGACAATTTCTCAACAAAAATTCAGAGTCTCCTCCTTATCGGCCACCTCGACCTCTTCTTCAAATTTGATCCCATCTATATTAAAATGAACACTCAAGGCTTCAATTAGGGTTTGGAATCCATCAACAGAACGAAACAGGCCTGTGTTAGCATCACTGTACTGGCAATTGAGCCGAAGTAGATTTATACTCTTCCATAGGGTTTTCAATTCTCACGGTAATATGATATCATTTGCAGTCCAGTGAGCCAATGAATTCACATAATCAGTCATATGGCTCTCGTCCAATATCTCAACAGGGTAGTCTTCTACCATAGACTCTTGTAGTAACATGTTTTTACCCTCAAAATTCTCTTCTCCAACAACCAGCCGTTGTCGCATTTGCATTATTATTTTGGGTTGGGGTTGAATATTGTACATGTGGAAAGGCCAGCCGGTCTCTGGTTTATATGCAGCTATGTTATTGTTATCACTATCCAATATGTCTTCCAGGTCGATACGATCGAACAAGCTTCCTGTTCCGATACGTACTGGATCATAGACAATGTCCAATTCAGATACTTCGCTGAGTGCCATTTGATTGATTGACCGATACTCTGCTTTCTGAGCCGCCTTATCTTTCTCCTCATCTGGAATATCCATTGGTTGTGGCTGACCTAGCGGTGGGTGTAATGGAAACTCGATCTCTAAGGGAGGGCCTACTGGTTTCTCCTTTTTCCCTTCCTCATATTGTTGTTCTTCTTCTCCAGAATAACCGTAAAAAACATCACACATATCTATTGGTGACTGACTTACATGGTGACCATCACCTTGATCACTTAGTTTTCTAACTTGTTCAATTTCTCCATCCTCGTCCTCTAGATTCTTTTGTTCATGAGATGTTTTAGAGACACTTAGACTGATTGCTTGTCTTCTATTGGTTACCTCTTTTGCATCATTCTCTTGTTTCGTTTCTTCACCATTGTTATCATCTTCCTTATTATCGATTTTCCTTCGACATGCTTTAATTTCTGCACATGAGTTTTCTAAACACTGAAATACTTCTTGAATTTTATTAAAATTCTCCATGGATTCAAGATGTGAATGTAATGGCATATTGTGCGGTGAATTGCATTCAAAGGTCTGCATGATTATGTCATGTGCCATGGCTCTGATACCACTATAGGATTAAAACTATGTCTGAAGCAAGAAAACTGATAGCTTGGAAACTTGAATCTTAAAATACACACAGGTATTTAATAATACTAATTTATGATGAGAATGTATGATGCAAGGAAGGCTCGAGGAAACTGGGGAGAGCTCTGAGGCGAAAAATGGCGGAACCCTAACCCTAGCGGCGACCCTGGCTTTCACAGTTTCCATGGCGGTTTTCAGACTGTATGCAGGCATCACGGACCTTTGACCGGCAAAGCGCACCAACCATTCCTGGTTTCCCTGGCACCTGGTCTACCCTGCAGTTTTCTCCTCTCCGTCGATCCCCGCGAACAGATTTCCCTTGCTCTCCGACGGTCGGTTTCCTGGTCGGTTGCTTAGGACAACACTATTTTGGCAGGTAACATGGTAGAAGAGGACCTCGTGGACTACGAGGAGGACCCCATGCCCCTACAGGACATTTGGGCATATAATAATCGCCCTGCCATGGAACCCCGGGGAAAAGATCATGTTTCCGAGACAGCTGCCTCCTCCTTACATTCCCAGCTGCCGCACTCGGGGAAGAAAAAACATCCTGATGTTAACCTGGCAGACCTCCCGACCCTCGAATGTCCACCCCTCTCGCCGGCAACGCTCCATCTTCTGGGTACCTATCTGCAGACTTCTCCATCATTTGACTCTCCGCTCCAGAACCCTACTCTGCCCTCTGAGCCTACACCCCCTCTGCCTTCCCGGACCACAAACCCTACATCCGTTCCATTGATGTTGTTGAACCCCCAGGGTGCTCAGCGACCTCCCCGCTCATTGATTCCGAGCACTAGCAGTATCGACTCCCGCTCCCCTATCCGCTCGGGTTGTTTCAACACGCCGCTACTACCTACCCGCTCGGCGGGCTCTGCACAGCACAGCACTTCTGACCCGTGCCGCAAACTACTTAAGGATTTCCCTATTGGAAAGCGCTCGGAGAAACTGAAAAAGGGCAAGTGCCTTCGGGCTATAGACTCGGATATCAATCTTACATTTGGTGAAGACGTTCAGATGGAGGACGCTCTGGAAAATGCCCGAAAGGTTCTGGTCGGCCGTGTAAGAGGTCGCACCTATTCGGTTGAAAGACTAAAACTATGGACAGAGGAGATTTGGGGCTCTCTCCTAAAAGAACTACCGGTGATCAGGGTCCTTGCAAGGGGCTGGTTTGCATTGCATTTTCACAGACCCGAATACACCCAATGGATCCTTTCCCAATACTGGCATATTGAATTGGCACCAGTCCTGCTGAAGCGCTGGGATCCTCTTTTCGACCCGGAGCGAGAACAATTGGGTGCCGGACCAATATGGGTTCGACTTCCAGGTTTGCCCATGCAATTCTGGACTCCGCAAGTTTTCAAGAGAATTGGTGACGCGCTGGGCACCTACCTGGAGCATGACAAATCCTATGAGCAAACTGGAATCATGACCATGGCTCGTATCCTGGTTCACCTTGACACTAGGCCAGGACTGGAGGAGAAAATCACCCTGCATCGCAGACACTTCTCGCGCAAGCAACTGCTGGACTATGAAGGAGTCCCGTTTCGGTGTCGTAGATGCCACAAAATTGGCCATCTGTACAAAGACTGCCCTCTGCTTTCGGGGGTGACATCTGAGGATACAAAAGGACCCAGACAGCAGCCTACAGTGGATCAAAACAAGGGAGTAAACAATCCTGCGGAAGGCGATCTGACTCACAATGAGACTCCAGCAAATGTGGTATCAGAAGGCACCAAGAAGACCAACAGCAGAAGGAAGGCTACATCCTCTCCAGCTCCGCCGCGCACCCGGTCCAAGACAGCGGAGACTGCATCATCTCATCCGGGTAATGCATCTACTCCCATATGTTCTCACAATTTATCTGATGTATTGCATTCTGTTATGCACACCTCTTTGTTGTCCCATCATATTGATCAGACATCGCTTCCTTCCATTCTTTGCACAATTGCCCCCCCCCCCCACCTTCTCCACCACTCCCTCCGCTCACAAGTTGGAGCAGGGCCTCCCGACCCCTCATCCTCCCCGGCCGGCTCTGGATCGCATCCCTACCATCTCCGCCCTCGGGCCCGAACCAGATTGCTTGGACTGGGTTCCTCCCCAGGCCGATACTGCAAGCCAAAGAGGGGTCGTCCATCAAAAATCAACTCGGCTATTCAAAGCGTGGTAGCTGATGTCGCCCAGGGGCGACAATACACCATTGAACGGGCACTTAGAGCAATTGAGCCCCTGGCATGTGATTCCCCATGATTTGGCTCTCCTTCAATTGTAGGGGACTAGCCAACCCCAAAAAGTGATTGGCTCTAAAACGACTGATTCATGAATCCAGATGTGACATTCTCTTCCTACAGGAGACCCTTTGCACCTCGGAGGTGGCGGTGAGAACCCTTCAGACCCTTCTTCCTGGATGGATATTTCAAGGAATGGATGCTTGTGGCCGGTCAGGAGGTCTGGCTATTGGCATAAACCCTAGAAAAGGCAAGCCACTCTCCTCATGGGGAGGCAGAGGTTTCCTGGGAATGGACATCTTTTTGGGAGAGCTGGGCTTCCTTGTTCGCATCATCAACATCTATGGCCCTAACCTGAATAGGCTGACCTTCTGGCAAAACTTCTTGGAAAGCAACCACATTACTCGCGCTACTGTCCTGGGCGGTGATTTCAATTTTTCCCTGGGTGTTGGTGAATCTTGGGGACACCATGCACAGTCCGACCCCATCTCTGAACAGATGAGTGTGCTATTTGATGCACACGGGCTTGTCGATATTCCAATGAATAAGAAAGTACCAACATGGCACAATCAGAGAACTGGGGACGCAGCTTTGGGAAGACGGCTTGACAAGTTTCTGGTGCACGAGGATCTGATACCATTATTCCCCCTGTATAGACAATGGGTCAGCTCAGGTGGACTCTCTGATCATCTCCCTATCCTTCTACAAGTCAGTGATGCAAAAATCAAGCCCCGCTCCCCTTTCAAATTTTTTGCGGGATTCCTACAAGACCCGGAATTTATCACAATGGTCTCAGAATACTGGGGATCTCAACCTCCACTAAGAGAGCAGAGAAAAGCTGTGGATTTTTGTGACAGATTAAATGAGCTAAAGAAATTGACTGAGACCTGGGCTAGAAGGAAGCGACTCAGAGATGAACAACTGCTTATTGATACAGAATCCCAGATAGCTCAATTGACGGACGAAAGGGGGACTGGCTACCTATCTGAGGTATCGAAATCTTTACTGAACCATCTGGTTGCACAAAAATCTAAGATCCTACAAGAAAAAGAGGAGCTGTGGAGGTTAAAAAGTAGAGCAATTTGGCTCAAAGCAGGTGACTGTAATACCAAATACTTTCACAACCTTGCAAATGGTAGAAAGGCATCAAACACTATTTGGCAACTACCCTGTGAACCTGAAGGATGGGCTACTATGCACCAACATCTTGCCAAATTGGGGGTAGCACATTTCAAACGACAATTCACTGCTCCGAATGCCATCAATCTTCCAGATATCATCAATCTTGCTGGTCACTTCCCTAGATTTGTTGGTCAGGAGGATTTGGATGATCTCACTCAACCAGTCACTAAACAGGAATTGGAAAGCACGCTCAAATGGTTCAAGAAAGATAAGAGCCCGGGGCCGGACGGCTGGCCAGTGGAGTTCTATCTGGCCTTTTACGATCTACTGGGCGGGGAGTTAGTGGAGGTCATTGAAGAAAGCCGGATCACAGGGCACATACATCCCCCGATGAACTACACCTTCATTGCCCTGATACCTAAATCAGATGACCCTACATCCTTTGATGACTTCCGTCCTATATCTTTATGCAATTGCCTCTACAAAATCATTTCCAAGATCATAGCAAATCGCATCAAGCCCATCCTGTCTTCTCATATATTTTCCGAACAATTTGCCTTCCTCCAAAATCGACACATTCAAGAGGCCATTGGCACCGCCCAGGAAGCTTTACACTCCATAAAGCATAAGAATCTTAAAGGCATATCTCTTAAGATAGATCTTGCAAAGGCCTTTGACAAAGTTAACTGGCTCTATCTGAAGATGATACTCACCCATTTGGGCTTTCCCCTCATACTTGTAAACTGGATTATGGGCTGCATCTCTTCTGTCTCTTTCGCTATCCTCATCAATGGCTCGGCCTCTGCTCGATTCAACATCAACAGAGGGATCAGACAAGGATGTCCTCTATCCCCCTTGCTCTTTCTAATTGTCATGGAAGGGCTAAGCAGACTCATTGCAACTGCTAAAAGGAATGGTGATATCAGTGGACTCAAAATCATGGAGCATTATTTCCTCACTCATCTCCTCTTTGTAGATGATATCCTAATTTTCATTAATGGGAGTGTTCGGGACACCACGGCCCTAAATGACATTCTCCAGCTTTTCTGTAAGGCTACGGGAATGGAGATCAACAGAAGGAAATCGACTATATCCATGGCGGGGTGTACAAATCAGGAATCTCAGCTGGCTTCTTAGAAATTCCCATTCCTAGAAATTAATCTGCTGGATGGCATCAAATATCTGGGCTTTAGACTAAAACCAGATGGTTACAAAATAGAGAACTGGTCTTGGCTCATCTCCAAAATAGAAAAGAGGATCAACAGCTGGCATCACCGGCTCCTATCCAAAGCAGGCAGACTAATGCTGATAAAATATGTACTTGAGGCTACTCCAGTATACTGGATGTCACTCTCATGGATCCCAAAGGGTATTCTCAATAGAATTCAACAAACATGCAACCGATTCCTTTGGAATGGAAACAAAAAAGGGAAGATTTTTGCCTGGACTCGATGGTCCTTGATTACCACTCCAAAGAAATGGGGGGGGTGGGGCCTTAAAGCTCTCCCGGAATTTGCGCAAGCGTTGGTTGCCAAGTAGGGTTGGTTATTACTTAAAGAGAATAGTCTCTAGGTAGAAGTTATTCACCAGAAGTATATATGGCCTTTGAACATCATTTACTGGATCAGGAGGCCCCATTGGAACCGACAGGGCATATCGGCGATTTGGAAGGCCACTCTAAATGCCATACCCCTCATCAGAGATAATCTTTTATGGCGCATTGGTAATGGCACCTCAATTCGCATTGGTTTTGACCCATGGCCTGGTTCTGGTAATGCACACATATTACCAGAAGGGCTGGTTCTACATCTAAACAACAGGGGCATCAAATATCTCTCGCAGATAGGCGACCAACAGCATTCCACCATATTCTCACAAGCTTGGATAACAGATCAGCAATGGCAACTGACAGAAGAATGGAGCACAATTTGGAAGGAATACATACAGGCATTAATTGAATCACATATCAGACTCAGGGAGGAAGAGGATGAGCTAATCTGGGCTGTATCAAAATCTGGTCAATATGTGCCGAAGCTTGGATACTACAAACTGATTGAAGCAAAAAATCCGGACACTCATAAAAGCTGGTGGTCCGCTATCTGGCACCTACAAGCTCAACCACGAACAAGACTTCTGATGTGGAACATTCTTGCAGACAAAATCCCTACGGGAGCCAACCTGAGGAAAAGGGCCTTTGCAGGTCCAACATGGTGTGTTTTATCCAGAAAAGAGGAAGAAACTACCCCCCACTTATTTCTTACCTGCTCAATCACCAAGGAGCTATGGACACAGATCACCCGGGCTCTTAATATAAATGCGGTATGGCAGGGGGAGGACATACCTGTGGCATGGGATCAGTGGTGGACTGCTGTGGCATAAGAAAATCCCAGGAATCTACCGCTTTTGGTGGCCTGGTATATCTGGATTAGGAGGAATGCAATCATTTTTGAGAACTGCAATGTAAATTGGAACCTACTACCCTCTACCATATGTGCAGCATATATTGAGATTCCAATTGAAGTCAAATAGAAACAACCCAAGATCATCAGCCCAGAAATCATTAACAAAGATATGTCGTGGGCATATTTTGATGGGGCAGCTCAGAGACAAGGCTGTGGGGGAGGCATTCTACTACATCTTACAGACTCACACTATTTTCATATGAGATTGGGACTCGGTCCGGGTACAAACAACCATGTTGAACTCATGACCCTGAGGCATCTTCTATATTTTGCCTTGTCCAAAAACTGTCAACAATTACAAATTTTTGGGGACTCAAAGACTGTGGTTGACTGGTTTAACAACAAATCCATTTGTCATGCATACTCATTGAAGCATATCTTGGAAGAAATTGTTTTTTCAAAACACATTTTGACCAGATATCTGCGTCTCACATCTACAGGGAAAACAATGCAATTGCTGACCGGCTCTCGAAAGAAGCGGCGGATCGTCCTCTAGGTGAATGGCTAATCAAGGAACACTATCTAGAGGGGATGCACAGCTTCTATCATAGACCATATATTGATGGTCCCCTTCAGGGAGGCAATGGCCTCATCTAAATTTTGCATTATCATGATATATATTTGTACATACTACAGTACTTTCCAGCTAGATCTGTTTTGTATTGCGATCATACACTATTTTGATCTGTTTTTTTATGGAGTGATTATGCACTACTATGATGGACACTGATCCTAACTACAGTATCCCTGAGGGTACCTATATGTAAATTTTTTCTTTTTTGAACAGTGGTGAAAACCACAATACAGCATATGCCATGGGCATCAACAGCATGTAATTTCTGATAATAGAAATTATGAATTTTCTTCTTCGGAAAAAAAAAAAAATACTAATTTATTAATGTATATAAAATGTATAAGATGATTCAATGTTACAATGAGGACCCGCATTTATATACCTAAGCAGGTGTCCTTTAGTGAATGGGCATGTCTTTTAGACATGCCTTTTCACTTAATTTAATGACTATTTAACCTAATTAATATTTAATTATTTAATATTTATATTTATTTTATTTATTTAATTGTTATGAATTATATTCATAACAACTACCTTTCCTTGATGTAGTCACCTTAGCTCTAATTCCATGTTGAGAAATCTAGGGGCAATAAGATAAGTGATTTCTCTTACTTTGATAACTACTTGTTATGTATTTTACTTAATTTAATTAGATTCTTTTTTTTCTACTTGATTATATTTAGTGTTATTTTCATCAAACACCTATCAAACCATAAAGAACAAGAAGACAAGACAACACAAGATATAGGCTATCATCCAGGGCCAAAACCTCTCCTTTTGAGAGGAAAACCCACAAGAACTCTTCTCTTCTTATAGAACTTCAATTGAAAAATTCCAAGACCTATGAATCTTGACCAAGACCCCTCAAAGACCAAGTCAAACTTTTCACGAATGAGCTCCTCTCCCACAAAGTCAATGATAATCAAACTAGCCTTCCAATAGCTTCTTGCTTCCTTTTTTACCTCAATTTCAGATCTGCACTTTGTAGAAATATGTAACTAGCTTCAGTCTTCATAATGGCATATGTAATCGTGATTTTATGTATTTAATAAAAATAGAAAAATAAATTTATTATTATTCTTGCGGCATGGGTTTCATTCTCAAGGGATATTTATTTTTAGGTCAAGCACCCATTGAGTACTTCTAGGTTTTTCACAAAGTCAATTGAGTCATTGTCATGTATTGAAGGCCCATTTGGGCATGTTACATATTGTAAAGAAAAATTATTTGAATCAAAATAGAATTAAAAGACCCTCCAAGACCTCGTCATGGCACAAAGATCAAGTCGGCCTACATGAAAGGACAAGTTGGCCTAAAGAGAGTAATTTGTACCCCTCATAAGCCTATAAATAAGAAAGAAATTGACACCATTATGACTCACTCAAGCAAGTTTGATCTTCTCAAGATAGAAGCTAGAAAGAGGACGAAAAGGAAGGAGACATAGATCAAAGTTTTTGGGCCTTTATCTCTCTCGTGTTAGGGTTTCTACATTTGATGGGCAAAAGAATTTTCTAGATAGAAGAATTTGTTGGGCAGGTCGAAGTTGCAGAAGAATTTGCTGGGCAGGTCAAAGTTGCAGAAGATTTTGCTGGGCATATCAAAGTTGCAAAAGAATGTGTTGAGCAGGTCGAAGTTCCAGAAGAATCTGTTGGGCAAGTCAAAATTGCAGAAGTTGTTGAAATCAAGGTTTGAATTGGTCTTGGGGGGTCTTGGTCAAGGGTCATAGGTCTTGGAATTTGTCAAATGAAGTTCTATAAGAAGAGAATAATTCTTGTGGGTTTTCCTCCCAGTTGGAGAGGTTTTGGCCCTGCTTGATTGCCTACATCTTGTGTCCTATTATCTCTTTGATTTTATTGTTTGGTAGTTGTTTGATGTAAAGAACACTAATAATAATCAAGTGTAAGAAGAATATAATCAATTTAAGTAAAAATACATCACAAGCATTTATCAAAGTAAGAGAAATCACCTAATCTAGTTGCCCTAGATTTCTCAACATGGTATCTGAACTAAGGTGTCAATACAAGGATAGGCAATTTAAAGAAGGACACTCAAGGGACGAAGCACTAGAAAAGCATCTAAGAAGAATAAAGAAGATTTCGATCAAGAAAGAAAAAGAAGCATTATACCCAATGAAGGAAGAATAAATAAGAGTGAAGCATTTCCTGCTCTATTTTGGGTTAATTCTCCTCCATATGTGTGAAGGTTAAGGCATCATCCTACAATAGTAGAAGCCGAAAATTGCAGTCACTCAAAGGAGCCAAGGTCTGGGCTAAATAAGGACTATTTAGTAAGTCAAATTTTCAAGAGGATTCAAGGTCAAGCAAAGTCAAAAGGAGGCAAGTCTGTCCAAATTCTAGCCACACGTGTGACCTAGGGTTTCTGTAGGAGAAGCCGAAATTGTAGTTCTGCAGCAACAAACCTAAAATATGAATAAGGGTTAAAATATAAAGTTGTAAGAAGACCTAAAAACCATATCTCATCCATATAAGAACTACACATTGAAGCATCTAAAAGTCTCTACATTCTAGAGAAGCAAGAAGAAGCGTAATCATCATCATCAAGGAATCAATGTGATCTCCCTATTGTTGAAGGATCACTTTTGAAGGAAGACATTATTAAGAAGACATCTTCTATCATCATAAAAATCAAGAAGGCATCAATTTTATGATATTAACATCAATCAACATCTTTACTTGACAAGTAAGTATCTTTATATCTATATTTGAATCTATCAAAATGAATTTGTTTTTCCAAGAGAGAAACAAATTAGTTGGGTTGTCAAACTTTCTTGCATGGAAGAAGAGGATAGATTTGATCCTCATAGAAAATGAAGTCAATGAGCATGTTAAGGGTTTTGTCATTAAACCTCCAAAGGAAGAAGCTCAAGCTGTAGTTGAATACATAAAAAAGGAAATAAGGGCTCAAATAATCCTTATGTAGGAAAATTGGAAAAGTGAAAAGACATCTATGAAAAAATGGTGAAATTATTCTCCGTAAGTTCTGCAGGAGAAGTGATATCATTAATAACCAAGCTCTACAAGATGATGATATAAAAGGAAGAAGGAATGATACTTTATGAGGGTGTCTGAAATAAGGAACTAACTGCAAGAGTTGGGAGAGATAATGTGTGACAAGGAAACAACTACTATAGTCTCAATGCACTACTAGAGGAATGTGGTAACTTTACATCAAGAATTTATGGGAAGAAGGAAACTAATCCATTCACTGAGCTGTGGTCACTATGCAAAATTGAAGAAACTGGGTTGAAGGAAAAAATTGAAGTAGGATCAAATGAGCAAACTTAAGCATATGATTCCATGGTGAAGAGGAAAGGAAAGTTTGGGAAATTTGGTCCTCAGAAAAGGAAGAAGAATATGGCGAAGGTTCAATGCTATGGATATGGGCACTATAAGAGAGACTTTCCTAAGATCAAGAAGGACAACAACAAAAGAGGAAGGGAAAAATCCCATATCACTAAATAAGTGGAAGAAGCTAAAAAGAAGAAATCCAAGGAAGAAGTAAAAGATCTCTACTATGATTGAGATAAGTCTTCTCCACCTAGTTCTTTTCAATTTCTATAAATATAGATATCATGGTAGGAAGCATTAGAAGCATGCTAGGATTCATAATTTTAGGGGATGAAATCATAATATCATATGATTGAAAGAAAGAGCTCATGGGAAGCTTGAAAGATGGCTGAAGTTTATGGCAATCACTATTAGAAGGAAGTAGCTCTTTATAACCTCATTAAAATCATAAGTAGTACTTATGGGTAAAAGTGAGTCATCTAGTTTAGAACTCATCATACATCATTGGGAAGGAGCATATGCAAGATCATGATAATCAGGATCCTCAGCTAGAATATTCATTGGAAGGTTCATCTCTTGGGAGAAGAAAATGTCTCACTGCAAATTCCACTTTGGATGGGATTCATTGTTTGAAAGAATGATGGTAAGATGACAAAATAATGTAACACGTCAAAGACGATTGAAGCACTCTCAATCAAGGACATGAATCTATTGAAGGAAGTTTATATGACCAAAGGAGAAAAGAGGTATGTACGAATATGTTTAATAAAATGAGTCATGTCATATAGTTGCAGATAGCATGGATAAATGCTCCACCTCATGAGCATGATCAAGAGAAAGGGATATCCTCCTTTGGAAGGATGCATAAAGGCATGATTCACATATTGACTAGATGAAATCAACATAATAAGTCCTCATATGGAATATGAGGTGGTTGATAAAAATGAAGGAACTGCAATTGGAAGTTCTTGGGAATCAATGTGTGAATAAAGAAAGGAAGAGATCATGAAAGATGCAACTATGGAGAAGCCAATCAGAATCCAATGATTAAAATATTTGACTATGATATCTCCATGGGAAAGATATGAAGACCCTGATAAATTTTGTAAAAGAATGATACCTTTGACATTGCATATCTTGGAGATGTGTCAAATATATGTGTGGGATGTTAATATTGCAAGAAAATAGATGTCATGATGAAGGGGCATCACAAAAGGTAATTTTGATTTGATGTTCTTTTTAATTTTTGAATAAAATTTGGATGGGTTAATGTAGGGCTACCAAAAAAAAAATTGTGGATGTTGTCTACAACTAGAACTCATGTGGTGGGATAGAATATCCTAAAGGAAACATGATGTGGAATAGGTATTTGTATGAAGGAAATACAGATGTGGACTAGAAAATCACTTTCCGTTAAGGGGAAGGATGACATGATGGACTTGAGGAAAGTGATGGATGGTCGATGCCCTGCAAGATCAAGGCTCCATAATATTAAAGATAAAATTCATGACATCAAATGGAGGAGTGCTACAAGCAGCTGAAGGTCCCATGATTTCCACCAATGAATAAAAAATTGTTGTTGGAAACAAGTCCTTGGTTAAGAGGGTGCTTGGAAGAAAGTCCCTGGGAGCCTAGAAAAGTCCCTGGATAAGAGGGAGCTTGAGAACATTCCTTTATAGGAATGGGTATATCCTCCCTAGTTGAGAGGGAGAGATAGTCACATCATTCTTGTCTTCACTTGGGAAGAAATAATGGAGGATTGGGTAAGCATATGACATCCG
Source organism: Pinus tabuliformis (assembly GCA_031772625.1). Lineage (NCBI taxonomy): Eukaryota > Viridiplantae > Streptophyta > Pinopsida > Pinales > Pinaceae > Pinus > Pinus tabuliformis. The sequence continues at coordinate 379,900,754 of CM062820.1, read as the reverse complement.
ATACTCTTTGGGGACGTGGTAGGGCATCCAAGATAAGAGCAAGTGTATAGGACCGATATTATTTGAGGATTGCGAATCCAAGATAAGAATATTCCTGGTGGAACATACTCTGAGAGAACCTGGGTGGGGTATTCTCCAAGAGAGACAATGATGATGGTATCTATAAATCATTAGTTTCACCAGCATTGTGATCTGATCTTGTGGAGAGATAGAGTTATTAGTCAAGGCCTTGCTATGTGACAATGCTAGATGATATGATACTATATATATGGGTTACCAATTCGACTCTTCTTATGAGAATTATTCAGATTAAGAATGTCCAAGTACCTTGTATGGATTATGAATACCTCCCTAGTTAAGAGGGAGTGTTGAAATATGTAACTAGGTTCGGTCTTCATAATGGCATATGTAATCACTATTTTACGTATTTAATGAAAAGAGAAAAACAAATTTATCATTATTCTTGAGGCATGGGTTTCATGCTCAAGGGAAAAAAAATTTTAGGTCAAGCACCCATTGAGTGACCTCTAGGATTTTCATAAAGTCAATTGAGTCATTTTCATGTATTGAAGACCCATTTGAGCATGTTACATATTGTAAAGAAAAATTATTTGAGTCAAAATAGAACTAAAAGACCCTCCAAGACCTCGTCATGGCACAACGATCAAATTGGCCTACATGAAGGGACAAGTCGACCTAAAGAGAGCAATTCATACCCTTCACAAGCCTATAAACAAGAAGGAACTCAACCTCATTACGACTCACTCAAGCAAGTTTGATCTTCTCAAGATAGAAGTTGGAAAAATGATGAAAAGTAGGAGAAGAACTAGATCGAATTTTTTGTGCCTCTGTCTCCCTCTCGTGTTAGGGTTTCTACATTTGAGGGGCAGAAGAATTTGTTGGGGAGAATAAATTGTTGGACAAAATAATTTTCTGGGTAGGTCGAAGTTGCAGAAGAGTTTGTTGGGCATATCGAAGTTGCAAAATAATGTGTTGGGCAGGTAGAAGTTCTAGAAGAATATGTTGGGCAAGTTGAAATTGCAAAAGTTTTGGAATCGAGGTTTGACTTGGTCTTGGAGGGTCTTGCTCAATGATCATAGGTCTTGGAATTCATCAATTTAGGTTCTATAAGAAGAGAAGAATTATTGTGGGTTTAACTCTCATTTGGGGAGGTTTTGGACCTGGATGATTGCCTGCATCTTATGTCCTATTGTCTCTTTGATTTTATTGTTTAGTAATTGTTTGATGATAAAGAACACTAATAATAATCAAGTGTAAGAAGAAGCTAATAAATTTAAGTAAAAATACATCAAAATAAGTTATCAAAGTAAGAGAAATCACTTAATCTAATTGCCCAATAATTCCTTATGAGAGGGCTAGTCCTTCTTGATGATTGATGCTCGTGATGTTTCCCAAATGATCTTCTTGTGCTTCGGCCCTTGAGTATCCTTCTTCGGGCTACCTTTCCTTGATGTATTCATGTTAGCTATAATTCCATGTTGAAAAATATAGGGGCAATAAGATAGGTGATTTATATTACTTTGATAATTGCTTGTGATGTATTTTACTTAATTTAATTAGCTTCTTTTTTTTCTCTTGATTATATTTAGTGTTCTTTTCATCAAACACCTATCAAACCATAAAGAACAATAAGACAAGAAGACACAAGATATAGGTTATCATCCAGGGCCAAAACCTCTCCCTTTGAGACGAAAACACACAAGAACTCTTCTCTTCTTATAGAACTTCAATTGACGAATTCCAAGACCTATGACCCTTGATCAAGACCCCTCTAAGACCAAGTCAAAATTCTCATGGATGAGCTCCTCTTCCAAAAAGTCAATGATAGTCAAACTATCCTTCCAGCAACTGCTTTCTTCCTTTTCGACCTCAATTTCAGACCTGCACTTTTGACTGTGATTTTCGGCCCCTCCTGTAATAACCCTAGATCGCACATGTGATAGAAATATGGTGAGGATAGTCTCTATTATTCTTTGCCTGGGAAACATATCTCTCTTCAACAATTCAACTTGAATATCAATGCTTATTTTACCCTTCACGTGGATCCATGATCTGACTGTAACTTGGTCTTGTTGTAGATGAAATGATGCCCTAATTACATGTTGCACGTGTGACAAATTTACCCAAAACATTCCTCAAGAAATCTGACTTTTCCTTCATTCTATATTCTTCCTTCTTCGCTGGATTTTCTAGTGACTATTGTGCTTCAGATCAAACTCTTGTTGTGTGATTCGATGCCATTCAAAGTTGCGGTGGGGTGGTAGAACATCTGCAACACGTGTGACTCCCCCAAACCACAATCAGTTGTGGTGGGGTGGTAGAAAATTCGCAACTGGAAGAGACCTGGTGGAATATTTATTTTGAACTATTTGAAATGTAAAGAACTAACTGACCAAAGAAACTAATGCAACTAGTGACTAACCGACTAAATGGCTCCTACCTACTCCTACATATGGTCTCCTTTCGGAGAGCCAATCAATTCTGAGTAACATTTTTTATCTATGGAAGGGTTTTAGGCATGCACCATTCACCCATCTTGGTAGCAATACATCGTTCAGTTGCACTAGCTTAACAACTCCTGACTCTTTTACTTTCACAACAACAATTTGCCTTAACCAATGCATCTATAGCTTCCCTGGAAACTTCAAGACTTTTCTATCGTATAGCAGAACCTATCCTCCTACTATGAATGATTTTCTCTTAATGTGCATGTCATGCCATGCCTTCTGCCTTTTCTTTTCGACTGTTTGATGGAAATTTTCCATAAACCTAGTCTCATCTAGCTCCAAAAGTTCATCTAGACTTTTCTGAATTGATTCATCCCTTTTCATATGAATGGCCTACGCTATGAAAAGGTTGGGAATAGCGAATTCAGTCGGTACCACAGTCTCCCGTCCATACACAAGCTGGGAAGGTGTATGTTTGTGTAAACGCTTAATAGATGTGCGGTATGCCCATAGATTTTTTGGCACTCTGTCATCCTAATCATACTAGTTGGCTGAGCATATCTTGGTCAAACCCTTTTCCAATATCTTATTGAAAGCTTCCACTGTGCCATTTGCTTGAGGGGATACGGGCTTATCCTATGGTGTTGTATCATGAAGTTCTGAAGTAAGGAGGCAATTTTTTCATTTATGAAGTGGGTCCCATGATCATTAGTGAGACTCCTGGGGCACCCAAATCTAGATATGATGTTCTCAAATATGAATCTGGAGGTGGTATCCACAGTACATTCCTTAACCAGTGTTGCCTCTACCCATCTTGTAAGCTACTTTGTTGTTGTGATGATATATCTGGCATGAGAGTGACGTGCCGACAGATTGATAGGTCCTATAAAATCGACCGCCCATTTCTCAAATATCTGTAGTGCATGTACTAGTTGTAATGGCAGTTCATCACGGTGTGATGGTCTCCCATACCTTTGGCAAACATCACAACCTCTGCATATTCTTTCGCATCTTTGAAAACCATCGGCCACCATAGTCTGACTTGCAATACTTTCCCTGCGGTAGCCTTTCCTCCAACATATCCACCCTCAACTCCTAAATGACACTCCAATAATACATCGTGTCTCTCGTGATTGAGGACAAATCTGTGAAACACCTAAGCAAGGCCCAATTTATTCAGTTGCCCCGCAATCAATTGATAATATGCAACTTGAATGACCATATGTATCCATTGTGTTGTTGTGTTTTCTTCCATACATTTACCTGTAGCTAAAAAGGCTGCAATGTCCTCCAAGTAATCTAGTACTACCTCAATCTCGAATAAATCGATGTCTAGTAGTTGATCATCAAGGGATCCTCCACTTTCGCCTGATTCCAGTCGTGAGAGGTGATCAAGTCCCACATTTAATTGACCAGACTTAATAATTACTTCAAATGTGAATTCCCAGAATAAAAAAATCCATCTGCAAATTCTTTCTTCAAGTACAGTCTTGTTCAGTAAATACTTCAAAGCATAATAGTCAGTGAAAAACTTGAACAGGCCTCCCAGCAAGTAGTGTCAGAATTTTTGAAGCGAATATACCATCGCAAGTTCCTCTCGCTCAGTTGTGGTATACTTATTTTCTGTTGTAGACAACTTTCCACTCGAAAAATAAATTGGGTGGTCGAGGTTCCATTCTCCCTGCTGAGCCAGAACAACACCCAGAGCAATGCTTGATGCATCAATGTGGACATGGAACTGCTTGTTCCAGTCCGAGTAGACTAGGATCAATGCACTTGCTAGTTTTTATTTCAATATATTGAGTGTAGCACCACATTCTTCCGACCACATGAATCGTTCAACCTTCCTTCACAACTTCTCCATAGGTGCAGTAATTGAGACATAGTTGTAGATAAACCTCCTGTAGTACCTTGTATCGCCCAAGGTGGATCTGAGTTGTTTTACTCTTGTAGGGGGTCCATATTCACGATTTCCACAACCTTAGTGGGGTCTACAAACACTCCTTCCTTGCACACTATGTGACCTAAGAGTGTGCCAAAGGGGACGAAAAATATGCACTTATTCAAATTTAACGAGATCTGCAGCTATCTGCATGGGTCAAACATAATTCTAAGTAGACTGGAGTGTTTCTTCACCAAGCTATAGATTGTCCAGTCATCCATACAAACCTCTAGGAACCTGTGGATGTAATTTATAAAGGCAACAATCACAATCCTTAAGAACACCGCGTGTGAATTCTTAAGTCTGAATGTCATAAAATGATATGCATAGGATCCCCATTCCATGGTAAATGTAGTTTTATTCTTGTCTTCCTCTACGATCCTAACTTGGTGATAACCAGAGAATACATCTGTAAAAGAATAGGCTTCATTCCCTGCCACATTGTCTAAAACTTCATCACTGAACAAAGTAGGAAAAGGATCATGAACACAAGCGTTGTTCAGACTGCAGTAGTCCACACAGACCCTTATCTCTATAGCGTCTTTCTTATTTTATATCACAATCAAATTTACCCACTCTGCCTCATCCACAGGGAATGTAAGCCCCGCTACTAGCATATTATCTATCTCTTTTTTCACTTTCTCATTAACCCTTGGGTTTAGTCTGTATGGTCGATGCTTTAATGGCTTTGCATCTAGTTTCATCATGATTTTCATCTTCGCTAGTTCTCCCTTAATCCCCTTCAGTTCTACAACAGACGATGGGAACAAGCCTTCATATTCTCTCAACAGGTCAAAAATATCCTTTGTACTTTTCTCATCGCAATAATCTCTAATTGAGGCTAATTTTGGTTTGTCATCAGTCCCAATGTTATGTTTCTACAACTTCAATGGGAGTAAGTGTGGAGCATCGATCACAGGTCCATCCTTGAAGTCCCTTTCCCATTTAGTTTCATTGAATGATAGATGCCATAATTCCTCTAGATCATCCTCATCTGGTTCTTTGTCCACTTTCGCGCAAGATAAAACTTCATGAAATCCAGACTCATAGATATGCTCTAGAGTCTTCTGATCTATTCACCCCTCCATTAGCTGACCTATTTTATGCACAATCCACTTGACAACCTGCAACGTCTCAGTCAACCTTTTGTCACTACCTCAAAAAAACAATATGTTGACAAACTGATCAAAAAAATTATCCCAATCTCCAGTCTGTCTCCTTATTTCTTCTTATACATACCAATCTTTTGTAAAGGTTCCCAAGGTTCGTATAAAACCATGCAGCCACAACTCCTTTGGAACTTCGTCCTAGTTCCATCTGTCCTTACAATTTTGCAAATGTTATTAAGGGTTAGAGTCCCCTTTGTACTTTACGAAATCTTGAGGGTACTCCCCCGCTTGTCTGAATCTTACTTCCATTGTTATTTTTATCTTCTCCCATTCTCAAAGGTAGTTACGGTGAACTCCCCACCACCTTGCCAGTGTCACTTATAATGTGACATTTAGTAGAGTTACTTTGTGCTCTTCAAGTCCAGTTGCAACAATCTTGTTGATAAACGAATTAACTGAATGTATACCATTAAAAATAAGGAAGTGTCATACCCCAATGCCAATCCAATTGATCCTATGGATTGTGGCGCAACATCTAGTGTTGATTTCATATCCACCCTATTGCCAATCATCCCAAGTGACTTCTGAGCCAACCTCCAAACTCTAAATGCTCCGCCAGCTGATAGACCCTTCAGTTGTTGGGTTGATGTAGTCCTCCCTTCTTCCTGTTATTAGTCTATACAGTTGATCCAACAATCCTAGCTCTTCCCTGTCATCTGTTGGTTCTGTGAATCTTGGTCCCTGATAGGGGTCTAGAGGTTGAATCACCCTAACCCCTTCTACCTCAAAATTCATCAGTTCCTTCTTAAAATTAATTATGGCATAGTTCTCAGAAGCCCTTTCTATCTCGAAAAATGCTGGGTGGGGGTCCTTGTTCCCCATGATGTCTATCACTTCAAAGTATGCATGGGTCTTCACCCTTGCTACATCAACTTACATGTATTCCAGTTGCCCAATCGAGAGGATACAATACTGATCTTCCATACGCAACTAGATTGGTGAAAACATCAATTGAGGTTTTCCCAGGGCTTCCCATGTTTTTATTTACATAATGTTGACATCTAAGCCTAGATCCAACATAGTGTCCTTAATTTGGAACCCTGCAATCTGAGAATCAATCCAGAACTCTCTTCCTGTTCTCTTCTTGTTCCTTTGTACCCTCCTAGAGTGTCTTTCAGGTAGGTTAGTGGAGATGACTCCTCCCTCAGCCACCTCATCTAGGATGGCCGCTTTCATACTTTTCCAGAATTTCCCCAACATTTGGTCGTCATTCACGATTTGCAGAAATAATATGAACCATTCTTCAATGGGTTAGATGTCAAGCTATGGTAGATCTGGGCTCTTAGCTTTAAGAGATCCTGACTACTCCTTTTGTGGCCCTCCACCTCCTGTCAGATTTTTGAAAACTTTTGTGGCTTCCTTGTAATATAGCTTCTATTGCTTAGGGTCATATGAGCACTTTGGGGAGGCCAGTCTTATAATCTTGGGTTGTTCTATGGCTCCCAGGTCAGGTCCAGTATTTTTTCCTCCATGTGTGACTATATTGATATTTGAGAGGGGGGTCGCCTCTAGAAACCTTGGCTCCTCATTAATTAAAATTGCTCCCGTCTAGCAGTTTTGCTCTTCCCATCTTGCAATTAGTTCTGGACAATCCTATGTTGTATGCACGTTGACCCTACACTGAGATCACCATGGTATTCTTGGTAGTGGAAAATCCTACGTAACATGCCCTTCCTTATCACAGTTATAACAACGAACTAGGCCTCTGCCTGCTCTCATTCCTCCCTTTGTTCCTTCTCCTCCTCGCCCTCGAGGAGTCTCGTTGACTCGGAAGGTCGATCGATCTAATCGATTAGTTAGAGCATCCAGTGCCCTACACTGATCAATATGGTGAGTTGTTGAAGCACATAATTCATAGTAATTATTATTTGGAACGTTGGAGTACTTTTGCAATATTTTGCACAAATGAGGGGGGTGCCCATATCCCCTGCATACCTCATAGTACTCTAGTTGGTTGCACCCTATGTACAAAACTTGCAACCCTATTTGTGCAACTCCTGCTGCAAGTGTAGACCCAGGTGGTCCTACTGGTGTAGATGTTGTATTTGTGCCTCGAAACCTTGGGCATTCTGTAGCAACATGTCCTTCCACTAAGCAAGTTGTACACCATACATTTGGTCGCGCCAAGCAGGTTGGTTGCAGATCCTTCAACTTCCCTGTTTGATTCTCAATTTGATGTTGTAAACCTAAAATAGACGGATCATGAGGTGTCGCTCCCCCCTCGCCCACCCCCCGATACTCATGTGGGTATCCTGCCATAGCTTCAATATGAGTTGCTTTCTCTAGAGCATCTTGTAGTGTATCAATTTTCTATTGCGTAAATGGCATACAAGTGAGAGGCAATAGTGCTTTCATAAACCAATCCCTTTGATGATTTGGATCTATCAAGTAGCTTAGTTTACCAATTGTGTCCTTAAATCTCTGCATCAGCTCCCGGGCGGTCTCTCCCACCTAATGTTTTAGTTCCCATAGTTTCGACAACCCTTGACGATTGGTCTAGGGAAGTTTAAATTCTTGTACAAACTCTCTTTTAACACCATCCATAGTTGGATTTTGGTGTAATTATGACCACTTTATGAACCATCTCAAGGCCCTTTCCCTGAGAGTGGTGTGGAATTCGATTAACTTCACATCATTTGGTATCTAGTGGGCGCTACAAATGGCTTCACATAGATACCAATGTTGTTCTACATCGTCGTTCCCTTTACCAGAGAACTCAGGATACCTAGGGAATGATCCCGCCATTTTTTACTGAGCTTGTGCTAAGAGTACAAACCCCAGCAACCCAGGTTGTAATGATCCTTGCATACTCGTACCACTACTACTAGTTCCACTACTACTAGCATTAGCTCCGTAATTAGCATTCACATTGTGAACTCTTATAGTTTTGATTAACTTAGATAGGAATTTGTCAGGATTATGATAGAGTACCAGGGGAAGGCTGGGGGAGACACTACCCGAGCTTCGGGGAGGAAGATCGTTGATTCCTTTGGATGCACCATCTTCAACAAATATTCTCCTTATAGCAAAGTGCATGTCATCTTCTAGGCTTCCCTCCAAGCTTAGGTTTCCCATTCCATCCAGCATTTCCATTTCTACTAGCAGGGGTGGATCCTTGTCACCTTCCAGATCCATGGTTGTTGTGGCCATATTTTTTCCTTCCCACTGGAATTTCTTTCACACTTGCTTCCTCTTCTGGATCTCTTAACACCGCTCATGCTTGGTGCATATCCTTCTACCGCCTTTTAATCGCCCACATAGCCCTTTCATACCATTTCTTAGTTATCCATGTTCTCCTTTGCTCTTTTAGATCCTTAGCCTTTCAAAAGCCATCTGCATCCATCCTTGTGACATTCTCATAGTTCCTCGCTTAGTAGCATCCCTTCCTTTAGGTCCTTCCCCCAGTACTAGGTGTTTACGTTTCCATGCTTGGGTTCTGGAACACCAACAAGCCCTCTTCCACCATTAGAACCTTAATCCACAGGGTAACCTCCTTTAGTAGCTTCCCTCGCAACCCTAATTGGAACATGGCTTCAGATTTCGAAAAAGAATGATGAATTTCTACTGCAAACTCAATAATGTAACCCTCCAGCGTGGTCTGTACCCATAAATATTCCACTCTCGTCAGATCTATATCAAGGCGGTGTAGCTCAGTGAGGTCCACTTGAGTCTAGTCGCGACGAGATGGATTTTGTCCACTGGACTTTCCTTTCACTTGCAATCTCCACAACCAACTGTAAAGTTATTTTGTAAACTTGCACCATAAGATCTCGTATTGATCACTAGTCGGTTCTGAGTACAATTTTTCCTCTTTCATCTTCTCGATACTTCGTCGGCGGAGTTAAACTTGCTGAGAGAAAAATTGGTCAACTTGGTCATTCCACCACTTTTGCAGTTTTTTCTTAAAGATCCTCAATACCATATTCCAAATCCCCTTTTGAAATTTCATGGTCCCAACAACATAACCATTTGTTGGCACAGAAATAACAACAAGGTCAAGACCCTGAGTTTGGGCACAGGGGCCAACAAAGCTCCGTTGTATTTTAGCACAACACCGACATTTTCAACTTACCCAGAATGGGTAAGGAGTCTCACCCGAGGCGTGTCACGACCTTAGTTAGATAGGAGTTGGAATCTAGTATCAGGAAGAATCATATCAGAGAAACAAGAAGCAAAGAACACATAATCATTCTAAAAGGAAGTCTGATCAAAATAGGCCATACATGTTGTAAAAGAGATATTACTTAAATATATGCATACATAAAAAATTTAAAGAACCATATTAACATGCAACTAACACACGATGGTCCCAATAGCAGTCTTCATCATTAATCTAAGTAGCGAATGCATTACATCAGGCTCAAGGCCTCTTTTCCAACATACATAAACTCTAGATAGAACAATACATAAGCATATGAAACAACAGATACAGAGCGACTCTCCTAGCTCCGCAACAACAACCATTATGTGTTCTCCTTTCTACCTTTTGACTTGTTCTTCCTTCTCTTTGCGCGCTAACCTGGACTGTCAATTCCTTCTTAGGTTCTCCGCCTTCTCCCTTGCTCGGATGTTTCCATTCCTTGATTGTCCTTGCTCTTTTCCCGCTTGATTGTGTCTACTCCTTCCACCATCCCTTTGCAACTTCCAGTCTTCCGCGAGTTCCTTCTTTTTTCATGGTTGTTATTCCCACAACTCTCCAATGAACACTTCTGCCACTTATCGCCAACATTTTGACTCATCGCCAAAACTTATTAATTCCTGCAAAAACCAAGGCCCCAACAAGGGGAGTGATCCAAATTATTTTTTGTGTGGTAAGTAATATTTCCTAATTAGAAGCATAATTTTTCATAATTTTCTTATTGTATAAAATACTGCAAAAATGAACATGATCATTGCTTTGGAGAGCTCTCCCCCCATTAAATAGGGTAGAGTCTAAAGTTACAAGATAATCCAAGAGAATAATTGATTTCAACACTTTCTCTCATTGCTCATGAGTTGATTTATATCCCTTGTTAATGAGGGAGAGGGGCATTAGTCTTTGTTCAGGTTTTCAGCTAAGGAAGGGAGAATGCATAGTGGGATGGTCATGCTTCTCATCCGTATTTGTATCTTCCTCTTCATCCATTTATTCCTCCTCTTCCTCCTTTTCTTCCTCTATCTCTTATTCTTCTTATGGTTCCTTTTATAGCAGAGTTTCCATTCTTACCACAAATGTTTTCCATTTTGTGTTTTTTAATATTTTCTCTTCCAATTCCACTTGGCTCTTGGTAGATGATCCAACTTTAGGATCTAAACGAGTCTTTTATGGATCTGTCTCGACTCTTTCCTCTTTTGTATCCTTTGGATATTCAAGAGCTTTAAATCTATTGTTGGAGGGAATGGATAAGATAGACTAGGCTCTTTTTATGATTTGTGGCCCTTTGAGCCTCTACTTCTTATGTCTTCTAGATACCTATTTGAAAGGTTCCTTCTCATTTTTATTCTTATACGTTAGAGAATGGTTTAAAGGGTGTTCAATTTCATGGTTTCTTAGGCAACTATTTGCAGAGTGGTCATACTCACGGCAGTAAGTATGTTTCAAAGGGGTTTGCTCATAGTAAAGGGCTTGAAGATGAATCCAACCCTTCAAAATGAGTTGTATCATCTTTAGAAGGTCTTTCTCTAAATCGTTTTCCATGCAAATTCTTGTCTAGGAATAAATATTTCCTTTTGGCTTAGCTTAGTTAATATAGTAGCTTATCTTATCTCCAATATCTTTAAGAGAGGATTCCTCCAAAAATATGATTAGGACATCTGACGACCTAAACCATATAAGGGAGATTGAGATTTCCATGTTCTAATCAGAGTCAAGGGTCCAATAGGAAAGGAACATTCCCTTGGATCTCGTAAAATAGGGAGACAATATGAAGATTAGACCTCTCTCCTCCTTGCTACTAAATTTAAATAGAAAGAAACCTCTGCCACAAGAAAAACCAAATATTTTACCTTGAACATTTTGATGCCTTGTAATCCATGTTTGCATTACTCAAGGATTGGGCCAAAGACCTATTAACATTCCAATTAAAGCTTGCTCATGAAAAAGAATGACTCTCCTTTTTAGTTATGGAAACAAAATGTCCAACTCGAGAATGGCTTCTACCTTTTTTACAAACTTGATCTTCATTAGATGCTTCTCATTAATTGGGTTTGAAGATCTAATCAATAAAATGGGATTGGAAAGTGTGTCCATGCTAAGCGTGGCAATGGAGATGAGCCCAACTTCTTCAATGCTTATCCTAAAAAAAAAACCAAACAAACCAACGTAGCTTGAGTAACAACAAGAACAATAACAATAACATCGACTTTAAACTTAATAGTGGTTATTGCAAAATCTTAACCAACTAAACCCTACCCACGACAAGATGTATGCAATATAATTGTGACACCTAAAAAAAAGTCTCATAAATTGATAGTAACCCGTAATCATGTCATATTCTAACATATCTATAAAGGTAATACACTCAACATAATAGAGATACTTGATAAAGTCAAATAAGTAAATGGTGGCTCCCATTACTAAACTTTAATGTTAAATCACGATAGATGTGGTGGTCCAAAAATAGAGTTTTCACGCTTGAACAAGTACTGTGATTTACATAAGGTTTATTAATAATCACGTTGCAAGTACGCCAATTTTAGATAACTATTTATCGAGTTTTGATAAGGATGAAATTTTTAATTTTTAAATCCATCTTTATCCAAGGATTCAATCTCTAAAGTGTGAAGTATGAATATGGATTCAATCTTTTTCTCCAAGATTTCTCTTCCATGATGATGAAAAATAACTTAATACATAAGTTTAGTGCAGTGATTAAAATAATAATTTATTTATTAATTTGAATTGGAAAAAAACACTCGTGACATCTAGTGACAGAACCATTCACGTGCTACAGCACATCAAGAGCGTCCACGTGTCAATTCAGCGATCCTAAATTTAGGACATTTTATATGGATGGTCCGGGTTATACATGGTTACTTTACATGTAGACGGTTTTTTCATTTTTTATTTTAGGTGCACTTTTGGCTTTAGCGTCGCACATTAGCAGAATTAATGGATTTAACCATAGTTACCAAGTTCGAATTCGAATCCGAATTCGATACGATACGATAAAAATTCGAATAAGAAATTTTTAATTCGAAAAAAATTCGACACTATATATATTGAAAACTGTCATTTTAAAAAATTTCTTGTTGTGTCCGCGATATTTTCAGCCCATTTTTTTCTAAATTTATTTTGAATTTTGAATAACATTCAATAAACTAGATACTATAATAATTTTACAAATACAATTCACCAAAAAAAACTTCCCTTCCCTTCAATACTTCTTTATTTCTAAATTTAAATCTAAAATATTTTTCTAATTTTAAAAATGATTTATCTATAATCCTTCCTAATAAATATAAACATTTTTAGAAATATCTAAAATTTCATAAAATCAGTTATTGCAAAATTAACATGTATTACAAATTAACAAACTGTTAGGGATTCAGTGTAACAGATTCTTCCTTTTCCTAATTTACTAGCTTTTTAATCCATAAAAACAATAATGAAGTTGGAAAATTATAAACTTTCCTATTCCACTGTGATTTTCCAATTTTTCCAGTTTCTTTCTTTCTATGCGGGTGCCATCCTACCACTATTTCTTCCACCATTAACATTCGCTCTTAAATGAACAATCTACAATCTGTTACATTTACGATCGCGGATTTTGAGGCATTTAATTTTTCATTTAATCGCTTATCCAACCACTTATACTTGAAAACCTAATTGAATTTCATTTAATAATACGATATTCGTATCAAATTGGCGAATTTTCGAATTTTTTTAGCCTGATTCGGACGAACTTGGTAACTATGCTTATAATCAATCAATTGTGGGCCTTTCGCTAGTTGTCCTAGTGTCAAGCTGCGGCAGCCCCCCACGTCATCCTGGGGCTCGCCGCGCGGGGTGGCAGGGCTATTCTCAATTATAAATATTGCATATAAAATTATATATTGACTTAGTTTTACATGTAAAATAGCAAGTATGATAATAGGTTTTAAGAATTTTTGTATTGATCCATTTACCCACTTACATTATAAATTATATGATACTTAATATAAAATGAATTTTCAAAATATTCCACATTACAATAAAGCATCTAAATTCCACTTTATCAAGTATTTTAGATTCATAATAAAATAATATATCAATTATTTATAAAGATTCTTTAAAAATATAGAGTTACTTTATCAATTATTAAATCTCAATCAAATCCATTAAAAAAAAAATTATTTACTCAAATAATTTATACAAATTTTCTCCTCCATTTAAATTTAAACTATAAATTATAAATGAAATGATAAAACTATAAATTATAAATGAAATTTGATAAATCTACACATTATAAATTATATATTATTTACTTGACTTCATAAAAACATAATTATCATAGGTTTCTAAGTATTTCATTTCATGTAAATTTCTTATTGCATAAGACTACATCCACCATTATCATTTATTAACGTTAATCGTATGCCATTCATAATAAATGGGATGCTCGAATCTGTAACTATGATTAAAAATCTGCGAAGAATCGTGAACTCTAATATCGAGTACATTTTACCGAAGCCGAACTCGAATTGCCGTTTTAATTCGCGAATCGAATCGAATTTACGAATTTACGAATTTTTTTCGGCGATACGGCCGAATTTGGTAACTATGGATTTAACAGCCCGCCCAGCTGCCTTCCCTTCTATCCATCTCAGAGCGTCTTTCTTTTCTCTTATATTATTTTGTGAGACGAAATACACACAAATTTTGGTAGGAGAACAATGATAGCGACAATGGTTTTAGCGGTGGTAGTGTCGCTGCTGCTTCTCTGCGCGGCCATCGGGATTGTGATGGTGGCGTACCTGTGGCTTGTCTCTTACGATATTTTGCACGAGATGCGACGGCAATGGCCATTAGAGGACAACGCCAAGCTTCCTAAGCAGCAGGGCCTTTCGGAGACTGAACTCCAGCGACTACCCACCGTCGAATGCCACGAAGGAGAAGAGCGCCATCGGGATGCGGCAAAGCCGAGTGCGTGGTCTGCCCGGAGCCTTTCCAGAGCGGGCAACGGTGCCGTGTGATCCCGGCATGCAGCCATGCCTTCCATGTGCAGTGCGCGGACGCCTGGCTCTCCAGGTGCTCCAACTGTCCGATTTACAGGAGGAGCGTCGCTTGCGAGGACAACGAGAAGAATGGTGTGAACTGTGGCGCTGCATCGGCGTTACGAGAAGAGGAGGTACGGGATGAAGAATCGGGGCGTAGTTGCCCTCCGCCTACGTCTGAGAACGTCGTTGTCGATATGTCGGTTGCCTAGATGCACCCAACGACATTATGCATTGCGACTTATGGTGTTTTATATTACCCGCAATTGCCCTAAAAGGTGTAAAGGGAGGGGGTCGATAGATTTGTTAATTTTGAAAAGTTGTATGAGTAAGATATTTGTAGACATTAGATCATATGTTTTGCATTTTCAAAAGTAGCAAGATTAACTTTTGAAGATGACAATTAATACATTAGATCTTAGTTTTTAATTAAAATTAATTCACTTATGTTTATTTTAATGTTTATACATTTTAATTTAAAATAAAACTATTGTTTGGTGGTGTTATAATTATTATTATTATTATTATTATTTGTAAAATAGTGTAAGTGTCTATTCTCTTTTTCCTTTTTTTCACTTTTTAACTTTCATCATAGAATTTATAAATATAAAATATATTTTAAAAAATCATTTAATATTATTTTTCCAAAAAAAATTACCTAATTTTTACCAAAAAAATATTTTTATAATAATTAGTTAATTAACATAATTTATAATTATTATTTAAGTTGTATAACAATAATATTTTTAAATAAGCTTTGGTTATTGTTTAAATATGAATCCATAAACGCAATATAACACCACTATTTTATCATATAACATGTGATGTCTAACCTAACTATACCAATGTACAGGGACAAATTCAACAAAGTTTATTTCAGGCATCTAGAAAGTTATTAAACCAACATAAATTTTATCAGTGTTTCAACAAAGAAAAGAACCTAAACTAATCCATTATCATCTACTTTTGCAAATCTAAATACCAAATTATTAAACCAATTAAAACTTTGAACGTAAGGAAAAGAGTAAATATAAAATTATTAGACCATAACGTTTTAGAAAAACACATAGATCTGACCAACATAAACTCTATGCCACATAAATTAAATGCAAAATTATTGAACCAGGGCCATGCCACGGAAATTAAATACAAAATTATTAAACCAGCAGAAATTTGAAAAGAGCGTTTAAAAAAGACCAAAACCCAAACACTATTCTTTTAAGATCTGTTGAAATGCCAAATAGTTGGCCCCTTGGATATTACACAATTTTGAATGGTAAATATTAAATTTCGCAAAGTAATGCACAGTGACATATACACTAATATGTACATCCAAATTTAAATTTAACTATATATGTAAGTTTTTAATATATCAGTGTACATCACCGCACGGTGTATATATGTAAGTTTTTAATATATCAGTGTACATCGCCGCACGTTGTTTGAATAGAAACTACGTAAGAAAATATCCTATAGCTCACTTATATAAGTTTTTAATATATCACTGTACATCACCGCACAGTGTTTGAAGAAAAAATCCTATAACTCGCGGAGAAATTAGGTGATATGCATTATGCACTTACAGTGAGAATCCATGGGTTGTTATTTAGAGCACGCATACATTTGACTTGTCAGTACAAGATTAACAGGATTAGCAGAAACTCCACGTTCCAGTCAACCACTTGTGATAGTTAGATGTTTGTTTCATGTGAATTGATGAGCCTGTGAATATCGTATTTTTTCAAAATTTCTATGTTGGTTTGGAAGATTGAATTTTGGATGATGTAATTATCTTTGAGCTTTATATTGAAGACAATAAAGCATATCTGCAGGTTTTCATAGTACATCATAGATCATTTTATTCAAAATGATAATGCAAAATAACACATAAAAGATTCTATGCATGAGATTGATAATGCAAAATAATACATAAAATATTCTATCCATGAGTTTGACGATTTTCTAGATATCTAAAGAAGTTTTTCCAACCCAAATTTACTTCTCCTGTTTTTCTCTTTTGACCGTTCTCTATGTTAAATGTAATGAATTTTCCAAGAAGGTTTTTACTTTTTGGACAGATGCTCCTTCCTGCCCCATTTTTGTGACAACCGGGAACTACTACATCATAAAGCACATATGCATGTATTCTTTGTACATTTTCTATAATACAATGTCTTCTAACTTACCAAAATAAAAAACACAATATACAATATAATATAATTAAAATATTTATTTGTTTTTTGCAAAAATACTCTAACAATAAGCTTCTTATATACAATAAAGCAATATCAAAATTGTCCACTAAATCCCCATGTAAGAGACAAAAACAGAATCAAACTTCAATATCAAAAACAAAATTATAATATGAATTCAATTTTTTTCCAAATCTCAATTGATTTAAATAATAAATATATTAAATTTGTTCACTAATTAAATATAATTTTTAATCTTTCTCAGATTAATAATATAAACAATATATTTCTATCTTTCCTACTTTCATGGAAAATTATTATCTTCTAATTTTAAAATATATAAAATAAAGTTATGATAATCTAATTATGATAGGCAGGATGGAGAGGAAAGACCACCACTACTTGTCTACTTTTCCAAAAACTATTTTAGGAAGCACTAGTGCTTCTCAATCACAAGCCCTAAACCAGACAAATCAAGGAAGTTGTTGTCCATTAATTGTTGCTGTTGATACTTTTCCAAAAACTACTTTAGGAAGCACTAGTGCTTCTCAATCACAAGCCCTAAACCAGACAAATCAAGGAAGTTGTTGTCCATTAATTGTTGTTGTTGATGTGACTAATAGAGTATTATTGAAATCTCACGTTGCACATCAACACTACAAAGAAATGCATATTTCAAAACCCATCTCATATTTGAAAACCCATCTCAATTGACTCTAGCTTTCATGTACCCAAGCACTGGCTGCAACAGGCAATGTTGGGCAAATGTCTACCAAGAGAGCTTCGTCAACAACACCCAATACTCCAAGGCTGTTGAGATCGTAGATGAAGCATCGAAGTCTTTATCTGCATGTAAATCCTCTCAACCACTATTTTTGTTTCTTCGCCTCTATGAGCCCTTCTTTCTCTTTTACTCCAAATAAGCCATCATCATCCTCCCATGAGCCTTTTTTTCTTTTATTTTCTCTTAATATGTGCTACTTTTATGACAAATTTTTCTCTTTTTTTTATTTTCTCTTAATATGTGTTACTTTTATGACAATTTTTTCTAAGCCTCACCATCACTTTCTTCCACTTGGTCTTTGATTTCCTTCCACTACACTCCTCTACATCTCCCTTTGATGTTGTTATTTTTCTTTTCCCTCTCTAGCTTCCCATTCCCTTTCACGTATTTCAGAGAGGCGCTCTACTTCTAAATTCTCATGTTAGGCATCTTTTGTTTGGAACTTAATTACTAAATAGTGGTTCCTTAACCTTTTTACTTCTGATTTGTTCTCATGTTTGTTAAACTGACTATGTTTGGTAAACCATCTATATGTAGGAAATGTTCTTCTATAGTTAGATGAAAATTTCTATTTTTGTTAACAAACATTTACAAATTTTGATATTGTAAATAAATTTCTAAACCCCTGTTTCAGTTGGAGCAACTCCATTCACAACTCCAACAATCTTTTATCAATCATTTCTGAATTTTAAAGCAAGCTCACCATATTCTCATATTTACCACTTCTTTCTCGTACTTTATGAAACTACTATTTCCTTGATTTTCATCTCATACTCTTATTCCTTTAAACCTCATTCCTAAATTTTCATACAAATTTACACCTAGAATAATACAATGATAAGAAAAAATATTTTCTAAAATAAATTAAATTTGAAAATAATTTAGAGTATTTTAAAGTGATTTCATATCCTTTTATTTTTTAAATAATAAATATATTAATGATTTGAGAAAAATTGAAGTTTAAAGAACTTACTATAAAAAAGATAACATTAAAAACTTAATATAAAAGAGATAACATTAAAAATAAGTTTACAGGAGATTAAACTTGAACCAAAATTTGACAATCCCTTCTCGCTTGATTCCAAGCCTTCTTCTTCGACTCAAACACCGGCTGATAAACACATCAGAACAGCAAGAAATGAATGTAAGGATAACGTGATGAGAACAATCTTCATTGTGAACAATTTAAAATCTAGGTTAACACTTTACTTATTCAAACATATATCCATCCTTTTATTAATTTCATTTTTGAAATTTAATTTAGAAATAAAGAATACAATGAATAATTATTGTAAAAATAAATTTATTATTATTATTATGATCTTGGACCAGTCTTATTAAAATCAAATTATGATATCTTTTATATTTTTTAGAAAAATAAATAAATTATTATTATTATGATTATAAACCAGTTTTATTAAAATTAAAAACAATGTTATGAAACCAGCTCAAGAAAAGATAGAAAAGATAGATCAACGCCTTAGAATTCAGCCTCTTCGAGGGGGCAACCTCCTTTACATTACATAAATGAACAATTCTTGGATGATACAAATGACAAAACCTCCTTTCTATATATAGGAGTCTAAGGAGTCACAATATAATCCAGCCGACCTAATAATAATATAAAGCCACAAAAATAACAATAGAGGGATTCTATGGGGCACAAAAATAACAATATGGGGGTAATAGGGGCACAACAATATAAATAAGGGGTATAACTACAATAGTAATGGGGTAATCACTAGTATTATAGGGACCCAACATGCCCCTCTCCTTCAAAAAAGTGTTGTCCTCAACGCTTGAGTAGTTCTGGATACTTCTGCATAAAATTCTCATCCTCCCATGTGGAATCTTCAGCGGATAAGTTCTTCCACTTGATAAGATACTCTGAAATTGATCGATTTCGTAGCTGTCGAGTTCTTGTTTCTGTGACTGCTTCCGGTTCCAATATAATTTTTCCTTCCTCGTCAAGTTCTGGCAATATTGTTTGAACTGGGAGCTTGTCGCCTATAACCTTCTTTAAACATGAAACATGGAAAACTGGGTGCAATCGAGAAGCTGCAGGAAGCTCCAATTTGTATGCCATAGTACCAATCTTTTCCAACACCTTGTACGGACCATAATACTTTGGTGATAATTTATTATCCTTCTTAGCTTGCTTTAGGGACATTTGCTTATATGGTTGTAGCCGTAGGAATACCCAATCACCTACATCAAAACTTCTTTCACTGCGATGTTGATCTGCCTGTTGTTTCATTCTATTTTGTGCCAACACGAGGTTATCCTTTAAGAGTTGGAGGACTTGTTGTTGATGTTCGATGTGATGTTCCACTGCTTGAACCTTAGAATTTTCTCTTAAATATGATGTGATGGATGGTGGTTGATACCCATAAAGTGCCATAAATGGGGTCATTTTTGTTGCTGTATGGAAGGAAGTGTTATACCACCATTCAGCCAGAGGCAACCATTTGACCCATTGTGTCTGTTTATCAGATACAAAGCAACGAAGATATCCTTCCAAACATTTGTTTACTATCTCAGTTTTCCCATCAGATTGAGGATGATAAGATGAGCTATGAGCTAACTGAGTACCAAGACAAGAAAATAATTCTGTCCAAAAATTTCCAGTGAAAATGGGATCTCTGTCACTTACAATAATCTTTGGGTTTCCATGTAGCTTTTGAACTGTTTCCATAAATGCAGTAGAAACTGTACTGGCTTTAAATGGATGTGATAATGCACAAAAGTGTGCATACTTGGTAAGTCTGTCAACTACCACCATGATGACACTCTTTCCCTCAGACTTGGGTAAACCTGTGATAAAATCCATTGAAACCTCCTCCCAACGTTGGCTTGGAATGGATAAAGGTTGTAATAGACCCGGTGTCTTAATTGTTTCAACTTTATTTTGTTGGCAAACCAAACATTCCGCCACAAACTTTTGAATATCTGATTTAAGGCCATCCCAAAAAAATTCCTTCTTAACCCTGTGGTAAGTTTTTAAAATCCTGAGTGCCCTCCTAAGGGAGAAGTGTGCAATTCCATAAGAATCTTTTGTTTTAGCTGGGAATTCTTACAGAGGTATAAGCGATCTTTGTACCATAACGAATCATTTTGCCAGCTAAATGTATCAGAAGTACTGGAATCTTGTTGTAGCTTTCGAATAAGTGCCCACACTTCTTCGTCATTCTTCCATTCCTCCTTTGCTTCGTTTATCCAATCTGGTTGGATAATAGAAATGGCACACAACAATGCTTCCACATCCTCATCCTTTCTTGAGAGTGCATCTGCCACCACATTTTGCTTCCCTTTTTTGTAGATGATTTCAAAGTCATAACCCAACATCTTTGTGACCCACTTTTGTTGCTCTTCAGAGGATAATCTTTGTTCTAAAAGTATTTAAGGCTATCATGATCCGTTTTTACCTTGAAGTGTCTTCCCATTAGGTAGGGTCGCCATTTCTTAAGTGCATGGAGTATTGCCAACATTTCCTTCTCATAAATAGCTTTGCTTAAAAACTTTCCCTTGATTGGACGACTTTCAAAAGCAATGGGTCTTTCATCTTGCATTAGAACAGCACCAATTCCATTTCCTGAAGCATCACATTCCACAATAAAGGTTTTTGTGAAGTCCGGTGTAGCTAAGACCGGTGCTTGGCACATTGCCTCTTTAAGATGTTTAAAGGCCTTTGTTGCTTCCGGAGTCCATGAAAATGAATCTTTCTTCAATAATGTTGTTAGAGGTGCTGCTATTCTCCCATAATTCTTAACAAACTTGCGATAATACCCTGTCAACCCAAGAAATCCTCGCAGATGCTTTATGGATGTGGGGATTTTCCATTCCTTAATGGCTTTAATTTTGCTAGGGTCTACCTTAACTCCTTCATGAGATACAATATGACCCAAATATTCCACCTCCTGGACTCCAAAGAAACATTTGGATCTTTTTGCATATAATTGTTTCTCCTCCAATAGTTGTAGCACCTTGTCAACATGTTCAACATGATCCTTCCAAGACTTGCTGTAGATTAGTATATCATCAAAAAATACTAACACAAATTTTCTAAGGAATGGTTTGAAAATTGAATTCATCAAACCTTGAAATGTTGAAGGTGCATTGGTAAGGCCAAAAGGCATGACCAAAAATTCATAATGACCCTCATGAGTTCTAAATGCCGTTTTCGGAATGTCTTCAATCTTCATTCTGATTTGATGATATCTCGAACGAAGATCCAACTTGGTGAAGTAAATTGATCCATGCAATTCATCCAGTAATTCATCAATGACAGGAATGGGAAACTTATCTTTAATAGTGAGCTTGTTGAGCTCCCTATAATCTGGACACATGCGCCATGATCCATCCTTCTTGTGCACCAATACTACTGGAGCTGAGAAAGAACTTTGACTCGGTTGAATTATACCAGCCTCTAGCATTTCTGCAACCATACGTTCAATTTCACTTTTTTGGACATATGGATATCTGTACGGCCTGATGTTTGGAGGAACACTTCCTGGAATCAGATGAATAGCATGATCATGATCACGCATAGGTGGGAGACCTTTGGGAGTCTCAAATACCTTGGAATGATTGTCCAGGACTTTTTGGAGATCTGGAGAAATAGATGATTCCAATGTGGAAACATCTAGCGAACATAATTGTGCAATTACACCTCTTTGCTCCTTTTTTAGAAGCTTTGTCATGCCATTAGAGCTGATTATCTTTCCTGGTTTCCCTGCAATACCCCTTAATTCAACTTCCTTTCCTTCCACAGAAAATTTCATGAAAAGTTCTTGAAAATTAAAAGCTATTGTACCCAAGGATTGTAGCCATTGGACTCCTAGTACAACATCAGCACCTCCCATTGGAATGGAAAGCATTGGGCTAGTCAATACATATTCTCCCATGGATAGCTTGATATTATGGCACTTTCCAGAACAATTTATTGTTCCTCCATTTGCAATCATCACTTGACACTCTGGTGCTGGATATAGGAAGCAATTCAATTCTTTTGCTACCCTACAATGAATAAAATTGTGGGTGCTTCCTGAATCAATCAACACTATTACCTTTTTCTTCTTGATTTGTCCTTCTATCTTGATGGTTTGAGGAGTGGTAATTCCCGCCAATGCATTACAAGATATGGTCGGATTTATTTGTTCTTCATCTAGGCTTTGTTCCTGGAATATATTCTCTTCTTTTGACCTTTCTTGCTCCTTTTCTTCTTCCTCTTCACAATCTATGTAGAATAATTTCTTCTCAGCACACTTATGACCTTTTGTGTATTTGCTATCACAATTGTAACAAAGCCCTTTTGCTCTTTTTTCTTCCAATTGTTGTGGTGTCAACCTTGTAGGTTGTGGAAGACTATGGGCAACAACACTTCCGTCTTTATAGTTGTGAATGGTATGCTTCCTAGTTGCCATAATTTTGCTTTCCATTTTTCTTGCTAACCTGAATGCCTTCTCTAATGAATCAGGTTCCCAAAGGCGCACATCATGTTGGATATTATCCTTTAAAGACCCTATGAACACATCAATCCTATGCTCCTCTGGAATATCTTTTACCCTTATGTTCAATTTTTGGAACTCCTCAATGTGCTCCATTATTGAACCCTTTTGTTTGAGACTTATCAATTGGCTAAAAAAAGTGTTGCTTTTTGTATCCTCATAATGTGCTATCAATTCTTCCGTAAAAATTGCCCAAGTGATAAATTGTTTACGAGAACAAAGCCATTGATACCATACAAACTGATTTGGTTCCAAATATAAAGTTGCCATACGTACCTTTTGTGTGTTTTGCACATTATTGAGATCGAAGAATTGCTCCATCTGTAATATCCATGTGGCGGGATCCTTGCCATCAAACTTCCTCATATCGATTTTTGGAATGTGGTGATTCTTCGATCCAACATTAGCGTCTATGGAATCATGATTAACATTTCTTTTGTTCTCATCATGAGTTTCCTTTACTACCTTTTCACCATTAGTAAGTATTTCTTGTAGAAAATTAGTCAAATCTGTCTTCAAATCTGCCATGCCTGTCTTCAAATTTGTGTTCAAATCTATCTTCAAATTGTCCATCTTAGCTTCCATGCCATTCATCTTAGCTTCCACGCCATTTATCTTAGCATCTATTAACTTTTGTGAGCGTGACATTTGTTGCACTTGTTCTTGTAATTTTGATATATCATGTAGCATTTCTTCCTCTTCTTCATGAGTCATGCTAGAGCTTTCAGGTTCCTTACTAGGTGTTTGCATTTTCTTTCCTTGGGGCATCAGTTACCAATAATAATGCTCTACTATGCCCTTTGAATTCCTTCAAAATAAATTTTCAAACCAAGCTTAAGCAAAAATTTAAAAAAATCTACACACCTTTTTTCACTTTGTAGGAGCTCGATATTGCCTCTGATGTATCTCTGTACTTTCCAGTCATCTAGTTCTGAACTTGTGACCTGTAGTAGCTTTCTGTGTCCTCTTTCCAATGCCACAAGTCTTACCCAAATTGGATTCTCCAAGAAAGAGTTATGTGAAATCTCCCACAGTGACTTGATTATAGACTAGTTCAGTAGAGCTAACTTGTACGACGTGCTGCAAGTCACTGTTTCAACCTATGGATCTAAAAAACACCCACAAGAAACTATAGTACGTCCTCTTTCTGTAACTTTTTACGAAATTTCAATCCGATCCTCAGAGAGAAAGTTATGACGATTTTCCCCAGGTCATCTGTTTTGAATGTAATTCAGGAGTCTGCAAAAAGACCAACTTCCTCAGATCGTATCTCCGAAAATATCACGCGAAAAGCTCTGAAATTCGGACCCAAGGTTCATCGTCAATTCTTCTCAAATGGGTTTTTTTTGCAACTTCTGAAACGTCACAGAAAAAAAGTTATAGCGAAAATGCCACGATGACCTGTTTGGAGCAGCGAAACCCTAGAATCCAAAGCTCTGATACCAAATGTTATGAAAGCAGCTCAAGAAAAGATAGATCAACGCCTTAGAATTCAGCCTCTTCGAGGGGGCAACCTCCTTTACATTACATAAATGAACAATTCTTGGATGATACAAATGACAAAACCTCCTTTCTATATATAGGAGTCTAAGGAGTCACAATATAATCCAGCCGACCTAATAATAATATAAAGCCACAAAAATAACAATAGAGGGATTCCATGGGGCACAAAAATAATAATATGGGGGTAATAGGGGCACAACAATATAAATAAGGGGTATAACTACAATAGTAATGGGGTAATCACTAGTATTATAGGGACCCAACAAACAAATTATGATCTCTTATCGAAAATTTAGTAAAAAAAATTGCCTTGTTTTTTCAAAAAAAAATATTACGAATGAAAACAAAAGAAATACAAACTCTAAAATTTAATTTTAATTTTGGTTACTTATAAACTATGTTAAGAACAATAGAGTATCATGAAACCTGGTCTCAAGCTAGTATTATGAAACCTGGTCCAAAGTCTTTTTTTAAATGTAGTTATTATTTTTAACCACAAAATACAAAATTAAATTATGTATAATCGAGATACTACATCCTCAAGATCTGACATGCTTTTATAAAAAATGGGTACAACTTCCTGTACCCTCTAATCTTATTGAATTTCTCTTAGTCATAATCTTATCTTGCCATTCAGTCCGAACTATTCTTGAAAGTTAGTGTTTCTCAGTTTTCTTACCACTGACATGAATTTGTTGAGAAATAAAGAAGCATAATACAAAGTTCTGTAAAATTTTGGAGATCGCTAGAAATAGCCACATTCAATCATGCCTCACACGTTTAAATTCTCACTTCACACACCAATATGGTGGAATTAGTCCTTGGCATGGAGCCAAAATACACTCCCAATAAAAATAAAGTTAAAAGGCTTACAACACTATCTTAATTTATTGAAAAAAATGGTAACGAACATGTCAAATATATTGATACAACTATCTTAATATATTGAAACAGAAGGTAACAAACATGTCAAAATGTCCAAGTTGTTGCAATCACCAACATAATAAGATAAAGAGTTGTGCCATGACCAATAAATTGTAATGACAATTTTGTGAACAATCTTGCTTGTAATAATTATATTTTTCATACAATTCAAAAGAATCTGTTTCAAATTTACCAGCATGTACATAGAGAGAGTGTTGATGTTAGCATATTTCAAAACAACGAAAGCAATGTTGCCTTCTCTCAAAATAACCCATTTAGGTCCAATCCTAAAATTAAAGCACTAAAATGATATCAATAAAATGTTCTTTCCTTTATACATAGGTTATAACAACCCATGTTTCAGGTGCAATCCTAAAATTAAAGCACTAAAATGATATCAATAAAATGTTCTTTCCTTTGTACATAGGTTATAACAACCCATGTTTGCCTCAGGTTATGTCATATTTTAGTTGGATCACAACATTACATATCATTAATTAAAAAACTTTGTGCATAGGTCATCACAACCCATGTTTGTGTAAGATTATGTCATATTTTAGTTGGATCACAACATTACATATCATTAATTAAAAAACTTCATAATACCGCTTAATAGTACAATTTGATTAAGTGACCTGTAGTGCTTTCTTGGCTTCAGATACCAGGAAGACCTAGCCTCAGCAAAGATAAACGCTCTCAAATAACAGTTGAATAGTCACATGAGAAAAAACCTGCAACACATCCAAGAAAAACGTTTACAATATAAATTAAGAGCTTAATTCAGCGAAATTGGATAAAATTATTTAGATGGTGATAGCATACAACTTTCCCTTTTCAGTGTACCATGAAATTACAGTATTGTAATAGTACATGAATTACAGCAACTTATTTGACGGGAGCCATAGCAAGCGCAAGGGTGGATAAATAGTTTGTTCCACTCGCTTCTGGTTATGCGCGTAGAAGAGTATAGCAGTACCGAAAGTAATCACAAAAACAAAAATCGAAGGCTCATTTCCTCTTAAACATATTAAAGTTATGCCTCAAAGAGGCCTGATAATTTGATAATGAATGTCAGAATCAAAGAGGCCTGATAATTTGATAATGAATGTCAGAATCTATGTTCTTGAGCTTCAACACTTCAGCTTCTCATCCAAGAAGAATATATTATGACACCTCCATCTCTTGATATTTGAACCCCCATTTATACACCTCCAAGTCCAAACCATTTCAACATAGAATATTATGTGGCCTATGTTGCGCAGACACTGGCATTCACCAGTTCCTATATTCGAGCTTTGTGGAAACACGATATATAAAAGCACTGGAATTCTCCATGGAGGAGGTTATGAAGGAGCCCAAATTCAGACACACTAAGAATAAAGCCTCCTATTGTACAGTTCAACAAGAATGAAAGCCCTAATGACAATTTCAAACCCCAAATTCTCGAACTAAATTTCCCTCTCAGTTCTCTTTAAATTCATAAGATAACATAAACTATCTAATTCCTAGCATGGCTAAAAACACCTAGGACAGCTACTCATCTCGAAACAAATATCTCATGAAGCTCCTTAATCTGAATTTTAAGTGGAAACATCCCTTTCTAGAAGGCCTCATAACATCTTAGTAGTCGTCCATCTCCCAATCAGAGTTGATCAACCAACATCCTGCACAATCTCTTTAACCTTAAAATGCATGTTGTTCAATTCATGAAGCAGAGCAGAGGAGGACCATGTCACCTTTCTCTTATCAATCACTTTCATGAAAAATTTGGCCTGCAAATCGAGTATTGAAGCAGCCCAGGAGGGATGATGCGTGGTCAAATGCAGAATGGACCCACCTCGGTTTAACCAGCAGTGTAGCTGCAAGAAACCCACATAAAAATAGCAACAACATTGCTTCCATATACATGGCAGCCGACAGAGAACCAGAATTTGACCCATCAGGGGAAACCAGTGTGCTTATCTTCTCCTCCTCCTAATCACGAAATTGCAGTTCTCTAGCCGAGATCTTTGCTGCCCTTGTCTGTCAAGATCTTTGTCTTTCTTCATTATGGCTTCAAAGTTCAATGCATTCGCAATTCTTCATTATGGCTTCAAAGTTCAATGCATTCGCAAAAAAATGTTTCTGGACCTGATCAAATTCTTCTGGTCGATGCATTCCTTGATAGAGCCTCACATTCACAAAGCTCCCCTTGAAGAAGACATTACATGTGCCCAGAAGCTTAACACTGTCATCTAGATAACTTTATACATCATAGGTAGATCTGATTCCAAGATTGATTCGGCCAAGGAGGATTGTAGATGAAGAGAGAGAAAACACAAGGACCTTGTGCAGGTAATCTAGGCCCAACTGCTTGTTCTCCCCAGCTCGCTTCAGGCTTTCAGATCTAACATGTCCAACTCGCCACTATTGCAGTCCGCTCTTTCCTCGGTTGAATAATAACATTCCAGGAGATGAGTACATCACGACATCATTTGTATCATGGGCATCTAGTGTTACCCGCTCTAGTTGTAGGTAATTCCATAAGCTGTCTTATGGTGAAGAAAATAAAATTCCGGCAAAACCATTTTGCTTGGGGGAGGTTGGCATTTTGTCCAAAACCGTGCCCAACTGCCTGTTCTCCCCAGCTCCCTTCAGGCTTTCAGATCTAACATGTCCAACTCGCCACTATTGCAGTCCGCTCTTTCCTCGGTTGAATAATAACATTCCAGACATCATTTGTATCATGGGCATCTAGTGTTACCCGCTCTAGTTGTAGGTAATTCCATAAGCTGTCGTATGGTGAAGAAAATAAAATTCCGGCAAAACCATTTTGGGTGGGGGAGGTTGGCATTTTGTCCAAAACCGTGAACATTTTTTATTTACATTAACATATCTTCTGATAGTGAAGGTTCCAGATCAGATGATCATAGCGTTTACCTGTAACAACGCAGACGATCAGCATAACATTTACCTGTAACAGTACAGACGAGGGTTCTCCAAGGCCGGAAGCGTGGTCGAGAAGGTGAAGGCTCCGAGGATGAGGAGGTGAATGCCATGAAGGTGGAGGAGGTGAAGGCGGCAGAGATTACGGTGGCGATGGCCAAGGTCACACGCAAACTTCACAGATGTCATCTCACTTATTAAAAAATTGCGGACTTCCAGGTGCAGAGAGCGCGGCCAACCTAACACAAGGCGTAATAGGAAGAGTGGGGAAAAATATCTGGAATTGAATTGGACAGATGTCATGGTTATATGGTCCACAGATGTCACTTTTAAACAGATGTTAGGGTTATGTAGTCCACAGATGCCACTTTTAAATAGAAAAAGTAAACGAAAACCCTAGGTCGACTAATTCAAAAAAGCCTATCGGCCTAATTATTATTATTTTTAGATTTTTAATTATATATTTATTTAAAAAAAGATTATGAGTTGCCGGACTTATGTGTTTTATAATATTATTATTATTAAATTTTTAATTTAAAAAAATATATTATACATTATCTTATTATAATTATTATTATTAAATTTTTTATTACAATAAAAAATAAATATTAAGTATTATGCACTAACCTAATAATTTACTGAATACCTTTTCTTCTCGTCCATTGGAAAGTTCCTTGGCTTTTCATTATATTGTATTGTTTTGAAAAATTGATACCACTGTGATGTATGACATCTCACACATGTATTTGAATTGGCTTGCTTTTTAATTTTCTTTTGAATATACTCAATTAATTATTGTCACAGACCGTTTGCTCATGGTGGGGTGAATGATTTTTTTTTTTTTCATATTAATTAGGATTTTGGTGCCGGCCGTTTTAGAAAAAGGTATTCCATAGAGGAAAGGAAAGTGAGGCGACTTCTCAAGGAGCGAAGGGGAGAAATATTTTTAATAATAAAATATAATTTTAGTATATAATTTTTTAAATGAAATGAAATGATATTTTAAGGAATATGAAATTAAAAATAGTTTATTAGATTATTAGTTTTGGTTTTTTGTTTTTTTGTAATTTAATTTTTTTCTTTTAAATTGATGATGAATTGGTCTAACTTTTCAACAATCCCTTAGCTAAAAAGACAATGCCAAGAAACTGAGGCTAACATGTTCTCATAACTTTCTATGATGTCTTTGAATGCATCACATTCCAAAATGAAATGTTTTTCGATTCCACAGCCTCGGACTTGCAAAATGTACACACCCGTTCTTCCCAAGCTTCTTTAGGCCTTTTCCACCATCATGTTTCACACTGAAATTGATGCGAGTTGGTCCTTAATTGAGCAATAAGAAGCTTTGCCCTCCACGAAATGCTAGCTCCAATGAACTCTTTTTGTTGTACATCACAAGTAGGGTTGAATTCCTCAATGTAATATTTCTTCTTTCTACCCCTCTTTTCTCCACACCTTTTTAAGAAACTTCTCCATAACAAAATCCTTTAGCTCTTTGTTATCTGTGGGACATGTATTGAAGTAGATATTCTGTTTTAATGATAAAATAAAATCTTAGTGTATAGATTTTTATAATTATTTATTTTTTTGTATTTAGGCTTTTGTGATTAACCAATTAAGAAAAGTCTTTCGGTATAAATCACATAAGAGAAATTTGTGGCAAACACGTTTGGAACCAATAAGTGTGATTCATTATCAAGACCAGATGAAGAGCCAGACTATGGCAAATTCTTAAATATGGAGCAATGTAGAGACCATATTATTTTGTTATTTGTATTTTTTTAAATATACCAGCAAGTGTGATTCATTATGAGGACCAGATAAAGAAGCACATTATGGAAAAAACTTAAATAAAGAGCAATGTAAAAAACATATTATTTTATTATTTGTATTTTTTTAAATATTCTATTAATGTGAAAGAGTAATTAAAATATATTTGATAGATAATTTTCAATAATAATAAATTATTTTATTTAATATTTATTTAATTATTTTAATTTTATAAACATTTTAGAATTTGAATTTTTATGATTTATAATGTTAAGATAAAATATTTCTAAAAAATTACATTTTAATTTTTGTTTTTCATCATTGATTCGAAAGAAAACACTGATCCAATCAACAATTATATAATATAAAAAAGTAAAACGTTTAGGAAAAATGATTTTCTATAAAAATTAATTAATAAAAATAAACATAAAAGCATAAACTTACTTGTTTGGAGAGTCTTTATAACCGTGGATCTGAGCAAGATAACTTAGTGTGAGTCTGGCGGGCACGTTGAAAAATTGAATTGATGTTATGTTCGTAGAGTTGATTCCTTGGTGTCACGCCCCTACACCTGTGGTAGTCTTCCAACCGCTTGTAGCAAGGTGCGGCACCACCGAACGCTTTCTTTTCACCAATACTAACATTCGTGGACTATGCCTACTTCCACATTAACATTACTTAGCTTGTGTTTCGCAACCAAGTAAACATGCAATTATCCTTTATACTTAATGAAGCCCATACTCATTCATTATCATCATGCAATTATAACAAGAACATCAACAATTGCAACAAGTATAAAGGGGAGGGGCAACTCCCCGTAATGTGAGTCTGCCCGAATCAATATATTAGGAATATCAGCTTACAACATACAAGTGTGTCTTGCCCAACCAAGTCTCACACTTAGCCAAATATTACAAAGAGAGGCAACCCTGCCTTTTACAACCGTGTGCACCTCTTGCACGAAGGGCGGTGCTCACCCGAGTCACCTAGATACCCTTGCCAAGTCCTGCACAATTCTGCACATCCACCGAACCCCGGGCACACCTTGCCCACACCTCGACTGGCTCAAGACAACCTCCAAGTAGAGCACATGAGATATGCGCAGCTCCACTTAAATCTGCGCACTTCTAGTTTTACCCCTTGACTCTATGCATAGAAGAGATAAGAGAATTCGATGCCTTAATGAGCTCTCATGCTCACATATATATAGCCATCTCTGTGTGGGTTTACATGGGGTTGGCAGCCCCTTGGCCGACCCCCAAAGCCACCATAACACGCCCACAAGACTCCTTTACAAGTCGGCTTGCAAGCTCTTTTTAACCTCCATATAAAACGCTCAACACTTAGTCGCATTTTCCAAGTGTCGCATATCGTTTCTGGTATCGTCGCACAAAACTCGTGTAAACGTCGCAAGCCGAGTTCGCCCGCGCGCCCGTGTCCACCTGCGCGCCCATGTCCGCCCGCGTGCCCTTGTGCAGCTCAACCCGCCGTCGCCCGCACTTGTGCCCGTCGTGCATGAGACTTCGTCGGCGCCCGTCGCACCCACAACTGGAGGTCCTTACATCCTCCTCCACCTGAAATCGTTGTCGTCCTCGACAACATACCATCCCGGTAGCCATCCACCAAGATCATCATCATCCATGATGTCGACCTTTCTACACAAGGCAAACATCCCTGCAACATATGTAGAGTCTCATCTCCATCATATCTCGACTTAGTGACCAACTGCCACCAAGTTCACCATACCAAGGTATGCACCTCAACGGTATGCTCACCATCAGATATCATCTCGATCCATGACCATCGACTCCTCTGCCACAATCTCCACTGCAACATCTTGTGTCGATCTCATCATGTGTCCCTATGTGAACCTTTGTCATGATACTCCAGCACGATGCCAACATATCTCTGCACACTTCCGGACCCCATGTCTGAACTAATTGGGTAGCTAATCCAACCATCACGCTCAATCCATGAGAGTGAACATCCTCATGCCATCATCAGTTGTTCCTCAAACATCTGCCACATCCTTGACTCCTCAAGAATCTACCCCCATAATCCATGCTCAGGTCCATGGAAACTCCATCCATCTCATCTGCAACATGTCATGATGCTTGATGCCAAGCCATCCCTGCACCATCAATCATACATGCTCAAACATGTTTAAGGACTCACTGCCATGAGCAGCTAACAATGAGTCCCATCTTCTTCATCCATCTAAGAAGATGTAGAGGGAGTAGATCCTGAAGGCTCTCCCTCACTAATCAACTTGATCCATCTATCAGGATCCTCAACCTCCATCCTTTGTAGATAAGCAACCCGGTCTTCCTTCTGTACATCCGGTCTCACATATACCTCATCATCATCATTATCATCCTCCACCAACTCTAGCCTTCTTGTCAAATCCAAGATCCTATCTGAAAGTGATCTAATGACCAATGACTGCTCCACAAGCTTTGTCTCAACACTAGACAACCGCTTGTTCACCTTCTCCTTATCCTCCATTTGCATCACTCCCAATTTACAATCAGGCCTTGTCACACTAATGGTTGGAACACCAATGGGTACATCTTCCCTTCCATCATAAATGTAGAGCTTCTTCAAATGTGGAAAAATCATGACATCAAATTGTTTCATGAACTCCATCCCCAATACAGCCTCATAGTCATCAATCCGCACTATAGTGAAGTCCACCTTCCCGGTCCATTCACCAAGTGTAGTGTCCACCCTTTCAGCTATACCAAGAATCTCAATAGGAGGAGAATTCACTGTCTTCATTTGTGCCTTTGTCGGTACAAATTTCAGCCCAATTCTTCTCGCAGTATCTTCGCCCATGAAGTTGTGAGAAGCCCCACTATCCACCATAGTGACCACATCAGCACCTCCAACCTTCATTCGAACATACTCCAACTTGTTCCTTTCAGGATCCCTTCTAGAGGCCACTTCCGTAGTAGCAGAAGCACCAAGTATCTGCATCATCCCCACAAAAGCATCTTCATTCTTTTCATCAGACTCAACCTTCTTCTTCAAGGCTTTGAGATGCCTTACCTCAAGAGCTAGGTAATCCCACTTCTTCTGATTCAATTTCTGTCTTATCTCTAGTTCCTTGAGTTCTGCCTCAAGCAAGTCCACTTCCTTCGCAATTTGATAGGCTTCCTCCTTATTCCTGTCAGAAACCCCTTCCTTAACCAAGGCACAAAGAGCATCCTTTGTTTCAAACAAACTTTTGCCACATTCTGCAAACCCTTGTCTTACTTCTTTTGACTCTTCAAGTAGACTTCCTTCAAATTCTTCGAAGGTTGCAAAACCCAATTTCTGCAAGATAAACATCTTTACCAAGTCACCTGCAACCTGAACCAACCCTTGTTCCACTTTGTGTGAAACGGTTTCCTTCACCTGCAAGTACCTGTCACGAGCAACCCTGCTCAACAGCTTCACCCTTCAATACCCGGAATCAGCTGCTCTGATACCACCTGTCACGCCCCTACACCTGCGGTAGTCTTCCAACCGCTTGTAGCAAGGTGCGGCACCACCGAACGCTTTCTTTTCACCAATACTAACATTCGTGGACTATGCCTACTTTCACATTAACATTAATTAGCTTGTGTTTCGCAACCAAGTAAACATGCAATTATCCTTTATACTTAATGAAGCCCATACTCATTCATTATCATCATGCAATTATAACAAGAACATCAACAATTGCAACAAGTATAAAGGGGAGGGGCAGCTCCCCGTAATGTGAGTCTGCCCGAATCAATATATTAAGAATATCAGTTTACAACATACAAGTGTGTCTTGCCCAACCAAGTCTCACACTTAGCCAAATATTACAAAGAGAGGCAACCCTGCCTTTTACAACTATGTGCACCTCTTACACGAAGGGCGGTGCTCACCCGAGTCACCTAGATACCCTTGCCAAGTCTTGCACAATTCTGCACATCCACCGAACCCCGGGCACACCTTGCCCACACCTCGACTAGCTCAAGACAACCTCCAAGTGCACCTCCAAGTAGAGCGCATGAGATATGCACAGCTCCACTTAAATCTGCGCACTTCTGGTTTTACCCCTTGACTCTATGCGTAGAAGAGATGAGAGAATTCGATGCCTTAATGAGCTCTCATGCTCACATATATATAGCCATCTCTGCGTGGGTTTACATGGGGTTGGCAGCCCCTTGGCCGACCCCCAAAGCCACCATAATATGCCCACAAGACTCCTTTACAAGTCGGCTTGCAAGCTCCTTTTAACCTCCATATAAAACGCTCAACACTTAGTCGCATTTCCCAAGTGTCGCATATCGTTTCTGGTATCGTCGCACAAAACTCGTGTAAACGTCGCATTGTCGTTCAGGGGCGCCCGCCCGCGCGCTCGAGTCCGCCCGCGCGCCCGAGTCTGCCCGCGCGCCCGTGTCCGCCCGCGCGCCCATGTCCGCCCGCGCGCCCTCGTGCAGCTCGACCCGCCGTCGCCCGCACTTGCGCCCGTCGTGCACGAGACTTCGCCGGCGCCCGTCGCACCCGCAACCAGAGGTCCTTACACTTGGGACGTTTGTTCTGGGAATCATTCTTCGATTTCCAACCCAATAAAATTAAGAAATAAAAGTTTAAATTCCATTCTAAATTTTTATCATAGTATTGATGGGTAACCATAAGTAAATTAACATTATCCAAATTTCAAATTGATCAATGGTATATATCATCACAATAAACATGAAGTATGATTATTATAATAATATTATGTAGTATTATTATTATATTATTTGTTAATTTATATATATATATATATATATATATTGTAAATTAAAGTTAGAAAGCTAATGAATTATAAAATTCAAGTAATTTGAATTAGTTTAGATTTATTTTAATTTTAGATCTACTAAATACTAAGGGATCAAATCTCTTTTTATTTTAAAAAATGTTTGCATCTTAAGAGATTTCATCATTTTTCTTGGTAGATCCAGATTTAAGATGGATTTAGGTTCATTTAATTTCGCCTTTTGAATAGGCTATATTTCACATGAATACCATAGGTCAATACCATGGGTTAATAACATGAGTCATTTTTAATTTTATTATTATTTTATTTTATAGGGTTATTTTTATTTTGTTAATTTTTTATTTTTTATTTTGATAGAGTTAAAATGTTTACATTACATTATATTAATTTTTTATTTATTTTTATTTTTATGTAGTTTGACTTAGTCATAATCTTAAACATTATGTTACAGCATCTCTAGCATATTAGGCTCTCGGCCCAAAAACTAAGGTAAAATAATCCATTTTATCTAAGAGTAATTAAAATATATCTAATGAATGATTGATGGAACATCTTAACTCCGGATCTACCAAGTGCCCGATCAAATCTCTTTTCAATCTAAAAACCTCAAGAGATGTGATTCCTCTTGGCCTTTGGTAGATGCAGAATTAAAATGGATCTAGGTTGGTTTAATTATTAATATTTATTATTATAATTATTAGTTTCATTATTTTATCTTATTTAATTTTTTTATTTTTATTTTTATGTAATTTCACTTAGTCAAATGTTTTAATTAATATTTATAATTACTAATTTTATTTTTATATTTTATATTTTTTTAAATGTATTTTATTTTTATTGTTATTGTTATGTATTTTGAAAAAGTCAATGTTTACATTACATAACATAACCTTACAACATTTCTTCCATATTGCACAATTAAAATTTAGCATAAAAATGAAAACAAACTAAACCAACCTAGATCCATCTTAACTCCGGATCACCTCGAGAGCGATCAAATCTCTTAAGGTGCAAATGTCATGTCTTGATACATTCACATCATAAAAGCAATGAAATTTAAAAAATTCTACATTTATAAACTACATTGTATTAATACAAATATTAATGCGTTGAAGATATGACCTTTTACCACAGTGGATACGCGATATCCTAAGGAATATTCATTAAATGATAGTATTCATTGCCCGTTGTACACACGGATTAACTTTATGTTAATTACATTGTGAAAAGGTTTAACTCTAATTCAATGTATTTGGCCTTCTGAGCGTTGGCGGGAGGCCTTTGGAGTCTTCTGTCTGCTCTCCAGCTATCGGCTTTTCCTTGGAAGTATCGCTTCATCAACAGTCCTCCACGATTTGGGTTCATCCAACGGCAACATGAAAACCCTTATCACCTCTGTCAACTAAACTGTAAGGTATTATGGTAATGTTTTTCTTCAAATTGCAGAGCTAACTGGTTCCAACCAAAAATTTTGTAACCTCATGATTCACATTACCATTTTGTAATGTTTACAGTTGTCTTTCCTTTGCTTCTACATCCTTGCTCTGATTATGTAGTTGGTCTTGGGTGTGCAGCGAATTGACCAGGCGTTCCACTGCTTCGACGAGATGTCTTATAATCACATCCCTAACCAGGTACAGGTATATTTTTTTTAGTTTTTGTTTTGGAACATTATTTAACTGCTTCTTAATTCTTTTGTTGTGTTTATGTAACTGGTTTCTTGGCTGACAGGTTTCTCTGGAGGTTCCTTACCACTCGAGAAGGGTTATACGAGGCTCACCTCCCGGAATCCTGCCGAGGGTTACAGTCTTATTCTTCTGGTCTTCAGGTGTGTGAAAAACTTTGTTCTGGATTCTACAAGGCTTGAGCTCTTTGAGAGATTAGTTAAAGAATCAATTCGTCTATGCCGCTCCTGCCTTTCTTAGTTTATTTCCTGTAAGGGTTTGTGCTAAAAGGCCTTTAAGGCTGTAATTTTTGAGTCAAAACACGAAGTCATTATCTCCATTATTTGGCTTTCTAGGTATGTGGCTAGACCTGGCTTTTATGGAAAGCATTACTATGAACTTGTTACGATTTTATTAGAAATTGTTAAATCTGAAAGTTCCTTACCGGATGGAAGTTTTTATTATGAAGGGTTTCTATATTTTATAGTGTAATTTTGTTTATATATAGCTACATGATTTGTGGAAAAGAAGGGGGTCGTTATACCCTTGCTTAGACTCCATATTTCTTTCAGAGTTACAAGCATATCAGTTAGTCTGGTTCTATCTCCATTGTTCTTTCTTTAAAGAAAGTATTAGTTGCATTTCCCTTAAATTTGCTTGGGTAACTTATATGTTCTTCTCTTTAATATTTAATATTCAGTCTCTGGAAATTCCTGGGGCTTTGGCCCGCATTCTGTCATAGTCATGAATCATTAATCATACGCCTTACAATTAGTCATGGAAGGTTCTTGTCCTATTGACCCTTATTTAACTAGGGTTTCTATTTTGGATTTTTCCTTCGAACTGCCGTAATTCTGTTAATGTTTTAGTTATTGCATCGTATCACACTACTGGTTTTTCTTTCCTTTTCATTTAGGATAAAATTCCTTATTAAATATGCAGAATGTGCATAAAATATGGTTTGGCCTTAAACTCGGTTTTCTTGTTCTTTACATGTATTTCCTTACAACATAGATCTAGAGAGATAAGAATTTACTTTGATTATCCTGTAGTAATATACTGTTCTTTCCAGAACTATTAATACTTTTGTTTGACAGGTTTTAGGTTTAATATAGAAATTCCTTTTTCAGATTTTTATTTTCCTCTTAAAGGTATTTACATTGTAATCATTAAATATTTATTCCTCTAAGAACTCCGCTATTCATTTCTACAGATTTGCAGAGTTTTTCCTTAAGGTATATTAGTTGTTGTATATACTAGAGAACACTTTATAAATTTCTGTTACAAGCCAACATGCTTAACTGAAATAATACATTAACCTTCTTCAAACAATATTCATATCCTTAATTCAACAACATAATTAACTTACATGAAGTTATAAGTACTTATCTGGTTCCAAGTGTAATTATTGTCGACTGTTTGAAATCAAATCAACTAAAGTTGCCAAATTTCCTCCCAACCATGAGACTCGCCTTCAGGCCCAAGTCTCCCCCCAAGTTGTTACTCACATGCAAGATATTTCCTGTAAGACTATCAGCCTTGTATGTCACAACTATCTGTTCTTAACCAGACTTACCTTTTGGATCCGCCTGACATATGAGCACAAAAAACCTCTCCTTTTCTTCTCCTCCCTTCATCTCAGGTACCAATACCCTCTTGATTTCCTTTCCTCGAGAATAAATCTTCAAGGGAGTTGTTAGGGATAGGTAACTTCCTATCCTAACTACCTAACATGTGAGAACTATACGATTGTCATCATCAAGACATTTACCTTATGTCAAAATTTAATAAAAGTAATAAATTTATAAACTTAAATAGTAATGTTCAGTGTGTTTACTGCAGTAATTAAATATTTACAATTACTGGGGAAATCACATCTTCCCCCCCTAAGATTAAACATCATCCCAATGTTTCTTTGCTGTAAATAGATCCGGATAAGTCTTCCTCATAACATGTTCGTCCTCCCATGTGGCCTCCTCTGGCCCAAATTGTTGCCATTACACTTTAACTTAGGTGATAACACGTCTCCGCGACATTACTTCTCTCCGATCGAGTATATCCTGGGGTTCGACCAAGAACTCACCTTCCTGTTCGTCCTGCACATAGTAAGGAAATTTTAGTCAGCTTTCCTTTGGCAGTCTGTCTTGGTAATTATTCATAACACACTATATTCTCATAGAGGTTCTAATTACCTATATATCCTACCAATTGATTATGTGGTTAGGATCATATACATATTTTTTTAACATAGAAACATGAAAAACATTATGCACATGTATGTGGCTGGGAAAAGCAAGTTGATAGGCCATAGGTCCAATTCGGGCCAGAATTTGGAAGGGACCATAAAATTAGGGTGCTAATTTAGCACACCCACTCCAATGCAGAGTACTCCTCTTGGCTTGTACACGAATGTAAACATGATCTCCGACTTGAAACTCCAGAAAACTTCTCTTTTGGTTAGCAAAATTTTTCTGTCGGTCCTGGTCAGTGTTTAAATTTGAGTGCACCTTTTACACCATATTTTCAATTTATTTTAACATGTCAGGACCCAGCATTAACTTATCCTTAGGTCCACCCCAACTCAAGGGTGTTCTGCACCGACGTCCGTATAATACTTCGTAAGGAGTCATTTTCAAGGATGTATGGTAATTGTTGTTATAAATAAACTCTACTAAATCTATATAATCTTACCATTTGGAAGTTTGTTGCATTATGTAAGTCCTCAACATGTCTTCTACTATTTGATTCACCCACTCAGTCTGCCCATCCGTCTGAGGGTGATAGGCAGTACTAAAGTGTAATTGGGTGCCTAAACCTTCAAATAAGGCTTTCAAAAAAGAGGATATAAATTTTACTTTACGGTCAGAAATTATGACTCTTGGTATTGCATGTAATCTAAAGATATTTTGCATAAATATGTTAGCAATTTGAACGACCTTAAAAGTAGACTGTATAGGTACAAAATGAGAAGACTTTCTCAATTTGTCAACTACTACCATTATT
This sequence comes from Pinus tabuliformis, assembly GCA_031772625.1. Taxonomy (NCBI): domain Eukaryota; kingdom Viridiplantae; phylum Streptophyta; class Pinopsida; order Pinales; family Pinaceae; genus Pinus; species Pinus tabuliformis. Next base: position 379,860,949 of record CM062820.1, on the reverse strand, counting down.
GAATCATTCTTCTTTTTAGATTTAGGTAGCCCTGTAATAAAATCAATGTAAATAGTTTCCCATTTCCATTCTGGTATAGGCAATGGGTGGAGTAATCCGGTTGGGTGTTGGTGTTCTGCTTTCACTTGTTGACACTTCAAAAAAAGAGCTAAGTATTCAACCACCTCTTTTTTCATATTGGGCCAAAAATATTCCTTTCTTAGTGTAGTGATTAATTTCTAATATCCGGGATGGCCTGCACAAGGAATTTTGTGATATTCATCTAAAATTACTTGTTTAATATTTTTCTGATTTGGAACATACATTCTCCCTTGATAAATCAACATACTGTCTTGATTTACCTCATATCTCCGCTGTCATTTTTTATTGTCCGAATTTTTAGCTTGCTGCCATAAAGTTTTATATTCAAGATCCTATATTGCTGCTTCTTTAATCTATTCTCTGAAAGTGGTATGCACCTCACTAAAAGAGACTGCATAAATACAATTTACCTTCCTGCTTAAGGCATCTGCTACACAGTTTTCTTTTCCTTTTATGTGTTTGATGTTAAAGTCAGATTCACTCAGAAAATCGATCCAGCGGGCTTGTTTAGCGTTCATAGTAGGTTGTTTAAAATAGTTAGTTAAACTATGATGATATGTCATTAATAGAAACTTCTTACCCAGCAAATAATGTCGCCACATTTTTAATGCATGGATTACTGTTGTCAGCTCCATATCGTAAGCCGAATACTTTTGTTCATGCTCCTTAAGTTTCCAGACTCATAAGCAATCACTCTGCCTTCTTGCATTAGCATGCCACCAACACCTTCCTTGTTGGCATCTGTGCAAACAATGTATTCTTTATTTGGGTCCACAATACTTAGAATAGGTGCGGTAGTAAGAAAATGCTTCAGCCAGTCAAAACTTTTTTGACATTTCAGGGTCCAAATGAAGGTTTTCCCTTTCTTTTGTAAAGAGGTAATGGGGTATGCCACCCTGGAAAATCCTTCAACAAATCTCCTATAATATTCAGCTAGACCCATGAACGATCTTAAATCAGCTACATTCTTTGGTACTGGCCATTCCATTATGGTCTTTATTTTCTCTGGGTCCACAACAATCCCATCCGTGGTAATGATGTGTCCCAGATATTGAATTTGTTCCTTAAAGAAATCACATTTGATGTATTTGGCGTATAGTCAATGCTCCCTCAAAGTTTGCAGGATAATTCGTAGGTGTTCCTTATGCTCCTCTATGTTCCGAGAATAGATTAATATATCATCAATAAAGATCAGTACAAACTTATCCAAATATTGATGAAAAATGTTGTTCATTAGACACATAAAAGTCGTGGGTGCGTTAGTTAATCCGAACGAAACACAATGAACAATGCCCATAGCGAGCACAATGAGCTTGTAATGCCAATAGCAAGTTCTAAAGGTTTTTTTGGCTATATCCTCTTCCTTAATCCTAATTTGATGGTATCCTGAGCGAAGATCAATCTTCGAAAATATTGTCGCCCCCTTTACTTGGTCAAACAGTTCATCAATACGAGGCAAAGGATATTTATTTTTAACTGTCATCTTGTTTAGATGTCGATAATCCATGCACATTCGTAAGGTTTCGTCTTTCTTCTTGACGAAGAGTACAAGGGCTCCCCAGGGTGAGACACTTGGCCGTATATACTTTTTATCAAGCAGTTCTTGTATATGCATTTTCAATTCAGTTAGTTCTGGTACACTCATACGATAAGGGGCTCGAGATACCGGGGTAGCTCCTGGAATCATCTCAGTGGTAAAATCTATGTTCCTTTTAGGAGGTAGTCCCAGAATATCCTTGGGAAATACATCTGGAAAAATTTATACCACAGGTATATCTTCCAAAGTACCAGGTTTTTTAGTTGAATTGATATACCCCACCTGTATGGCATAAATATGACATCCCTTTCGAATACATTTCGCTAATTGAGAAGTTGTTATAGGTATTATTTTTAGTGGTCTTCATATACCCTAAATTTCTTGTCTCAAACCCTCTTCCTTCATGTAATTAATATTTTTGCCTTTACAATTAATGAGAGACCAACGTTTCTCTAACCAGTCTATACCTATTAGGACATCATATGACCCTAATAGTAAGACATTCAGATCTTCCATAATAGGCTAACCTGCTAGCTTAATGGGAAATTGTTGACTTTAGCCAACACCCTTCTCTTTGCCCCTGTGGCGAGTTGTACTAGCCAAGGGTTTTTAAATTTAATAGATTGCAAATGACATTTCTCAACCATTCTTGGGCTTATATAACTCAAAGTAGCTCCCAGATCAATCAAAATAGATATAGTTTGGTCGAAGATCTTACCTTCGAATTCCACCATTGTTGGTTGGTATTCCGCCTGATGATCCTCAAGTGATGCATTGATCATAGGAATACTCCTCGTTACTTCACCCACAGTTGATGCTTCCTGAAGTTGTGCCACTTGATCTGTTCCCTTGGAGTATGGACAATTTTTAACATAATGTGGTCCTCCACATCCCCAGCACTGTACTGGAGGTCTAGCTGTTATCTCCACTTCTGTTTTTCCAGATTGCTCATTTGTTTCGGACTCACCTGGAACTCTGAATCTGAGTTGATTTATGTTCATGTTTTTGTTCGACTGAACTTTATGGGGTCCTTTATTGACAACAATCTTATTTCCCTTATTGTTAGAGACAAACCTTATTCCCTTTTTATCAAACCACCTCTTTTCTCCATCACCCTTCGGTCTGTTTTATTGATAGCATATATGAGCCTTTCGTATAACCTCATCTATGGTATTGGGATTGTCAAATTTAAGACGTTCCTTCATTAATAATGAAAAACTACTGATAAATATTTGCACCTTTTCTTTCTCTTCCCATATGTAGGGAACATATCGCAGCAAGGATGTGAATTTTGTTATAAATTTGTCTATGGACAACTGTCTCAATCGAAGGTCATGAAACTCTTTCGTCTTCTCATCATAAAATCTTTCAGTTATGTATTTTTCCTTAAAATACCTTTGAAAAGTCTCTCAAGTCACGCTTTTCTCATTAACTCCACATAGCGTCTTCACCTCCTCCCACCACAAGGTGGCCTTTCCCTACAACTGATAAATGGCTAATCGAGCCTTCAAATTATGATCATATTCATACAAATGGAAATAATTATTCATGTTGATAAGCCAAGCTTCAACAACTTCCTCCTGTTCACCATCAAAGAGGGGAGGTTTGATCTTTTGAAATTCACCTTGCAACTCAATGTTCTGTTGTTTTTTATTTTTGTGATCTGATACATTATCAGATCCATCCTCTCAATTCTTTTCACCTCCTTTTGTTTCTGAGTTTTCATTTTTGAATTCCTGCTCTCTAGTCATGTTTCCATGTTCGGGATTGGGAATCGGTTTCCACTGATTCTATCTATCAGATAGACTCTTCATAATTTTTTCTTGTTCTTGCATCAGTCTTTCATTATCTGCTCGCATCCTAACCATTTCGTCCTTTAATTCTTGTATTGTTTCAAAAATAGTAGCATTGGTATTGAGTGGCTCCTCTCCCAACTGTACCCATACCTCAGGATTGGCTTCTGGAAAGGATGTTGGTCCCACATCACAAACACCATTATTCATTTGTTCCATAGGTCTCAGTTTTGCAACCTGAGGTTTTGATACCACTTGTCATGTCTCCATACATTCACATCATAAAAGCAGTAAAATTTAAAAAATTCTACATTTATAAACTACATTGTAGTAATACTAATATTAACGCGTTGAAGGTATGACCTTTTACCACAGTGGATACACGATATCCTAAGGAATATTCATTAAATGATAGTATTCATTGCCTGATGTACACATAGATTAAATTTATGTTAATTACATTGTGAAAAGGTTTAACTCTAATTCAATGTATTTGGCCTTCTGAGTGTTGACAGGAGAAGGACTCTAGAGTCTTCTGTCTGCTCTCCAGCTGTTGGCTTTTCCTCGGAAGTATTGCTTCATCGACGGTCCTCCACGATTTGGGTTTATCCAATGGCAGCGTGAAAAACCTTATCACTTCGGTCAACTAGACTGTAAGGTATTCTGGTAATTTTTTTCTTCGACTTGCAAAGTTAACTGGTTCCAGCCAAAGCTTTTGTAACCTCATGATTCACATTACCATTTTGTAATGTTTATAGTTGTCTTTCCTTTGCTGCTACATCCTTGCTCTGATTATATAGTTGGTCTTGGGTGTGGAGCGAATTGACCAGGCGTTCCACTGCTTCGACGAGATGTCTTATAATCATAGCCCTGACCAGGTACAGGTGTTTTTTTTTAGTTTTTGTTTTGGAACGTCGTTTAACTACTTCTTAATTCTTTTGTTGCATTTATGTAACTGGTTTCTTGGCTGAAAGGTTTCTCCGGAGGTTCCTTAGCACTCGAGAATGGTTATGCGAGGCTCACCTCCTAGAATCCTGCCAAGGGTTACATACTTATTCTCCCTGTCTCCGGATATGTGAAAAAATTTGTTCTGGATTCTACAAGGCTTCAGCTCTTTGAGATATTAGTTAACGAATCAATTCAGCGATGCCGCTCCTGTCTTTCTGAGTTTATTTCCTATAAGGTTTTGTGCTAAAATGCCTTTAAGGCTGTAATTTTTGAGTCAAAACATGGAGTCGTTATCTCCATTATTTGGCTTTCTGGGTATGCAGCTAGACCTGCCTTTTGTGGAAAGCATTACTATGAACTTGTTACGATTTTATTGGAAATTGTTAAATCTGAAAGTTCCTTACCGAATGGAAGTTTTTATTATGAAGGGTTTCTATATTTTATAGTGTAATTTTGTTATATATAGCTACATGATTTGTGGAAAAGAAGAGGGTTGTTATACCCTTGCTTGGACTCCATATTTCTTTCAAAGTTACAAGCATATCAGTTAGTTTGGTTCTATATCCACTGTTCTTTCTTTAAAGAAAGTATTAGTTGCATTTCCCTTAAATTTTCTTGGGTAACTTATATGTTCTTCTCTTTAATATTTAATATTCAGTCTCTGGAAATTCCTGGGGCTTTGGCCCGCATTCTGTCATAGTCATGAATCATTAATCATAAGCCTTGCAATTAGTCGTGGAAGGTTCTTGTCCTATTGACCCTTATTTAACTGGGGTTTCTATTTTGGATTTTTCCTTCAAACTGCCGTAATTCTGTTAACGTTTCAATTATTGCATCGTATCACACTACTCGTTTTTCTTTCCTTTTCATTTAGGATAAAATTCCTTATTAAATATGCAGAATGTGCATAAAATATGGTTTGGCCTTAAACTCAGTTTTCTTGTTCTTTACAGGTATTTCCTTACAACATAGATCTAGAGAGACAAGAATTTACTTTTATTATCCTATAGTAATATATTTTTCTTGCCATAACTGTTAATACTTCTGTTTGACAGGTTTTATGTTTAATCTGGAAATTCCTTTTTCATATTTTTATTTTCCTCTTAAAGGTATTTTCATTGTAATCACTAAGATTTATTCCTCTAAGAACTCCACTATTCATTTCTACAGATTTGTAGAGTTTTTCCTTAAGGTATATTAGTTTTTGTATATACTAGAGCACAATTTATAAATTTTTGCTACAAGCCAACATGCTTAACTGATCTAATACATTAACCTTCTTCAAACAGTATTCATATCCTTAATTCAACAACATAATTAACTTACATGAAGTTATAAGTACTTATCTGATTCCAGATGTAATTATTGTCGACTGTTTGAAATCAAATCAACTAAGGTTTCCAAATTTCCTCCCAACGATGAGACTTGCCTTCAAGCCCAAGACTCCCCTCGAGCTGTTACTCACATGCAGGATATTTCCTGGAAGACTATCAGTGTTGTATGTCATAGCTATCTAGTCTTAACCAGACTTAGCTTTTGGATCCGTCTGACATATTAGCATGGAAACCTCTCCTTTTCTTCTCCTCCATTCATCTCAAGTACCAATACCCTCTTGATTTCCTTTCCTCGATAATAAATCTTCAAGGAAGTAGTTAGGGATAGGTAACTACCTATCCTAACTACCTGACATGTGAGAACTATATGATTTTCATCATCAATACATTTAACTTATGTCAAAATTTAATCAAAGAAATAAATTTATAAACTTAAATAGTAATGTTCAGTTTGTTTACTACATTAATTAAATATTTACAATTACTGGGGACATCACATCAAATCTCTTTTTTGAGTGAAAAACTTAAAGATTTGCACCTTGAGAGATTTGATCCCTCTCGGCGCTTGGTAGATTTGGAGTTAATATGGATCTAGGTTGGTTTCAGTCGTGCGTGGCCAAAGAATATATGATTAATTTTATCAAAAATATGTAAAATCATCTGATATTAATATAATCATTTTAAATATGCTAAATATCTCTGAGATTAATCTAGTCATTTTAATTTTAAATTTGCTTAGTTACCTCAGTTTTTTGAGTGATAAATATTGTGAATAACTTTAATTATGAAAAATGATAAAATATATATATTTTAATGTAAAGTGACCATGTAATATTGTTGAATGATAGAAAATGTGAATAATAAGAATATCGTAAATTACAAATAGGCTTCATTGTGTTTAATCTCAAACTATTTCTTCTACTATTCTTATTGTCACCCTTTTACTTTTGTCGTCTTTTCATATTGATTATATGGAAGGACAAATTAAATCGTAAACCACTTAAATATTTAGCTCAAGATATTGTAGTAAACATCATACCTTGTCCCTCTTTCTCTCCAATATTAATAGGTTGAATTACTATAACACAAAAATCAATGTACATTGTCAATAATTTTTTATGCTTACACTAAAATCAATGCACAATATTAATCCAATCACTTTAAAATTAATGCACCATCATACATCCAATTACATCAAATTAGAAATCAACATCTACATTGAAATCAATGCATCTAATGCAAGAAATCAAATAAGATTAGAAAACAATATTTACACTGAAATAAATGCATCTAATGCAAGCAATCAAATATGATTAGAAATCAACATTTACACTCAAATTATTGCATCAAGTGCAAGTAAGAAAATAGGTTTATAAACCAACATCTACAATGAAATCAATGCATCTAGTGCAAGAAATCAAATAGGATTAGAAATTGTTGAATTGAGACTTCTGTGATCCATAATAGTTATAAGAAGAGCTTTGGCGTAAATCACATATAGAAAGACCTTTGTCGATGCGTTTCAAGCCAGCAAGTGTGGCTCATCGTCAGGACAAGTTGAAGAAACAGATCCAGCCCTGCTCAGACTATTTAACACGCAAGGCTGGATCTGTTTCTTCAACTTGTCCTGACGATGAGCCACACTTGCTGGCTCGAAACATGTCGACAAAGGTCTTTCTATATGTGATTTATGCCGAAGCTCTTCTTATAAGGATTAGAAATCACTATCTACACTGAAATCAATGCATTTAGTGCAAGCAATAAAATAGGATTAGAAATCATCTACATTGAAATCAATGCATCTAGTGCAAGGAATCAAATATTATTAGAAATCAACATCTACACTGAAACCAATGCATCTAGTGCAAGCAATCAAATAGGACTAGAAATCACCATTTACACTGAAATCAATGCATTTAGTGAAAGAAATAAAATATGTTGTCTTTGAGATTTCTGTGAGTTTCATTATTATTTAGATTCTCTTCCGGATACATCGCATGAGGTTTTTTTCATCGACGTTTCGAACCAGCAACGGTGGTTCATATTCAGGATGTGAAAGAATATTGAAAGGCTGGTCTTATTTTTTAATTATATATATAGAGATGCTTAGCCGACAGATATAAATTAATTTAATTATTCTTTTTTTCTTTTTAGGTTTATGGTTATATTAATTATATTTGTTTTAAATATCTAATTATCTAATTATTTTATTTTAATTTTAATTAATAATTTCTATTTTAATTATATTAATTATTTTATTTATAATTATTTTAATTATTAATTTTAATGGTTGTAATTATATTTATTTATTGATAATTAGTTTCAATTATTTTAATTATTTATTTATTTTAATTAATTTTATATTTATATAAAAAAAAATTATTTACATTTATTTTAATTAATTAATTATTTTAATTATTAATTTTAATTGTTGTAATTATATTGATTATATAATTGTATATATTTTAATTATTTGTTTATTTTAATTAATTATTAATTATTAGTTTTAATTGTTAAAATTATATTTATTTCAATTTATTTTTTAATTTTAATGGTTATAATTATATTTAGTTCAATTTATTTATTAATTAATTATTAATGAGTTATTTTTACTTTGTATTTATATTAGTTTTAATTATATGTCGTGATTATTTATTAAGGCTCCCTACATATTATCCTATGTTGAGGAGTTTATTATAGTTAAGATATTTTGAATTGATGTTTATTTCTATGATTTTTTTGGTTTTTGTTTTGTTTATAAGGTCATAGTGTGTTATTAAATTAAAATGGATTAGATCTTTTAAGTTTGTTCTAAGTCAATTAGAGGAGGATTATAGTTAAGGGTAGATTTGGATGATAGGATTGGAATCCAGTTTTTGCTTATGGTCCATCCTTCGTCCCTATTGAGGTTATTAGGGTGTTTGCTAATTTCTATGGCTTCTCTGAATTTCCTTATGAAGTAGTGATCACTCCTAGCTAAGATACGGGTATCTTCTATACAGATTTGGTGCTTAGTTTTATCAGAATGTTCAGCTAGAGCTGAGGATTTGGATCGATTGTGTTTAATGTCTGTTGAGTGTTCTTGGATTCTTGTGTTAAAGGATCTCCCAGTATCACCTACATAGGGTTTGCCGCATGAGCAGGGAATTAGGTAGACACCTTTATGGCATTTAGGGTCAATTTTGTCTTTCACTAGATTAAAGCAGTTACGGATAGTGTTTAAGGGTTTGAAAGTGGTTAGAATTCCATTGTTTTTCAGGATGTGAGAGATTTTGTCTGTGGATCCTTGTATGTAAGGGAGGTTGACTTTACCTTTTATATTATCAAAGTTTATATTTTTGTTAGGTCGCTTGTTTGCCTTTTTTATGGCTTCGATAGCTTGATGTTTATTGTATCCATTTTTTAGGAAAAATTTAATAAGGTGTTCTGTTTCTTTTTCTAGGTGTTCCTTGTCAGAGATCCTAAGGGCTCTGGTTGCTAATGTGTTGAGGACTCCTATTTTGTGGGTAGGGTGATGATGTGAGGAGGCATGTAAATATTGTTCGGTGTGGGTCTTTTTTCTATATAGCTGGTGGGATATAGAGCCACCCTCATTCCTAGTGATGAGGATATCCAGGAAAGGGAGGCTTTTGTTGACCTCAACTTCCATAGTGAATTTTATGGAAGGGGATAAACTATTAGGTGTTGCTTGAAGGTTTCTAGGGCTTCTCTTCCATGAGTCCATATGATGAATGTGTCATCCACATATCTTTTCCACAATTTAGGTTTTAGGGGTGCCATCCTAAGGGATTTGTTTTCAAAGTCCTCCATAAATAAATTGGCAATAATAGGGGACAGGGGTGAACCCATGGCGACTCCACATTTCTGTTCCTAAATATCTTCCATGAAGCTGAAAAAGGTTGATCTCAGGCAAACTTCTATGAGCTTTGATGTGTCTGGGTCTGTCAGTTTGGAGATAACCTCCATGGCATCATTAATGGGGACATTGTTATATAGCGAAGTGACATCAAAACTAACTAAAATGTCATCTTGATCAAGTTTGATGTTCTTGATTTCTTCAATGAATTGGGTTGAGTCTTTGACAAAAGAGTCTGTGTTTCCCACTAGTGGTTTTAGTTTCTTGGCTAGGTGTTTTGCTAGTTGGTATGTAGGTCCATTAATCGTGTTTACTATTAGTCTCAGAGGGATGTCTTCCTTGTGAATCTTTGGGGATCCATAGATTCTCGGTGTGTATGGATTGTTTACTATGAGATTTTTGTTGTCTTGTATCTTACTAGTTTTGATTAGGTTGCATACTTTCTTGGAGATATTGTTTAATGGGTTTCTGTTGAGCTTTCTGTAGCAGCCACTATTATTTAGATGCTCTAGCATTTTTGCTTTGTAGTCACTTTTGTTCATGATAACGGTGGCTCCTCCTTTGTTTGCTTTCAACACTACAATATCAGGGTTGGAATTTAAGGTTTTGAGAGCTAGATATTCTTGTTTGCTGACATTGCTTTTGGGGGGTTTTGCTTTCCTAAGGGTGATAGAACAGTCTTGTCTGATTTTTTCTTTTATTTTGTTAGGAAGGTTCTTGATACCATATTCAATATTGCACAAAATGTCTTCAACAGGGATTTTGCGTGGTGTGATGGAGAAATTTAATCCTTTTTTTAATAAGTTTAGGATGTGTTAGTTTAGTTGTATGTTAGATAAATTTATGACCAAATTGTCTTTTTCATTATTGGGTTTATTATTGTTATTGTTCTGTGACTTACTGTCATTGTATTGTTCCTAGTGATTGTGTGCTGCTATAGGTTGGGACAACGCAGGTTGGAAAGGAGGCGTTGGTGAGCCTGACAAATCTGGTTGGGATTTCACGGGCTGGAGTAGGGTCACGTTATTGTGGGGTATTGCAAGCATCCGCAGCAAAATACCCCCCACAATAACGTGACCCTACCCCAGCCCGTGCAATCCCAACCAGATTTGCCAGGCTCACCCACGCCTCCTTTCCAACCTGCGCTATCCCAACCTGCAGCAGAACACAATCACCAGGAACAATACAATGACAGTAAGTCATAGACCAATAAAAATAATAAACACAATAATGAAAAAGACAATTTGGTCATAAATTTATCTAACATACAACTAAATGAACACATCCTAAACTTATTAAAAAAAGGATTAAATTTCTCCATCACACCACGCAAAATCCCTGTTGAAGACATTTTGTGCAATATTGAATATGGTATCAAGAACCTTCCTGACAACATAAAAGAACAAATCGGACAAGACTATTCTATCACCCTTAGGAAAGCAAAACCCGCCAAAAGCAATGTTCGCAAACAAGAGTATCTAGCTCTCAAAACCTTAAATTCCAACCCTGATATTGTAGTGTTGAAAGAAGACAAAGGAGGAGCCACCGTTATCATGAACAAAAGTGACTACAAATAAAAAATGCTAGATCATCTAAATAACAGTGGCTGCTACAGAAAACTCAACAAAAACCCATTAAACAATATCTCCAAGAAAGTATGCAACCCAATCAAAACTAGTAAGATACAAGACGACAAAAATCTCATAGTAAACAATCCATACACACCAAGAATCTATGGAGCCCCAAAGATTCACAAGGAAGAAATCCCTCTGATACCAATAGTAAACACGATTAATGGACCTACATACCATCTAGCAAAACACCTAGCCAAGAAACTAAAACCACTAGTGGGAAACACAGACTCTTTTGTCAAAGAGTCAACCCAATTCATTGAAGAAATCAAGAACATCAAACTTGATCAAGATGACATTTTAGTTAGTTTTGATGTCATAGTTAGTTTTGATGTCACCTCGCTATATACCAATATCCCCATTAATGATGCCATGGAGGTTATCTGCAAACTGACAGACCCAGCCACATCAAAGCTCATAGAAGTTTGTCTGAGATCAACCTTTTTCAGCTTCATGGAAGATATTTATGAACAGACATGTGGAGTCGCCATGGGGTCACCCCTGTCCCCTATTATTGCCAATTTATTTATGGAGGACTTTGAAAACAAAGCCCTTAGGACGGCACCCCTAAAACCTAAATTGTGGAAAAGACATGTGGATGACACATTCATCATATGGCCTCATGGAAGAGAAGCCCTAGAAACCTTCAAGCAACACCTAAATAGTTTATCCCCTTCCATAAAATTCACTATGGAAGTTGAGGTCAACAAAAGCCTCCCTTTCCTGGATATCCTCATCACTAGGAATGAGGATGGCTCTATATCCCACCAAGTATATAGAAAAAAGACCCACATCGAACAATATTTACATGCCTCCTCACATCATCACCCTACCCACAAAATAGGAGTCCTCAACACATTAGCAACCAGAGCCCTTAGGATCTATGACAAGGAACACCTAGAAAAAGAAACAGAACACCTTATTAAAGTTTTCCTAAAAAATGGATACAATAAACATCAAGCTATCAAAGCCATAAAAAAGTAAAACAAGCGACCTAACAAAAATATAAACTTTGATAATATAAAAGGCAAAGTCAACCTCCCTTACATACAAGGATCTACAGACAAAATCTCTCGCATCCTGAAAAACAATGGAATTCTAACCACTTTCAAACCCTTAAGCACTATCCGTAACTGCCTTAATCCAGTGAAAGACAAAATTGACCCTAAATGCCATAAAGGTGTCTACCTAATTCCCTGCTCATGCGGCAAACCCTATGTAGGTGAGATTGGGAGATCCTTTAACACAAGAATCCAGGAACACTGAGCAGACATTAAACACAATCGATCTAAATCCTCAGTTCTAGCTGCACATTCTGATAAAATTAAGCACCAAATATGTATAGAAGATACACGTATCTTAGCTAGGAGTGATCACTACTTCATAAGGAAATTCAGAGAAGCCATAGAAATTAGCAAACACCCTAATAACCTCAATAGGGACGAAGGATGGACCATAAGCAAAAACTGGATTCCAATCCTATCATCCAAATCTACCCCTAACTATAATCCTCCTCTAATTGACTTAGAACAAACTTAAAAGATCTAATCCATTTTAATTTAATAACACACTATGACCTTATAAACAAAAAAAAAGATAAAAATCATAGAAATAAACATCAATTCAAAATATCTTAACTATAATAAACTCCTCAACATAGGATAATATGTAGGGAGCCTTAATAAATAATCACTACATATAATTAAAACTAATATAAATACAAAGTAAAAATAACTCATTAATAAATAATTAATAAATAAATTGAAATAAATATAATTATAACAATTAAAATTAATAATTAATAATTAATCAAAATAAATACAATTAAAACAATTAGAATTAATAATTAATAATTAATAATTAATAATTAATAATTAATAATTAAAAGAATTATAATTAATTTAATTAAAATAGAAATTATTAATTAAAATTAAAATAAAATAATTAGATAATTAAAACAAATACAATCAATATAACCATAAACCTAAAAAGAAAAAAAGAATAATTGAATTCATTTATATCTGTCGGCTAAGCATCTCTATATATATAATTAAAATATAAGACCAGTCTTTCAATATTCTTTCACATCCTGAAGATGAACCACCATTACTGGTTCAAAACGTCGATGAAAAAGAAACCTCATGGGATGTATCCGGAAGAGAATCTAAATAAAATAAAATATGATTATAAATCATCTACATTGACATCAATTCATCTAGTGCAAGCAATCAAATATCATTAGAAATCAACATCCACACTAAAATCAATGCCTTAGTGCAAACAATGAAATAGGATTAGAAATCACCATCTAAACTAAAATCAATGCATCTAGTGAAATAAATCTTCTTCCCTCTCTCCCCCCTAAATCTATATCTATATCTCCCTCCATCTCTCCCACTTTGCCTCTCTATCTCAACCCACCAACACACCTGCTCTCTCACTCCATATCTATCAATCTCTTTGTCCATCCCCCTCTCTCTCCATCTCTCTCTTCTTCCCTCTCTTCACTTTCCATCTATATCTCTATCTTCCTTTATCTCTCTATATCACCCCCAAAACATACACTCTCTTTCTCCAATATCTATCTATCCCTCCCTCCTCCTCTCTCTCTCTCTCTCTCCCCTTCTTCTATCTCTCTTCCCTATTGTTGCCCTCTCTCCCTATCTCTACATCTTCCTTATCATTCCCTCTCTCTCTTCACCTTTATCTCTCTAATTCTTTCTTCTTACCTCCCTCTCTCCCCCTCCAATTCCATCTTTCTTTACCTCCCTCTCTCTCTCTCTCTCTTTGTTATTTTATCCTTCCCTCTCTCCTCTCTCCTTCTCTCCCCCATTCTCTCCATTTCTTCTTCTTTGTCTCTTTATCTCACCCCCAAAAATACACACTCTCTCTCCATCTCACCCTTGTCACTCCCTCTCTCTCTCCACTTCTCGTGCTCTCTATGTATTTCTTCTTCCCTCCCTCTCTCCTCCTCTCCCTCAAGTCCGCTCTCTCATACTTCCTCTTTCTCCCTTTGTCTCCCACCTCTCTCTCTCTCTCTACCCTCCAATCCTCTCTCTTCCCCCATCACTCTCGTCCTCTCTCTCAAGCCTTGTCTCTCGTTCTCTCTCTCTCTCTCTCTCTTTGCCCTCTAATACTCTCTCTCTCTCCCTCTCTCTCTCTCTTCCCTCCAAGCCTCTCTCCCTCTCTCTCCCTCTCTCTCTCTTTGCCCTCCAAGCCTCTCTCTCTCTCTCTCTCTTTGCCCTCCAAGCCCTTTCTCTCTCTTTTCCCTCCAATCCTCTCTCTTCCCTCATCACTCACTCTCTCTCTCTCTCTCTTTCTCTCTCTCCAACTATTTCATTATATCCCTCCCTCTCTCCTTCTCTCTCCTTCTTTTCCCTCCTCTCTATCTCTCTTTCTTTGTCTCTTTATCTCACCCCTAAACATACACTCTCTCTCTCCATATCTCCCTTGCAACTCCCTCTCTATCCACTTCTCACTCTCTATGTGTTTCTTCTTCCTTCCCTCTCTCCTCCTCTCTTGCAAGTCCTCTCTCTTCCCCTCTCTCTCTCTATCTCTTTCTCTGCCCTCCAATCCTCTCACTATTTCCCTCCCTCTCTCCTTCTCTCTCCCCCCTCCATATTTGTGTCTCCCTCTCCCTCTCTTACCCTTCTCTACCTCTCACACTCATCTCCCTCTCTCTCTCTCGCTCTTCATTCCTCCTCTCCCCTATCCTTAAGTTTATCTCCATTTCTCCCTTGTCACTCCCCCTATCTCTCCACCTCTATCACTCTATCTTTTTTATTCCCTCCCATATATATCTAGAGTTAATATATATCATGATATATTAATATATATTATAATATAAAAATTTTAATATTGTATTAATCCAAATTTATTAAATTTAATAATATTAATATTATAATATATTAATATGAATATTAGATTTAATAATAATAATAATATTAATATTAGGGTTAATAATGTTTTTTTGCATGGTATTAATAATAATTTGGCCCATGGTATTTGGGTCATAGGCTTCACCTAAATAAAACCTCTTTTTTGAGTGTTAGTAAGTATAAAGAGGTTTATGGAGTAAATATAAAAAGAGGTTTTATTTATTTACCATACCTCTGGTTTATTTATATTTTTATTTATTTATCATATCTCTTTTATTTACCATGGTATTTGGCCCATAGGCTTGGTATATAATTAGATGTTTTATATTTATTTATTTACCATACCTCTTTTATAAATATGGTATTTGACCGATGGTATTATTAATTATTTGTCCTATGGTATTTGGCCCATAGGCTTCACCTTAATAAAGCATATTTTTTTATTTTTTGTAAATATAAAGAGATTTATGGAATGAATATAAAAGGAGGTTTTATTTATTTACCATATGTCTAGTTTATTTATATTTTTATTTATTTACCATACCTCTGAAGTAAATACAAAAAAAAGGTTTTTTTATTTACCATATCAATCTCTTTATATTTTAAATTTATTGTGTTTATACATACTAATAATTAGATTGATTTTTAAATAGTGCCGGCATTAGATTAGAAATGTTAAATGTTAAGCATTACGTTTACATTTACATTTGCATTTATGTGAGATCTACCCCCATACTGGGTTGTTGACATTCGTTTACATATTTATGTTTTTACGTGAGATCTACCCCATACTGGGTTGTTTACATTTATGTTTACAAGTTTACATTTTTATGTGAGATCTACCCCATACTGGGTTGTTTACATTTACGTTACATGTTTACGTTTTTATGTGAGATCTATCTCATACTGGGTTGTTTACATTTACGTTTTTATGTGAGATCTACCCCATACACGTTTTTATGTGAGATCTACCCCATACTGGTTTGGCGTTTACCTAGGTTGTTTACATTTACGTTTTTATGTGAGATCTACCCCATACTGGGTTGTTTACATTTACGTTTTTATGTGAGATCTACCCCATAGTTTACAGGTTTACATTTTTATGTGAGATTTGCCCCATACTGGTTTGTTTACATTTACGTTTACAGGTTTATGTTTTTATGTGAGATGTACCCCATACTGGTTTGTTTACATTTACGTTTACAGGTTTACGTTTTTATGTGAGATCTACCCCATACTGGGTTGTTTACATTTACATTACATGTTTACGTTTTTATGTGAGATCTACCCCATACTCGATAGTTTACATTTACGTTACATGTTTACGTTCTACCCCATACTGGGTTGTTTACATTTACGTTACGTGTTTAGGTTTTTATGTGAGATCTACCCTTACGAGTTTAGGTTTTTATGTGAGATCTACCCCATATGGGGTTGTTTACATTTACGTTACCTTTAGGTTTTTATTTGAGACTGGGTTGTTTACATTTACATTACGTGTTTAGGTTTTTATGTGAGATCTACCCCATATGGCGTTGTTTACATTTATGTTACGAGTTTAAGTTTTTATGTGAGATCTACCCCCATATGGGGTTGTTTACATTTACATTTAGGTTTTTATGTGAGATCTACCCCCATATGGGGTTGTTTACATTTACGTTACCTTTACATGTTTACGTTTTTATGTGAGATCTACCCCATATTGGGTGTTTTTATGTGAGATTTCTACCCATACAGGGTTGTTTACATTTACGTTAGGTTTACATGTTTACATTTGTATGTGAGATCTACCCCATACTGGATGTTTTTATGTGAGATCTACCCCCATACTGGGTTGTTCACATCTAAGTTTATGTTTTTATGTGAGATATACCCCATACTTGGTTGTTTACATTTACGTTACATGTTTACGTTTTTATGTGAGATCTACACCATATTGGGAGTTTTTATGTGAGATCTACCCCATATTGGGTGTTTTTATGTGAGATTTCTACCCATACGGGGTTGTTTACATTTACGTTACATGTTTACGTTTTTACGTGAGATCTACCCCCATATTGGGTTGTTTACATTTACGTTACATGTTTATGCTTTTATGTGAGATCTACCCCCATATTGGGTTGTTTACATTTACGTTACATGTTTACATTTTTATGTGATATCTACCCCCATACTAGGTTGTTTACATTTACTTTATGTTTACATGTTTGCTTTTATGTGAGATCTACCCTCATATTGGGTTGTTTACATTTACGTTACATGTTTACATTTTTATGTGATATCTACCCCCATACTAGGTTGTTTACATTTACTTTATGTTTACATGTTTATGTTTTTATGTGAGATCTACCCCCATACTGGGTTGTTTACATTTACGTTACATGTTTACATTTTTATGTGATATCTACCCCCATACTAGGTTGTTTACATTTACTTTATGTTTACATGTTTATGTTTTTATGTGAGATCTACCCCCATACTAGGTTGTTTACATTTAGATTTATCCCCATACTGAGTTGTTTACATTTATATGTTTTTATGTGAGATCTACCCCCATGCTGGGTTGTTTACATTTACGTTTACATTTAGATATATCCCCATAATTGGTTGTTTACATTTACGTTTACATTTATGTTTACGTTTAAGTTTACATGTTTACATTTTTATGTGAGATCTACCCCCATACTAGGCTGTAGAGCTCCTCTCGGCGCAAAAACAGATCAATCAAATTTTAAAGTAATTAAAAAGGCTAAGGTAAAATAATAATCCTTTATTATTGAAAAGTAATTAAAATATATTTGATGGATGGTTGAGGGAAACACAATTAAATATATTTTAATTACTTCTCAATGATTATTTTGATTAACATCCTTTTAGAAGATATAATGGATAACGATGATCTCCCTACAAAAACCCTAACCCACACCTCTTGATCTGATTCTCATCCCAAGAGGGGGCTCCTCCCCCTCCTCCTCCCACTGACAAAGCCGCAACCTTCCAAGCATTGGTGGTTGCTCTCTTAAATTTCCTTAAAGCGAAGATTCACAGGCTAAATTTGTTAAAAAGTATGAATCAATTCCCTCTATGGCCGTCCCTTCGGGAGTGATTAGAACATTTGGTAAATTTATGGGGATGTGGCCATCTCCTTGTTCAATGGAAACCTAGATCGAGAAAACCCGGAGATCAAAGATGAAGGGGAATATCAGATTTTATGCATGTGGTAACGAGTTCTTTGCTTTTCTCTTCAAATTTAAGGAAGATAGGGATGTAATATTCTGGAATGGTTCATACATTTTTGGATCTAGGGGTATGTATTTGAACTAGTGGACATTAAATTTTAACCCGGATGAAGATATCTCAAAAGCGATCCCTATTAAACTTCCTCGACTCCCTCTTTCATGTTGGAGCGATGATTGTTTAAGAGCTATAGGAAATGGAGTTGGGCGATATCTAGACAGAGCTAAGCCAAAGGGCTCCCAGTTTTCTTGTTCTAAGATATGTGTGGAAGTAGATCTTGAAAAGTGGTTGCTTTCAGAAGTCAATCTCACCCTTGGAGGATGGACTCACTATCAAAATTTAGATTATGAACAAATTCCATTTAAGTTTCGTTACTACCATGAGCACACCCATTTTGTAAGAGACTGCAAAAAAGCTCCTTCTGGAAATGGGCCAAACCCACTAGTTGATCAAGGAGAGAAATGGCAGGTGCAAAAAAGAGGAGGCGATAAAGGAAAACCTAATGGGAACAAGCAACAACCAATGCAAAATAAAAATGGGGCATCTACACATCTAATCCATTTAATGGCCTACAGGATATCCTAGAAAATGATCAGGGAATCCTTAACCCTGATCAGAACAAGGGACCACAAATTGAAGTACTAATTCCCAAAGAGCACAAAGAAGGGGAATTAAATGAGGATGAGGAAGACCTTGAAAACGAAGAACATGTATATCCTCCTCAATTAGAGTCAACTCCTGAAGTCTCTTATCCAACTCCTTCGACAAATGAGATCTCTACTCCTAGATCTGGGAATGTTGAAGGAGGTCCTCATGCTACAGGAATAATAACCAGAAATATGGTGCATGCCCTGAACTTGGTAGACAATGGCAGTAGTCATGAGACAAAAGTTACTAAGAAGAAGCAAGGAAGACCTCAACAAAAGATGATTGAAAATGGGAAATAAGTCGGTAACATCATATATTCTCAAAATGAAGTCCCTAAAGGTGCGGAAATTCCAAAAAAATAATGAGGTTCCTCTCAAAACCCTCCTCACAAACGATAGTCTTATCATGGAATGTAAGGGGTCTGGTCACCCCATTAAGACCTAGGCGATCTGAGATCTTGTGAAATAAGAAAAGCCTTGGATAATCCTACTACATGAGACAAAGCTTGAAGAAAAGGATGTTAATAAGGCAGATCAGTCCTTATCGAAAGGTTGTGTTGGATTAACCCAAGACTTAAGAGGAGCATCAAGAGGACTTGTTATGTATTTATCTAATGTGCATTTTAATTTAATAGATAGTATGAAGTCGCAATATTGGCTAGCAGTCATCTTGGAAAGAAAGGATACATTAGATAAATTTTGAGGTCTAAAATGGGCCTCCTAAGGAATATTATAAAATAATAATGGAAATAATAAAATAAGGTTAGATTACCTCATCAAGTTTTGGAGGGTAAACACAAAAAACTACTTGTTCAACTCATATTTTCAACTATATCCCTACAATTTTACTCAAATTTTGAGCAGGAGCACTCGTTGGATGCATAATTTAATACTGCATCCAAGGATTACCCATGCTACATACCTTTGATGGACCTTCCTACACGAAAAATGTGAAATACATGAAAAAACATGATTGTAATCGCGTTTTTCATGTATTTTTTATTTTTTTGTATAGTAGGGTCGATTGAAAGTATGCAACATGGGTGCTCCGTGGATGAGGAATTAAATTTTTCATCCAACAAGTGCTCCAACTTGAAATTTGAGTAAAACCGTAGGGAGATAAGTTGAAAATATGAGTTGAAAAGTAGTTTTATTTTTATTTTTATCTTTTTACCTTTTTACTCCAAAAATGGTGAATCATCCCCCATGGTTAACATCATCATACTGAATCCTATTGGTTCTTATAAATTTTATTTTTATTGTATATTTTTTTTTTGAGACCCATTTTTTACCTTAAAATTTCTCTAATGCAAAGGAATGCATTTTTGTAATTAACATTTATGGGCCTATGTTGTAGGGTGAAAAATTAGAATTTTGGGATTTGTTACGTTGTATTAAGGAAAAAGCATGGCACTCCAATTGCATTGGGAGTTTTAGATCAGAGGAAAAGTGAGGAGGATTGCATGTTCAAGATACTTATCATGAAAGGATGGAAGGTGTCATCAGTGAAAGGGATATGGTGGACACTCCTCCAAAAGTTGGAAAATAAGTTAATTGGTCAAATTGAAGAAGTGGGGACAATCACATTGTTACTCTTCTTGACAAGTTCCTCATTCATAGCAGCTAGTTATTGAAAGGGCTAGATATTTCCTCCTCTATCAAGGCCCAAGGTGAGTCAGATCATCACCTGATTTCTTTGTCTCTTGATCAACTGGAAAATTTGGGCCTCGTCCCTTTTAGATTTAATCTAGCATGGTTAAATGAAGAAAGAGTAATAGATCTGACCCAGTAGGCTTGGGCAACCCTGTTGACTGGGTCATTGGCTTACATATGGGATTTCTATTTAAAATATGTTGAAGAAGCCCAGAGGCATTTGCTTAAACATAAGTATCAACCTCTAGGACAAAGATGTAAGGAATTGGTTCAATAGCTAGAACAACTGATCCAGGTGGATATTGGTGGCCATCTGCCTATTCCACCTAGCCCCCCCAGTCAGTTTCATCTGTTTCCTTAATTGTAGCACATTTTACTATTTTTGGCAGTTTTTTAGGTCCTGAACTTTTGGAGCCATTTTGAGGCCCTAAATGACATTTTTTTGGCAATATTCTTCGAAGAATTCCAAAAACAATCGCATCAATAGTTGTAGTACTCGGAGAGATCTTTCCAACGAGGTATCATACGCATCAAACGAAAATAATATGACCAAGTTACGACCCTAGGAAGTTGGCTGCCCAACTAACCTCAACGGGGCCCATAAACTCTTGGTGTTACATCTCCTCGGGTTAGGGTTTTGGTTGTTTAGGGTTTTCCCTTATTTCAATAATAAAAATTCCCTTGAGACTCATTGTAACTCAGTTTAGAGGCATGTAGCTGCCACATCTCTTCTCAGAGATAAGCTACCATTGTCCAAGCTATCTTATTTCCATTCTGTGTGTAAGCATAGTTCAATATTTTTCTATTAATGAAATGAAGTGTTTTTCTACTGCATCTCTATGTTTATGATTATATCTGTAAGTTGGGTTCCTGTTTAAGTTTGGATCAGTAGGTCAGGGTATAAGGAGTTAGGGCTCGATTTGGTTGAACCATTGTAGGATCAGCCTCGCAAAACCCGATGACCTCCCATGGTGGAAGAAAAGAAAGATGAGGGGGCATGAGATCCTTTCAAAATGTTGCTCGAGGAAGCCCTCGAGCAACAAAGGGATGTGATGATGGATAACTTTGCCCAGATCCTTCGACGGCTACCCACAGGCGATGCATCTTCATCCAACAACCACTCTAGAGGGTCCACTCCTTTTAAGGCATAAGTTAACTTCAATATTCCCATATTCGAAGGCTTGATAGATGCAGATGCTGTAGATAAATGGTTAAATCTATTGGAAGGATATTTTTCAGTTCATGACTTTTCCAATCGACAAAAGATTACATTTGCACTTCTCAAAGCTGTCCCACACGTCAAGGACTGGTGGGAAACCTGCTGTGAACAAAAGGACAAGAGTGAACCCTCGTTGTTTTCAGCTACACCCACTTGGAATTCTTTCTGAGACACCATCAAGGAATAGTATTACCTTGTCGGGATCTATGAAGATAAATACATAAAGTGGACCACGCTACGGCAGGGAAGGGACCAAGATGTGTTGGAGTTCACAAATACTTTCCATACCCTTCGCACGAAGCTAGGTATCAAGGATACTGAGCTGCATTTGGTTCTCATGTACTGCAGTTGTCTACACAAGTAAATCCAGGACGAGATGGAGTTCCTCGACATTTCCTCGCTCAACACGGCGTATAGGTACGCTGTAAAGATTGAGCAGAAGTTTAAACAAAAGAAGTGGGACTTTGGATTTGCGAACCCAAAGCAAGGAAAAGGAACCCCCAAACTACAGAACAAGGGACCAAGCCAAGGTAGGGCTACCTAGGACAACCCGCTAAAGCCACAAGCAAAGAAAAACACCACAAAGACGAAGAAGGACACGAGAAAATGGTGTGAGATCCATAAGAGCTTCAATCATAATAAAAGTGAGTGTCAGGCTGAGCTGAAGGCTTCCGAATCAGACGCAGGTTTTGACTCTGAATCAGAACTAGATAGGGGACTGACAAAGGAAGCAGATCATTGATGCAGAGCATAGTGCCACTATGGCCACCACAAAGATCTAGAAAATTGAGCTGAAGATCCAGAGGAGGGGGAATGCCTCTTCCACTCACAGATGTCGGTGAAGGGTTCTCCGCTATAGTTCATTCTCAATAGCGGGAGACAGAAGAACCTCATTTTAGCATAAGTCGTGAAGCGGTTGGGCCTAAAGACTACAACACATCCACAACCGTACACCATCAGGTGGCTTCACCAAGGAAGATATATTCGCGTCAGCCAGTAGTGTCGCCTTCCCTATAGCATGAAGCCCTTCATGGATGAGGTACTATGTGACGTTGCTCCTCTTGAAGTTTATGATGTATTGTTAGGACAATCATACTTGTGTAAGTGACATGTTATATATGAGTCTATACCTTGCTCTGTGATTATTACTTTGGCTAATAAGTTGTACAGGATACTGGAGGTTGGCCCGCCTACCGCCATCTCTTTGATCACTGCAAAGCAATGCAGTAAGATCATTTCCCATACCAGGAAATTCGTTTTCCTTATGATTTGCCCCCAAGTCAAGAAGAAGGTTGTGGCCACGACTTCCAGGCAGAGCTCCTCTACACAGCAACAGTAGATGGACAAGGTCGTGGAGGAGTACAGGGACATTTTTGCCTCACCCACAGGGGTACCTCTACACTGTCAGGTCAACCACTCCATCATGCTGACCCCGGGTGCTCCGCTGCCCAATGGACCGATCTATTGATGCTCTATTTTGGAGAACAATGAGATCAAGAGGCAGATTCAGGACTACTGTAGAAAGGGCACATCATGCCAAGTTCATCACCCTGTGGGAGCCCGATTGTATTGGTACAGAAGAAGGATGGGACCTAGAGGCTCTATATTGACTATCGGGCATTGAACAAGATTACTATCTGGAATAGGTACCCAATCTCGTAGATTGATCACCTTCTGGACCAGCTTAAGCGATCCAAATATTTTAGCAAGATTGACTTGAAGTCAAGTTATCAAAAGGTGCCTATTGAACACTTCAATGTGTGGAAGACTGCCTTCAAATCCAAGGAAGGCCTTTTCGAATGGTTGGTCATGTCATTCTTATTGACAAACGCCCCTGCAACCTTCATGAGACTGATGGAAAACATCTTGTGACCCTTCACCAATGCATTCATGGTTGTGTATTTAGATGACATCTTGATCTTTAGCCAAAGTTGGGAAGAACACCTCCACCATATTCGACAGGTCCTTCAAACCCTTCGACAACATAAGCTATGTGCTAACTTGGAGAAATGCACCTTTGGCTTGACCCAGGTTCAACATATGGGGTACATCATTGATGAGAAGGGTGTACATGTGGACCCATCCAAGATATAAGTCATTTGGGATTGGCCACCCTCAACCACTCTAACAAAGCTCCACAGCTTTTTGGGTCTTGCCAATTTCTACCGTAGGTTCGTGTTGGGGTTCTCTCATATCACTTGGCCTTTAAGTCAAGTCACCAAGGGTGGAGCAAAAGAAAAGTTCTTTTGGTCGGAAACACAATAGCGATCATTCTCCGAGTTGAATAATTGCCTCTGTTCTGCATCAGTGCTCACATTACCAGACCTATCAAAAGGTGCCTATCGAACACTTCAATGTGTGGAAGACTGCCTTCAAATCCAAGGAGGGCCTTTTCGAATGGTTGGTCATGTCATTCATATTGACAAACGCCCCTACAACCTTCATGAGACTGATGGAAAACATCTTGTGACCCTTCACCAATGCATTCATGGTTGTGTATTTAGATGACATCTTGATCTTTAGCCAAAGTTGGGAAGAACACCTCCACCATATTCGACAGGTCCTTCAAACCCTTCGACAACATAAGCTATGTGCTAACTTGGAGAAATGCACCTTTGGCTTGACCCAGGTTCAACATATGGGGTACATCATTGATGAGAAGGGTGTACATGTGGACCCATCCAAGATATAAGTCATTCGGGATTGGCCAGCCCCAACCACTCTAACAAAGCTCCACAGCTTTTTGGGTCTTGCCAATTTCTACCGTAGGTTCGTGTTGGGGTTCTATCATATCAACTTGGCCTTTAAGTCAAGTCACCAAGGGTGGAGCAAAATAAAAGTTCTTTTGGTCGGAAACCCAATAGCGATCATTCTCTGAGTTGAATAACTGCCTCTGTTCTGCACCAGTGCTCACATTAACAGACCTGCAACAACCATTTGAGATTGAGACATATGACTCTGACTATGTTATTGGTGCATTTGTTACTCAACATAGGCATCCAGTGGCTTACCATGGTGAGACACTTTCAGACACAATCCGAAATTACCCCACTTATGACAAAGAAATGTATTCCATTGTGCAGGCCTATCATCAATGGAAGCATTACATTCTGGGGAAGGAAATGGTCATCCACATAGACCATCGACCTCTATAGTTCATACAGACATAAGGGAATTTGAAGAACTATCGCCATCATAAATGGTCCACCTATCTGCAATAGTTCCATTTGAACATTAAGTATAAGAAGGGCAACACCAATAATATTGTTGATTGCCTCAGCTGACCACTGGTAATGGCGCTAATCACTGTACTCGACTCTTGTGGGCACGAGACATCGGGGTGGCCGCATCTTTACAAGAGCGATCCAGAATTCAGCAACATATACCAAACACTCCTAGAAGGGAAGAAAGTTCCAAAGTTTCACCTTCAGGATGCACTATTATGCCACTTGAGACACATATGTGTTCCTTCAAGTGAGCGTGCCAAGATTATTTGGGAGGCGCACTATAATCGGGTCGCTGGACATTTCGAAGTAGAGAATACAGTAGCAGTATTGCAGAAGTATTTTTATTGGCCGAAACTTCATCAGGATGTTGGGAAGTATATTAGATCCTACACCGCCTTCTCCATTGCCAAACCAACCTTCAAGAAGCAAGGCTTGTATACTCCTCTACCTACTCCTATTCGGCCTTGGGAATCTGTCTCCATGGATTATATGTCAGGCCTTCCTTCTACTAAGCACGACAACGATTGTGTTTTCTGGGTCGTCGATAGATTCTCTAAGATAGCCATCATGGCGGCCTGTAAGAAGAGTATCACAGTAGAGGCCACTGCTAAGCTCTTCTTTGGGCGAGTGTGGGTACACTTTCGGATCCCACAGTCCATTATCTCAGATCGGGATAGTAGATTCCTGAGTGCATTTTGGTCAAGTCTCTGGTCGATGCTGGATACAAAACTCACCAAGTCCACGACTTTCCGTCCCCAAACTAATGGCCAAACAGAGGTAGTCAACAGGATGATTGTACAAATTTGCGCATGTACAACTCAAAGCATCCACGCACATGGGTTGAGAGTCTCCCCTATTTCCAACACAACTACAAAAGAGCTCTCCTCGGCTCAACAGGCCATAACCCTTTCAGGTAGGGTTGGGATTTCATCCATTATGCCCCATTGATGTGGCCATACCATTTGCAGCGACTCAGGTAGATTCGGCGCACGTGCATTCCGAATCTGAAAGGGCTAACAGCTTCATTGAGCGAATTCAACACATCTGCCAATAGGTCCATGATATTTTGGACATATCCAATGTTAAGTACAAGCAGCAACATGATCAACATCGAGTGTCACACAAGTTCCAGGTGGGCGACAAAGTTTGGCTTCATTTGCAGAAAGAGCACCTTGCTAGACCCCACTGCAAGCTTCACCCACTCTGATATGGGCAATACGCCATCACCAAGGTCATCGGTGACAATGCCTTCGAGCTCAGCATCCCACCGTTCCTTGGTTTGCACCCAATGTTTAATGTAGATCGTCTTCGGCCATCCTTCCCACCATTTTTGGACACATCTAACATTGCAAAACATCTCACACCAACAAATCTCAACCCGGACTGCATGGAGTAGGCCACAATTGATCAAATCATGGAAAAACATATCAAGAACACTTGACAATAGAGGATACAACTATATCGAGTTGTCAAATCAGGCCAACTCCATCACTAGGGCAAGTGGTTCACCAGGGACCAAGTTCAACAAAAATGTCCTCACCTCATGGAGGCTCTGTGTGCAATGGGGACCATATATTCCTAAGGGGGGAGGAATGATCCAGGTGGATAATGGTGGCCATTAACCTATTCCACCTAGACCCCTAGTCAGTTTCATATGTTTCCTTAATTGTAGCACAATTTACTATTTTTGGCATTTTTTTTGTTCCTGAACTGCCGGAGCTGTTTGAGGCCTTAAACGACGTTTTTTTTTGGAAAAATTCCTTATTCAATGATTGCCATGGAAATCACATCAAAAACTGTAGTCCTTAGAGATATCTTTCCAATGAAGTATCATACATGTCAAACGAAGATAATATGACCAAGTTATGACCCCAGGAAGTTAGCTTCCCAACTAACCCCAACAGGGCCCATAAACTCTTGGTGCTACATCTCCTCAGGTTAGGGTTTTGGTTTTTTAAGGTTTTCCCTTATTTTTCAATAATAAAAAGGCCCTTGAACCTCATTGTAACTCAGTTCAAAGGCATGTAGTCGCCACATCTCTTCTCAGAGATAAGCTACCATTGCCCGAGCTATCTTATTTCCATTCTGTTTGTAAGCATAGTTTAGTATTTTTCTATTAATGAAATGAATTGTTTTTCTACTGCATCTTTATGTTTATGATTATATCTATAATTTGTTGCGTTCTTGTTTAAGTTTGGATCAACAACACCAAAGTATGATTCAAGAAAATAAAGTAGAATCGTGGCACTTTGATGGAGATGGTAGTTAACAAAACACATTTTTGTAGTTAATAGACAAAAGGAATAATTATGGTGTCTAAAATTGGGAAGTTTATGGCTTCAATCTAGTGATCAAAATACATCATATTTCCGTAAGCAGGAAAAATCCAAAGAAGGAATAAGGTTAAAGAGACTGTTATGCGGATAAATCGTTCTTGCGGACAAGACCGATCTCCCTAGTATCAACTGATATCTAGCAACAAGTAGGACAAGCAAATCTACCTTTCTCTAAATATATTGTGATTTATAAATAAAAACCAAGAGTTGTTTTAAACCCTACCTTAAGTCCAACGCTAGTTTGTGGCAGCCACGCTTCGACCATCCGAACAAGTTTCCTTTTAAGAACCTGCAAACACAAACAAGCACACATCAAATAACACCTGCATAGCCAATATAATAAATCATATTCATCATGATGATCAAGGAGTTCATGAAATAAACCATAGAAGACAACTTATTGAGAAAAATAAAGTTGATTGTATTAACTTTGAAAATAAGAAGAACTTTACAACCTTGGTGCCTTAATGTTGTACAAGCTCCTCCCAGGATTCAGACAAGAATCACCTCTACTTTGACAAGCTTCACTCTCTTCCCAATAAGATCAAAAGGTATGTAATCTCTCCTCTCAAGCTCAATTAGGAAGTCTAAAGTCTTCATTTTTCTTTGTCGATGTTTCGAGTCTAGACCAAGACTCATCATCAGGACTTGATTACAAAGGAGAGAGAGAAATGTGTTGATAAATAGGGTTTTAGGTTGAACTGTCAAGAATGTGAGCCGACCTAGTTTCATGTTTGAATAAACAAGATTATTTTTAATCTTTTTAATATATATTCTATTAGGGTTCTTTTTTAATTTTATTTATTATTTATTATTTATGGATAATTATTATAGTTCTATATTAATTTTCTTTTAAGTGAATTGATTATGTAATAGGTTTTTATTAATAAATGAAGATTTTGTTTTAATTATTTGTAACTTTATGGTAATTATGCTTTTTTTTTTTATTTTTTTTTTAGGGATTCAATGGAAAATGTATTATAAAGCTATAAAGGATTAGGATGATTTCAATATATTTCAATATTTTAATATTCTTATAATTTTATTTTTATTTTTTATTTTTATTTTTTTATTTTTTTTTAAGGATTCAATGGAAAATGTATGATAAAGCTATACAAAAAAAAAAAATAGACAAAAAATTATATAAAATATTACAATGTGTTAAAAACAAATCTTTATGATAAATTATTGAGTAAATAAAAATTAATAAAATACTCAAGCAATTAATAAACATGTAATAAGTTCATTCTGGTATAACAAATAAAATTATAAATAAACTTTAATATAGCAAAATCATAAGAATATTAAAAAGATTAAATGAAATATAAATAATAAGCATAAAATATTTCAAGTAGTAAAACAAACCTTTATGATAAATTATTTAGATAATAAAAATTAATAAAAAACTTAAGCTATTATCATATTTACTTGATAAAAAAGTATATTCATGTACAATAAACATGTATGTTTATTATACATGTTTATTAATTACAATACTTAGTAAACAAAGAAAATAAGTGTATTCATGTATAATAAATAAAATTAAAAATAACTTTAATTTTTATAAGAATATTAAAATATTGAAATCATCCTAATCCTGTATAGTTTTATCATACATTTTCCATTGAATCCTTAAAAAAATAAATAAATAAATAAAAATAAAAATAAAATTATAAGAATATTAAAATATTGAAATATATTGAAATCATCCTAATCCTTTATAGCTTTATAATACATTTTCCATTGAATCCCTAAAAAAATTAAAAATAAGCATAATTACCATAAAGTTACAAATAATTAAAACAAAATCTTCATTTATTAATAAAAACCTATTACATAATCAATTCACTTAAAAGAAAATTAATATAGAACTATAATAATTATCCATAAATAATAAATAATAAATAAAATTAAAAAAGAACCCTAATAGAATATATATTAAAAAGATTAAAAATAATCCTGTTTATTCAAACATGAAACTAGGTCGGCTCACATTCTTGACAGTTCAACCTAAAACCCTATTTATCAACACATTTCTCTCTCTCCTTTGTAATCAAGTCCTGATGATGAGTCTTGGTCTAGACTCGAAACGTCGACAAAGAAAAATGAAGACTGTGGATTATCCGAGTTTAGATTCTAAAAAACCGAACCACAGAAATCTGCAATCCATTAGGAAGTCTAAATTCCAACAACATTTACCCTAAAAAATATTCAGCTTTCAACCTCCCTAGTAACCAGCCCAATGCCTCCTTTTATAGTGCAGAGGAAGGAAGTTACAAGGGCCACCAATGAAGGGATAGAGGCCTCCTTCAAAGGGATAAGCTCCTCACATCAAGGGGTTAGCTCCTTCATAATGGGATGCATGAACCACCAAGGAGTGAACTTGCCACCGCAATATTCCCTCTAGAAGCTTCCAGAAATTACCCAAAGTGAGTTTTTAAGAATAAACTTCCTCCTTTTTGACTTCTACAGGGGTCCGCACCCATCCCTTTAGAGACAGAGCGGGTAGGTCTACAGGGAACATGACTAGTGGGTGCAGGACCACAGGAAAGGCGAAGAGAAAGTGTGGGCCTAGAGTTTTAGAGATTTTAATGGGCTTTCTCTAATTTTCAAGGCTTGACATGAAGAACTGAGGCTTAAGACTTGCAAAGGAGGTAAGTATGAGTGGTGATAGACTCACACTGATTGCAGAAAGTCATGGCGACAATTTTTTGTGCAACAGATTGCCTCCTAAAGTGAAAAGTTTGTAATAGATGAGGATAGTATTTTTCATCTAAGAAGAGTGAAGTACTTTATCATTTCAAGGATCATCCAACGGAGAGCCTGGTTGGAACCTGTAAAAACATTCAATACAAAATATATATGTGTGAACATATCATCGCTGAGGTAGGCATTCCCATACTCAGATCAAAACTGACTAGAAAACTAACTGAACTGCTCTGATACAGGAATGATTTTGTAATACATCACGAGTATAGACATATGTAGACACAGTATGGACGCAACCATCTGTTTATGAATAGTCCACTGTATAATGAATAACAAAATTCATCGCAGCCTGGATGGTGGAAACTAGATCCAGGGTCTTGATTTATGCTTCCCGAACTAGTACGATTCTATCCATGCGAATGAATGTGTCAAAGTCGAACATGGTAGAAACCACTTGATTATCAGTCAATGATGTAAACTATTAACAAGTGTGAAGAAGCCACCAGTAATGTCAATGGCTCTCAAAGTACTCAGTACAATCCATGAAATGTGAATAAATGAGTTGATGTAGAACACGTCACGGAATCCTTTGATCGAAGGCCAATGGTGCAACCTGTCGTCGAAGGCGAGAAACCTACCATTGAGGCATGCAGATTCCAAGGTACTGATGATTCCTAGATCATCTTTCTAGATAATGAGCTGAAGTCGATAGAAAGAAATCCATCGTAGGCAAGCCCACAACATGAAATCATAGATCAAGTTTGAAGAAATATATATGCAAGGACTAACTCAGGGATGGTCAAGATGGATGACATATATTTTGCAGATGAATGGTTTATTTGCACTGACCTCTTGAACACATAACAACACTGCAGATGGTTTGGTGACAATTGACCCAAAGCTAAAACCTAGAAACCGGCTGAAGACTTTCAATATGGTTTGATTAACTGTTAGGCAAAGGATTTCCAAACCCAAGTGAACAAAAAATGTCGTGTTCAAGAGTGGTTGAATGCTTTTCTAAGACACAAAGTATGACAAACAGGTTCATTTTTCTCTCTTTTCCCCCACCATTTCTGGCAAGTACCTCTTTATTTTTGACAAGCTTGAGGAGGATAACATTTGCTTGATTATAAGCTCATCCTTCGGATGAGTCCAACTTAGTTTAAATTCGAACCCTAAGAAGGAGTGGTCCATTCCTGTTTGTAATTGAACATGTCCTTTACTGTGAAATTTTAACGAGCCTAGTATAGGAGAAACTCTGTGTTTTTCAATTTTAGGGAGTCTGAAGAAAAACTTAAGAAAACTCCATGGTTGTCCTTTTTCGTAAATTTGTGTCTCCCAAGCCCAAAAAGTATAAAATAATACTTGAGAGAACCGCTTGATCATTACGACCAAGGAGTACTTTTCATATTTAGTGGCCTTGATCTGAAAAAAGTAAAAAAAGATCAAAGTCACGTCGCTTTATTACCAATATTGAACTTGAAACGACAAAAGTCCGGCAATCTTTTCATGTTTATACGGTCAGAAAAAGAGTTGTAAGTGGACCGTCTTTTTAATTCCGTTTTAACGAGTTTAAAAAGAGAAGACTCGACAGTCTTTTCATACTTTAGGAGTTAGAAAAGAGATTAAATATGACTCTAATGTTTTTGTTGAAAATGATCAATTTCACCTGAAAAATCTGAAATTCTACACAAAAACTCAGACATTACTCATACCTGTTTAAAATAAATAAAAATGCTTCAAAAGTTACCTTTTCAAAGTGGAAAATAAACAAATTAAAATTTCATTTATTCAAAAAATCTTATAAAAAGGGCTTTTGTAAATTCATTTTTACCGTTTGACTGTGGAGTGAGAAAAAAGAGCTTTTGGGTAAGAAACTTCCTGTGAAGATTGTGGAGAATCCGTCCGTTGGAATCGAGATTCGTCACCTCCAGGTAATCCACATCACTTTAATCTTGCATTTCAACCGTTTGAATTTTGTTTTTAGGTTTTCATTTGATTTTTTGAAGAGAAATTAGGTTAAGAGACCGCGCGTAGTGGTCCGCAGGCGCAGCATGCGAAACCTGCGGACCCCGACTTTTTCTCACAGAGGAAAAAGCCAGGGGCCCGCACCTGCTGTTAAGGCAGAGTGCGGACCTATGCACTGTCTCTAACTTAGAGAGTGCAGACCCCGCGCCATATGTTTTATAACTTGAATTTCTCAATTTTTTGCCCAAAAACGTTGAACCAAGATGTTCTAATCTGATTTTTCTTTCAATGTAGGATATACAAAATGCTGAGTTTGCGGGAACGGGAGCACGAAGATGTGGATGCTACCGCACTAAATCATCAACCTTCAATAGATGCATTGAAGGCATGCAGGCTATACAAATTCTGGGCCATACCTGGCATGAGGGCCCAGGTAGAATTCTTGCAGTGGCTGGTGAACAGATGGAATATAAAGGACCAGTGTTTCATTATTGGTGGCCACCAGCTCGAAATGGAGCCAGAGGACATTTACTTCTTGACTGGTTTGCCCAAGAGAGGTGAACGATTGTCTCTATTCGGGACTAGGACAGGTGGCCAGCCTGTCGATAATCTCCGGCTAGAGTTTTGTAATGACCAAACCAGGGACAAAGGGATTGATATCAAAACCATCTCTCGTCCTGAGCTCAAAGTGATTGCATTTACTGTCACTAGAATCTGCGGAAGCGCAGCACTGCATGTAGCCACTGGATCCCAAATGCATATGGCAGTAGACTGTTATCGAGGCACCATCTTCAACTGGTGCGAAGCTGTGTTGGCTAATGTAAAAGGCCAACTGACTAGAGCAAAGAACAGACAACTAAAAAACTTTGGATATGGTTTCTTAGTTGTGAGCTTTGGTCTAGAGAGGGTCCCGATGTTGGTCCCACAGCATCTTTCCATTGAGGCTAGACTTCCCCGAGAGCCCAAGCTGATGCATTGGGTTGCAGTTATGGCCCGTCATCCTAAGGAGGGTTCAAAGGTTTTTCGATTTCCTCCAGAGTATTTTCATTGGTTGGAGAACCAAATTTTTGCGATTCAGGATTTTCCTTATGCTGGGATAGATTATCGTGGTGACCCAGACATGGCTCTTCCACCAGGAGAGCAGTGGGATGACTCAAGTAAAATCATTCTCAACATTTTCTAAGTTTAAATTAATTTTTGTTTTTTGTTTTTAAAATCGTCCAAAACTGATAGTAAAAGTTTCAAATGCAGATGTAGGTCCACAGCAACTAGCCACTGTCTGGCCCTATGAGAGGAGACACCCAGTTGCAACAGTACCGGCCCCACAGGACGAATCTACAGTGACTCTGGCCGAATTGGAGAATCATCTAGAGCGTTTGACAGCAAATATTCCAGAGACTAGCATAGATGATATTCCTCTTAGGTTACAGCGCTATGTGATTGGGGTCCCAGGACCTTTCAGGAGGTTCCTTTGTAGGGTGGCCCGAGCTGTGGTTTCTTATCGTGATCATCACCAGTGATAGGATGATCACCTTTTGTAGACTCATATGACATTTTTGCTTTTTGTACTATCATTTTTGCCAATCAGAAGGTGGTTTTCAACCTATGATCGAAGACGATGTATATTTGACACACTTCTATGCTATGTTATATCACTATTACTGGCTATCTTGTAAAACATGTCATGGAATGTTTTTAAATTTACTGTTTGGTTATTGCAAATGTCTACTTAACATTCGAGAAGCAATTGCATCTGCTAATGTATTTAAATATCTTGGAATATGCTGATATTCAATATAGTCAAATTCACGTTCCAAGAGATGAACTCTCAAAAATAATCTTAATAACACTGGATTTCTAATGGCGTAAACTCTATTAAGCTACAATACAACGAGTTCAGAATCTAACCTCACAATCAAACTCCAAATCTGAAATGAGATGGACTTAGATAATAACTCAATCATTGCACTGTACTCTGTAATGTTGTTCGTTGTTTGATCGAGGCTTACCCCATGCATAGATACCAACTCATCAGAGGGTGAATAAATGACCCAAGCTGCGGAAGAAATGTTCCGTGTATTACGACAAGCACCATCAGCGAAACCAATGTATGCTTGAAGAGACGTCGACATCTGCAATATCAAGAGTAAAGTCAAGATAAGGAGGAATAATGACAAAAACACTCTCTAACTAAGCACACTTTTCTATCTAAAACACACCAGCTAGAAAGAAAACTAATCTAACTAAAATCTCCACACCCAGATTTAAGCATAATATCTCTTAAGCTAAAGACCATTTCTGGGCTTACCTAAAGAGACACCGTCAAAATCTACCAATTCATAGGCCCCTTTTTCTAGCTTTCGCTTAACAACAAAAGGACCATGCCACATAGGTACGAATTTTCCAGCCCCTAGCTTATCGTTTTCTTGATCATATAGTAAGACTAGGTCTCCTTCCGAAAAATTACGAGGTGTAACATTTCGATCATACTGAGCTTTAATTCGTTTGGCATGAGTTTCAATTGCTAGTGCAGCATCACGTCGATTCTCATCTAGCTGAGCTAAGTACAACAAATGCTTCTCCTCTTCAGAAGTGGCTGGGAGTAACTCTATGGCTATTTGCAATGATGGGATTTCGCATTCAATGGGTAACACAACCTCCAAATCGTAAACCAGTTGGAAGGGAGTGAAACCAGTTGATGTTTTTATTGAGGTTCGATATGCCCAAAGCGCTGAAAATAACATGTTATGCCAATTTGACCAATGAATACCAATGATCTGTCGGATCATGGTGACTAGAACTTTGTTGATGGCTTCAACCAGTCCGTTAGCCTGTGGATAATAAGGAGTAGAGTTATCATGATGTAGGCCAAGCTGATCTGTTAGTTCAGTCATCATGATGTTTCGAAAATGATGCCCATGATCAGTAATCGCTTGAGGAACACCAAACCTAGTAATTATATGATTGAAAACGAAAATCGCAGCAGTTTTTCCATCTGCCGCAAATGTAGGCATCGCCTCGGCCCACTTAGTAAAATAATCTACCACAAGGATGATATACGCATGCCCCCCGGCCGAGTGAGGGTTACATGTAATAAAATCGTTACCCCATTTTGCAAAAGGACCAACGACAATTATAGGTTGGAGAGGAGCAGGTGGAGCACGCATCTTTCGACCAAAAATTTGACAATTGTGGCATTTTTAGACCACGTAAATACAATCTTTAAACAAAGACGACCAGAAATAGCCAACGCGCAATATCTTTTGGGCTGTGGCATACCCAGACATATGACCGCCACATGCTCCAGAGTGACAGTCATTTAGAACCTTTTCATCTTCTTCATGAGTTAAACAATGTCGGAAAACAGAATCCGCCCCATGACGATAGAGTGTATCTCCAATAATTTTGTATTGTTGGGATTGGAAACGAATTTTCCGTCACTGAGATTGTGAAATTTCAGGCCAAAAATATTGGGTTTGGAGATAAACTATGATATCTCCATACCATGGATCAAGAGTGCTGATAAGAAACAAGGATTCGTCTGCGATGGGCTCTTCCGCCATAGTTTCAGTATCAGCACGCGGGAAGTCACACATCAATTCCGCAAAAACTAAAGATTTCTTTGACTTAGATTTTTCAAATTCCAAGTCAAATTCCTGTAGGATAACAATCCATTTGGAATACTTTCCCCCTAGCAATTGTTTGGTAAAAACATAGATCATAGGGTTACAATCAGAAATTACTGTAGTTCTGCGTAGTAAGATGCAATGACGAAAACGTTGGACAGCTTGAATAGCTGCCAAGGCCAATTTCTCCACATGTGAATATTTTAACTCAGTCAGACTTAAAGTTCGACTAAGGTAGTAAATCACATGTTCACTACTGATTTCATCTTCCTGAACTAACACCATCCTGATGGTGGAATGAGAGGCGGCGAGATACAAGAAGTAATCCTGGTTGTAGTTGGGAGGATGCAACAACGGTGCATGGGTCAACGCGTGTTTAAGTGCATCAAAAGATTTGTTAGATATCTCATCCCAAAAGAATGGAGTATTTTGTTTCAACAACTTGGTAAAACCCTTTGTTATCTCAGCGTAGTTAGGAATGAATCGACATAAAAAGTTTGCTTTCCCTTGCAAACTTTGGAGTTGGCGAAGAGTCGAAGGAGGGGGAAATTTGACAACAGCTTCAACCTTCGAGGGATCGACACGGATGCCGGCTTTTGAAACAATGAATCCCAGTAAACGACTTGATTCTATACAGAAAACACATTTGTGTGGATTCAACCTAATTCGATAATGCCTACATCTCATAAAGATTTCTCATAAATGAGTGAGATGATCGGCTCTACGTAATGAATGGGCAGGTAAATCATCGAGATAAGGTTGCACAATGTGCCTGATGTCATGAAACGCGTAAGACATAGCTCTTTGAAAATTTTCTCCGGCGTTATTTACTCCAAAAGGTAATTTGCAATAAGCAAAAGTCCCCCATGGGCAAATGAAAGCCGTTTTTGGTTGATTAGCAGGTAGAGTGTTAATTTGATTGTAATCGGAAAAACCATCCATAAAGGAGAAAATCTCACTGCCGGCACAATCATCAATGATTTGATCGATATAGGGAGTTGGCTAATTGTCTTTGGTACAAGCTCGATTAATATCCCTATAGTCGATACATATTCTTATCGTTCCTTGCTTTTTGGTAACAGGAACAATATTCGATACCCAATCCGTTAAGGGAATTGGATAAATGAAACCTGCTTTAAGTAATTTCTCAACTTCTGCTTTAATAGCAGCAGCTTTTCGCGGGTGGATCTGATGCAAACGTTGCCGGACGGGTTTAGCATCCAGGTAAGTTTTGATTTCATGAACAACAATTGCTGGATTGATTCCTGGCATTTCCTCGTATGACTAGGCAAACACATCACAGAATTCTTGAAATAGGGCTGTATAAGTTCGGAATCCATCGTCCGTACAGGAAGAACCTATATGAATGTTTTCAACAATTCCTGGTTTTACCGAAATATCAATAGGAATCATTCGAGATATATTTCCCAAATTCATTTCAGAATCAGGATGTTTCAGTGGATTCTGTGGCTCTTTGACATAATCAGTAGTAAAAATACATGAAAAATCATTCTCAAAATGATCAATCTCAGGTAAGAAAGAAGACCTATGATGAAGATCTTCCCACGATAAATCATCAATAGACAAAATTTCACGAATCTGCTCATCAGTATGAACAAGCTCAGAAAAAGTTGTTGAATCTGAGTTTGATATAGAAATTGATTCTCCATGGATCACATTCACTAGATCGATTTCGGTTGAATAAGGGTCGAAAAACAACTGTACAACCTGGTATGCAACTTCAAATGGACTCAAGGGCATGGCATCACCAAATGAGTCCACCTCGGAATCGGAAGGCACAACCCAAGGATCATCGAAAGCGATGGTGTTCGATGAAATCATATTGATAGTTGCATAAGAAGGCGATACGTTAGGAGGAGGAAAGGAAAAAGTTTTGAGTAAACTAGAATCTTTAACTAATCCTACCCCAACATCCTTATAAGGGATAGTTGCTTTGCTGACATGCTGGATACTTTCAGAAGAGGCTGGGTCGGATGAAAAATATGTAAGCTGGTCTATGGTTATGATCTTTCCATTATGAGGAAACTTTATGAGCCGAAAGACCGATGAAATAACATCGGTCATAGCGTAATACCAACTACGACCCAAGAGAAGGTTGTAATCCAGAGGGGCATCAACCACTTCCACATCTAGATTAACAGTTTTGCCTTCAACCCCTATAGGTAAATCCTGTAGAATGCCAAACGAATGGAACCCACGGCCATCAAAGGCCTTTAGAATCTTCGAGGATTGATTGAGTGTAGGAGAACCAAGCGATCCCCAACACTGGATTGACACAATACACGTTGAAGCTCCCTCATCGATCAAAGTCCTAAAGCAAGGTCTGTTTTTGACTAACACTGGAATCTGGAAAGCAATTTGATGAGGTAAGCGAGGTGTACTATTTTCTAAATCAAAGATTATAAGATTCGAGTCCTGAATATCAACAACACCTATAGCCGACAACAGCAATTTACGCTGTTCTGGACATGATTGCAGCATCTCCAAAGCCGACATTGCTAAAGGGGAAACAGCTAAATCTTCAACAATGTTATAGTTCTGAGCAGCTCTTGCATGTGGATTGAAAGCTGACTTCCGAAGTATACCTTTTGCAGGCGGTCTGATCACTAAGTCTGGATTAGGTTTCTCAATCTGTAGCGGATCAGAAATAGGAGCTGAAGTTGATGGGTTTGAGTTAGAAGATATTGCTTCCTTCCCACCAACAGGACTTTTACTTCCATAATCTTGCGATCGTGTCGCAATCCTAACCTGGGACATCATCGTTATGGGTTCCTCTGAGGCATTTGAGGAAGAACCGATCATCTTACTATCTTGACTAGGGAAAGGATCCTTCAAGACAACATGCGTTTGAGAACCTTTAACGATTTTCGCAACCTCAGCGCGATGAGGGCAGTCTCTTGTAAAATGCTTTTCTTCACAAATGAGACAAGGATAACGAGGTTTACGTTTCTCATCAGTAGATTCCGTTTTATCTGATTTCTCTTTCGAATTTTGCTTATTTTTCTTCTTCCCTTTCTTTTTACCGCC
This sequence comes from Pinus tabuliformis, assembly GCA_031772625.1. Classification (NCBI taxonomy): domain Eukaryota; kingdom Viridiplantae; phylum Streptophyta; class Pinopsida; order Pinales; family Pinaceae; genus Pinus; species Pinus tabuliformis. The sequence continues at coordinate 379,822,221 of CM062820.1, read as the reverse complement.
GGATTTTGATTTGGCCGGAGATGAATCTACGACATGAATATCGGTAGAAATTTCCGCAGAAGAGTCTCCTATCAGGGAATCTGGTAAAGTTATGATAGGAGAAGAATTCTTGGAAGAATTCTTCTTATTTTTGGTGTTAACTGAACCAATCATACCGTTAGCGGCATGAGACCCCGAAGGAGCTGCAGTTATTTGATTGTTTTTCGGGTCGGGGATTTTCTCGTGTAAAGTACCTGACTGTGTATAAACGAGGTCAAGGTACTAAGCTTGAGCAATTACTTGCTCTTCAGTAACAACTCCAGCCTTAGCTTCATCCTCAATGATTTTAGGTAATAATGATTTAACAAACCATTCTGCTAAGATTTGATCCGGAATAAAAACTTTCACTAAACATCGTCGACGTCGCCATTCATGATTATGATCTGAAATATAAGTGGACGTTGACTGTTTTAATGAAGTTAATAATTCCGTGCCATTGTCATATCTGACAGGCAACTGAAAATGAGTTAAGAACGAGGTAGCTAACTGACTAAAATTATAAAAAGAAGCCTGTGGTAACTCAATGTACCACTTGGCTGCAAGACTAATCAGAGTGTGTTGAAAAAGACGTAAGCGAATTGAATCATCTATGATGGAGTTAGATGCACACCAGAGGTGATAAGTCATCACATGGTTTGACGGATCCTCGCCTGATTTACCTTCAAACTTAGGGATATCATTGGGCAACTTGTTCGGCATTGGCGGCCAAAACATAAGATAATTAATGGGATCATTCGTAAGGCGCAACAAATCAGGCAAGTCCAAAGTTGCTATAAACGGTAACTAACGATTAGGGTCACGAAAACTCGGGGTCATCAGACCAGCCCCAGGAGGAGGATATCCAAGATAACTTGGAATTGGAATTGCATTTGGGGTATTATATCCTCCCAGAAAACCAGGATTAACCAGACCGTACTGGGGCTGTTGAGGTTGCTGATAAGTATATCCAGGGTACGGTTGATACTGATAGACTGGGTTCTGCACAGCAGGACCGAATTGGTACTGTCCCTGGTACGATTAATAAGTAAATTGAGGTTGACTTGTGACAACTGTACTTGGACCAGCTTGCCCTACAGGCATCTGAACCGAAGTCTGAACTGTGGGTCCTGACTGAGGTAAAGATGCTTGAGGAGTTGATACAGGAACAGTAGAAACCGGAGCTGCCGATACTCCAGAAGTAGGTGTGGTAGATTGAACAGAAGCTGCCGTAGTTGCAGCAGACGTTTGAGGCGGAGTACGAGGTGTACTAGGCCCAGCCTGAGAAACTACCCTAGGTGCAGAAGTTTGAACAGTAGACTGGACAGGTTGTTGGGTTGAACCAGAAACCAAAGGTTGTCCAGATTGAGATGACAACTGCACATTAGGTTGCAAAATCTGTTGATTTTGTGATGGATCCCACACATTCATTCCGGGGTATGGACCCATAGTAGGTTGAACATATTGAGGACCATAACCGGGTTGAGCATAGGGTTGATAATTCAAAGGTACATTTCCAGCTCCTTGAACAAAAGATTGACCTGAAGGTGGTTGGAAACCTTGGGTTGGGTATTGACCTTGAGGTTGATAACCTTGAGGCATGTACTGAAACTGGGGTTGACTTTCAGGTACATATTGATACTGGGGTTGACCTTGAGGTATATATTGAGTCTGGGGTTGACCCTGACTTATGTACTCTCTCGAAGGTATGTACTGTCCTTGGGGTTTCCCCCCAGATAAAAATTGAGCACCCTGAGGTTGCCCCCAGGTGAAATTTGAGTACCTTGCGGCTGCCCCCCAGGTGGTAACTGACTACCTTGAGGTTGCGGATTTGGAATGGTACCTGACATCATAAGAATTGTTGGAAATAATACTGAGAGGGGGGGTGAATCAGTATTATCAGATCAATCAAACTTTTTCAATGCTCAGAAACATATACGCTACTTCAGTTAGGTGAACCAGCGTGTACACGCTACTATGACTAAACAAAACAGCGTATAAGAAGAAAACTCATAATTTAGTTAGCTTATTCTTCAGTTAAGTTCATCAGGACATTATTCACCACATTAATAGTAAACAGGTGTAGTATAACAGAATAGATCAAAAGCCACACACATGAACACCAAGATGTAAGGTGGAAACCCAATGTGGGTGAAAACCACCTGCTGCAAGTTGTCTCTATCTTTCTTTAATATGAAACTTCAGTTTACAATCTTTTGTACTGGTGCAGCCTTATACCAGTACGCAGGCTACAAACTGCAGAAGGCTACAACCTTCTCTCGTTCTCCAAACTTCCTTGGAAGGGAGCTCCAACCCCCTTTGCTCTTGTACTAGCCAAGATACTAGTACGTAGGTGCTGACCTACAATCTTCTTTCCTTCAGGTACCACCTTTCATACATTTTCAGACTGGATATTCCTGAAGCACAACATTACAATCTGTAGACCCCAATTCATTCAATTTTCACAACAGATCATTGAAGCATAAAACAACCAAACTTTGAATCTTTGAACCACTGAACCCTGTCAATCACTAGTTACCAGAACACAGAGCAGACTACAGAACTCTGCAATAACAATCAGACCCCACTGTAAACCCAAAATCAAGCTTCAAAAGATATACGCTACTTCAATGAGCAAAACCCGCGTATACACGCGCTTTTGCCGAAGCCAACCTGCGTACAGATCTAAAAATAAATTTTCTCAATTTGCAGCTGTACCAGACATCAGTTAGACCCAGAATATAACATTGCGACAATATGCAGATCTAGAAATACGCATAATCACCCATATCATGATAGTGCATTTCAAACCATTAGATCCCGATCTATCCTTAGATCTAGTCTTCCATCAACCGATGTGATCTCTCCTTGGCTTAGATCAAGCAACCCAGCACCTGCATATCAGATCTCTTTCTCTCTTAGATATTCAAGCCTTGTCGAAAGATGTGTTTGCCTAATGATCTTCTTCTCCTTATATAGCCTTAGGCCTTGCTCAATACCAAGAGCCAAAACCATAGTAACACAATACCATCAACTTCAAAACTAGGGATCGACACGCCCGTCGAGACACAATGGTCCGAAATCATAGGCACAACTTCCAAGGACTAACCACCATGGACCAAAAGGTACTTTTCCACATACACGCGCTTTTTCTGAATCCAACTAGCGTGTACACGCGACTTGAGCTTAACGAACCTGCGTATATGAACTTCCTTGGCATGCTGTACTAAGATCTGTCTTCTGATTAAGTTGCCATCACCTGTACCAACCTCTGAACACCTGTACCAACCTCTGAGTGAGTTGCCATCAAGGACAACACTTGAATCATAATGCCAACAATCTCCCCCTTTGGACTTGATGGCAACCACCACACCAAGTCACTCTCCCCCTTTGACATCAAGGGCAAAGGGCTGTGCTCCCCCTGAGGACATGCTGATACCTCTGCTTGGCTGACTCATGCTCCCCCTGAAAGTAGGCCAGATCTGCAAAAGATGTTCTTCAACAAGAACCAAGACTTATACACCATAAGGGACCTTCCTATCACCAAAAGACTCAATATATACATCCAGACTCCCTACCAAGAGGGGACATAACAGAAACAACCAATTATATTACAGCATTCATCCCAGGCATAGTGGGGAAACCAACATAGGCCGTTACATGACCTTGACACCATAAAAGAGACATCGCAAGAGAGATACATGACATAGAGACAACAGATCTAGACCAAGACTTATGAAAGTCACCAGCAGCATATGATAAACATCTTTTTAGATCAGCAACCGGGATTTCTTTCTGAGCTCCTTTTCCTGAAATCAACAACCAAAACATCTGAATGCCAACAATGCTTTATGAGACTTTTAAGCTGCTCCCCCTGTACCTGTGCCTGCTGCACCCCCTGAAACCGTGCCTGAAGAATTCTGACATACCCATTGCTGTTCAGAACTCCAGAGTTTGCCCTTGCTGTTCAGAACTTCATATACGCGATTTCTCCTGCATGAAACAGCGTATGTACGCGGATATAATCCTGCAACAAGCGTACACCTTACACGCGACTTTCCCAGCATAAATCCGCGTGTATACGCGTATATACCTTACGTAACTTGCGTATACCAACTTTTCTGTAGAACAGACAAGCTTCAACAGCAGGATGAAGCATCAACTACTCCCAGCTTTTGTCTGAGATGTTCAAAAGTTTCCCTGGGCAGTGGTTTTGTGAGAATATCAGCAACTTGTTCCTTAGAAGGAACATACTCCAACTTGACCTTCTGCTCAAGCACTTGTTCCCGGAGAAAATGGTACTTGATTGGTATGTGCTTGGTCTTTGAGTGCATGACTGGATTCTTTGAAATGCTGATTGCACTAGTATTATCACATAAGATAGAAACTGGTGGAGTGCAAGTGATTTGAAAGTCCTGCAAGGTCTGCATCATCCAAAGAAGTTGTGTGCAACAAGATGCCGCAGCCACATATTCTGCTTCAGCTGTAGATAAGGCAATCGAACTCTGTTTCTTGCTGAACCAAGATACTAATCTGGAACCCATGAAGAAAGCACCACCACTTGTGCTTTTCCTATCATCCACACTTCCAGCCCAATCTGCATCTGTGTAAGCATGAAGAGTGAGATCTGTATTTCTAGGATACCATAAGCCATAGTTTTGGGTCCCTTGAAGATATTTGAAGATTCTTTTGACTGCCTGAAGATGAGTTTCCTTTGGGTTGGCTTGAAATCTTCCAACCATTCCTACATCATGTGTAATATCTGGTCGAGTACCTGTCAAATAAAGCAAACTCCCAATCATGGATCTATAAGTGGGTTGGTGAACTGCTGCTGATTCATCATTAGCACTGAGGCTGCATCCTGTAACCATGGGTGTACAAACTGGCTTTGACTCTTCCATGCCATACTTCTTCAAGATCTGTTTGAGGTATTTGGTTTGAGACAAGAAGATACCTCCTTCATTTTGTTGGATTTGCAATCCAAGAAAATATGTCAATTCTCCAAGAAGTGACATTTCGAATTCTTTCTGCATAACCAAGGCAAAGTTTTGACTCATAGTCTCTTCATTGCTGCCAAAAATAATATCATCTACATAAACAACAAGAATTAGCAATTTGTTATTTTCAACTTTTATATAGAGATTGCTATCTGCTGATCCTTTTGAAAAGCCTTGTTGGTGAAGATATTTGTCCAACCGATAATACCAAGCCCTTGGAGCTTGTTTGAGTCCATAGAGTGCCTTTTTCAATCTGCATACAAGGTTTGGATCATTCCCAAGAATGAAGCCATCTGGCTGCTCAATATATACTTCTTCTTCTAAGTCTCCATTCAGGAAGGCTGATTTCACGTCCATTTGAAATACTTTGAAGTTTTGAAAGTTTGAGAGAGCAAGGAACATTCGGATGGCCTCTAGTCTTGCCACAGGAGCAAAGGTCTCTTCAAAATCTATTCCTTCTTGCTGTGCATACCCTTTACAAACAAGTCTGGCCTTGTTTCTAATTACTTCTCCATTTTCATTTAATTTATTCTTGAAGACCCATTTTGTTCCTATTACATTCTTATCTTTTGGTCTAGGAACTAATTCCCAAGTGTTGTTCTTTTCGATTTGCTCAAGTTCTTCATCCATTGCTTTGACCCAACATTCATCTTTGCATGCCTCTTTCACATTTTGTGGTTCAGTGGAGGAGAGTAGTGCCAAGTAGCTTGAAGCTTCTGCAAGTGTCCTTCTTGTTTGTACTCCTGCTTCTTTTTGCCCCACAATCTGAGTTTCTGGATGATTCTTTTGGACATATCTGGATGGAGTCTTCTCTTCTATTCTTGTCTGCTCCTCTGGTTCTTCTTGAGATTCTTCTTCTTCTTGAGGTTCTTCTTCTACATCATTTCGCCTTTGAGAGTAACCTTCATCTTCTTCAATGTCTTCATGATGAACTTGCCTAGGAATATATCCCTTCTCATCAACCACTATATCAATACTGTCAACAATTCTGCCAAGTCTTTTATTGTAGCACTTGTATGCTTTGCTATGTGGAGAATAACCAAGAAGAATGCCCTCATCTGCTCTAGGTTCAAGTTTGCCAAGTTGCTCATCAGTATTCTTAATATAACATTTGCTCCCAAAGATTTTGAAATGCTTCACGGAAGGAGTTTTACCACTCCAAAGCTCATGAGGTGTTTGAGTGCTGTTTACTCGGACATTTGTTTTGTTAAGAATAATAACAGCAGCATGTGCAGCTTCACCCCAGAAGGTTGCAGGAGTACCTGATTCATCGAGCATAGCACGAGCCATTTGTTGGATAGTTCTGTTCATTCTTTCCACAACCCCATTTTGCTGAGGAGTTCTAGCTGTAGAGAATTCTCTTCTTATCCCATGTTCATCGCAGAAATCGAAAAATTCATTTGATGTGAACTCCCCACCTCTGTCAGATCTGAGGCACTTAATTTTGTGTCCTGATTCATTTTCAGCCAATGCTTTGAAGGATTTGAATTTTTCGAATGCTTCATCTTTGTGCTTCATAAGCCCTAACCAAACAAACCTTGAGAAATCATCAATGAATAATATCAGATATTCTTCTCCTCGAGGTGTCCTTTTCCTAAATGGACCACATACATCTGTATGGACTAGCTCAAGAGGCAAGCTAGCTGATCCTTCCTTCTCTGGAAAGTTAGTTCTGGTTTGCTTTCCAAACTGACAAGATTTGCATATGGTGTTGTCTGGAATTTTGATATCTGGAAGATCGCGAACTGCCTGATATTTGCATGCTTTCCTTATTTGTGAGAAGCTTAGATGTCCCAACCTTCGATGCCATAACCAGTGCTCTTCATCCTTGCTAAGATAGCATTGTTGTTGTCCTTCTTCAAATATGTACAGATTATTTGGAGTTCTTTTGCCTTTGAGAACTGTTTTACCTGTATCAAGATCACGAACAAGACATCCATTCGATCTGAAAATAACCTCGGTTTTTTGATCACACATCTGGCTGACACTTAGTAGATTATGCTTCAATCCATCAACATACAAAACATTTCCAGCCTTGACCTTTTCTTTCAAAGGAGCAATACCTTTTCCTTTTATAGTTGCAGGAGTATCATTTCCAAAAGATACTTTCTTTCCCTTTTCTAAAGTAGAATAAGATTCAAGTTTTTCTTTATCACCTGTCATATGTTTCGAACATCCACTGTCAATGTACCATAGATTTTCCTGTCCTTCTGCATAAAAAGCTATCCCACATCTTTCTGTCTGAGGTTCCTTTATTCTCCATTTTTTGGTGCTCGTGGCTTGTTCCTTTTTCTCCTGAAACCTGCTCCTGCATTCAGAGTCTTTATGACCAAAATTATTGCAAATAGAACATTCAACTTCATTTTCAAGAACCAAAAAGTTGTTATAGGTCCTCTTTGTAATCCCTGTCATACTTCTTTGTTTTTGAGCTTCCCTAGTCATGATTGTTTTATATGCAACACACTGAGCTGCTTTGTGACCAAAGTTATGGCAAGAAAAGCATTGTCCATTGAAGAAGCTTCTGCGGTTATTGAATCTACCAGCCAACTGATTGTAATTTCTATTTTCATCTATTCTTGAGCCAAACTGAGAGGATTTTACCTGTGGTTGGTTGTAGCTTTTGTTCACCCTTAAGAAGGATTGTCCGTGATAGTTTCTGTTTGTAATTCGCCCCTGCTTTACCTGATTATCTTCATTGTTCTTCTGCTCATTTCTTCTTGCTGCATCAAGATAACTTTTTGAGGTGGATGCTTGAGAGGTTTCTCCATTATAGCCCAAACCTGTCTTGTTTAGAGGAGACCGCTGCACATTGATAATCTCATCCAAAGTTTCAGATCCTTTGACAAACTTAAGATTAATAGTTTTTGTTTTCTCAATTTCTTTTCTGAGACCAACAATTTCACCTTCTAGTTTTTCAAGATGTTTTTCCTTTTCATCAATTTGAAATTGCAAAGTATCAATGATCACACTCTTTTCTTCTATGCATCTCTTGAGTCTAGTAATTTCATTATAGAGATTATCCACATCTACAGCATCCTCATAATCATCATCTTCAAATGCCATTAACAGCTTATATTTATTACCTTGTTCATCTTCATCACTGTTTGATAAGCCATCACTATCTTCATGGGTGTAGTAGCTTTTCTTATTTGCACTTTGTTTCTTGTTCCATCTAGCAGGTTCTTTTCCTTTATCCTTATAAGGACATTTTGCAGCATAATGACCTACTCTTCCACAAGCAAAGCATTTGAAAGGTAGCTTACCTCTGAACCTTCCAGAACCCCTTTGAAGATTTCTGACAAAATTTGATTCTTCTTCCTCTTCTTCTGGAACATGGCTTGCTTCATAGTAATCTTCTTTTCCTGATGCCTTAAAAGCAGCTTCCCTTCTGTCAGATGGACCTCCCTTTCTCATTTCATAAGCAGTTAGAATTCCATGTAGCTGAGACATAGTGAGAACACGGAGATTTTCTTTTTCTTCTATTGCAGATACTTTAGATTCAAACTTGGGGGATATTGATCTTAGAATCTTTTGAACTACTATAGTCTCTTTTATTTCTTCACCCAAATTTTTCATGCAATTAACAATCTCATCTACCCGAAGAAAATAATTAGCCACACTTTCATCATTATACATCTTGAGAGTCTCATATTGAATCCTGAGAGTTTGAAGTTTAGCTTGCTTTACCTGTTCATCTCCTTCATAGCTAGTGATCATTTTGTCCCATATCTCTTTTGCTGATTTGAAGTGCATGACCTTCATGAATTCTGTTTGGGATATACTTCCTAATAGAGTACTAACTGCTTTTGCATTTGTTTCATACTGCTTTTTCTCAGCTGGATCTGTAGGAGTAGCTGAAGGAAAAGCATAGCCTGTTTCTACAATATTCCAAACTTCTGTACCAAGAGATTGAAGATATGCAGTAACTCTTACCTTCCAATAATTGAAATTTGTCCCATCAAAAATCGGTGGCCTGATTGATGCTTCTTTCTCGTAGTTGCTCATGATGAATGATCTACCTTCAAGCGATCAAGCTTCTCTGAAGGACCTGCTCTGATACCAATTGTTGGAAATAATACTGAGAGGGGGGGTGAATCAGTATTATCAGATCAATCAAACTTTTTCAATGCTCAGAAACATATACGCTACTTCAGTTAGGTGAACCAGCGTGTACACGCTACTATGACTAAACAAAACAGCGTATAAGAAGAAAACTCATAATTTAGTTAGCTTATTCTTCAGTTAAGTTCATCAGGACATTATTCACCACATTAATAGTAAACAGGTGTAGTATAACAGAATAGATCAAAAGCCACACACATGAACACCAAGATGTAAGGTGGAAACCCAATGTGGGTGAAAACCACCTGCTGCAAGTTGTCTCTATCTTTCTTTAATATGAAACTTCAGTTTACAATCTTTTGTACTGGTGCAGCCTTATACCAGTACGCAGGCTACAACCTGCAGAAGGCTACAACCTTCTCTCGTTCTCCAAACTTCCTTGGAAGGGAGCTCCAACCCCCTTTGCTCTTGTACTAGCCAAGATACTAGTACGTAGGTGCTGACCTACAATCTTCTTTCCTTCAGGTACCACCTTTCATACATTTTCAGACTGGATATTCCTGAAGCACAACATTACAATCTGTAGACCCCAATTCATTCAATTTTCATAACAGATCATTGAAGCATAAAACAACCAAACTTTGAATCACTGAACCACTGAACCCTGTCAATCACCAGTTACCAGAACACAGAGCAGACTACAGAACTCTGCAATAACAGTCAGACCCCACTGTAAACCCAAAATCAAGCTTCAAAAGATATACGCTACTTCAATGAGCAAAACCCGCGTATACACGCGCTTTTGCCGAAGCCAACCTGCGTACAGATCTAAAAATAAATTTTCTCAATTTGCAGCTGACCAGACATCAGTTAGACCTAGAATATAACATTGCGACAATATGCAGATCTAGAAATACGCATAATCACCCATATCATGATAGTGCATTTCAAACCATTAGATCCCGATCTATCCTTAGATCTAGTCTTCCATCAACCGATGTGATCTCTCCTTGGCTTAAATCAAGCAACCCAGCACCTGCATATCAGATCTCTTTCTCTCTTAGATATTCAAGCCTTGTCGAAAGATGTGTTTGCCTAATGATCTTCTTCTCCTTATATAGCCTTAGGCCTTGCTCAATACCAAGAGCCAAAACCATAGTAACACAATACCATCAACTTCAAAACTAGGGATCGACACGCCCGTCGAGACACAATGGTCCGAAATCATAGGCACAACTTCCAAGGACTAACCACCATGGACCAAAAGGTACTTTTCCACATACACGCGCTTTTTCTGAATCCAACTAGCGTGTACACGCGACTTGAGCTTAACGAACCTGCGTATATGAACTTCCTTGGCATGCTGTACTAAGATCTGTCTTCTGATTAAGTTGCCATCACCTGTACCAACCTCTGAACACCTGTACCAACCTCTGAGTGAGTTGCCATCAAGGACAACACTTGAATCATAATGCCAACAAGAATATCTTCTACACTCAACGTCTTAGTTCCATTATGACCAGTTAATAACCCATGTTCAATAGGTTGAGGAGATGCTCCCGAAAAATTACCAGTAAGTGACTGATACCCAGAAGGAACAGAAGGACCGCCAAATAAAACTGTTTCCGGTGATTGGGTAAACATGGATGACCGGTTCGACATATTCAAAGGAGGATAAAAACCTCTAGGTGTTGGATGAAATGGAATTCGAGGTGGTGAAGAAGCAAGACCCGGATTTTCTAAAAAGTTTGTCAAAGATATATACCAAGCGCTACCTCTAGGTGGACTGTAGAAAATTGATTCACGCTCCCTAAGTTCTAAAGTTTGTTGATTTTCAGGGAGACTTATATCTTCTTCTGGACTAACAAGTTCTTAAATAGAAATAAGTCCCGAAGGAAGATTTTGGGTAATGACTCTTCCTACCCTAGGTGAACCAGGATTATTGGAAGTTGGAGAAGCAAATCTTGAGGATGGAGTAGCAGCAGGTTCAGTTTCAGGCTCAGAAATTTCAGGTTCGTCGGCTACTTCACTAGTAGAAGAAACACTACCAGTAACTTTGGAAAATGAAATGGGTTCAGAAATATACTCTGTTGCTTGAACTTGAAAATCAGGATGAACAACTAAAGAAGATTCTCCTTCTTCCAGTGACCCAAGTATACTTTCACTAGGAGTAACAAGAGCTCGTAGCCCTTCCAACTAACTTGGTGAATACTCGGGAGGTTGCCCCGGAAGTCTACAGGAATGTCTCGGTAATTCAACCACGATTAAATATTTTAATTACTTCACACGCAAACAAAGAAAAATCTCAATAAAACCACCTAAAGTCTCTAAATAACCAAAAAATTTGAAGCACATGCCTAAAAAATCTAGGAGTTCAAACCACACAAAAATAGTAACTTTTCCGTACCGAAAACACTAGTTAGTGATGAAATCCAACGTCGCAGAATTCAATACAGAAATGGCGGTTGGAACAGTTACCCCGACAACCTGCTTAATGAATAGACTGGCACAAGTTTCTCCACTAAACCGTCTCGAGTGAAGAGAACCCCCCAGAAAATCAAAGTGAGTCTAATCGACGTCTGTTCCAGGTACAGTGGGATCTTCCCTCCACTTTCACCTTAGGAAAGAATCCTATAGATTATGGTCACTATGGTTACCAATAGAGACAAATATACCTGGGGGAACAGTCTACGATCCGACACACATGCAAGGGCAGAGTAACAAGCTCAATCCCCTTGAAGGCTCCTTGACATAATCCAAGGTTTACCAACAAGTGACCCCAGGCTCCTCGACAATGGTCAATCCAAGGTTTACCATTTTTAATACGTGTATATCTTCTATCGTTCCCAATGAGGAAGGATTGATTACCCCACTGGTTCAGATATGATCTCGTGCTTGACTCCTATAAGAGGAGCTTCCCAGAGCATAGATGTAACAATTGGAATTTATCTCCTACCGCAAGATATAGCTACTTGTTTGTTTAAACTATCTTGGAGAGTTAATTACTCCCTACTCCAAGATACTAGCCTAAGCTATGTTGGTGATAAAGAGCCCTAGAAATAAAATGATTACTAGATCAAATTTTACTTTAAGCGTTATTTTTATGGTTGTTTATTAAGTCAAAAGGTATGGAGATGAAACTTTATGGTGTGAAGACTCGACTCCAAAACACTAAAAATGCACCTAAGATGATAAATAATCCTTTTTCTTCAATGAATTCCTAGCTAAAGAAAGAGTTGAGAATGCAATTCTTTGAAAACAAATCTTTCTTCAACATATAAACAAAAAGAAAATATTTTTGTCTTTTCCAACAAACTCAAAACCAGACTACTAGTTATTCTCACGAAAAAATCCTTTTTCTTTTTCAACAATCAAAAACTACAAAAAACAAGTTCTTTCAAAAGAGCTTCTAAAATTCCTAGAAAACACTCAAAACTATGAAAAATCTAATCTTGAGATCTACAATTTCTAAAAACCTACTTGAAGCAAAAGCTTGAAAAATTTGTTTTTGAGGATGTTTTACTTAGTTATCAGCAAACTAAGGACTAATTTGTTCAGAATAACAAATTAATCAAAAACAACCAGCTTATGTTTTTTTTTTAAATGAAATTCAAAACTTTCCAACAAGTTCATTCAAAACTTTGCAAAGAGAAAACGAGATCTATTTCTCACCAAAGGCAGATTTCACACATCAGTCAAACTCATCAAGAAGACCAAAAAGACCAGGGAATCTGAGGTTTCTTAGGCTTCGAATCTCTGAGTTACTACAAGGACCAAACGAAAATCAAGCCAGGCACACAAAGCTTCTAGAAAATCACCTAAAACCAAAATGCCAATGGAATTCACTCACAAAAAGTTTTTGACAAGACACATGCAGTTCTGGGCAAAGGCTAAACAACATAAACAAATCCTAAGCTTAACTGGATGAAAAGATTTTAGTTTTTTCAAAAATTTGACAGGGTTCGCAGGCCCCTGGTATAACTAGGTGCGGTACTGCACTGTGTAATACAGAAACAATGCGGGTAGGTCCGCACTGTGTTACAAACAGCAGGTGCGGTCCTCTCTCAAAAACGTGAAAAAACAAAAAACAATTCAAAATCTAAAAACCTACCCAATCCCACACACATCAAGCAAAAACCAGAAACAAAGAAACAGTTTCTCAAGTCAAAGTAAAAGTAAAGGCAAAAAACCAAAATTCAAGTCCCCAGTGGAGTCGCCATTTTGTTATGCGGATAAATCGTTCTTGCAGACAAGACCGATCTCCCTAGTATCAACTGATATCTAGCAACAAGCAGGACAAGCAAATCTACCTTTCTCTAAATATATTGCGATTTATAAATAAAAACCAAGAGGTGTTTTAGACCCTACCTTAAGTCCAACGCCAATTTGTGGCAGCCACGCTTCGACCATCCGAACAAGTTTCCTTTTAAGAACCTGCAAACACAAACAAGCACACATCAAATAACACCTGCATAGAATCATATTCATCATGATGATCAAGGATTTCATGAAATAAACCATAGAAGATAGCTTATTGAGAAAAATAAACTTGATTGTATTAACTTTGAAAATAAGAAGAACTTTACAACCTTGGTGCCTTGATGTTGTACAAGCTCCTCGCAGGATCCAGACAAGAATCACCTCTACTTTGACAAGCTTCACTCTCTTCCTAAGGTATGTAATCTCTCCTCTCAAGTTCAATTAGGAAGTCTAAATTCCAACAGCATTTACCCTAAAAAATATTCGGCTTTCAACCTCCTTAGTAACCAGCCCAATGCCTCCTTTTATAGTGCAGAGGAAGGAAGTTACAAGGGCCACAAATGAAGGGATAGAGGCCTCCTTCAAAGGGATAAGCTCCTCACATCAAGGGGTTATCTCCTTCATAATGGGATGCATGAACCACCAAGGAGTGAACTTGCCACCGCAATATTCCCTCTAGAATCTTCCAGAAATTACCCAAAGTGAGTTCTTAAGAATAAACTTCCACCTTTTTTACTTCTGCTGGGGTCCGCACCCATCCCTTTAGAGACAGAGTGGGCAGGTCCACAGGGAACATGACCAGTGGGTGCGGGACCGCAGGAAAGGCTAAGAGAAAGTGCGGGCCCAGAGTTTTAGAGATTTTAAAGGGCTTTCTCTCATTTTCAAGGCTTGACATGAAGAACTGAGGCTTAAGACTTGCAAAGGAGGTAAGTATGAGTGGTGATAGACTCACACTGATTGCAGAAAGTCATGGTGACAATTTTTTGTGCAACAGAGACAGTTCCTGAAGCAGGACGAAAATTACCTCTTTTGAAGAGATAAAACATAAAGATTTTTTCCACTTTCAATCTCTCTATCAAGAAGATCGAAATGTTGACTTTGCTTTGGCTTAGGAGTTTCTTCACTGCATACCATTTGTAGTTTAAGCTTCGTTGAATGATTCCCTCATTAGAGAAATAGATGAAGCAGGGGTCCTGGAAGAAATTTGGAATTTGGAACTAGACAAGGCTCTCAGCCCAGAATGGTGGCTTCACTCAGTGAACCTCTGACCTATCATGTGCGCTTGTAGCATATTAAACACACGAGGGCTTCACTCAGTGAACCTCTGACATAGCACTTACGTTCGTGGCATACTAAACAATACCCTTAATTTGACTACATATGGGAAAATACCTTTAAAAATCACATTATTTGACCCCCTAGCAATATAAATCCAATACACCTTCCCAATTTATAAAACCCCTATTTTCACTAAATATTGTATGTATCCATTTCTTTATTCACATTTTTTATACCCTTTTATTTTATATCCCTGGTATAGTGACATGATGCCTCTCTTATGACCCCACATGCATTCTACAATGTGCCTTTCTTCTTTTGATATACATTGTAAATGCATAATAGTTGCACCTTTCTTCTATTGATATACATTGTAAATTCATATTAGTTCTCCGACAATGCAATTACTTAAACCACACTCAAGCACATCTCACTATGGTTTGTGGAATTTAATGGTCTAAGGCACACAAAGATCAACCATGTTTTAGGAAGGTTGATTATGTGCATGTATATAAAATAACATATAAATTGATCTATATGATTATGAAAAATCAATTGATGAATCTTTATGAATAGGTTTGCAACAAATAAGGTGTTCAAGCACAAGTCTAGACCCTATAGATGAAAGACAACTATCTACAACCAAGGTTGGGGCCTGAAATCTCAAATCAAGGGTGCAATCCCAGCCTACACATGCTTAGAAGAAGAGGATGGACAAGTCCCAACACATGTGCTCTTAAGGGAATAATGCGAAAGCATGAAATCACCTTTTGATTCACTTTCATTCCACCAATGAGATATGGGACATCACTCATAAACTATGTAAAATGCAACAATGGATTGGAGATAACACAGAGGCATTAAATGAACGGACTACAACTAGAACATAAGATAAAATTTTGGTTGTAGAGGTGATTTGCTCCATTTGGCTAGCTCAAAACAATGGTGTATTCCAAAATAAACCTCCAAACGTCTACAAGATTTTCTACATGTTGAAGGAAAGCATTACCTTATCATGCACCTCACTAAAGACAAGGCTTCCTTGCACTCTCATACCTTTGAAATACAATTCTAAAATTTCTAGAGGATATTTTAATTATCCAATTTTAAGGTCACAACCAAGCTAGACACCACATTGGTGTATGAGACCCCCTTACTTGTGGGACAAGGGACCCACCTCTGCACAATGATTTGACCGCTAAGTCAATGAAGGCATACATACTCTACCCCCTCTAGTTTTGAACTTGTGACCTCTTAGGAGGAAACACATCCTCTTAACCATTAGGCCCACTCAAGCTAGATATAGTGGATTTCTCCTTAAGGTCTCTTTTACATAATGAGCGATTACATTGGAGGTAACATCATATAGGAAATAGAAATGACCTTGGAAACAATATTAATAACTAATATCACTTCCTTGAAATAGGAATGACCCTGGAATTTCTATAATCAGGAATCTCTTGAAAATTTAGGCTAAACAATATTAAATTAATGTCTTGAACACCAAGAACCAAGAGCCTTATCGCCCTATAACATCTATAATACCAAAATCAGTTGAAAAACATGATATGGGACTTTCAAATTCGAAAACCAGCTGAGAAGCATGGGATCAAACTTCCAAGATTTTATTTGGATTTTATATAACGATTATCTGAACGAAGGTTCTGAAAAGCTTTGCCAGAAATTGAAAATAATCCTTTCACTATTCTTTCCCAAGGGATTAAGCCAGTTGTTTATATAAACACTTCAGTTAATATTGTTGTATACCACTTCAATTAATATTGTCTTCTCAGTGTTAATATTAGAATAGAGAACAACCATTTTCGCTATATACAACCATGATTACAAATATCCCAAAGCTTATATGGAAAAACCACAGACCAGAGGTTATAAAAGGCCAACGAGGTTTGGGCACTTCTAAAATCACAAGTGCAGGAAACCGATTATTACCTTGGAAGATCAAGTTGGGCAAGACCAGTGGGACTCACATCACCTTCCACGACATATATTATAGAATCTTCAAAGCTAAACCAGTTGTCCTTGATTTTGCTACATGAAACTGTTAAATTAGTGACATGTCCAAAGATAATTTCGCAGCAGCTAGCGATTCTAAAAACACAACTTCTTTATCAGAATAATGGTCATTTTACCAATATGTAACAATAAATTGCAATAAATAGCTATGGTAGAATCAATTGAAGAGAAGGAACACAGTTTTCTTTTAGTGCAACTTACTCTGAGACAACAAAAATATGCAGCAGTTGATCAAACTTTGTTGTATCTAATAAAAACAGAAGTTGGAAACAAAATTCCACGCTAAAAAGGTTTTTATCAACTCTAGTCTAACTTAGTTTCCTATAAAACGCAGGATTTAGTCCAACTTAGTTGCCTCTAATTCAAATAGAAGTTGAAAACATAATTCTGAGCTAATAGATTCTGACAAATCTAATTTAATTTCATTGTAACTGTAAAATAAACCCCTAGAGCATGGGAGAATAAGCATGGACCTCTTGTTGTATTCTTAAGCCGTAGGTGACTAGCCATAATACATAGTCTACATTCTTTGAACAAGAAAGAGAGTGGAAAGCCTAAAGAGACAAGCCCGTTTGTATCAATACTCCATCTTACTAGCCTTGGTCCAAAAACTAGCTTTAAGAAGGTATCCATTGGAGTGAAGATTGTCTTAAGCAGCTGTAGAGTTCAAGTCCTATTAACTAACTTCCTTAAGAACTCTGAGCTTAGTCTGTAGTGTAAGCCCTATGACACTTGCATTGGCCAACGTGGGCTCCATTGGAAAAGGTAACGATCTTTGTAAGAGGCTTTCTGTTTTGTTTGCAAAAGAACTTAAGGATGTTGTCTGTAATAAGCTTAAATTGCTTAAGAACAATGATCCATGTGTTGAAAGAATGGATTTCCTTACCGAGGTAATGGTTTCTACTTTTGAGAAATGATAGTCTCAAAAGGAAGCGATAAATTCTCTCCCTCTACATCCAAATGAACAAGTCATGTGGGATGAAAGTGTTGTACCTAGCATTAATTACACTGGTGAAGGATGCTTGGCTCTTCCAAAACTTAATCTACAGTTTCTAACTCTCCATGACTACCTCCTGAGGAATTTCAATCTTTTTAGCTTGGAATCGACATAGGAAATTGAGAATATATCCAAGATGTGTTGCCTCGACTGGCAGCATATATTAATAATGAGGGAGAAACTCACTTTCGAGGATGATCTAGGATGGTTTTTCCAATCACGGAGTTCAAAATCACCGAAGTAAAGCAACCAAACAATGGAGAGGTGAAACCATCCGCTGTTACTGCAAAGGTTACATACAGTGTTTCAAGATACACATCATAGATAAGGTATGAATGGAATGGGCTCAAGGAAAATGATGTTCTCTTTTTGTTATCTGTACATCCTTTTTTTAGAGCCGATTAGTGGTTAAGAAGCATCAAAATTAAGTGTCCCAGAAAGGTTTGGGCTCCAATATGTACGTGGATGTGAAGTCATTTAGATTCGGGATGAGGATGGCAACCTTATGAATCAATTTATAAGAAGGATAGAAAAATCCAAATGCATGAATTGAAGAACTATGACAAAACATGACAGAGCATTTGGAGGAAGGGGGATACAGAGTTTTCATCAAATTCTACAGATTTGTCAATGGGAGAAAGAGCGAGTCTATCACAAATTTGTACCAGTTTGAAATATTACAATAAGTCACAAGGAAATAGATTCCAGAATTCTAAGGGAGTAGAGTTTCGAGGCATAAAATCTATAGCTCCAGATTTCAAATCAACAAATCATGCACCACTAAATCAAAAACATTCAAGGTTAAACACAAAAAAATAGCTATAGGACCCACTCCAATAGTAAAAAAGATATAAAAATTGCGGGAATTCTTTATTTTTAATTTTTAAGATGCTTTAAAGGTTCCCAATAAAATGCCTATAAATCAGTTATCTCATTAAAACAAAGAACATGATCCAACAACTTAAAACTGATACTAAAACAAATATAATGAAGCTTGTCTTTGTAGAATAAGAAAGACAAATAAACCATAATCAAGAAGGTATTAGCAACACATAATTCCTAGAAATACTCACCCCAAACAGATTTTGCATCGGTGTTACATTTGAGATTTTCTCTTGAATCCTTGTCTCTCTAGGTCTCAAGCTTCATGAGATGCAACAATATAGAGACCTCGTCTAGGTTAAAAAGCTAAAATCAACAAAATCTTGAACAAAAAAATTAGAATATTGGGGATACACCCAAACACCTCTAGGCTTTTAAAGCTACAAATATAATGGACTCTGAGAAATAAGATTTTGCATCTCCTTGCTTCAGAGAATGCATAACAGGCAATAAGAACTATAAAGCATCTAAACCTAACCATTTTCCATACAACTGATAAATTGAATATATTGAGAAATAAATATAGCTAGATAACAATTCATGGATAATTTGTTACATCATAAATAAAAGACTCATAAAATCATATGTAAGAAGCTAAAAACTGTAGTGAACATTTATAAAAGGAACTAGACTGGCATTTGCACCAAATGTTGCAAAGGAAACGTTGTAAGGCATAAATTCAAGAAGCATTGTGACATATAAAGAATCACTGAAGATGAAAAATAGTAGGTAAAGGGTAAAGAGCTAGTACCCAATGCCCATTGCATTAAATAGGTCTTGTTCTTTTTGGAAACTTTTTGGCTATGACATCTAGCCAAAAAAAACTTCCCATTTTTAGCAGGCTATGGAATGACTTCAACTAGAAGGAGACAATACTGGATACTATTGCAGGTATGAAGATGAAAATTAGTTGATAAAGGGTAAAGAGCTAGTACCTAATTCCCATTGCATTAAATAGGTCTTGTTCTTTTTGGAAACTTTTTTGCTATGACATCTGGAAAAAAAAAAAACTTCCCATTTTTAGTAGGCTATGGAATGACTTCAACTAGAAGGAGACAATACTAGATACTATTGCAGGTATTGAGGAGCAGAATGTTGTCCTCATTAGTAAGATGAATAAGGGCAACAAGAAAAGAGGAACTACGAAGCATTAAAAAGGGAAGAAAGAGAAGCCAGGTTCTTGTAACCAGGGAAAGAAGGACTTGAGCCACATCAAGTGCTTCAAGTGTCAAAAGTTTGGGCACCTTGCTTCCAATGTCATCAAAAGAAAGGGAAGGGCAAGCTACAATGTGAAAAGAGACTTGCAAGGAGTGAAAAAGCATCAACTCAAGTGGATGAGATTTCATCCATTCTTGAGATACAATTCTCAACGGTATCATGACTATCATCTGACATCATGTCCGATGTCAACTGGTATGTGGACAGTGGATCCTGCAAACATACACCTCTAACAAGAGTACCTTTAGTAGAACTTGGTGATGATGCTGGTGATGTACATTTTCGTGACAGATTATCAAAGCAATATATAAGTCCATCAGTATTTGCATTAGGAGGTCATGTATCTGCCTCCATATCTGCACCTAGGACAAATCATGAACATATAACTGATTTGAGCCTAGAAGACCCTATTAATGAGAGACCTTCTAAAACTAGCGTGCAAGTTCAACCATCAGAAGATTTGAAGGGGTCCAGCTTGGCATCCTTGTTTGCTCTTGAAGCGAAAAGCAGTTTATTCCCTCCAGTCAGTCATCGGGCTCAATCCAGTTGTATTTTTAGAAGGTTTCTTTGAAGAATGATAATAAACTTGTTAGTCTAGAGGATGATATTGAGTTCACAGTTGTTGAGAAGGGGTGGAGATTAGCGGTGGAAATCTGTCAGAATTACTGGATGGAAATAAGAGTTGTGAAGTGAATAGTTTCACATCTAGAGAAGAGGGCGGTAGGATCGAGAATGGCACAAGTGTCTCACAGGTTCAGCAATTAGTTTCTCTTGATTCCTATTTGGAGAAGAATGCTTTACAAAAAGCAGAGGAATACACTTTCGTACTATTTTGCAGACCCCTGATAGGAACTAGAACAACCTGCATTATCGTCACTACCAACATTCTATGAAAATGAATTATGAAATCTTAAAAGGAGGACTCAATGATTCTCTTTCACTTCAAATGTGAAAGTTCTTTTTCGAGTAGATACCCTACCTACAGATTGAAAATGCTCCAAATAGTTTTGATGCTCTTTCACTTTAAAGGAAAAAGTTCCTTTTGGGGTTAGAAACCCTACCTGCAGATTGAAAATTCTCCAAATATTTTGATTGTAAGGGGAACTCAATCTGTGAAGAGTGAGAATATCTCTGATATTCTTGCAAGTTGCAACATGATGCCATATGTTATCTTGTTGTAAAGAGGTATTGATTCTGAACCAAAATACTTTTTAAAATTATAAATGTAGAAACAATCAAAGTGAAAAGAGTGACCATATCTTTGATATTTTTGCAAGTTGGCACATGGCACATATATTAGCTTGTTCAAAGAGGAATTAATTATGAATCAAGAGGTATTGATTCTGAATATAATCTTGTACCTATATGGTGCTAGAAATAGATCCAAAAATCAGACCAAGAATCAAGCGAGTGTCAGCAGAGAAATCTATAGCCAAAGTCTAGAATATGAAACTATTCTTCTCCACAATATAATAAACTCTTTATCCTCAATCTACCCATTTTGATTTTATGTTTAAAAGACACCCCCTATCTGAATAATCAGACACCTTGTGGCTCAAACGTTGGTTAAACCAAAGACAATATCAATTGTCGTCTGAGTAATCTAAAGTCTATTTAAGCAGATACTCGTTGAAATACTATTTGAAACAATGAGTCCCTAGGATTGTTATTAAGATCCAAATTTATGTTAAAAGCATTAGCAAAGTACTAGAGTAACAAGAAGGTGCAATATGAGGATGAGAAAGAAATCTGATAATTCTAAATAAATTTAGGATGAATTGTATTTATGTATTTTTTACAACTATGTTGAGTTTAGGCTGGGGCCAGTTCCGTGGTGGATGGAGGAATTTTTTCTTTCCAATGGGATGTTATCACAAGAAATGTACGAAGCTTAGTCTAGCTTGGATGTCCCTTGGGATACTTTAATTCCCCAAAGATGGTTTCCATCCTCAACTCTCCCATGAGATTTGAACTTGAGACCTGGTAAAGACTAAATCCCACACCTCATAGATAATAAATTGTACTCATTCTTGTTAGTTGAATAAGAATGACAAATGAAGCTAATTAAAACACTAAATTTGCACATAGCACTAATGCGAAATGCTATTGAAGTTTGAACATGATAATGGCTAAAAAAAAAATCACTCTTGAACAATATACAAAACTCTCTACCCACAGTGTTAATTCCCCAGATGTAGATTACCAACTGCAACCAAAATTAAACAGTTATCCAGATTCCAACCTTTTTCTTTCCATACTTCTGCTCTCTTCCTCTACAAAATCTCATGGGCATCTCCAAGATGTCACATGAGAGGAACATTGTAACAAGCATCTAGAGTTCCACTGAGTATCAACTAGGTATTAAATATTAATTTATGCACATTTTTTCGTACAAGTCTATTCATCTGTTTTCAAAACTCTAAATTAATTCTATTGTCTATACTTTCAAAACCCACTCCCCCATTTGAGATTTTGAATGTTCTACACAAATACTAGAGAGTCCTCCAACTTGCTGCTTCTGTCACAAAATCCATTACCAATTCACCCAAAAATATTAGAAAACAACACAGTTGCATTCCCTGCCACAACATTCAAAATTCAAAATTTAGCATCTTGCTTGATACAGTTATCAGCACTCCAGTGCCTAGACAGGAATGCAATCTCAAAGAGAAGATGAGAAAGGCAGTCCAGAGGAAGGTTTCTTCATAAATTTTGGATAAATTAGGAAACATAGTGTGATAAGTTAGGAAATAAGTTATTTCAAGGGTGGTTGGACCATGTTTCACTCAATTTTTTGTGACAATATTCTAGTGTTATTGGACAGATTGTTTTTCTATTCGACATTTAAAGAAATTGGAAACTACTTAAATTTCATCTAACTGAAAAAATATTAAAAATACAAAAATTAATAAACATGAAAATAAATATCTAATGCTTATTTTTTTTAAATTATGAAATAAGTTATGTGAAAAATGTTTAGAACCAATTTTTTGTGACAATGTTCCCGTGCCATTGGACATATTGTTTTTCTAACAAAATTGGAAACTAGTTAAACTTCACCTAACTGGAAAATTATTAAAATAATACAAAAAATTAAAAAACATGAAAATAAATATGTAATTTTTTTTTTCTTATTGAGGTGACAATATTCCAGTGTCACCGACAGATTATATGGCTGACATGGATAATTATAGTTCATATGGTTGAAGTAGTGTATGTTTAATACATGGGAATATTTCTTTGGTCCCTGCCTAGTCTGGGAATATATATAACTCTGCGTATTTTGATTGAGTACTTACATGTTGTACTGACTGTTGGTTTTAATGTTTAAAAAAAATATTGACATGGACATCTTAAAATAAAAATATATTTTAAATTTTTGAATTTAAAAGTTTCGTTAGTTTTGGGATAGAATTTGAGATAGCTAGACACTAGCTAAAGTTTTTTTTTTAGAAATTGAGATTTATTTATTTTGGGTTAAATTTGCAAAAACAAATGACATATTATCTAAACTATTATATAGTTAATAATAAAAAGTATATGGTTAAATAATTAGAAATGTGAATAAGACTAGGGTCAGCCTATTTGGACGATCAGGCACATGGTAGCCTATGGCTCCAACTCAAGACAAATGCTTGGTGTAAAATATCTTATTTAAATCAAAAGGTCTTAACTGCCAAGAAGGAACTCCAAGAGTTCACAAGGCAACGATGAGAATAGATATAAAATGGAATCAACTAGTTGAGAAATAGGAATTCTGTTTGAATTTTGTCAACTCTTAAATTATGAATTTTCATGAAAAGAAGCCCTCAAGGCCAATATTGCAAGAGAAGCTTGAGTTCTAGTGACATGCACTAAGAATTATCTGGAACCATTTTAAGTTTGTATTGCTCTATTATAGACTTTTCTATATGAAATTTACATTCTTGCTTTACTGTTATGAGATGGTGAATGTAAGGTGTGAACAGTAAATTTGAGAACAGACTCTAACATGAACTTAGCTCATTCAGTGGACTAAATCAACAAAGGCTTTAAGTAACGGGCAACTCAATCATCATGGCAATGATAGGTGTAGAATTGGAAGTTGTTGTAACCAAAATCAAATTGGAAAACTAACAACCTGATTATATAAATTCTTCGATCCAAATGGAGGTGCGGGAAGATCACTGTTAGATGATGTTTAGGATTTCTAGTTCATAGTGAGTTAGCAGTCAGGGTTTAGAATGAAATCAAGTGATATTTAGAATTGTAAATACCTATGTAGACACATATGAATGTTACTCATCAAAGATTTAATCGTTGAGGGATCATGCACTCTGTAATTATACATTTTAAGATCATATCATATCATTGTATGTGTATTTCTGCAGACAATTATACCAAACTCTATTGGCTATTATAAGTAGTGAATCTGCAAGGACACATAAACACATGCACACTGAGATCTATGCATTCTTAGAAAATCCTGGAAGTCTAAGATTGAAATAACATTGAATCAACTTGAAAAGCCACAGTGCCAAATACAATTTCCATTTTTCTACTTAAAATGTAAGAGTAAGAAAGTAATAACTTACAAGTATGCAATGCTCGGTTTGATTGGATTGTGAGAAGTTTCCTGGAATACAATTGCTAACCCAGTTAGGCAAAGACATCCTCAATCTGCTCCACCATATTTGGCAGATACATGGGCCATGCCCTAATCTCGTTCTGCAGTTTGTAAAGATTGGCCTTGTTGCGAACAGGTAGATCCGCCACACAAGGAAGCTTGGTCATTGTGTATATTGTGAGGTAGAGGAAAAGCACAAACTCAGAAGGAGCAGATCCCAAGAGTAGACCCGAGTTTGCATTTCCTGCCTATCTTCTAGTGAGTCTTGGTATGGACTTCTTAGCATAATATACAAGGGCTCCTACAATATTTTCTGCTCGTATTCCTTTCTTTTCCATTGCAAAGATTAAAAGCTTGAAAAGTGGCACGCCGAGGACTATAATGTCTTCATACCACCAATTTGATTGAGGATTCCTATGTCTTGCCCCTATGCTAATACCATTCCAGAGAATACTACCACCTGGACTATGTAGCCCCTCTTGCTCTTGCTTAGGCCATCCAATAAGGCTGGGATCAGTACATGCCTTCATTGCAAGAGAATCCACACATTTCCTCACTATTTGAAACTCCTCTGCTTTCTGAATAAATCCATCACAACTCTGCAAGGCTTGTACATAGTCCTTCTAGCTCTAAAGTGCCACTTGGTCAAGAAATCCTTCAGCTTTTGTTAATAAATTTCCTTCCTCGTACTCCTCTGTCTTTTCCAAATAATTAGCAATACACTACAAGGCATCCACATTATGGGGTGTGATCTCTAATTTCATACCATAGCAAAATTTGGCAGCAAGTTCAAAAGTCTCAAGCCCTCCAGGAATGTCTAACAAAGAGAGGCAATAGATTTCATCTTCCTTACACTCTGCTATGATCTTTGCCAACTTCCCACTCCTTAACATCAGAGGAAACTGGAATTGCCAAGATAGATTCCAATCCATAATTAATTAATCTCAGATTAAAAAAAGCTAGATGCGGCAACATGAAAAATATCAAAGGGGTATCATTAAAATTTATACAAAATGTGCATATTGAAGTATACTTTTAATCAAGGATCTAGGGCCATCAATCATAAATCTGCAACTAGAAGTATTATCGAAAAATATTTGTGAAACCAAATAATATATCAAAACTGATGAACTAAAGCCCGCAACCTAAATAATAGAACTTCAAACCAGGAAATTAATTAAAACTTGCATAGATGTATCATGTATGAAGATGGCCTAAAAGTTTGGTTTTGAAAGCGAAATTAAATCAAACCTTGCATCACTAGCAGGAAATTGTTCGAAAATCTAGCTTCTAGAGCACCTGATCAAACTTTCTACGAATTAATGATTCACTTTTTTTCTTTTTTCTTTTTTAAATTCCCAAAAGTGCTATGGTGAAGCCAGAAAATAAATCAAACCTTGTGTAAATGGAAAGACATTGTACCCACTTCGATCACAATATCACTAGATGTCCACTCGTGCAAAACCTGGCAAAACATTTGAATTACATGGGTTTGGTGAATCTGGACCAGGTGAAACTTTATAGGCTACTTATCAACAAATGGGTTGACAACTTCTAAAAAAGTTGATTTCTTTAATCAATTAAATACTTTTAAAAAATCAATTCATGTATTCATATAATAAAATCCTGATTTTCCAATGTTTACCCAAGTTTGCACACATTGATATCAATAATAAATTACATGTTCTGCCCATGGAGCTGTTATTTAAAGATCAACTCCTGTGACTATTCTTCCTATCAAATGACGTTACCATTGCACCTCTACTCGTATTGTGTTAAATTATGAAAACAATAATAGCTAGCTTACCTTAGGGATGGCAGGAGGAATTCAAGCTCAGGCTAAGACTGAATTTTAAGGCTTCGCTTGGAAATGAACATTACAGTCTATAACCTTCCACTACAATTACCCACCTGATAAGTCCTTATTGTCAAATATGTTTTCAAACCAGTAAAATGTATAGATGCTCTTGATTGGAATGAATAAAAAATGCAACTACTTGCCATTGGTAAAGAATAGAAAGCCTACATTTTCTAAGGTTATTGAATAAACATAAATGGTTTATATTTCTTTTCATATGCATATATTCAGTATCCAGGAAAGAGTATAATCATGTCTCATAAAAGTGTTAACATTGACATTACATTCCTTGGTTTTATGCAAGTATATGACTGTAAGAAGATAGGATTGATCGTGCTTAAATTTTTTTGATGAAATACGTGCTAATATGAGATTCATCTTCTCTGATTGGATCCAATCCAAAATACATCACAAAAATAGATAGAAAACAGAAGGAAAAAAAATCTAAGTGAGGGTTTGAACCCCTCTCCAAAGGATGTGTGAATAGACATATAACAGAGGAAAACAGAGATCAAATATTTAATCGAAGGACGCCTGATAGAGCAAAAAAAAAAATGAGTAGCTAGAAAGAAGTTATAACTCACGAACCCATAGCACTACCACTACCATCTAAAAACATTTCAAAAGACAAAAAACCAGGAAATAGAGAGACCGTGTTTGGAAAGAATATCTGCTTCCCTATTTTACTCACTGTAAACGTGTTGGAATATAACCTCCAAAAAATTGGACTTGAAGATCATCTGCTTCCAATTGCACAGAGAAGGACCTCAAGAGAACACTTCCTCTGTATCTAGTTTGAGAGAGTCTTCGATGATGAGAATGGAGTCTTTAGGGACTTACTCATAAAACATCCTAGAGAGGATGTCTGAGGAATTGCCAAGAATTACTCATAAAACATCCCCAAAGAGGTTGTCTAACGAGTTGGCAATATTGCCCAGGGGTATTCACGTTCAGAATGTCCACCAGGATGTCGCCCACCCTTAGCAGCTTCTGGATTATTGTGGGGGAGCTTCCCGCAAATTTGTTGGACCTCCTAGCTGGACCCCAATAGTTTCCACTGAGGCATCATGGATGCTGACATAGTTGGCCTTGCAGACCTCCCAAGCCTCTTAAGTCCATAGTTCCTATCAGATAGTTCCAGAGTAAACTATGTTGGTTAACTATTGGTTAAGTGAGGAGGCAGAAGCATGCACACTCAAATGGCTGGCTGGCCTTTGAACAGAAGAGGCGTGAAGGCTCTGCTCAGGTAAGGTCTTGTGTCGGGCGACCGAGTCAAGTGCTGAGAAACTTTGCTATGGTTCAAACAAGCATAAAGACTTAGGGTTGCAGGTGGGTTGTAGGTGCTCAACTCCAAAATGCAACTCTTTCCCTCCGTCGGTGATGTGTAGCTCAATTTTTTCCCTCCGCTGGTGTATTTTTCCCTCCGCTTGGCCAAAAAAATGTATAAATAATACCTTAGGCTATATATATTATTGTATGGTATATTAAAACCCTTTAGGCCCTCATTATAGCCCCAATATATTATTTTTTGATTTTTCCATTTTTAATGCCCCAATATGAACGCACGTGATATAATATTGGTTTGTCGGTGACGCCCCCGTGATTAAACAATACCCCTAATTTGACTACATATTGGAAAATACCCCTAAAAATCACGTTATTTAACCCCCTGCCAATACAAGCCCAATACAGTTTCCCAATTTAAAAAACCCCTAATTCCAATAGATATTATAGGTATCCATTTTTGCATTAACATTTTTTATACCCCTTTATATTTTTTCATTAACTTTGAGCTCCATTTTTTATACCTGCCAATATAAAACCCTTTAACCATTATATATCCCCCAATATACTATGCCATTTTTTCCTCAATATATATCCCCCAATATGAACTCAAGTGGTATGGTATTGCTCCCCCAGTGAAGCTCCCGTGCAGCCCATATGGATTTACTATTAGTTTCTTTAGGACATTTTGGATCCTTATAAAAAAGGATTTTTTGTGGATATTGAATAGCACGAGAGTAAAAGAAAAGTTGGGTAGCTACACAAATTTCTCTTTCTTGGAACTTATCCCTAAAGAATCCAACCCAACAAACTTTTCCATATTTCGTCCCATATCTCTTTGTAATTATGCATATAAAATCGTTACAAAAATCATAGCATCCAGATTCAAGAACTTGCTTCCAGAGTTTATCTCTAAGAATCAAGGGGGATTTATGCAGCAAAGACAAATCCTAGATAATATTATTCTAGTTCAAAAGGCGATCCATTCAAGTAAGGAAGCGGTTGAGTAAGGAGTGGTGGTTAAATTAGACATGGAAAATGCCTTTGATTGGGTAAGGCACTATTTCCTATATCTAATGCTTGAGAAATTGGTATTTAGTAAGGTTTTTATCAGATGGATCAAATATTGCATTGGTTCTCCATGGATATCACCATTAGTAAATGGTCGACCTACTCCTTTCTTTATAGTTTTCAGAGGGTTAAGGCAAGGCTACCCTTTGTCCCCTCTTCTCTACATTATTATGGTCGAAAGTTTAAGTTGAAATTTGGAGCAAGCTAGAAAATATGGTAAACTGGTAGGGTTAAGCATAGTGCAGAATGTGAAGGGAGTGAATCATTCCCAATTTGTTGTTGACACACTATTACTAGGGGGAGCATAAAACATAATTGCAACAAGGTTCAAGAATATTTTGGACTCCTACTTTGCTTTGTCTAGAGGAATGGTTAACAAAAATAAGTGTCAATTATATGGATGGAACTGTGTTGAATCAATAATACATGATATGAAGGAATGCATTCCTGTAATTAATATTTATGGGCCTGTGTTGTATGGTGAAAAATCATAATTTTGGGATTCCTTAAGATGTATTTAGGCCAAAGCATGGCACTCCAATTGCATTATGGGGTGTGATTTTAATACAATTCTCATATCAAAGGAAAAGTGAGGAGGGTCTCATGTTTGAGATCCTTTTTGTGAAAGGATGGAAGGTCTCATCAATGAATGGGATCTAGTGGACATTCCTCCTAAAGTCGTAAAATTTACCTTGTCAAATTGAAAAAGCGAGGACAATCACATTGTTGCTCGTCTTGATAGGTTCCTCATTCATAGTAGTTGGTTATTAAAAGGGTTATAATGTTCCTCCTCTATTAAGGCCCAAGGTGAGTTGGATCATCACCTAATTTCTTTTTTTCTTGATCAAATGGAAAATTTAGGCCCCATATCTATTAGATATAATCTAGCATGGTTAAATGAAGAAGGAGTACTAGATCTGATTCGACAAGCTTAAGCAACCTCGGTGGCTAGGTCGATGACTTATGTATGGGAGTTCAAATTAAACTATGTTAAGTAATCCCTTAGGCATTGGCTTAAACATAAGTATCAGCCTCCAAGATAGAGACACAAGGAATTGGTTCAACAACTAGAACATCGCCAAAGTCTAATTAAGAAAATAAAGTAGAATCGTGGCACTTTGGGAAAGGGAGTTAACAAAATAAATTGTTATAGTCATCAAACAAGAGGAAGAATTATGGCATCTGAAATCACAAAGTTTATGGATTCAAGTTGGTGATCAAAATACATCCTAATTCCATAAGTAGGAAAAATCTAAAGAACTAAGGAATAAGGTTAAAGAGTTAGCTCTTGAAGGCAGGATAAAAATTACCTCTTTTGAAAAGATAAAATAGGAATATTTTCACCACTTTCAAGTTCTCTATCAAGAAGATCGAGAGGTTGACTTGGCTTTGGCTCAGGAGTTTCTTCACTGCATACCCTCTGTAGTTTTAGCTTTGGTGAATGAGTCCCTCTTTAGATAAGTAGATGAAGTAGAGGTCTTGGAATCAATTTGGAATTTGGATCCAGACAAGGCTCCCAACCTGGATGGATTTACGATTAGTTTTATTAGGACATTTTGGATTCTGATAAAAAAGGATTTGCTACAGATATTAAACAACACAAGAGTAAAGAAAATTTGGGTGGCTCCATAAATTCCCCTTTCCTAGCACTTATCCCTAAAGAATTCAGCCCAACAAACTTTTCCATATTTCGTCCCATGTCTCTTTGTAATTATGCATATATAATCCTTACAAATTTTAATAACATCCAGATTGAAGAAGTTGCTTCCAAAGTTTATCTCTGAGAATCAAGGGGGATTTATGCAGCAAAGAAAAATCCTGGATAGTATTATTCTAGTTCAGGAGGGGATCCATTAAAGTAAGGAAGCGGATGAGTCAATAATGGTGGTCAAATTAGACACAGAAAATGCCTTTGATTAAGTAAGGCGCTCTTTCCTATATCTAATGCTTGAGAAATTGGGATTTAGTAACGATTTTATTAGATGGACCAAAGTTTGCATTGGTTCTCCATGGATAACATCGTTGGTAAAAGGTCGGACTACTCCTTTCTTTATAGCTTCTAGAAGGTTAAGGCAAGGCTTCCCTTTGTCCCCTCTTCTCTACATTATTATGGCCAAAATTTTAAGTTGAAATTTGGAGCAAGCTAGATAGGATGGTAAACTAGTAAGGTTAAGCATAGCACATAATGTAAAGCGAGTGAATCATTCACAGTTTGTTAACGACACATTATTACTAAGGGGAGCATCAAAGATAATTGCAGCAAGGTTCAAGAATATTTTGGACTCCTATTGTGCTTTGTCTAGAGGAATGGGTAACAAAATGAAGTGTCATGTGTATGGATGGAATTGTGTTAAATCAATAATACTTGATATTTCAAGAATATTTGAATTCCGAACAGTTCTAGACTAGAAGGCCTTCAAATATTAAGGCATTCCAATCTCTTTAGGTGCATCTAATACAGACGAGTGAGAGGAAGTAATGAAAAAATTAAGAAATCGAATTAATTCATGGAGAGAATAATGGCTAAATGTAGCAGGAAAAATAAAGTCAAAATTTTCCTCCCTTCCAATATATATGGGATCAAGATTGTTAGCACAAAATAGTATTATACATCAAATTAGTGGTCTTTTGAGGAACTTTTTGTGGCGAGGAGGGAAGCATAATGAAAATTGTTTTGCTCTTGTGAATTGGAGTATTGTTCGATTACACAAGGCATTTGGTGTATTAGCGATTAAGGAACCCGAGTTAATGAATCTGGAATTGGCTGCAAAAATTGTAGGGAAACTCCTCTCAAAATCCAACTAATAGTGTAAATGGGCCTTTATCAAGAAATATTTCCACAAGAACAAACTTCTCATGCTAGAGCATGAGACTTGGCAGGAGTCATATTTGAAGATATGGAAATTGTGCAAAGAAGTAGCTCTCGTTATCATAGATAATCTAGTATGGAAAATAGGGAATGGAACATGTATCCACCTGTGGAAGGTTTTTATTCCAACTACAGATCTAATAAAAGACAATTGAGATCTCAAGGATTTGGCAATGGATGGAGGATGAGGGTCTTCGAAAGCTTGTTGGTTTATGACAGTGGGATAACCATGAACATTAGATTGGATGGTATTGCACTGATAATCCCTCCTAACCTTCAAAATATTGGGATTTATTGATCAAAGATCTAAAGGGATATGCACGAGTAATAACTTCACGACTGGATCGACAAATGTAAAAGAGCAGTAAATCTAGTAACTATTCAGTTAGAGAAGGATACAACATGCTAATTCAAAAGATGTCTCATTCTCTTGCTGAGCAGATATGGGGGTAAATATGGAACACTGATGGGATGCAAAAAAAAAATCTCTTCTTTTGAGAGTTGGTGCACGAGAAAGTGTGAACTGCAAAAAAATTTAAAAAAAGGAACATCCAAGGTCCCTCACTGTGTGCACTGCCAAAATGAGGAAGAATGTATTCCCCATCTCTTTCACAGGTTTTCCTTTGCTTTAGAAGTCTAGAATTTAGCTCTTGCAAGTTCTAGCCCTTTCAAGTATTCCGGGGAATTGGGAAGAAATGTTTACTTGGAAGTGTAGGATTCCATGGTAGAGTATGATGACTTCAGTTTTCATGAGGAGTTAGATGGCCCTTCTGAAGTATCTATGCTAGACATTTTGGATAGCACGAAATCATGCAATTTTCAAGGAAGAACGTCCAAATGCTATCTCATCTACCTTGAAATCATTGTCAATTTGTTTTGAGACAATAACGGCTTGGGGATATGACTTGAAGGAGCTTGAAGTTGTCTCTCTGTCTGAATGGGACAGGTTGAAATTAGATCAGCCACACCATCATGCTATCAACTTCAATTCTAAACACTTGGCTCAAAAAACACCTTCCATCAGATTTGATCCTAATGAATTTTATAGATCGAGGAAAATTTTAGGACATTACTTATTATTCTTTGCCGAAGTATCAAAAGGCAACCCTAGGGAGGCAAGAGCGGGAGGGGTTATCTTTCCCCATGATGAAGAAAGGGAGATTCAATTTTCCTAGGGTTTAGGGGTCTCTACAAATAACCAGGTCAAATTTTTGTCTTTGTGACAAGGCATGGACCTGGATCACTCCAGGGGAATTCGTCAATTGATGGTTTTAGGTGACTCACTGATTGTTATTCAGTAGGTGAACAAGGTAAAAGAGGATATAGAGCATATCGCAACCCCTATTTTGCATCGAATTAAGTTATTAATGGAAAATTTTGATTTGATTGATCTCTTCCATGTCAATATAAATTTCAGGACGATGGAAGATTCTATGGCCAACCAAGGAGCTCTATTAGAACAAGGTGTTTTGAAGATGGATGAAGGGGACTTATTTAGAAAATAAATCCCATGAGGAATATAATTGGAATTTCATTGTTTCAAACATTCCTTGGAATTAAATTTGAGAGAGGGTGACAGGTCTTATTGCTTCTTCCAACCAGGTATTATTTTGAAACATTATTAATCATTATAAATCCTTTAGCAATGTGGTGGCCAATGCCTAACATGAGGGGAAGAGTTTGTGTGGCCACTTGGGTGGTGTTCGTCACACCTTGTAGGCTAAAAGACAGATTGAGAGGTGACTCAGTGGTTAATAAATTAGTTATAATGTGTGACGCATTTGTTTCAACATTCAAGATGTAGATTTCATGCGTAAGAACCTTGCTCGTATTGAATTTTGCTTCAAATAGAAATATTTCCATTATGACTTCAAATTGTCATGATTGTATGGTGTCTGAGAATTTATGTGACATTAATGGCAAATAAAGAGGTCTCAAATCAAGGAGAATTGGCTCAATGGCTTATATAGAACGTTGGTGTGACTTTGAAAGCATAGAATTTGTGGTTAGAACCATGCGTTGCCAAGATCATTAGTAGGTTCGGTGCGGCCTCAATTACATGGAGTGAGATTCTAGAGATGGAGACGAAGAGGTCAACATTTCCTTAGTAAAAATGGAAGGTTCCATGGAATTCCTCGTCACTTTGGTATCAAAGCACAGTGAGATGATTTTTTCTTAAGCGTGGGTCCAATTGGAGCTTCTAAATCAGAAAATGGGCATACTTGAGGTTAAGCTGGATAGATTGCAACTTGCGACTAAAATGATGATTTTTTTGTGTGGATAATTTGACCCGAGCATAGGACGACAATGATGAGGGGGCTCATAATGGTGCAAATGAGGAATTATTTCCGCAGAGATTTGGGAATCCAGCGCAGCATGGGGAAATTGGTTTAGGCATTGTCACTAGTCAGATCCTCCCCCCTGCCTTAGTTGGAACTAGAAGAAAATGAACTCCAAGTCAATTATATCATGGAGAAAATATAATGATTTAGTAATGCTAGTTTCTTTTTGATATGTTATGCAAATATATAGTGTGTTTAGGTGTTTATTGGATATTGTATTGTGAAAATTAGTTCAGACCTATAATTTGTAGCCAGGGCTTAAATTGTGTTAATATTTTTGGGAGATTTTGGACATTAGCAGAAGAATTTGTGACTCTGGATGTACAAGGTTCTGGCCTTCAAACCAGAATGTTTTAATGCAATAAATAATTGTTTCTTTAAAATAATAATAATAATAATGGATTATTTTACTTCAAATTTTTTAATCACTTTAATTTTATGGTTTAGTTTTTAATTATATGATTTATTTAGTTTTTAAAGTTATATTCTTTTTATAACTAATTTTAATTTAATTTACAATTGTCCTATAATATTTTAAATTTATCTTTTAATAATTTATATTATTTTTTTCATTTTTAATATCAATATATGTTTTATGACTTCAATTTTATTAGGTTTTAATTATAGATACATATTTTTTCAAAATGATAGAATTTTTATAAACTTATAAATAATGTATTGTGAAAAAATAAGGATTCTTGATGGATTCTATAAGGATCCTTTGAGCCCTTATTTCCCCTTTCATATACTTATCTAGAGCTTGAGCTTCTTCCTCTGGAGGCGTAGAGATTGAACCCTTAACATGTCCAATGACTTCATTTTCTATGAGGATCAAATCTATCCTCTTATTCCATGTAATAAAGTTTGATGGCCCAACCAATTTGTTGCTTCCTTGCAAAATGACTCTCATTTTGATAGATTCAAACATACATATAAAGATACTTACTTGCCAAGTGAAGATATTCCTATATGATGAAATCTTCAACTTGATGTCTTTCTTGATGATGTTGATAATAGAAGATGTCTTCTTGATGAAGATCTCTTCCTTCAAGTATGCTTGGATAGTGATCCTTGACTCAAGAAGAGGGAGATCACCTTGATTCCTTGATGATGATGACAACGCCTTTTTCTTAGTTCCTCCGAATTTAGTGTAGAATGTGATTACTTTTTCAAGTTTATTCAAAGGTAGAGTCTTTCTTTGATTGAGTGGATGTCGGGTACTTGAGGTATTCTTTTCTTTATTATGAATATTTTTCAATGTGTAGGCTTCCCAATAATTCCTTAACTGCTTTCTTCAAGATGATGAGAGGGTTATTCCTTCTATATGATTGATTATCTTGATGTTTCCCAGATGATCTTTTTGTGCTTTGGCCCTTGAGTATCCTTCTTCAAGCTACCTTTCCTTGATGTAGTCACCTTAGCTCTGATTGCATGTTGAGAAATCTAGGGGCAACAAGATAGGTGATTTATCTTACTTTGATAACTGCATGTGATGTATTTTACGTAATTTTATCTTCTTCTTTTTTTTCACTTGATTATATTTAGTGTTATTTTCTTCAAAAAACTATCAAACCATAAAGAAAAATAAGACAAGAGGACACAAGATATAGGTTATCATCCAAGGCCAAAACCTCTCCTTTTGAGAGGAAAACCCACAAGAACTCTTCTCTTCTTATAGAACTTCAATTGATGAATTCCAAGACCTATGACCCTTGACCAAGACCCTTCCAAGACAAATTCAAAATTCTCATGGATGAGCTCATCTTCCACAAAGTCAATGATAGTCAAAGTAGCCTTCCAACAACTACTTGCTTCCTTTTTTACCTTAATTTCAGACCTACACTTTTGACTGCTAGTTTTGGCCTCTCTTATAGTAACCCTAGCTCACACGTGTGACATAAATATGGTGAGGATTGTCTCTATTCTTCTTCACTTTGGTAACAAATTTCTCTTCAACAATTGAGCTTGAATATCAATGCTTCTTTTACCCTTCATGTGGTTCCTTGATCTGAATCTAAATCAATCTTATTGTAGGTGAAATGATTCCCTAATTTCAGGTCACACGTGTGAGAGATTTACCCAAAATAGTCCTCAATAAATCTAAATTTTCCTTCGTTTTACAATCTTCCTTATTCGCTAGATTTTCCAATGATTATTGTGCTTCAAATCAAAAAAAAAAATCCGGGCTTGGATTCTCTTCAAAGTGTTCGAATAACCTCATATATATAGGCCTCTTGGCCAACTTATACCAACTTGTCTTTGTCTCTAACAGACTTGATACCTGGAAAGGCTGACTAGTCTTGGAGCAATATGACAAGGTCTTGGAGGGATTATGAAACTATTTTAGACTCAAATAATTTTTCTTTACAATATATAACATGCCCAAATGGATCTTCCATACATGACAACGGCTCACTTGACTTGTAGACTCAATGACAAGCCCTAGAAGCACTCAATGGGTGCTTGACCTAAAAATAAATTTCTCTTGAGCATGAAACCCATGCCTAAAGAATAAAAATAATAAATTTAATTTTCTCATTACATCAAATATATAAAATCATGATTACATATGTCATTATGAAGACCAAACCTAGTTACATGTTTCAATGGAGTTAAAACATATAAAGAAGCCACGGAAGGTGGAAGATCAAGGTTCACAATACAAAAGGTGCACAGAAGGCAAAGCGCCAAAAGACATCAATAGACAAGAAAGGGCACAAGGACTTACCTTAAACCTTAGCACAACGATTGGGCTCCTAGTAGCAGTGCAAAGACCTTAAATAGTGTGTGAATTGACATGCTCTAGTGCACCAAAGAGAATAAGCCTTTAGCAACAAAAAGAGCAGGGTGCAAATGAGAAGGGGGGGTTCACTCTTACATAAAATTGTTGCATGTGTGAGGGTCTCTGTGTGCATTAAATGCAATTGGGTGATAATTATTGCAATAAGTCTTAAGGTGGTGTGATAAAATTCCTAGGTGCAATGCGCCATGCCAGTGTGCTGGTGTGAATGTGCTATCAAGATTCTCTTTGCAACACATCGTGCTAAGAAGCAGGACTGCACAACACTAGCAAATAACATTTCACTAAGGTAGACTCTTAGATAATGTTATGTTTCACCAAAGATAAGCGTGACATGCCAAACCATAGAATGTGTGTGCTAGGATTCTTTCTCAAGAAAAGAACAAGTTTAACCATTGCACTTAGTTGTCTCAGAGGAAAATACCAAATGAAAGGGGATTCCAAATTTTTAGAATATGTCAAAATTTTAGGGTTGTTGTAGTAGCTACAACAATGCTACACCATTCTTGTTGGAAATGAGATAATGAGGATGTAAGAATGGCTCCTTGGTTTTCCTTTTCTTCATCTTTGGAATTTCTTTCTCTAAGGTCATGGATTATGGATGTTACATGTTGTTTCTTAAGGAGGATAACTCTTTGGATGATATAGAAAATGGAGGAAGTGGGGATGGCATTGATTAATTTCAATGTCACAATGATAATTAAAGTATTCCCTGGAATAGATATTGTCATTTGAGCAAAGATGCTAACTTGTAAAAAGATACCTTATTACATTGTGAATACTTATGCTTTATTATTAGATGTACTACCCAACTTTGCAAGAGAGACTATATGCCATCCTTTGATGTCTAAGAATACCATATGCCTACCACCCCCAACATGTGCATAAGACATCACTCCAAAACTCAACACATTACTTTGTTAATATACAAATTTAATCGTGTATACAAACAATGA
This sequence comes from Pinus tabuliformis, assembly GCA_031772625.1. Taxonomy (NCBI): domain Eukaryota; kingdom Viridiplantae; phylum Streptophyta; class Pinopsida; order Pinales; family Pinaceae; genus Pinus; species Pinus tabuliformis. The sequence goes on along the minus strand of CM062820.1, from coordinate 379,784,692 downwards.
AAAAGTATATATGGCATGGTATATTTAAAATTATAACTATAAATCCATAAATGCATTGTTTAAAACCCAAATTGGGAAATATTTTGTTTAAAAAATTGTAGCATATTTAAACAACAAGTGTACAAATATTTCATTACTTGAATTTCAGAAATGAGGCTAGCTTGCAAGAAAAATCTTCCTATCAAAAGGATGAGAGGGTTGTGGAACAGAAATAACAATAGGGTCGAGACCTAGGGTTTAGGCACAAGGGCCAATAAAGCTTCGTTGTAGTCTAGCACAACACTGACATTTTCACCTTACCCAAAATGGGTAAGGAGTCTCACCTGAGGCGTGTCATGACCTTAGTTAGATGGGAGTTAGAATCTAGTATCGGGAAGAATCATATCAAAGAAAAAAGAAGAAAAGAACACTAAATCATTCTACAAGGAAGTCCGATCACAACATGCCATAGATGTTGTAAAAGAGATATTACCTAAATATACGCATACATAAAAAATTTAACGAACCAGATTAACATATGAAACTAACACACGATGTTCCCAGTAGAAATATTCATCATTAATCTGAGTAGCAATTTCATTACATCAGGCTCAAGGCCTCTTTTCCAACATACAGAAACTCTAAATAGAACTGTACATTAGCATATGAAACAACAGATACATAGCGACTCTATTAGCTCCACAACAATAACCATTATGTGTTCCTTCGTAGGTGCTCTACCTTCTCCTTTGCTCAGTTGTTTCCACTCCTCGATTGTCCTTTCTCTTTTCCCACTCGGTTGTGTCTTCTCCTTCTGCCATCCCTCCGTAACTACCAATATTCTGTGAGTTCCTTCCTTTTTCCCAATTGTTATTCTCGTATCTCTCCAATGGCCACTTCCGCCACTTGTCACCAGCCTTTTGAATCATCTCCAAAATTCTTAATTCCTCCAAAAATGAAGGCCCTAACAGGCTTCGACCACAGTCTATTGACTCATCCCTGATTCAATCTTCCTTCGGCGTCGTCGGTGCTTCTGAAACTTCTGTTGTTGGTGCTGCTATTGATGCTTTGGCTGATGGTGTTGTTATTGATGCTTTAGTTGGTGCTTCCTCCTGGATGGTTTCTTTAAACGAATGCCCCAATTCAAGGACAAAAGCGATGGCCACCTGGCGGAATTGGGTGTACTCATTGAGTGTTGCATACCATATTCATGTGACTGCAGCTACCTAGTCAAGGAACTCAGATGTAGTGTCAGATGTCGATTGGGTTGGTCGTGCCATCAGCAAAGAATTCCATTGTGCATCGATTTCGTCACTGATCTACTGCAGTGTCTCTAGGTGTTTTTGAGCTAGCGATTGGAGGCCTTGTGTTGTAACATAATTTGGTTTTGATAAGTTAGTATATTAGTCAAAATAATTTTAAAATGTTAAGTTACGATATGGATGCAAAAGAAAGAGAAGTTAAAATGTTAGGACAATTTAATGTTTTATAGCCATCCATATCAATAAAATGATAGGAGTTAGTTGCCCTAAATAAAGAAGGCAAAAGAAAATAAAATTCTAGGGAAGAAAAGAGAAAGAAAAGGCTTCATTTTTTATACAAAAAATTAGTGCAAAGGCTGCTAGTCCAAATGCGCCTCATCAAGAAAATGTCAAATCGGGTTAATATATGATTAATTCTTTAATCGGGATTAATTCTTTGTTATAAACTTTGGCATATCAATTATATTATAATGCACAAACTTGATTTGACCCAAATCAATAAATGACAAAAAGTCTTGTTGGTTTCGAATAACGAAGGTGCATGATCCGACGGTTGATCTACTCCCCGCCCAGATCAATGGCAGGGAGAGATTTCACACCCCCCTCCATTGTTTCACATTAACACAACGTGGAGGAGTCCGCAAAGCAGTTTCCATGGTCGATTCTGGACCTTACGTGTCGCCCCCACATCTCTCCGCACCCCCCCGGCACAAAACCACAAACAACTCCTTACCCCCCCCCGCAAAGCACTCATGGTTTTCTCTACCAACAGCTCTTTCACCCCACTAAAAAGGTTGTTATTCCTCCACCAATCCTGAGCTGACACTTCACCTATATGTTGCTTATTCCTCCCGTCTGTTACCTCTTTACACACTTACCCCCCCGTTCAGCATACCCATTGTATCCATCCATTGTAGTCCCGCTCCCTTGCATTTAAAGCTGCTATGGTTATCAACAAAACTGTTACTCCTTCCTGCACCTTATAAATAAAACGAAACCAGCCCTTTTTTCGTTTTCTTCTGATTATTCTCAAATTGTTTGCAGGTTTACAATGTTGCAGAACATCTTGCCTTTCGCTCAGTTTGTCATTTATAACCATTTTTCTTCCTGTATACCACCATGGCCCCAAAAGAAAAACCCAAGAAGCAAACCACAGAGGAGAGTACTGTTACCTTGACCCAACCTGACCTTGACCATATCCCGATTTTCGATTCACTGTTCAAAGTTGCAGAAGCTAGGTGTGAGTTTGATTTTATGAACTACACTTGTGGCTTAAACAGAACTATCTCGACTAGCAAGATCCGATAAGGTTTTGGGAATCCCTGTTACCTTTTTATAGTTTTCCAAAGACACGTGAATTCCCTGACCTTATTTCCTGGTGTCAAGCCAAGTATGTCCCTGTGAAAAGGGTAGTTATGGCTCAAAATGGAGACATTCTGATAACATTTCTGCTCAAACCATAAATGACATGCTCTTAATTCCTCAAATTGACTACTTGACTCAACTTTCACTAGCAGCACTTATGGATCTGTACCATAAGTTAACTTTCCCAAAATAGAGCCCAAATATTCGAAATCTTTTTGCCTGAAGATACAGAATTTCCCAAAAGAAATCCACCATACTCATCTACCATGTTTCCTAAAGCCTCTAGACATTGCATTTCCCTACTTTCCTATTTATTAGGATACCTTGATGACCAGTCTGTAGATGAAGTAATCCTTGGTTTCTTATCGATTTTCAATAAAGACCAACAACCAACATTCATGTATAATTACAGCCAATTTTTGGCTGATAATATACATGAACAATTCATGAACTTCATTGTGTAGGGAGTGTTCAATCACAATTCTGTAATTGTCCACATGCTTCTTTTTCAACAAGGTGATCAGTTACCAATCAAACTCAGAAAGAAAGATGAACATGGAGTGAATCATGAATCAATCAGTGATTCATTGGACAGAAATGGTCAGGACAACTTGTACCACTTCATCATTTGTAGAATTTGTGGATGCATTCATACATCTAGTGGTACAACTCCTTAACAACCAGACAGAGCCCAAGATTGGGTATGAAATTAAAAGGATATTACACCTAAGTGAACAAACCAAAAATGGTGACTGGTATTTATACCAAAACTACACTGAGATAATAATATATGGTTGTGAGCTTGCACCATACAAGCTACCTAAATATGTTCCTTTGAGAATATTTTCTCTAGAATATATCAGGCAGATGATTCACATGGATGAGCTACATTTTGTGTCAAGTAAAAGAAAGTCTCTGTTCAATCTCAAAGCACAGATTGGGTCATTTATTTGCAGCACCATATCAATTGGTGTTGAGGCAAATGCATTATTGAAGAAGATGAATTTCTAGCCTAGTTTCACCTTGTCCTATGATCCTTTTGGCATCATTTCTTCCCTAAGGGTTAGCTTCAAGATGACTCCTTACAACCATACTCCAAGGCCAAAAATTGAGAAATTTATGAATCAAGAAACATGTGTTGGTGGGACTCTTCTAGAAGCAGATGAGAAGGTTGTGTCTATTCCCACTAACGAGACTCCAGTTTCTCATAGCAAGCAACAGAAGAGGCTGAGAGAGGAAACTTCATCCACTGAAGATGTGCTGAAAGGATTCATTTTTCAGCAAAAGAAAACTAAATTCAGCTTGATCACATCAGCAGAAGAGACTCCACTAGTGATCATTGATCTTGGATATCTAGAAGTATCTACATCATCACGAGTTAGTACTTCAACCAATCCTACCACAATTAGTGCTTCAACTACTCCTCCTGCAACTTCACCTCCTAGAGAGCCCCTAGAAATTATTCAGTCAACAGGAACCAACACCTCAGATGATTCAAACATATTTTCAACGTTCCTAGAAATTAAGCAGAAAAATGAGACTTTAAAGTCCAATGTGTCTAGTCAGTTCTGGAAGAAAACTTCCACCTCCCAACATAGGCTCCTTTCTGCTTTTGACAGTCAAAAGGTCAGAATGCAAATGGCTTTCTTACAAGACCAGATTCCATTTCCTAAATCATCATCTGATTACAAGAAGACTGTGTTTTCATTTGAAACTAGTCAAATCCATCCAATTGACCAGATGGACATGCATAGACAAACTAGTGAGATGTTATTTTCTACTATGACAACCACAACCATGTCTCTTTCTAAACTCAGGACTGCTCTATCAAATGTTCAGTCCCAACTTAAGTTAGAAAATATCTCCTCTCTAGCTAAAGACAATAGAATAAAATCACTAGAGGATTTTGTGATTAAAGTGGGATATGATCCCAAGGATGTAAAAGTTGCAGAACTACTTCTTAAGAAGAAAGATGCAAACATTGCTGCATTGAAGAAACAGTTGAAGTTGCCTTCAACAGAAGATCCCCTGACCAAGGATATGGCAGAAACTGAACAGAAAAAGGAGGATATGCTCAAGCTTATTATTGAGTAGAATATACAGTTGAAGAAGATGGAAGAACATATTGAAGAGCTATTGAAGGAGAAGGAAATAGCACAATTTTCCATGGTGCCCATTACAGCAGTCCCAATAGCAGTTGTAGGTACAGAGCCTAGTTCCTCATCTACAACCATTGAGTCTACATCAACAACAACTGACCCAACCAGATTAGCACAAGAACTGTCAATCCAGAAGTAGGAAAACCAGAAGCTACTTCAGAAATTTCAAAATTTGGAATTGCAGAAAGTACAAAATGATACTAAGTATCTGGAAGAAATGCAGAAGACTCACAAATTAGAGCTTAAAATCCAGAAGTTGGAGAGTGAGTCACTGATGGCAGACACTTTGGCTCATGCCAAGGAGAGTATTTGGACAAAAATTAGTCAATCCATGATAGATGTATGGCCATCCATACAAATTATTTTTTAGCAGCAGGAACTCATTACTAGATGCAGAGCAGTGATTGAAGAATAAAAAGGAGCCTTGATGACCAAGCCAGCAGAAACCACAGATATGATCAAGGTTTTAAATTCAAAGAGCAGAGAGGAATTAGAAGAAATAAACATCTCTAATAGAACAACTACCATCTTAGAGATCAAAAAGGTATTACAGAAAATGAATTTGATCAATTAATTGGAAACTAAGTGTCAAACCCTAGAGATTTCTGTCAAGAGATTTCATTCAAATTTTAATGTTTTAAATCGGAAAGGATTGCCAGGATTAGTACATTTGAATGATAAGTTGATTATATTAGATGATTATTGCAAGGAGTTACATGCTATTGCAGTAGACAGAGCCAAATTTGCAGTAGTGAAAGGACAGATAACAGGGAGGGCTTTTCTAGAAGCCTTGGAATATTATTTAACCATCTTACATGAAATCAAGCACTTGTTTCTCACCAAGCCTAATTTCAAAAGATATATAGAGGTGGGTGAAACATTCAGGAAAATGGTAAATGTAGAAATTCCAAATGAACAAAGATGGGATCATTTGTGTGAAACAATTTAGTAATTCCTCATTGTGACAATAGGACAACTCATCAGTGTTTTCAGGCCAGATCATCAACAAATTCCAAAATGATAGAGCCACCTCTTCAGCAGTTTTTCGGTTCCTATTATGTTGTTCTATTTTTGTAATTTTGTACTATTTTGGTATTCTATTCCAAACAGATTGTACATCTTTTGTGAAGTTTTTTATAAATGACTCCTTCTTTGAGTTATTATGGGTTGAACCCTTGAACAAGTTATTAAGAAGATTTGTACTAAGCTGGAGCATTTTTTAGATAATAAAAGATTCTGGATTTGCCTCATATGGCTTGTCTCTCAGTGAGTTGTATTTCATCTTGTCTATTTTTTTATTTTTTTATTTTGGTAGGTAAGCCACCCACGGGGAATTTGAACCAGTGATCTATCGCAAGGAGTGCCTTAACAGTGCACCCATTCACTGACAATCTAAAGCCTCGTGGGCTTTCATCTTGTCTATTCATTATGCTTTCTTCATATAAATTAATTTTTTTGCAGTAATTCGATTTAAAATTTAATTGAATATCAGTTTCATTTTGAGTCCTCTGTGAAGTTGTAATTTAAATAAGAGACTAATTTACAGAACTATTTGTTATTGTAAATTCCTCTTTGAATATAAATTACACTAGATCTCTGTAATAGTTTGATTATATTTTGTTGATTAAGAAAGCGTTGTTTTCTTAATTTCTTCTTGTAAATGGTTAAATATTCAGTTTGAATATAAAATCAATTATACCTCTCCATACTCTACTTCTCCATCACATCAAAATAAAACTAACCATGTGCAATTAAAGAACAACCTTTCATTTGATCAAATATCTGTCTAAGTTTAAAGCACATGTTGATAAATAGTTCACTGGTCATCCAATCACTCAAAACAACAAAACATTATATATTCTTTGGCATAACTAATTGACCTTAGGTTATCTCAAAGGACAACATCAGATTGGTGCCGTTGCCAAGGAGCGAAGGATTGAAAGATAGATTTTCCCTAGGGCAACAATTCTCCCTTTCCTTTAAGGTGAATAAAGGATAAGGATATAGGTCAAAATCTTTCACCTGGCGATTCCACTGGTCCAAGTTGGCTCCTTTTAAGCATACTAGATCACGTTCTGATTCTGAGATTGTTAACCCTCTACCAGATCCAGAAAGACTTATTAGGGGAGCCTATTTAAGGAGAAGATATAGAACCCCTTCTTCTTCTTCAGCTTCACACTCTGAAGACATCTCACTTGTAGATCCTTTTTCATTTGTGTCATCCCATCCTGTTTGGATTGAACTACCTCCTAGGGTTTCTGAGCTCCATTCTAGAGGAGTAGATCTTCCATCAACCTTTTTGATACAATCACTTGAGTCATATCAAGTCCCATCCATTCCTATCAAATCACCTTCACCTGAGGAAGAATTAGGTTTACATTTACCTGAATTCCAGCCTACGGACTTCATTTCTCCAACTCCTTATTATATTCCATCAACCTATACTAATCTTGAAGAGACATTTTCTGTCTATTCAAATCCTTTGTTTGATAATAAGGAAGACTTTCCACCAGGAGTTCAAAAGTTGGTTACTAAAACCCCTTTGAAATCCTCAAGGAGGTCTCCTCTCTCTTTCTCCCCTCCACATACTATACCCCTACTGATTCATCTGCATCCCCTTCATCTTCACCATCTTCCTCTTCCTCGTCATCATTCACTCAGTGACCCCAAACTCCTGCTATTATGGCTTTTCGACTCATTGTGCAAGCAAGGTATGCTGCTCTAGTCCTCCCTACAAACTTGGAAGATTTTCTTGATGGATATCTAAAACATCTACCAAGATTGTAATCGAGAAACATGTCCCTCAGTAGAGGATCATGTATCAGCATTCCTAGATTTTGCTGACAATATGAACATAAAACAAGAAGATGTTTATATGAGATTATTTGTGCAATCTTTAGAAGGAAATGTTAGGATCTGGTATAGGCAACTTAGAGCTGACTCTATTACAATATGGAATGAGCTCATAACTATCTTTCAAAACCAATGGGGGGTAAAGAAAGATCATGTTTACTTTCCCACTGAATTTGAAGAATTGAAAAGAAACCCTGGTGAACCAGTTGCTGAATTCATCAAAAGATTTAATAAACTCTATCATAAAATTCTTGTTAATTGTAAACCACCAGTAGCAGCTGTAAAAGTCAGATTTTCCAAAGCATTTGAAGATGAATTTGTAGCCATGCTAAGAGAAAGGGTTTCTAACACATTGGAAGACATGTAGAGAAATGCTATCGAGGTAGAAGTTAATAGGTCAGCTTCTGGTAAACTTAAGGCTAAAGAAGAGAAATAAGAAAGAAAATTAAAGCTAGGATAGATGACTCATCTTCTTCCAAATCTAAACTTGAATATCAGAAAATTGATGAAATTACATCTTTACTTAGAAACCTTTCTAATAGGATTTCTAAAATTGAAACACAACCTAGAACTACTCAGAAAACTATTGTCAGACCTCAAGCTCAAACTCAATTCCGAAGAACTCCTCAAATGCAGATTCTTTAGAGACCAGGTTCTGATCAAAACGTTCAACCACCTTTGTTGATTGATGATCGACAGCCATAGGATACAGGCCCTTTAATCACTGAAGATATCAATAATGTTGATTCTTCAATAGTACAAATGGAAATAGTTCCTTCATCTTCACCTCAATCTTTTGAACAAGAACAAGGAGATGCTCAACTTTCAAAATACCAAGTTGTTGGCATTATGGTGCATGTGTTGTACTTGATGGCAAACCACTTGTAGTAGAAAAACTCACTTGTATATGGTAAATAGATGAATCTACATAACTAGATGAATCTACAGGAGCAATATCAGATGTGATAGAATGCATGGTAGTTCAAAGGAATCATTTCAAAAGTAATATGGCAAATTATAGTGTAACAGGTCTATTAAGTGGTAACAGGGCATTGGTACAGAAGAATAGGACGATGGAACTAAGGTCTACTAATCATAATAAAGAAGGTAAACGAAAAGGATGATGTAAATCATTTTAATATGTAGACGTAGGTTCACTGTACAAAAAGAGTGTATACGTATGCACGCACTTTCATAGAAGAAAAAGTGTGTATGGGATGAAAAATTAAGGAAATTAAGGTGAAAGAATACCAAGGGTCAATACCATCGTATTAGCCCACAATATTGAGCGGAGTAATGACTATTTGATTCCTTCCAAGAATACCACAGATCCTAAGTGTGGTTTTGGTCTGAGGTATTGGTCCGAGGTTTTTGGTCCAAGGTATTGGTCCGAGGTTTTTGGTCCAAGGTATTGGTCCGAGGTTTTTGGTCCGAGGTATTGGTCCAAGGTTTTGGTCCGAGGTATTTGGTCTGAGGTATTTGGTCCTAAGTGGTTTTGGTCTGAGGTATTGAGAAATGCCAAAACTATATAAGGAGGAGAAGATCAAAGGGCTAAGTGCAGAAGTAATGAATATCTTATGAAGTGCTAGATCAAAAGAAATTATGCATGTTATGGGTTTTTGATGCTTTGCTTGATCTAGACTAAGTATGCATCTGAGTGTTTGATGATGAATGAGATATAATGATGGATCAGGATCATAATGACTTATCATTATGTGATCTGATAATGGATGGGATAGATTTGATTGCTAACACATGTTTTATCCTTTATATGTGATGATCTGGGTATGTTTGAAGTCGGGAATTATAGCGAAGTTATAAGTAAGTATTTGTAGATCTATACGTTGGTTCACTTTGGTGAAGGTGCGTATACACGCTCGTTCGACTCTTCCAAGTTGCATATGCAAAAGAAAAGCTTGATGTTCAAGGATGACCGATCTATCATATCAGTGATGTTGTTTCACTGTTGTCTGACAATGAAGTCTTCTTAGATCTAAAAGTAAAACTGAATGCATAAAGAGTTTGTGTCTCATTGATTAATTGATTGAGAAAGAAGGGTGATCCTTGTTGCTATCTGTTTAGAACTTTGTAATATGATAGTAGATCTTCATAATGTCACTGATTGGTACAATTTGTGGTTCAGAGGTTTTATGATTCAGTATCTTTAGAGGTATACGTAGGTTGGGCAAAAGGAAGTAGCGTATACATGCAGGTTTGCTTCATTAAAGGAGCGTATACATTCTGACACATGCCTTTTGAGGTTACAATTAGTTCTGGTTGTTGATGTAGTGTTATGGGTTCAGATCTGTGTACTGGTTACAATGATCTATATGTTCCAATTGATTGGTTGAATTTAATTAAGTTTGAATGAATGGTTGATTCAATTGTGTCAGAGGTTCAGAGGTTTCAGTGATTGATTGTTTCAGTTATATCAAAGATTGATTATTGGGTTTCAGTTATATCAGAGATTAATTAGGTTTCAATGATTGGTTGATGAAGATGTATTTGATGGTTGTATTGCAGTGGTGATTGATTTTGAGATTCAATGTTACTAACGGGTCCAGTATGAAAATTTGATGAAACGTGGCCTTCATATTGTAGTATTGTGTACCAGGAGTATCCAGTGTGAAAATTTATGAAACATGGTCCCTGGAGGATACTGAGGGTTAGAGCCTTCAGTGAGGAAGTCGAAGCTTCCTGCTAGTAGTGGCTGGTGATTTGATCAGGGGGTTGGAGATCCCTTCCAGTAGCAGCTAGAGAACAAGTGAAGGTTGTTACCTTCTGTAGGTTGGAGCCTACGTAATAGTAAATATATCGGCTAGTACAAGAACTAGGGGGTTGTAGCTCCCTTCTAGAAGAAGCTGGAGAATGAGAGAAGGTTGTAGCCTTCTGCAGGTGGGTGCTTGCATACTGGTATGGGTCTGCACTAGTACAATATTGTAAACATATTTTCTTATTATTAAAAGAAGACAGAGACGACAACAGTAGGTGGTTTTCACCCACAATGGGTTTCCACCTTAAATCTTGGTGTTCATGTGTGTTGCTTATGTGTGATGGTTTATTCTGTTATTAGTGCACATGGTTATTGTTTAATGTTTAATAAAGTACTGATTCATTGATTAAAGATCAACATATGATGAATTACCTTAATCATAAGTTCACTAGATATATGATGGTTGCCTTAAGAACAGTTGCATGCACACGCGAGTTCCCTTCACCCTCAGTATTATTTCCAACCATTGGTATCAGAGTAGGTCCTTTGACAGAAGCTTGATCACTTGAAGGAGATTCGTAGTAACAATGGGAAAGAAGCTAAAGAAGAAAGCACCTCAAAAGAAGAAGACATCTCAAAGGAACTGTGACAGTGGGAGAGACGATTGGACTTTATGTGGAAGAAACTCTTCAGAGTCAGAATCACCTCAGAATGAAGATGAACAAGAAAAAGAACTATCAAGTACAAATTCGTTGTCCTCTAGTGATACATTTCTCTTTTCATTTGAAGATATTGAATGTGACAACGAAACAACTGAATTTACTCTTATGGGTGAAAAAGAAAGAAATCAAATATAGGCAGAATTTAAAAAGCTCACAGACACAATTAGAGATCAAAAGGATCTAATTGATAAAAGGGAATGTGCCTACAAAGAAGAAGTTACCAGATTAAAATCCCAGTTGGAGGAAGGAAACAAAGTAAGGAAGCAGTACAAGGAAAAGGAAGACCAATGTCAAAGGCTGTAGGATGAAGTGACATCATTGAGAATTGAAGTGAATGAAAAGGACACAACAACCAAGGAACTTTTAGAAAGAACTAGCTACTGTGAAGGTCTTGAAGGTGTGATCGTTTCTCTAAAAGAAGATCTCAAAAATTCAAATAAGCAGAATGAAGAACTACTCCTAGCATTTGAAGAACAAGAAAATGAATTTCTCAAATTAAGGCAAAAAGTGGAAGAAGGAAGAAAAGCTGAAGAAATCATGAAGAAGCAATATATTGAAAAGGAAGAGCAATATCAGGTTGAGGTAAATATCCTAAAAGGTAAATTAGAAGAAAAGGAAAAACTTTTATGATTTCAAGATAGTACTAAGATTTTCGATGATATTCTTAGTAGTCAAAGGTCTCCTGCCATCAAATCTGATCTTGGTTTTCATGAAACTGTTAAAGGTGAATCTAGCTCTCAAATTGAAGCAAGGAACTCTAGTGCAAAATCAGAAATTCTCAACAATGAGATAATAGGTCAACCACATCAACAACCAAGGAAAGAAAGTCTTCAAAGAAAATCATTTACTCCTAAATATGGAAGTGTTAATCGATTATTTCCTCTGATGAATAATGTTGAATGTTTTATATGTCATAATTTTGGACATGTTGCAGCCAGATGCAAAAGTAGAATGGTTCAAGATAATAACAGTCACATAGAAAGATCATCAACTTCCAGGTACTTTAAGGGATATTGTTTTTCTTGCAATATGTTTGGTCACAAAGCCATTAAATGCTATAGAGGGAATATGAAACATATAAGATGTTATGCTTGTAACAAGTTTGGGCATATAGCAAAAGAATGTAGGAGAAAATTTCAGCCAACATACCAAAAGGAGAAAACATCATCACACTCCAAGGTATGGAAGAAGAAGGAAGTACAACCAAAAATATGTGGCATAGCTCAGTATACAGATAGAACAGACTCAGGAGGAACTGAAAGTATGAAATTTCAATGTTCTAATTCTCATACGCAATTATCATGAAGACAAGTCGTGTATATACGTGAGTTCGAAGCTACATAGTCGCGTATATGTTGGTTTGATGAAGAAGCAGTGGGACAGACTTAGAAAAATGATCCGATATGGTTCAGAAAATTTTCTATATTGATGATTGACGACTACAGTCTGTGGATGTTATTTAGAAGTGCTTTTGACCCTCATAAGTTGTTGATGACTTGATGTATAACTAGTTGATGATGATGCCTTGATGACCCTTACTGATATATGCAATGATCAAATCTGACAGTGAACAGGTAGCACAGGTTCAGGGGGAGAATATGCTATGCTTCTAATAATGCATTGTTGGCATTATGTTTAGAAGTCTTTGGTACATAACGATTCTTATTAATGGTGAGGATGTTTATGCAGTTGAAGTGTTTAAATGATACATCATGCTATGCTGCAGTCATAAGTTTCCTATGATGAAATCTCAGATGATACTTATATTGCTTGAGCCACATAGTTATTATTCAGATCAAATTTATGGATGATTGTGGATGACTCTTTTTGATGATGCATATATGGTATGTTGCTTACATGATGATCTTCATAAGGACAAGGAGAAGAACAAAGCTTGAGTACACAACTTCATTATTTGATAAGTGTCATTTCTTTTATGTTGTTGTCATCATACCTTCAAAGATGCATAAACTTCATATGGTGCAATTATGGATGAGGATTCCTATAGTTCTTGGCTCTCACATGGTTGAGGATTTTTGTTGCTGATGGTATCAAGAAAGCTTGACAAATGACTATGAGCTCATGGTTTTCTAGATACATATTACTGGATACACATTATGTTGGATACATGGATGATTACTTAAGTTGCATATTGATAAATATTATTGGTTGGCCAAGAGAATGGTGTTGTTACAGGTTCCATGAAGACATATCTATTTGGAGACATGGCTTACTTAGTCACATAATGATGATGACTTCTTACTTTATGATGACAAGTTTGATACTCACATATGTTGATTACCATGGTTGATGCTTATCAGATGTGGGATGTTCCCTAGTGATGATACATGGTTGATATATTGAGGGTTCTTGTGGAAAGATCATGTTGTTCTTGTTGATGATGTTATTATCATAGATGATGATTATGGTGTTTTCACATACATATGATATGTTTTTGTGTTACTGCTTGGAGATATGACATATGCATGATTGATTCATGGAAGGTTATGATAAGGCTCTTTCTACTAAGGAAATGGAGCAAGTTGATCTTGATAAGGTCAAGAGGATGAGTTGATATCTATATGCGGCATACTTTATCACAGGTTGATGATATTTACATTGTCATATGTTGGGAACTAATGATGGACATATACAGGTTGCTGGTCTGGATGTTGCTAACAGATGCTTATGGAGCAGATCATATATGGTGTATGATAGTTGTTGATGACTATCATGGTCTTGTTTAGATCTTTGGTATTTGTTATAAATGTCATGTATATCATTTGATGTAAAGGTCATATAAAGGCCCACAATATGTCTTTGTCTGTCATAGTCTTTTAATGAGTCCTTTTTGGTCATATGATGTAATTTGTACCCCCACTATGCATGGGAAGGATGATGTAATAATTTCTATATTTCAGTCATGTATAAACAATTGGTATATCCCCACTTGGTTGGGAGATTGATGTATGTATGAGTCATTGGTGATAGGAAGGTCATACTCACATAGTTGAGTTATAGAGTCATGTTATTCTTTTAGAAAATATATTTGCAGACTCTGCATGTGCTCAGGGGGAGCATGGATGGTATAGTGCATCTCAGCATGTACAAAGGGGGAGTTTAATCAGAGAATTCAACATGTGCCTAGGGGGAGCATGATCAATGTTCATATTTAGCTGTTCAGATATGAAAGTATTCATTTTGGTCAGCCCTTTACCCTTGATATCAAAGGGGGAGAGTATCTTGGTCCACCCTTTTCCCTTGATGTCAAAGGGGGAGAGTATTTTGGTGTTGCTTGTTATCTCTAATAGTTTCTACAGCTTGTAGTAATCAACACCAACATGGTTGCCATCAAGTCCAAAGGGGGAGATTGTTGGCATTATGATGCATGTGTTGTACTTGATGGCAACCCACTTGCAGCAGAAAAACTCACTTGTATATGGTAACTAGATGAATCTACAGAAGAGATATCAGATGTTATAGAATGCATGGCAGTTCAAAGGAATCATTTCAAAAGTAATATGGCAAATTACAGTGTAACAGGTGTATTAAGTGGTAACAGGGCATTGGTACAGAACAACAGGATGATGGAACTAAGGTCTACTAATTAGAATAAAGAAGGTAAATGAAAAGGATGATGTAAAGCAGTTTAAGATGTAGAGGCAGGTTCACTGTACAAAAAGAGCGTATACACGCGGGTTCACTGTACAAAAAGAGCGTATACGTATGCACGCACTTTCATAGAAGAAAAAGTGTGTATGGGATGAAAAATTAAGGAAATTAAGGTGAAAGAATACCAAGGGTCAATACCATGGTATTAGCCCACAATATTGAGCGGAGAAACGACTATTTGATCCTTTCCAAGAATACCACAGATCCTAAGTGTGGTTTTGGTTTGAGGTATTGGTCTGAGGTTTTTGGTCCAAGGTATTGGTCTGAGGTTTTGGTCCGAGCTTTTTGGTCCAAGGTTGTTATGAAACCAGCTCAAGAAAAGATAGAAAAGATAGATCAACGCCTTAGAATTCAGCCTCTTCAAGGGGGCAACCTCCTTTACATTACATAAATGAACAATTCTTGGATGATACAAATGACAAAACCTCCTTTCTATATATAGGAGTCTAAGGAGTCACAATATAATCCAGCCGACCTAACAATAATAATATAAAGCCACAAAAATAACAATAGAGGGATTCTATGGGGCACAGAAATAACAATATGGGGGTAATAGGGGCACAACAATATAAATAAGGGGTATAACTACAATAGTAATGGGGTAATCACTAGTATTATAGGGACCCAACATGCCCCTCTCCTTCAAAAAAGTGTTGTCCTCAACGCTTGAGTAGTTCTCGATACTTTTGCATAAAATTCTCATCCTCCCATGTGGAATCTTCAGCGGATAAGTTCTTCCACTTGATAAGATACTCTGAAATTGATCGATTTCGTAGCTGTCGAGTTCTTGTTTCTGTGACTGCTTCTGGTTCCAAAATAATTTTTCCTTCCTCGTCAAGTTCTGGCAATATTGTTTGAATTGGGAGCTTGTCACCTATAACCTTCTTTAAACATGAAACATGGAAAACTGGGTGCAATCGAGAAGCTGCAGGAAGCTCCAATTTGTATGCCATAGTACCAATCTTTTGCAACACCTTGTACGGACCATAATACTTTGGTGATAATTTATTATCCTTCTTAGCTTGCTTTAGGGACATTTGCTTATATGGTTGTAGCCGTAGGAATACCCAATCACCTACATCAAAACTTCTTTCACTACGATGTTGATCTGCCTGTTGTTTCATTCTATTTTGTGCCAACACGAGGTTATCCTTTAAGAGTTGGAGGACTTGTTGTTGATGTTCGATGTGATGTTCCACTACCTGAACCTTAGAATTTTCTCTTAAATATGATGTGATGGATGGTGGTTGATACCCATAAAGTGCCATAAATGGGGTCATTTTTGTTGCTGTATGGAAGGAAGTGTTATACCACCATTCAGCCAGAGGCAACCATTTGACCCATTGTGTCTGTTTATCAGATACAAAGCAACGAAGATATCCTTCCAAACATTTGTTTACTATCTCAGTTTGCCCATCAGATTGAGGATGATAAGATGAGCTATGAGCTAACTGAGTACCAAGACAAGAAAATAATTCTGTCCAAAAATTTCCAGTGAAAATGGGATCTCTGTCACTTACAATAATCTTTGGGTTTCCATGTAGCTTTTGAACTGTTTCCATAAATGCAGTAGAAACTGTACTGGCTTTAAATGGATGTGATAATGCACAAAAGTGTGCATACTTGGTAAGTCTGTCAACTACCACCATGATGACACTCTTTCCCTCAGACTTGGGTAAACCTGTGATAAAATCCATTGAAACATCCTCCCAACGTTGGCTTGGAATGGATAAAGGTTGTAATAGACCTAGTGTCTTAATTGTTTCAACTTTATTTTGCTGGCAAACCAAACATTCCGCCACAAACTTTTGAATATCTGATTTAAGGCCATCCCAAAAAAATTCCTTCTTAACCCTGTGGTAAGTTTTTAAAAATCCTGAGTGCCCTCCTAAGGGAGAAGTGTGCAATTCCATAAGAATCTTTTGTTTTAGCTGGGAATTCTTACAGAGGTATAAGCGATCTTTGTACCATAACGAATCATTTTGCCAGCTAAATGTATCAGAAGTACTGGAATCTTGTTGTAGCTTTCGAATAAGTGCCCACACTTCTTCGTCATTCTTCCATTCCTCCCTTGCTTCGTTTATCCAATCTGGTTGGATAATAGAAATGGCACACAACAATGCTTCCACATCCTCATCCTTTCTTGAGAGTGCATCTGCCACCACATTTTGCTTCCCTTTTTTGTAGATGATTTCAAAGTCATAACCCAACATCTTTGTGACCCACTTTTGTTGCTCTTCAGAGGATAATCTTTGTTCTAAAAAGTATTTAAGGCTATCATGATCCTTTTTTACCTTGAAGTGTCTTCCCATTAGGTAGGGTCGCCATTTCTTAAGTGCATGGAGTATTGCCAACATTTCTTCTCATAAATAGCTTTGCTTAAAAACTTTCCCTTGATTGGACGACTTTCAAAAGCAATGGGTCTTTCATCTTGCATTAGAACAGCACCAATTCCATTTCCTGAAGCATCACATTCCACAATAAAGGTTTTTGTGAAGTCCGGTGTAGCTAAGACCGGTGCTTGGCACATTGCCTCTTTAAGATGTTCAAAGGCCTTTGTTGCTTTCGGAGTCCATGAAAATGAATCTTTCTTCAATAATGTTGTTAGAGGTGTTGTTTTTCTCCCATAATTCTTAACAAACTTGTGATAATACCCTGTCAACCCAAGAAATCCTCGCAGATGCTTTATGGATGTGGGGATTTTCCATTCCTTAATGGCTTTAATTTTGCTAGGGTCTACCTTAACTCCTTCATGAGATACAATATGACCCAAATATTCCACCTCCTGGACTCCAAAGAAACATTTGGATCTTTTTGCATATAATTGTTTCTCCTCCAATAGTTGTAGCACCCTGTCAACATGTTCAACATGATCCTTCCAAGACTTGCTGTAGATTAGTATATCATCAAAAAATACTAACACAAATTTTCTAAGGAATGGTTTGAAAATTGAATTCATCAAACCTTGAAATGTTGAAGGTGCATTGGTAAGGCCAAAAGGCATGACCAAAAATTCATAATGACCCTCATGAGTTCTAAATGCCGTTTTTGGAATGTCTTCAATCTTCATTCTGATTTGATGATATCCCGAACGAAGATCCAACTTGGTGAAGTAAATTGATCCATGCAATTCATCCAGTAATTCATCAATAACAGGAATGGGGAACTTATCTTTAATAGTGAGCTTGTTGAGCTCCCTATAATCCAGACACATGCGCCATGATCCATCCTTCTTGTGCACCAATACTACTGGAGCTGAGAAAGAACTTTGACTCGGTTGAATTATACCAGCCTCTAGCATTTCTGCAACCATACGTTCAATTTCACTTTTTTGGACATAGGGATATCTGTACGGCCTGATGTTTGGAGGAACACTTCCTGGAATCAGATGAATAGCATGATCATGATCACGCATAGGTGGGAGACCCTTGGGAGTCTCAAATACCTTGGAATGATTGTCCAGGACTTTTTGGAGATCTGGAGAAATAGATGATTCCAATGTGGAAACATCTAGCGAGCATAATTGTGCAATTACACCTCTTTGCTCCTTTTTTAGAAGCTTTGTCATACCATTAGAGCTGATTATCTTTCCTGGTTTCCCTGCAATACCCCTTAATTCAACTTCCTTTCCTTCCGTAGAAAATTTGATGAAAAGTTCTTGAAAATTAAAAGCTATTGTACCCAAGGATTGTAGCCATTGGACTCCTAGTACAACATCAGCACCTCCCATTGGAATGGAAAGCATTGGGCTAGTCAATACATATTCTCCCATGGATAGCTTGATATTATGGCACTTTCCAGAGCAATTTATTGTTCCTCCATTTGCAATCATCACTTGACACTCTGGTGCTGGATATAAGAAGCAATTCAATTCTTTTGCTACCCTACAATGAATAAAATTGTGGGTGCTTCCTGAATCAATCAACACTATTACCTTTTTCTTCTTGATTTGTCCTTCTATCTTGATGGTTTGAGGAGTGGTAATTCCCGCCAATGCATTACAAGATATGGTCGGATTTATTTGTTCTTCATCTAGGCTTTGTTCTTGGAGTATATCTTCTTCTTTTGACCTTTCTTGCTCCTTTTCTTCTTCCTCTTCACAATCTATGTAGAATAATTTCTTCTCAGCACACTTATGACCTTTAGTGTATTTGCTATCACAACTGTAACAAAGCCCTTTTGCTCTTTTTTCTTCCAATTGTTGTGGTGTCAACCTTATAGGTTGTGGAAGACTAGGGGCAACAACACTTCCGTCTTTATAGTTGTGAGTGGTATGCTTCCTGGTTGCCATAATTTTGCTTTCCATTTTTCTTGCTAACCTGAATGCCTTCTCTAATGAATCAGGTTCCCAAAGGCGAACATCATGTTGGATATTATCCTTTAAAGACCCTATGAACACATCAATCCTATGCTCCTCTGGAATATCTTTTACCCTTATGTTCAATTTTTGGAACTCCTCAATGTGCTCCATTACTGAACCCTTTTGTTTGAGACTTATCAATTGGCTAAAAAAAGTGTTGCTTTTTGTATCTTTATAATGTGCTATCAATTCTTCCGTAAAAATTGCCCAAGTGATAAATTGTTTACGAGAGCAAAGCCATTGATACCATACAAACTGATTTGGTTCCAAATATACAGTTGCCATACGTACCTTTTGTGCGTTTTTCACATTATTGAGATCGAAGAATTGCTCCATCTGTAATATCCATGTGGCGGGATCCTTGCCATCAAACTTCCTCATATCGATTTTTGGAATATGGTGATTCTTCGATCCAACATTAGCGTCTATGGAATCATGATTAACATTTCTTTTGTTCTCATCATGAGTTTCCTTTACTACCTTTTCACCATTAGTGACCCTTTCTTGTAGCAACTTCTTCAATTCTTCCATGTCTGTCTTCAAATCTATCTTCAAATCTGCCATGTCTCTCTTCAAATCTATCTTCAAATCATCCATCTTAGCTTCCATGCCCTTAATCTTAGATTCCACGCCACTTATCTTAGCTTCTGTTAGCTTTTGTGAGTGTGACATTTGTTGCACTTGTTCTTGTAATTTTGATATATCATGTAGCATTTCTTCCTCTTCTTCATGAGTCATGCTAGAGCTTTCAGGTTCCTTACTAGGTGTTTGCATTTTCTTTCCTCGGGGCATCAGTTACCGATAATAATGCTTTACTATGCCCTTTGAATTCCGTTAAACCAAGCTTACAAAAAAATTAAAAAAAAAAAACTACACACCTTTTTTCACTTTATAGAAGCCTGATATTGAATCTGATGTATCTCTGTAATTTCGGATCATCCAGTTCTGAAATTGCTACCTGTAGCCTTCTGTGTCCTCTTTCCAATGCCACAAGTCTAAGCCAAATTGGATTCTCCAAGGAAGAGTTATGTGAAATCTCCCACAGTGACTTTCTTTTATACTGGTTCAGTAGAGCAAACTTGTACGACGTGCCACGAGTCACTGTTTCAACCTTTGAATCTAAAACACACACAAAAGAAACTACAGTCCGTCCTCTTTCTGTACCTTCTTACGAAATTTCAATCCAATCCCCAGAGAGAAAGTTATGACGAATTTTCCCCAGGTCACCTGTTTTGAATGTAATTCAGGAGTCTGCAAAAAGACCAACTTCCTCAGATCATATCTCCGCAAATATTGCGCGAAAAGCTCTGAAATTTGGACCCAAGGTTCAGCATGATTTCTTCTCAAATGGGTTTTTTTTGCGACTTCTGAAACGTCACAGAAAAAAAAAGTTATAGCGAAAATTCCACGATGACCTGTTTGGAGCAGCGAAACCCTAAAATCCAAAGCTCTGATACCAAATGTTATGAAACCAGCTCAAGAAAAGATAGAAAAGATAGATCAACGCCTTAGAATTCAGCCTCTTCGAGGGGGCAACCTCCTTTACATTACATAAATGAACAATTCTTGGATGATACAAATGACAAAACCTCCTTTCTATATATAGGAGTCTAAGGAGTCACAATATAATCCAGCTGACCTAACAATAATAATATAAAGCCACAAAAATAACAATAGAGGGATTCTATGGGGCACAGAAATAACAATATGGGGGTAATAGGGGCACAACAATATAAATAAGGGGTATAACTACAATAGTAATGGGGTAATCACTAGTATTATATGGACCCAACAAAGGTATTGGTCCGAGGTTTTTGGTCCGAGGTATTGGTCCAAGGATTTGGTCCGAGGTATTTGGTCTGAGGTATTTGGTCCAAGGTATTGGTCCTAAGTGGTTTTGGTCCGAGGTATTGAGAAAGGCCAAAACTATATAAGGAGGAGAAGATCAAAGGGCTAAGCACAGAAGTAATGAATATCTTATGAAGTGCTAAATCAAAAGCAAATATGCATGTTATGGGTTTCTAATACTTTGCTTGATCTAGACTAAGTATGCATCTGAGTGTTTGATGATGGATGAGATCTAATGATGGATCATGATCATAATGACTTATCATTATGTGATGTGATAATGGATGGGCTAGATTTGATTGATAACACATGTTTTATCCTTTATATGTGGCGATCTGGGTATGTCTGAAGTCAGGAATTGCAGCGAAGTTATAAGTAAGTATTTGCATAGATATACGTTGGTTCGATTTGGTGAAGGTGCGTATACATGCTAGTTCGACTCTTCCAAGTTATGTATGCAAAAGAAAAGCTTGATGTTCAAGGATGACTAATCTATCAAATCAGTGATGTTGTTTTACTCTTGTCTGTCAATGAAGTCTTCTTAGATCTGAAAGTAAAACTGAATGCATAAAGAGTTTGTGTCTCATTGATTAATTGATTTAGAAATAAGGGTGATCCTTGTTTCTATCTGTTTAGAACTCTGTAATATGATAGTAGATCTTCAGAATGTCAATGATTGGTACAGAAATCTGCAAAACATAATCTTTAGAGGTATATGCAGGTTGGGGAAAGGAAGTAGCGTATACACATAGGTTTGCTTCATTAAAGGAGCGTATACACTCTGACACATTCCTTTTGAGGTTATAGTTAGTTCTAGTTGTTGATGTAATGTTCTGGGTTCAGATCTGTGTACTGGTTACAATGATTTATCTGTTCTAGTTGATTGGTTGAATTTGATTAAGTTTGAATGAATGGTTGATTCAATTGTGTCAGAGGTTCAGAGGTTTCAGTGATTGATTGTTTCAGTTATATCAGAGATTGATGATTGGGTTTCAGTTATATCAGAGATTGATTGGGTTTTAGTGATTGGTTGATGCAGATGTATTTGATGGTTGTATTGCAGTGGTGATTGATTTTGAGCTTCAATGTTACTAATGGGTCCAGTATGAAAATTTGATGAAACATGGCCTTCATATTGTAGTATTGTGTACCAGGAGTATCCAATGTGAAAATTTATGAAACGTGGTCCCTGGAGGATACTGAGGGTTGGAGCCTTTAGTGAGGAAGTCGAAGCTTCCTGCTAGTAGTGGCTAGTGATTTGATCAGGGGGTTGGAGCTCCCTTCCAGTAGCAGTTGGAGAACGAGTGAAGGTTGTAGCCTTCTGTAGGTCGGAGCCTATGTACTAGTAAATATATCGGCTAGTACAAGAACTAGGGGGTTGTAGCTCCCTTCTAGAAGAAGCTGGAGAACGAGAGAAGGTTGTAGCCTTCTGTAGGTGGGTTCCTGCGTACTGGTATGAGTCTGCACCAGTACAAGATTGTAAACAAATTTTCTTATTATTAAAAGAAGACATAGACAACAACAGCAGGTGGTTTTCACCCACATTGGGTTTCCACCTTAAATCTTGGTGTTCATGTGTGTTGCTTATGTGGGATGGTTTATTCTATTATTACTGCACATGGTTACTGTTTAATGTTTAATAAAGTACTGATCCCCCCCACTGATTAAATATAAACATATAGTGAATTAACTGAATCATAAGTTCACTAGATATACGTTGGTTGCCTTAAGTATAGTTGCGTGCACACGCGAGTCCCTTCACTGAAGTAGCATATATAAATCTGATTATGAAAATGAAAAAGATATTGATTTGTAAACACTGATTCACCCCCCCTCTCAGTATTATTTCCAACAAAAGCATTCTCTGAATTTCTAATTGTAGAATTAAATAAGAGGTATGATCTAAGACCTAGATCAGGTCCAGGTAGACCTTCAAAATCTACCACTATAATTGAACCTGCAATAAAATCTATTCAAACACAAATTCCAACACCTCAGACTACAGAGTCATCCACTGAAACCTTTTCATTTGACAAGACCATTTTGACAACTTTCAATACTGAAAAGGAATTGGAAAGGGTCAAGATCCCTATCCCTTTAGATGAACTTTCCAAAAAGCCTGGTTATAAAAATCAAGTGTCTAAATGGATATAGTCCTCTATTGTAGATGCTGAGGGAGATGTATTAGTTTGCAAGATGAAAAACCCTTAGTAGTGTTTGGCCCTAGTTCTGATATGATTGATGAGATTGTTCCACCATTTTATGTAACTTTAAAGGTTCATGACTTTATTTTGTATAACTGCATGCTGGACTCTGGAGCTTCTCATAGCCTTATGCCAAAGGTGATTATGGACCAACTTCAGTTACAAGTTAATCGTTCTTATCATGATCTTTACACCTTTGATTCAAAGAAAGTACCATGCCTAGGATTAATCAAAGATCTAATTGTGACCTTAGCCCAAATACCTGTCAAGAGCATAGTTTTAGACATAGTGGTCACTGATATTCCAGCCAAGTTTGTCATGCTCCTATCTAGATCATGTTGTGCTAAACTTGGAGGATCACTTTAGATGGACATGTCTTTTGCTACTATTCCAGTCTATGGAGGTGAAAAATTAAGGTTATATAGGGAGGTCAGATTCCTTCATACTGTTTGTAGGTTTGATCAAGCAAAAAACCATCCTATTTATGCAGTAGATCAGGATTTTGGTTGCTTTTAGTTATCGTCACAAAATTCATCAAATACTCAACTTCCCATTGAAAATATAGTTTCCAAACCTAAAATTGTAGAAGCAGATATATGGAAACTTTATTTTGATGGCTCTTACTCAAAGGAAGGAGCAGGACCAGGAATTGTTTTAATTTCACCACATAAAGAAAACATCACTCGGTCGTGTAAACTTGAATTTGAGGTCACCAATAATGTGGTTGAGTATGAGGCTTTTCTTCTTAGTCTTGAGCTAGCTCAGAGTCTAAAGGTTCAAAACTTGAGTGTCTTTTCTGATTCTGAGCTAATATTGAAGCAGGTTAGAAATACATGTCAAACAAAACACCCAAGGTTTAGGTCCTACAAAAATGAAGCTTGGGACACAATTGAAAATTTCTTCCAAGGATTTAACATAACTGCTATTCCCAGAGATGAAAATATGCATGCTGACTCACTAGCTGTCTCAGCAAGCTCTTTCAAAATCCCTGAGCCAGTATTGTTAGAATATCATATTCAAGTCAAGTATAGACCATCAATTCCCGATAACCTTAAACACTGGCAGATTTTTGAAGATGATGAAAAATTAAAATATTTCCTTCAAGTTATTGATGAATTCTCAAATATGAAAATTGAAGAAGATCAAAGATATGTTCAAGAATCAAATCACCAAAATCCAGAAACTTCATTCAGTCCTAAAATTCTTGATCATGATATCATCCAATTATCTAATAATTTTATTCCTAAAGGATTAGTTCCATTGGAAAAACTATTTGATAATAATGACGTTTCTAAAAATCCCTTGCTTAACTCACCTAAAGAAGAAATCGAAGAATGCAATATTGGGACTTTGAATGATGTGAGAAGTGTTAAATTATCATCAACCTTGCCTTTGGATGTAAAAATCAAATAGTTGAATCTTCTTAAAAATTATAGAGATTTTTTTTCCTGGTCTTATAATGGATTAAAAACTTATGATACATCTTTGATTGAGCATAAGATTCCTTTGAAACTAGAAGAAAAACCCTTTCAACAAAAAATAAGAAGAATCAATCCTATACTACTTCCAACTGTTGAGAAAGAGCTTAAAAAGTTGCTTGATGCTTATATCATAGTACCTTTAAGGTACTTTGACTCGGTAGCCAACCTAGTTCCTGTCAAAAAGAAAAATGGTGATATTAGGCTATGTGTATACTTTTGAAACCTAAACACATCATCTTTAAAGGATAACTATCCATTGCCCAAAATGGATCATCTACTTCAGAAATTTTCAGGTGCAAATAGGATTTCTATGCTAGATGGATTTTCTAGTTACAATCAGATCATGGTAAGTCAAGCTGACCAAGACAAAACTACTTTCACCACTCCTTGGGGTACATTTATGTATGCTAGAATTCCATTTGGCTTAAAAAATGTTGGAGCCACTTTCCATAGAGCCATGGATCTAGCATTTTTAGGTAAAACATTTGAATTTACTGTCATTTATTT
Organism: Pinus tabuliformis; assembly: GCA_031772625.1. NCBI lineage: Eukaryota > Viridiplantae > Streptophyta > Pinopsida > Pinales > Pinaceae > Pinus > Pinus tabuliformis. The sequence continues at coordinate 379,759,567 of CM062820.1, read as the reverse complement.
AGATGATTTAACTGTTTTCTCTGATTCTGATGAAAATCATTTAAAACACTTGAGCAAGGTTTTTGACAGGTGCAGGAAATTTGGCATATCCATCAATCTGAAGAAATATTTATTTGTTGTAAAGGAAGGGAAATTACTAGGGCATATAATCTCCAAGGAGGGAGTTATAATTGACCCAAAGAGAGTTTCAGCTATTCAAACCCTATCTCTACCAAGGAATAAGAAAGAGATACAAACCTTCCTTGGAAATATTAATTTTCTTAGAAGGTTCATCCCTAATTATGCAGAGATAGTTAAGGATATAACTGATATGCTAAAGAAAAACAATGAAGTGAAATGGACAATTTCTGCTAGATATGCTTTTGATCAGATCAAAAAGGCTATATCTGAGGCTCCTACATTAGCCAGTCCTGATTATTCTTCACCTTTTAGCATATTTTCTTTTGCATCCGAGACAACCTTAGCTGTTGTACTTTTACAGAAGAACAAAAATGGTGATGACCAACATATAGCCTTCTTTTCCAAAATTATGAGGGATGTTGAACTTAGGTATGATATTATTGAAAAACAAGCATATGCCTTAATGCAAGCCCTCAAAGCCTTTAGAACCTATGTCCTGCATTCACACATTACAACTTATGTCCCTAATCATGTTGTTAAAAAAACTTTGACCCAGCCTGATACTAATGGAAGAAAAGGGAGATGGATTGCTAAAATCCTTGAATTTGACCTTGAAGTTAAGACCACATAGCTAGTAAAGGGCCAAGGCCTAGCCAAATTGTTAGTTGAATCCAATTGCAAAATATTGGGGATAAATCTCGTTTCTGCAATCTCAAGGGAGAATCCACAAGAACCTTCCTCAATTTCATCTGGGGAGAATCCACAAGAACCTCCTCCTCTTATAGAAGGGGAGAACCCATAAGAACCTCTTTCTTCAGATCAAGCCATTCTTGTTCACATAGATCAGAAATATCTACTTGAAGCAGTGCAAAGCCCTGAAGCTTAAAGCAGTAAAACACTGCATTATCAATGCTAATATATACTGGAAAGACCCTCTTAATATCCTTCTTCTTTATTTAACTGAAAATGAAACAGAGGGAATTATAGATCAATTCCATGTAGGGTTTTGTGGTGGACACTATGCCTGGAGATAACAACCTACAAAATTTTAAAACTAGGTTTCTACTGGCCCACACTTTTTAAAGAAGTTGGAGCAAGAGTAAGAAGTTGCATACCATGCCAATTATTTGCAGGGAAACAAAAACTGTCAGCACTTCCTTTAGTCCCAGTACTGGTTCATGCTCCTTTTCTACAATGGGGGTTGGACTTTATAGGGGAAATTCATCCACAATCAAGTAATCAACACAGATAGATTTTAACTGCTACAGACTATTTTACCAAGTGGGTAGAGACCATACATTTTAAAAATGCAACTGATTCTGTTGTGATTAAATTCCCTGAAGAAAATATCCTATCAAGATTTGGATGTCTCAACAAATTGTTACAGATAATGCAACAGCTTTCAGCAGTGTTAAAATGATTGAGTGTTGTCAAAAGTATTCAATCCTATTACACCATTATACACCATACTATCCACATGGTAATGGGCTAACAGAGTCCTCCAACAAGATCTTAGTTAACATCATTAAGATGACTCTTGAAGACCATAAAAAGAGTTGGGGAAGCCACCTAATCCATGAAATTTGGGCAAACATAGTTTCTCCTAAGAGATCAACAGGCAAGTCTCCTTTACAATTAGTTTATGGCAAGGAAGCGATTTTTCCTACTCATTTAGCTTTACCTGTTATGAGATTCCTTCAAGAATCCTATGAAGAAAAAGATGATTTCTCAAGAAGGATTAATCAAATTATTGAGTTGAATGAAGGCATGGATGAAATTCAATATAAGCTAAGGAAATACAAAAATAAGATGAAGGAACTGTTTGACAGAAAGGCTAGAGAAAGAAATTTCAAGAAAGGTGACCTAGTTCTTAGATGGGATACAAGAGAGAATATAAAGGAAAGCATGCAAAATTTGACAACCTCTGGTTTGGTCCATTTAGCATTGTAGAAGTCAAAGGGAACAATACATTCATCCTACAAAATTTGGAAGGAGAGTATTCCTCATTGCCAGTAAATCGGAAATACTTGAAACATTACATTCAATATTAATTTTTCATCGATTCATTCATCATCTGTAAATATCCAGAGAGTTTATTTTATTTTTGAAAATTTTCAAGTGAGTATCTGTTTCAACAAAGACTCCATGGCTCGAGGAGAAGGCACTTGGACCTGCTTGTTCTCTGCATCCCACAGGGGGCAGCAGTCCCCAGCTGGAGCTGATGTTGTAACATAATTTGGTTTTGATAAGTTAGTATATTAGTCAAAATAATTTTAAAATGTTAAGTTAGGATATGGATGCAAAAGAAAGAGAAGTTAAAATGTTAGGACAATTTAATGTTTTATAGCCATCCATATCAATAAAATGATAGGAGTTAGCTGCCCTAAATAAAGAAGGAAAAAGAAAATAAAATGTTAGGGAAGCAAAAAGAAAGAAAAGGATTCATTTTTTATACAAAAAATTAGTGCAAAGGCTGCTAGTCCAAATGCACCTGATCAAGAAAATGTCAAATCGGGTTAATATATGATTAATTATTTGTTATAAACTTTGGCATATCAATTATATTAGAATGCACAAACTTGATTTGACCCAAATCATTAAACGACAAAAAGTATTGTCGGTTTCGAATAACGAAGGCGCATGATTTGACGTCGATCTACTCCCCGCCCAGATCAACGGCAGGGAGAGATTTCGTACCCCCCTCCACTGTTTCACGTTAACGCAACCGGGGGGGGTGTCTGCAAAGCGGTTTCCATGGCCGACTCCCTGACCTTACGTGTCGCCCCCACATCTCTCCGCAGCCCTACCCCGCAAACCACTCGTGGTTATCTCCGCCAGCGGCTCTTTCACCCTGCTAAAAAGGTCATTATCCCTCCACCAATCCTGAGCTAACAACTGACATATCCATTGCTTATTCCTCTCGTCCATTACCTCTTTACACACTTATCCCCCCATTTGTCATAACTGTTGTATCCATCAACTGTAGTTCTTCTCCCTTGCATTTAAAGCTGTTACGATTATCAACAAAATCATTACTCCTTCCCGCACCTTATAAATAAAATGAAACCGACCCTTTTGTCATTTTCTTCTGATTATTCTCAAATTGTTTGCAGGTTTACAGTGTTGCATAACTTCTTTCCTTTTGCTCAGTCTCTCATTTATAACCATTTTTCTTCTTGTTTGCTACCATGGCCCCAAAAGCAAAATCCAAGAAGCAAACCACAGAGGAGAGTATTGTTACCTTGACCCAGCCTGACCTTGACCATATCCCGATTGTCGATTCACTGTTCAAAGTTGTAGAAGCCAGGTGTGAGTTTGATTTTTATGAACTACATTTGTGGCTTAAACAGAACTATCTCGACCAGCAAGATCTTATTAGCTTTTGGGAATCCCTGTTACCTTTTTATAGTTTCCCAAATACACATGAATTCCCTGACCTTATTTCCTGGTGTCAAGCCAAGTATGACCCAGTGAAAAGGGCAGTTATGGATCAGAATGGAGACATTCTGATAACCATTTCTGCTCAAACCATAAATGGCATGCTCTTGATTCCTCAAATTGACTCCTTGACTCAATTTTCACCAGCAACACTTATGGATTTGTACCATAAGTTAACTTTCCCACAGAGAGCCCAAATATTCGAAATCTTTTTGCCTGAAGATGTAGAATTGCCCAAAATAAATCCACCTTATTCATCTGCCATGTTTCCTAAAGCCTCTAGACATTGCATTTCCCTGCTTTCTTATTTATTAGGACACCCTGATGACCAGTGTGTAGATGAAGTAATCCTTGGTTTCTTATCCATTTTCAATAAAGACCAACAACCAGCATTCATGTATAATTACAGCCAATTTTTTGCTGATACTATACATGAACAATTCATGAACTTCAATGTGTAGGGAGTGTTCAATTACAGTTCTGTAATTGTCCACATGCTTCTTTTTCAACAAGGTGATTAGATACCAATCAAAATCAGCAAGCATGACAAATAAGGAGTGAATCAATCAATGATTTACTGGATAGAAATGGTCAGGACAACTTCTACCACTTCATCATTTGCAGAATTTGTGGATGCATTCATACATCTAGTGGTACAAATCCTTAACAACCAGACAGAGCCCAGGATTGGGAATGAAATTAAAATGATCTTACACCTAAGTGAACAAACAAAAAATGGTGACTGGTATTTATACCAGAACTACACTGAGATAATAATATACGGTTGTGAGCTTGCACCATACAAGCTGCCTAAATATGTTCTTTTGAGAATATTTTCTCTAGAATATATTAGGCAGATGATTCACATGGATGAGCTACATTTTGTGTCAGGTAAAATAAAATCTCAATTCAAGCTCAAAGCACAGATTGGTTCATTTATTTGCAACACCAGATCAGCTGGTGTTGAGGCAGATGCATTATTGAAGAAGACAAATTTCTAGCCTAGTTTCACCTAGTCCTATGATCCTTTTAGCATCATTTCTTCCCTAAGGGTTAGATTCAAGATGACTCCTTACAACCATACTCCAAGGACAGAAATTGATAAATTTATGAATCAAGAAACATGGGTTGATGGTACTCTTCAAGAAGCAGATGAGTTGGTTGTGTCTACTCCCACTAACTAGACTCTAGTTGCTCAGAGCAAGCAACAGAAGAGGTTGAGAGAGGAAACTCCATCCACTGAAGATGTGTTGAAAGGATTCATTTTTCAGCAAAAGAAAACTAAAGTCATCTTGATCACATTAGCAGAAGAGACTCCACTAGTGATCGTTGATCTTGGAGATCCAGAAGTATCTACATCAGCAGGAGTTAGTACTTCAACCACTCCTCCCACAATTATTTCTTCAACTACTCCTCCTGTGACTTCACCTCCTAGAGAGCCTCTATAAATTATTCAGTCAACAGGAACCAACACCTCAGATGATTCAAACATATTTTCAACGTTCCTAGAAATTAAGCAGAAAAATGAGACTTTAAAGTACAATGTGTACAATCAGTTCTGGAAGCAAACTTCCACCTCCCAACATAGGCTCCTCTCTGCTTTTGACAGTGAGAAGGGCAGAATGCAATGGCTTTCTTACAAGCCCAGATTCCATTTCCTAATCACCATCTGATTACAAGAAGACTGTGTTTTCATTTGATGCTAGTAAAATCCATCCAATTGACCAGATGGACATGCATAAACAAACTGGTGAGATGATGTTTTCTACTATGACAACCACATCCATGTCTATTTCTAGAATCGGGACTGCTCTATCAAATGTTCAGTCCCAACTTAAGTTAGAAAATATCTCCTCTCTAGCTAAAGACAATAGAATAAAATCACTAGAGGATTTTGTGATTAAAGTGGGATATGATCCCCAAGGATGTAAAAGCTACAGAACTACCTCTTAAGAAGAAAGACGCAAACATTGCTGCATTGAAGAAACAGTTGAAGTTTCCTTCAACAGAAGATCCCTTGACCCAGGATATGGCAGAAACTGAATAGAAAAAGGAGGATATGCTCAAGCTTATTATTGAGCAGAATATACAGTTGAAGAAGATGGAAGAACAGATTGAAGAGCTATTGAAGGAGAAGGAAATAACACAATTTGCTATGGTTCTCATTATAGTAGTCGCAATAGAAGTTGCATGTACAGAGCCTAGCTCCTCATCTACATCCATTGATTCTACATCAACAACAGCTGACCCAGCCAGATTAGCACAAGAACCACCAATCTAGAAGTAAGAAGACCAGAAGCTACTTCCGAAATTTCAAAATCTGGAATTTCTAAAAGTACAAAATGATACTAAGTATCTCGAAGAAATGTAGAAGACTCACAAATTAGAGCTTAAAATCCAGAAGTTGGAGAGCGAGTCACTGATGGAAGACACTTTGGCTCATGCCAAGGAGAGTATTTGGACAAAAATCAGTCAATCCATGACAGATGTATGGCCATCCATACAGATTATTTTTGAGCAGCAGGAACTCATTACTAGATGCAAAGCAATGATTGAAGAACAAAAAGCAGCCTTGATGACCAAGCCAGTAGAAGCCACATATATGATCAAGGTTTTAAATTCAAAGAGCAGAGAGGAATTAGAAGAAATAAACATCTCTGACAGAACAGCTACCATATTAGAGATAAAAAAGGTATTACAGAAAAAGAATTTGATCAATCAATTGGAAACTAAGTGTCAAACCCTGTAGATTTTTTTTAAGAGATTTCATTCAAAATTTAACGTTTTAAATCAAAAAGGATTGCCAGGATTAGTAGGTTTGAATGATAAGTTGATTAGATTAGATTATTATTGCAAGGAGTTATATGCTATTGTAGTAGACAGAGCCAAATTTGCAGGAGTGAAAGGACAGATGACAGGGAGGGATTTTCTAGAATCCTTGGAATCTTACATGAAATCAAGCACTTGTTTCTCACCAAGCCTAATTTCGAAACATATACAAAGGTGGATGAAACATTCATGAAAATGGTAAATGTAGAAATCCCAAATGAACAAAGATGGGATCATTTGTGTGAAACAATTTAGTAATTCCTCATTGTGACAGTAGGACAGCTCATCAGTATTTTTAGGCTAGATCATCAACAAATTCCAAAACGATAGAGCCACCTCTTCAACAGTTGTTTGGTTCCTATTATATTGTTCTATTTTTGTAATTTTGTACTATTTTGGTATTCTATTCCAAACATATTGTAGATCTTTTGTAAATTTTTGTCTAAATAACTCCTTCTTTGAGTTATTATGGGTTGAACCCTTGAACAAGTTATTAAGCATATTTGTACTAAGCTGGAGCATTTTTTATATAATAAAAGATTCTGGATTAGCCTCATATGCTCTGTCTCTAAGTGAGTTCTATTTCATCTTGTCTATTCATTATGTTTTCTTCATATAAATTAATTCTTTTGCAGTCATCCGATTCAATATTTAATTGAATATCAGTTTCATTTTGAATCCTTTGTGAAGTTGTAATTTAAATAAGAGACTAATTTACAGAACTATTTGTTATTGTAAATTCCTCTTTGAATATAAATTACACTAGATCTCTATCATAGTTTGATTATATTTTGTTGATTAAGAAAGCATTGTTTTCTTAATTTCTTCTTATAAATGGTTAAATACTCAATTTGAATATCAAATCAATTATACCTCTCCATACTCTTTTTCTCTGTCGCATCAAAATCAAATTAACCATGTGCAGTTAAAGAAAAACCTTTCATTTTATCAAAAATCTGTCTAAGTTTAAAGCACCTGTTTATAAATAGTTCACTGGTCATCCAATCACTCAAAACAACAAAACATTATAGATGCTTTGGCATAACTAATTGACCTTAGGTTATCTCAAAGGAAAACAACTCAGAGTATCTACTTTGTCTTAGCCGACTCATCTTTTATTAGATGAATGTGGGCCTCTAGAGTGTCTATCTCTGCCCTGATCGTCTTCCATTGGTCTTTGTCTTTGGTGTTCCTGGCATCATGGAGTAGCTGATTAACCCTGCTGTGGAGGGGATATACCAGTTGGTTCTTATTCGTAAGGCAGCCCAATCAGTCGTGAGCTTGTTGTAGGAGAGTGTGGGCATCTTCCGCAACATTGATAATGGAGTCTTTTAGGGTAGCTACATCGACCATATTCTATTCTATTTCAGTTGCATATGTTGTGGTAAGGTCTGGTAATGCACTTCTTGCTACAACAAGGGTCTACTTGAGCTCATAGTTGGCAGAAATTAAATCATGGCACAATTCTTGGATATGGTCGCAACATTCGACCAATGTGCAAGCTGAAAAGTATTTTGGGGCATTGGGAACAACATCCAAAACTAAGGGACCATAGTACCTGGAATTGTTCAGTGATTTGCTCTAGTTTCTCCTAAATTTGTTGCTTTTCTTAACACAATTGATCACATCATGCTATGAGTGCAAAAATTTGTTGTTGTTACTGTTCATGCTGGACAGTCAAATCATTGTGTAATGCCTCTTCTCAGTGTGAGACTAGTTGAATAAAATTAAATAATTGGGGTGAGGACTAGCCCTGAAGATCATCATAGTTCATGGTAGAGAGCTCTAGAAACTAACTCTGCAAGGGTTTTCCACTGGCGATGTACTTTTCTGAGTGTCCATGGGGAGAGGTAGCCTGCTGTGAAGGTTCAGCTGATGGTGGAGTGGTGTGGATGGAAACGAGGAGGGTTGGAATTGAGGGAAACAGATGAAGTGGTAATGATACTAGATGGATAGTGGTGGTGAGTGGCTGAGTAATGATTGGTCCAGTGCCCATTAGTGGACCTGACTCCAATAATAAAGACAACATGGAAGTGGTGACGACTTCTTCATTGGAGACTACCATGATGGACTAGACAACTGAGTCAACCTCTATGTCCATCTCCATTCCCAATAGTGTTCCAGAGGGTATAGGTGACGCAATTGAGGTGGACGGTGGAATTTGTACAATGGGAAATGCAGTATGGGATTGGGGTTCTTCAAGTGTGATATCTACAATGTGACTAGCAAGGGTCGATTGCTACTTTTTGGCCCCAACGGGAGGTTTTGTAGATTTTGAACTACGATTTTTTAATATGGTAGGCTTGGACTAGGAATGGGGTCCTGCTACCAACAGTGTAGCAAATAGAGGAGTAGTAATCAATGGATCATGTTGTCTTGAACCTTGAAATTCAGCAAAGGTGGGAAAAAAACCTGATGAGAATCGGATGTTGGCGATGGTTTCCTTCAGGGAACTCATTTGTTTCTTAATTTGTTTGATGATTGGTTGTAGCTCCTCCTTGGCCAAGTGCTTTATTGAATCCGCAACTGTTTCTCCTAGTAGTGGTTGGATTACCATCCCTTCAAAGAAATAGATGTGCTTTCCTTCTCGAATCTCCCCTGCAATGCTTGGCCACGAATCGAACTCTGTATGGAATGGTTCGGCAGTCAACATAAACTTTTGGGGTCTCATATGGAAGGTGTGTCGGTGAACACAATGTGGCCTTATCCAAGTGTTTCCATGACTAAGCAGTGATTTATGAACCCTTTCCGCAGCCTTGATGACTTCCATCATTTTCTTGTACCAGCTGATAAAGGAACCTTTATTTATTTCCTTGTTGCTTGGGTCCCCTGAGGTTCACTAGGGCATGTACCTAAGGGCAAGAGGTTGGTCTTCCGTGATAGGAGCCAACTCACGACCCTCTGGTGGGCACCATTTCCACATCACCAGAGCAACAAGGTACCCATAAATGAAGTGAGTCATCCATTTGTAAACATCTTCACAAGCTACCACGTTTGCAACCGTTGATAAACCTGTGATCCTCTGAAAGTGCACTGCATGAATTGGATATTATATATCAAGCCAGAGTGATCCTCCATGCATTCTGTTGACCAGTAGCTTTGTGCACTACATTACAACCATTGTCATCCCAAACACAGGCAGACTTCTCAAATTAAGCAATGTGGACCGTTGGATTCCTCTGAAATCAGTTTTGACTTTGATTAATATGCTTCCATCCTCCTTCATTACTGATTCAGTGTAGACTTCACGTTTCAGGGTCAGAAACTAGAAAGAGTCTGAGAGATCATTTTCAACCAACACAACTTTATCATATTTCCCATAAACTGGCTCTATCTTTACAATTCTCTCATCCAATTCGAGCTCTGGAACAAATATAATATTCTTCATCATCTTGGAGTTGCGTTGGTAGACACAAAATATAGGGGTTTGGGATCTGATCTTGGAATGAAAGAACTTAGAAACAGACTGCAAACTAAGCGACTCTACCACCTTGGCTTCAAACTTTGAATAATTCAACATTGCCATGTAGATTAAGTAGAAAAGCTCGACACAATGTTTCTGACAAGACCTCCTAACTAAGTACTACGATAACTTTCCCTATGCATACTCAATCATGTTAATTCTGCCATCAACTGAGCTAGACCTGACTCAGATGACGCAAAACTAAAAAAGTAAAGGTGGAGTTGATGGCTAATTATGTTATCGTGATGGAAGACACTTAGGAATTGATTATGGATATAATGGGAAATATTTAATGGAAATTCAGACTGACACTAGAAATTATTGTCTAATTATTATGGAAATGACACCTAGCACATGTGACTCCCCCCAACCACAATCAGTTGTGGTGGGGTGGTAGAACATCCACAACTAGAAGAGACCAGGGAAAATTTTAAGAACCCCCCCTAAATTTATAAATATAATAAATGGGCGAATCTCCATGGTATATAGGAAAAATGGAAGGCGATTTTATCAATCATATAATATGTATATATAATTTTTTGGCGCATCTCTCACTAGGCATGGCAAATATTTTACTCAATTATAAAATCTTGTAAGATGTTGGTGAGCCTTTCACTAAATAATAAAACTTTGTAAAGTCCTAGTGAATCTTAGCATAGGCTACATGCTGGTTTAATTCCCACATTTAAATAGGCTACGTTCCAGGCGAATACCATGGGTCAATACCATGTGCAATTTTGGTGAATACCATGGGTCAATACTATGTGCCATTTTTATTTTTATTAGAATATTTTACTCAATTATAAAATCTTGTAAGATCTTGGTGAATCTTTCACTAAATAATAAAACTTTGTAAAGTCCTAGTGAATCTTAGCATAGGCTACATGCTGGTTTAATTCCCCCATTTAAATAGGCTACATTCCAGGTGAATACCATGGGTCAATACCATGTGCCATTTTTATTTTTATTAATTCTAATATTAGGGTTAATAATGGTTTTTTGCATGGTATTAATAACAATCTAGTCCATGGTATTTGTCCCATAGTATTTTGGCCATAGGTTTCACCTAAATATAACCCATTTTTTGAGTGTTCTTAAATATAAGGTGACTTATGGAGTAAATATAAAAAAAATGTTTTATTTGTTTACCATACCTCTCGTTTATTTATATTTTTATTAATTTACCATACCTCTTTTACAAATATGGTATTTGGCCCATAGGATTCACTTAAATAAAACCTCTTTCTTGAGCCTTCATAAATAGAATGAGGGTTATGGACTAAATATAAAAAGAGGTTTCATTTATTTACGATACGTCTAGTTTATTTATATTTTTATTTATTTACCATACCTTTTGAGTAAGTATAAAAAGACGTTTTATTTATTTACCATACCTCCACTTATATTTTTATTTGTTTACACCCTTACATGTATATAAGGTGACTTATGGAGTAAATATAAAAAATGTTTTATTTATTTACCATACCTCTCAATTATTTATATTTTTATTAATTTACCATACCTCTTTTATAAATATGGTATTTGGCCCATAGGATTCACTTAAATAAAACCTATTCTTGAAAATGAGCGAATGGATTCACTTAAATAAAACCTATTCTTGAAAATGGGCGAATGGAAGGTTGTAAGTCCTAATTTCAAGGGCTAAATTTACCTTTTTTACCCTCTCCCTTAAAATAAGGTGGGCTATTTGAGGTGATTTGTAAAAATGTACTATGATACAAAATATTCGCCCACTAAAAATTTAAAACCCCTTAATTTCGCCAAAGGGCGAACATTCGCCCCTAAAATTATCCTTGGAAGAGACCTAGTGGGATATTTATTTTGAACTATTTGAAATGTAAAGAACTGACTGACCAAAGAAATTGATGCAACTAGTGACTAACCAACTAAATGACTCCTACCTACTCCTATATATGATCTCCTTTCAAAGAACCAATCAATTCTAAGTAACATTTTTTATAAGTGGAAGGGTTTCATGCATGCACCATTCACCCATCCTGATAGCAATACATCGTTCAATTGCACTAGCTTAACAAAACCTGACTCTTTTACTTCCGCAACAATAAATGGCCCTAACCAATGCATCTGTAGCTTCCTTGGAAACTTCAAGAGTTTTCTATCGTATAACATAACCTATCCTCCTATGATGAATGATTTTCTCTTAGTGTGCATGTCATGCCTTGCCTTCTGCCTTTTCTTTTCGACTGTTTGATGGAAATCTTCCATAAACCTAGTCTCATCTAGCTCCAAAATTTCGTCTAGACTTTTCATGAGTGGCCTAAGCTATGAAAAGGTTGGGAATAGCAAATTCGGTCGGTACCACAACCTCCCGTCCATACACAAGCTGGAAAGGTGTATGCTTGTGTAAATGCTTAATAGTTGTGTGGTATGCCCATAGAGTCGTTGGAACTCTGCCATCCCAATCATACCGGTTGGCAGAGCATATCTTGGTCAAACCCTTTTCCAATTTCTTATTGAAAGCTTCCACTATACCATTTGTTTGAGGGTGATACAGGCTGCTCCTATGGTGTTGTATCATGTTCTAAGGTAAGGAACCAATTGTTTCATTTATGAAGTGGGTCCCCTGATCATTAGTGAGACTCCTGGGGCACCCAAATCTAGATATGATGTTCTCAAATATGAATCTGGCAATGGTATTCGCAATAGAGTCATTAGCCGGCGCTGCCTCTAACCATCTAGTAAGCTACTCTATTGTTGTGATGATATATCTGGCGTGAGAGTGACGTGCCGACATATTGATAGGTCCTATAAAATCGACCACCCATTTCTCAAATATCTGCAGTGCAGGTACTAGTTGCAATGGCAAATCATCACGGTGTGATGGTCTCCCAACCCTTTGGAAAACGTCACAGCCTCTGCATATTCCTTCAAATCTTTGAAAATTGTAGGCCACCATAGTCCTGCCTGCAATACTTTCCTTGCAATAGCCTTTCCTCCAACATGTCCACTCGCAACTCCTGAATGACACTCCCATAATACATCATGTCTCTCGTCATTGAGGACACATCTGCGCAACACCTGATCAAGGCCCAATTTATACAGTTTCCCTATAATCAATTGATAATCTGTTGCTTGAATGACCATATGTCTCCATTCTGTTGTTGTGTTTTCTTCCGTACATTTACCTGTAGTTAAAAAGGATGCAATGTCCTCCAAGTAATCTGGTACTGCCTCAATCCGGAATAAATCAACTTCTAGTAGTTGATCATCAAGGGATCCTCTACTTTTTCCTGATTCCAGTCATGAGAGGTGATCACGTACCACATTTAATTGACCAGACTTAACAAATACTTCAAATGTGAATTCCCGGGATAAAAAAAATCCATCTGCAAATTCTCCCTTCAAGTACAGGCTTGTTCACTAAATACTTCAAAGCAAAATGGTTAGTGGAAAACTTGAACGGGCCTCCCAGCAAGTAGTGTCGAAATTTTTGAAGCAAATATACCATAGCAAGCGCCTCCTGCTCAATTGTGGTATAGATATTTTTTGTAGTAGAAAAATTTTTGCTGGAAAAATAAATTGGGTTGTCGAGGTTCCCTTCCCCATGCTAAGCCAAAATAACACCCAGAGCAATGCCTAATGCATCAATGTGGACATGGAACTACTTGTTCCAGTCTGGGTAGACTAGGATTGACGCACTTGCTAGTTTTTATTTCAATATATTAAGTGTAGCACCACATTCTTCCAACCACATGAATCGTTCAACCTTCCTTAACAACTTCTCCATATGCGCAGTAATCGAGGCATAGTTGCAGATAAACCTCTTGTAGTACCCTGTATGGCCCAAGGTGGATCTGAGTTGTTTTACACTTGTAGGGGGTCCATATTCATGATTTCCACAACCTTAGTGGGGTCTACAAACACTCCTTCCTTGCACATTATGTGGCCCAAGAGTGTGCCAAAGGGGACGACAAATATGAACTTCTTCAAATTTAACGAGATCTGCAAGTGTCTGCATCAGTCAAACATGATTCTAAGAAGATTGCAATGTTTCTTCAGTAAGCTATAGATTTTCCAGTCATCCATACAAACCTCTAGGAACCTGTGGATGTAATCTATAAAGGAAATAATCACAATCCTTAAGAACATCACGGGTTCATTCTTGAGTCTAAATGGCATAACATGATATGCATAGGATCCCCATTCCGTGGTAAATGTAGTTTTATTCTTGTCCTCCTCTACGATCCTGACTTGGTGATAAACAGAGAATACATATGTAAAAGAATAAGCTTCATTCCTCGCCACATTGCCTAAAACTTCATCACTGAATGAAGTAGGAGAAGGATCATGAACACAAGCCTTGTTTAGACTGCAGTAGTCCACACAGACCCTTATCTCTGTAGCATCCTTCTTATTTTATATCACAATCAGACTTACCCACTTTGACTCATCCACTGAGAATATAAGCTCCGCTGCTAGCATATTATCTATATCTTTTTTCACTTTCTCCTTAACCCTTGGGTTCAGTTTGTATGGTCGATGCTTTACTAGATTTGCATCTGATTTCATCATGATTTTCATCTCCCCTAGTTCTCCTTTAATCCCCTGTAGTTCTACAATAGATGATGGGAAGAAGCCTTCATATTCTCTCAATCGGTCGAAAATATCCTTTGTAGTCTGGTCATCGCAATAATCTCCAATTGAAGCTAACTTCAGTTTGTCATCAGTCTCGATGTTATGTTTTTGCAACTTCAATGGGAGTAAGTGTGGAGCATCAATCACAAATCCATCCTTGATGTCCCTTTCCCCTTCATTTTCATTGAATGAAAGATGTTGTAATTCCTCCAGACCATCCTCCTCTATTTCTTTGTCCACTTTCCCACAAGATACAACTTCATGATATCTAGACTCATAGATATGCTCTATAGTATTCTGATATATTCACCCCTCCATTAGCTGACATGTTGTAAGTAGAATCTGCTTGAAAACCTACAATGCCTCAGTCAACCTTTTGTCACTCTCTAAGAAAGAAAATATGCTAACAAACTAATCAAAAAAACTATCCCAATCTCCAGTCTATCTCCTTATTTCTTCTTGTACATACCAAGCTTTTGGAAAGGTTCCCAGGGTGTGTATAAAACCATGCACCCAAAACTCTTTTGGAACTCCATCCCGGTTCCATCTATCCTTACAATTTTGCAAATGTTGTCGAGGGTCAGAGTCCCCTTTGTACTTTACGAAATCTTGAGGGTACTCCCCCGCTTGTCTGAATCTTACTTCCATTGTTATTTTGATCTTCTCCCATTCTTAGAGGTAGTTACGATGAACTCCCCACCACCTTTCCGGTGTCGCTTATAATGTGACATTTAGTAGAGGTACTTTGTGCTCTTCAAGAACAGTTGCATCAATCCTGTTGATAAACGAATTGACTGAATATATACCATTAAAAATAAGGAAGTCTCATACCTCAGTGCGATTCCAATTAATCTGACGGATTTTGGCACAACATCTAGTGTTGATTTCATATCCACCCTGTTTCCAATCATCCCAATCAAGTTCTGAGCCAACCTCCGCACTTTAAATGCTCCACTATTTGATAGACCCTTCAGTTGTTGGGTTGATGTTGTCCTCCCTTCTTCCTACTATTAGTCTATATAGTTGATCCAACAATCCTGGCTCTTCCCTATCATATATATGTTGGTTATGTGAATCTTGTTCCCTGATAAGGGTCTAGAGGTTGAATCACCCTAACCCCTTCTACCTCAAAAGTCATTAGTTCCTTCTTCAAATCAATTATGGCGTGGTTCTCAAAAGCCCAATCTATCCTGAGAAATGCTGGGTAGGGGTCCTTGTTCCCCATGATGTTTATCACTTCAAAGTTTGCATGGGTCTTCACCCTCGCTACATTAGCTTACACGTCTTCCAATCACCCAATCGAGAGGATACAATAATGATTTTCCATAAGCAGCTAGATTGGTGAAAATGTCAACTGAGGTTTTCCCAGGGCTTCCCATATTTTTATTTGCAGAAATTTGACATCTGAGCCTAGATCCAACATAGTGTCCTTAATTTGGAACCCCGCAATTTCAGCATCAATCTGAAACTCTCTTCCCGTTCTCTTCTTTTTCCTCCCTACCCTCCTAGAGTTTCTTTCGAGTAGGTTAGTGGAGATGACTCCTCCCTCAACCGCCCCATCTTAGAAGGTCGCTTTCATACTTTTCTGTAATTTCCCAAACATATGGTCGTCGTTCACAATTTGCACAAATAATATGAACCATTCTTCAATGGGTCGGACATCAAACTGTGGTAGGTTTGGGCTCTTAGCTTTAAGAGATCCTGGCTACTCCTTTTATGGCCCTCCACCTCCTGTCAGATTGTTGAAAATTTTTGTGGCTTCCTTGTAATACTACTTATGTTTCTTAGGGTCATATGAGCGCTTTGGGGAGGCCAGTCTTATAATCTTGGGTTGTTTTGTGGCTCCTAGGTTAGCTCCAGTATTTTTGCCTCCACGTGTGATTATATTGATATTCGAGAGGGGTCCGCCTTTGGCAACCTTGGCTCCGCACTATTTAAAGTTGCTCCCCTTTGGCGGTTTTGCTCTTCCCACCTTGAAATCAGTTCTAGACAAGCATATGTTGTATGCGCATTGACCCTGCACTGAGAGCACCATGGTATTCTTGGTAGTGATAAATCCTGCGTAACATGCCCTTCCTGATCACAGTCCTAAGAGTGAATTGGGCCTCTATCTACTCTCCTTCCTCCCCTTATTCCTTCTCCTCCTTTCCCTTGAGGAGTCTCATTGACTCAGAAGGTCGATTGTTCTAACCGATTAGTTAGAGCATCCAATGCCCTACACTAATTAGTATGGTGAGTTGTTGAAGCACATAATTCACAGTAATTGTTATTTGGAACGTTGGATTATTTTTGTAGTATTGGGCACAGACGAGGGGGTTTCCCATATCCCCTGCATACCTCATAGTACTCCAATTGGTTATGCCCTATGTATAAAAATTGCAACCCTATTTGCGCAACTCCTACTACAGGTGTAAACCCAGGTGGTAGGACTAGTGTAGACGCCATATTTGTGCCTCACAGCCTTGGGCATTCTATAGCAACATGACCTTCCACTAAGTAGGTTGTACACCATACATTTGGTTGCGTCGAGCGGGTTGGTTACAAATCCTTCATCTTCTCTTTCGTATTCACAATTTGATGTTGTAAACCTAAAATGGACAAATCA
Source organism: Pinus tabuliformis (assembly GCA_031772625.1). Lineage (NCBI taxonomy): Eukaryota > Viridiplantae > Streptophyta > Pinopsida > Pinales > Pinaceae > Pinus > Pinus tabuliformis. The sequence continues at coordinate 379,742,495 of CM062820.1, read as the reverse complement.
TGAGGTGTCTCTCCCCCCCGATACTCATGTGGGTATCCTGCCATAACTTCAATATGAGTTGCTTGCTCTAGAGCATCTTGTAGTGTATCAATTTTCTATTGCATCAATGGTGTATGGGTGAGAGGCAATAAAGCTTTCATAAACCAATCTCTTTGATGATTTGGATCTATCAAGTAGCTTTGTTTACCAAATGTGTCCTTAAATCTCTACATCAGCTCCTAAGCGGTCTATCCCTCTCACTGTTTTACTTCCCATAGTTCCGACAACCCTTGCTGATTGGTCTGGGGAAGTTTAAATTCTTGTACAAATTCTTTTAACATCATCTACAGTTGGATTCTGGTGTAATTATGACCACTTTATGAACCATCTCAAGGCCCTTTCCCTGAGAGTGGCATGGAAATAAATTAACCTCACATCATCGGACGTCTAGCGGGCCCTCCAAATGGCTTCACACAGATACCAATGTTGTTCTACATCGTCGTTCCATTTACCAGAGAACTTAGGATACCTAGTGAATGATCCTGCCATTTTTTACTAACTGTGTTAGGAGTACAAATCCCTGTAACCCAGGTTGTAATGATCCTTGCAGACCCATACCACTACTACTAGTTCCACTGCTACTAGCATTAGCTTTGTAATTAACATGCACATTGTGAACTCTGATAGTTTTGATTAACTTAGATAGGAATTTGTCAGTATTATGATAGAGTACCAAGGGAAGGTTGGGGGAGACACTACTCGAGCTTCGGGGAGGAAGATTGTTGATTCCTTTGGATGCATCATCTTCAACAAATATTCTCCTTATAGCAAAGTGCATGTCATCTTCTAGGCTTCCCTCCAACCCTAGGTGGTCCATTCCATCCAACATTTCCATTTCTACTAGTGGGGGTGGATCCTTGTCACCTTCTGGATCCATGGTTGTTGTGGCCATTTTTTCCTTCACACTGGACTTTCTTCTGCACTTTCTTCCTCTTCCAGATTTCTTAACACCGTTCCTACTTGGTGCAAATCCTTCTACCACCATTTAATCGCCTAAAATAGCCCTTTCATGCCATTTCTCAACTATCCATGCTCTCCTTTGCGCTCTAAGATCCTTGGCCTTTTGGAAGCCATCTGCATCCATGCTCATGATATTCTCATAGTTCCTCGCTCAGTAGCATCCATCCCTTTAGGTCCTTCCCCTAGTACTAGGTGTTTACATTGCCATGCCAGGGTTTTGGAACACCAACAAGCCCTCTTCCACCATTAGAACCTTAATCCATAAGGTAACCTCCTTCAGTAGCTTCCCTCGCAACCCTAATCGGAACACAGCTTCAGCTTTCAAAAAATAATGATGACTTTTTACTGCACACTCAATAATGTACTCCTCCAGCATGGTTTGTACCCAAAAATATGCCACTCTCGTCAGATATGTATCAAGGTAGTGTAGCTCAGTAAGGTCCACTTGAGTCCAGGCACAACGAGATGTATTTTGTCCACTGGACTTTCATTTCACTTGCAATCTTTGCAACCAGTTGTAAATTTCTTTTTGAAACTTGCACCAGAAGATCTTGTATTGATCACTAGCCGGTTCTGAGTACAATATTTCCTCTTTCAACTTCCCGATACTTCGGCGGCAGAGTTGAGCTTGCTAAGAGAAAAACTAGTCCACTTGCTCATTCCACCAGTTTTGCAGTTCTTTCTTAAAGATCCTCGATACCATATTCCAAATCCCCTTTTGAAATTTTAGGTTCCCAACAACATAACCATTTGTTGGCGCAGAAATAACAATAGGGTCGAGACCCGAGTTTGGGCACAGGGGCCAACAAAGCTCCGTTGTAGTCTATCACAACGCCGACATTTTCACCTTACCCAGAATGGGTAAGGAGTCTCACCCGAGGCGTGTCGCGACCTTAGTTAGATAGGAGTTGGAATCTAGTATCAGGAAGAATCATATCAAAGAAACAAGAAACAAAGAACACATAATCATTCTACAAGGAAGTCTGATCGCAATAGGTCATACGTGTTGTAAAAGAGATATTACTTAAATATATGCATACATAACAAATTGAAAGAATGATATTAACATGAAACTAACACACGATAGTCCTAGTAGAAGTCTTCATCATTAATCTGAGTAGCGAATGCATTACATCAGGCTCAAGGCCTCTTTTCTAATATACAAAAACTCTAGATAGAACAATACATAAGCATATGAAACAACAGATACATAGTGACTCTCTTAGCTCCACAATAATAACCATTTTGCATCCTCCTTTTTGCCTTTTGACTTTTTCTTCCTTCTCTCTGCGCGCCAACCTGGACTGCCAGTTCCTTCTTAGGCTCTTCGCCTTCTCCCTTGCTCAGATGTTTCCATTCCTCGATTTTCCTTGCTCTTTTCCTGCTCAATTGTGTCTACTCCTTCCACCATCCCTTCGCAACTACCAATCTTCCGCGAGTTCCTTCCTTTCTCAAGGTTGTTATTCCCACAACTGTCCAATGGCCACTTCTGCCACTTGTTGCCAACATTTTGACTCATCACCAAAACTTCTTAATTCCTGCAAAAACCAAGGCCCCAACAAGGGGAGTGATCCAAATTATTTTTTGTGTGGTAAGTAATATTTCCTAATTTGCTTACTTTATAGAATACTGCAAAAATGAACATAATCATTGCTTTGGAGAGCTCTCCCCCCATTAAATAGGGTAGAGTCTAAAGTTACACAATATTAAATCCAAGAGAATAATTGATTTCAACAATTTCTCTCATTGCTCATGAGGTGATTTATATCCCTTGTTAACGAGGGAGAGGGACATTAGTCTTTGTTTAGGTTTTCAGCTAAGGAAGGGAGAATGCATAGTGGGATGGTCATGCTTCTCATCCATATTTGCATCTTCCTCTTCATCCATTTATTCCTCCTCTTCCTCCTTTTCTTCCTCTATCTCCTATTCTTCTTATGGTTCCTTTTATAGGGAAATTTCCATTCTTACCACAAATGTTTTCCATTTTGTGTTTTTTGATATTTTCTCTTCCAAATCCACTTGGCTCTTGGTAGATGATCCAACTTTAGGATCTAAACGAGTCTTTTATGGATCTGTCTCTACTCTTTCCTCTTTTGTATCCTTTGGATATTCAAGAGCTTCAAATCTATTGTTGGAGGAAATGGATAAGATAGACTAGGCTATTTTTATGATTTGTGGCCCTTTGAGCCTCTACTTCTTATGTCTTCTAGACATCTATTTGAAAGGTTCCTGCTCATTTTTATTCTTATAAGTTATAGAATGGTTTAAAGGGTGTTCGATTTCTTGGATTCTTAGGCAATTATTTGCAGAGTGGTCATACTGACGGCAAGAATTATGTTTCAAAGGGGTCTACTCATAGTAAAGGGCTTGAAGATGACTCCAACCCTGCAAAATGAGTTGTATCGACTTTAGAAGGTCCTTCTCTAAATCGTTTTCCATGCAAATTCTTGTCTAGGAATAAATATGTCCTTTTGGCTTAGCTTAGTTAATATAGTAGCTTATCTTACCTCCAATATCTTTAAGAGAGGATTCCTCCAAAAAGATGATTAGGAGGTCTGGCGACCTCACCCATATAAGGGAAATTGAGATTTCCATGTTCTAATCAAAGTCAAGAGTCTAATAGGAAAGGAACATTCCCTTGGATCTCGTAAAATAGGGAGCCAATTTGAAGATTAGACCATTCTCCTCCTTGCTACTAAATTTAAATAGAAAGAAACCTCTGCCACAAGAAAAACCAAATATTTCACCTTGAACATTCCAATGCCTTGTAATCCATGTCTACATTACTCAAGGATGGGGCCAAAGGCCTATTAACATTCCAATCAAAGCTTGCTCATGAAAAGGAATGGCTTTCCTTTTTAGTTATGGAAACAAAATGTCTAACTCGAGGATGGCTTCTACCTTTTTTACAAACTTGATCTTCATTAGATGCTTCTCATTAGTTGGATTTGAAGGTCTAATCAAGGAAATGAAACCTCCTCCTTAGGACTGGAAGGTGTGTCCATGCTAACTGTGGCAATGGAGATGATCTCAACTTCTTCAGTGCTTATCCTAAAACAAGCAAGCAAGCAAACCAACGTAGCTTGGGTAGCAACAAGAACAATAACAATAATGGTGACTTCAAACATAATGGTGGTTGTTGCAAAATCGTAACCAGCTAAAACCTAGCCACCACAAGATGTATACAATATAATTGTGACACCTAAAAAAATCTTATAGGTTAATAGTAATCAGTAATCATGTCCTATTCTAACATATCTATAAAGGTAATACAACTAACCAATTAAAGTTTTATTACTCTTTTGTAGGTTATGTTAGCATCAGTTTCTTGGCATTGTCTTTTTAGCGAGGGGATTGTTGGAAGGTTGGGTCAACTCATCATCAATTTGAATCAAAAAATGATTGAATTGCAAAAAGCGAAAAACAAGAAACTAATAATCTCATAGACTATTTTTAATGTCGTAGACCTTAAAATATCATTTCATTTGTTACCAACATGAATTAATGTAATACACTCAATATAATAAGGGTACTTGATAAAGTCAAATAAGTAAATGGTGGCTCCCATTACTAAACTTTAAAGTTAAATCACGATAGATGTGGTCGTCGTGAATAATCAGATTCCAAGTACTATAAATCAACTTGCCATTTTTAAATGACTATTAATCAAAACTTTATCGAGTTTTGATAAGGATGAAATTTGTCATTTTTAAATCCATCTTTATCCGAGGATTCAATCTCTAAAGCGTGAAGTATGAATATGGATTCAATCTTTTTCTCCAAGTTTTCTCTTCCATGATGAATGATGATGAAAAATAACTTAATATATAAGTGTAGTGCAGTGATTAAATAATAATTTATTTATTAATTTAATTAGAAAACAAAAACTCCTGACATTTAGTGACAGAACCATTCACGTGCTACAGCACATCAAGAGCGTCCACGTGTCAAATCAGCGATCGTAAATTTAGGGCATTTTATATGGATGGTCCGGGTTATACCTACATTGTTACTTTACATGTAGACGGTTTTTTCAATTTTTCTTTTGGGTGGGCTTTTGGCTTTAGCGTCGCACTGTAGCAGAATTAAAGGATTTAACAGCCCGCCCAGCTACCTTCCCTTCTATCCATCTCAACCCTCTTCTTTTCTCTTATATCATTTTGTGAGACGAAAATACACACAAATTTTTGTAGGAGAACCATGATAGCGACAATGGTTTTAGCGGTGGTGGTGTCGCTGCTGTTTCTCTGCGCGGCCATCGGGATTGTAATGATGGCATACCTGTGGCTCGTCTCTTACGATTTTTTGCACGAGATGCGACGGCGACGGCCATTAGAGGACAACGCCAAGCTTCCCAAGCAGCAGGGCCTTTCGGAGACTGAACTCCAGCGGCTACCCACCGTCGAATGCCACGAAGGAGAAGAAGGAGAAGAGTGCCCATCCGGATGCGGCAAAGCCGAGTGCGTGGTCTGCCTGGAGCCTTTCCAGAGCGGGCAACGGTGCCGCGTGATCCCGGCATGCAGCCATGCCTTCCATGTGCAGTGCGCCGACGCGTGGCTCTCCAGGCGCTCCAACTGTCCCATTTGCAGGAGGAGCGTCGCTTGCGAGGGCAACGAGAAGAATAGTGTGAACGGTGGCGCAGCATCGGCGTTACAAGAAGACGAAGCAGGGGATGAAGAATCGGGGCGTAGTGGGCCTCCGCCTAGGTCTGGGAGTGTCGTTGTCGATATGTCGGTGGCCTAAATGCATACAGAGGTTTTGGACGCGACAACCTCTGTGCCTCGAGATGCAGCACTGAACAACAGTTAGCCAGTCCGTCCGCATCGCGCCGCCATGTTCGGTAGTTTTAATGATTCTTATTATTATTTTTAAATTTGGAATCACGTATACTTAAAAGAAATATTTCATATTATTTAAAAGAAATATATTACGCAATTGTAATAATGTACAGGTATATTTCCATATAACATTAGGAGGCTCCGCTTTTCATTATCTTGGACTGTTTGATGTTGATATCGCTTTGACGTATGACCTCACACATGTAGTTAAATTCTTCCTTTTTTTATTTTTCTTTGAATATACTCAATTATTTATTATACAGGATTAATTATTGTTGAAGACCGTTTGCTCATGGTTGGATGAATTCTTTTATTTATTTTTATATTAATTAGAATTTTGATGCGGCAGTTTTAGGGGATTAGAAGGTATTCCTTTGCAAGTAAGGAAAGTAAGGTGTGGGCCTCTGTGACAACTAATTAGGGATGGAAGGCGAGTAATATTTAACAAATAATCTTAGCGCGTAATTATTGGATAAAATAGAATCTTAGTGTATAATTTTTAAGATTTTGATGAGAAATAGAATCATGGTCTATAGATTTTTATAATGTTGAGTTTTTTAATTATTATTTCATAATAGTAATAAGTACTACAATTACATAGTAGTTAGTAGCAGCTTAATTCAAATATAATTTAATTAAATAAAAAATAACAAAGATAAAGATTTTATTACAAAAATATTTTATCACAAAAATTTACAAAAATATTTTATCACAAAAATAAAAACCGCTAATAAAATAGTGTATTATTAAATATTATCACTAAAAATTAAGAAATGTGATTAATTAATATTGTTTATATTAACATATATATTTCTATATATTTCTATGTGTGTATTTTATTTTTATTAATATATATATAATTGTTTCCCCCAACTTAATAATTGGTATGTCAGTTTTATTCCCCTCTTGGATACTCTTAAAAATAATTTGGTTTGGGTGAAATTTCTCGGTGTGCCGCTCGAATTCTAGACTTGTCAAGCATTAACGGAGGTTGGTAACTCTATAGGTTGTTTCATCTACATGGATCCTGGTTGTTTGGGTGCTCGAGATAAGAGAGTGGCATGGATCCTAGTCGAAATCAAATTATCAGGAGGTCTCCCAGAAAACATTAATTTGGCTTAGGGACCGATTCAGATCAGATAATGCTTGGATTATTGGGGAATTCCTTTTAGGTGCCTCCTCTGTCATCATATGAAAAACCTTATTGATAGATGCCCTCGGAGAATTCGGGTCTTCGCAGGAGACATTAGGCGTCGAGGTGGGCGTGGACGACATGGACAGATAACTTCTGATAATTTGCAATTCAAATCTGGAAAATGTATTGTTCTTATATCTGATGATGCCCTTCTGCATAGAGATTTTTCGCCTTCCTCTTATTCTACATCTCCCCCCTACTCCCCCACCTTTTCATCTGAGTGGTTGTTGGGAGTGGGTCATTGTTTTGAGAAATTGGGGGGATGTATTCCACAAACTTCCTTGGTTGGGCGCAGTGACCCTCCTCTTCCGAATGCTCCTCCTCCCTCTTCGGAGTCCCCTTGGACCTTTGCGAATCCTTTGCACCATCCCTGATGCTCCTTGTCGTCCTATTGTCCCTCCTCTTGAGCTACCTGGCTGAGGTCCCCCTCCAAGCGGGTCCTCTTTACTCTGTAATTTCAATTCGAGAATCCTCTCCCCACAACTTGATCAATAGCAACCTTGATCTTTTTTATGTTAAACTCTATGATGGATCCCTCTGCTCTAACTATTCACAAGGGTAAGCGACAATCGAACTTCTCGGTCATTAGTCCTGACTCATCCCTAAACATCATTATTTGTAGGGGGGGGGGGAAGGGGAGCAAACACTTTAGAGGTAGAGCATCGACCAAAAATCTAGATTTTCATGGTACTTTAGACTTGAGAGATGTCCCCATCATCTCGACTTTCGACTCTTGGTCCCTTAGAGCATATGTGCTCGTGGACTAGATTCCCTAATGAATTGCCTATCACTCAACTTTGTGTCCTAGGAGATGCCACCAATAAATTATCCCTACAACATCTATTCCTATCTATTCGGCCTTGCATTATCCTTTTACAAAAAACGATGATGGATTATGTTAAGATTTTTGTATACTTCCAGTTTACATGTATGGATTGGCATATGGTGGTTGTGAGCTCTAGTGGGCTTTCAGGTGGACTTGCAGTGCTATGGGACTGCAAGTGGCTAATCTAAAAGCCCACAAATTATTTGCAGGAATCTTGTTGTCGGGTCACTTTTGGGGGATATCCTTTCGAGTCCATATCTTAAACCTTTATGCTCCTTATAAGGAGAAATTTTCATTTTGGAATTGGTTAGAGGCTTGTGATATATTAAATATAGCCTCTCTTATTATTTCAGGGGATTTCAATTCCACTTTGACAATGGGGGAGTGCTAGGGTTTCGAAGTAGAAAGGACCCTTTGGCAAATCAACTATAAGACCTATTTAGGATAATCACCTCGTGGACATCCTCCCTTACCCTCTTTCTCCTACATGGCATAATGACAGGGTGGGGGAGGAGCATATTGGGAAAAGATTGGACTATTTTTTGGTTCATGAGAATTTGGTAGAATTACCAGGAAATATGAAATCCTGGGTTGAAATGACTTTTGACTCTGATCACCTTCTAATTGTGCTTCAATGGTGGAAGGAGATCGTGCATAAGGGAATCCATTTCAAATTCAACAGTGTGGTTAGAGGATGAATATTTTAATAAACTGGTTAAGTTTACTTGGTGAATGGTGGAGATGAAGCCCAGGGCATCTGCCATGAACGTGATCATGCAAAAGCTTAGTATTATGAAGTGTCAGGTCAGGACTTGGGAGCGTAATAACAAAATCTCCTATTTTTGTAACTAAATAGGATTGTCAAAGAAATTGCTAGACTTGGTAGGTCTATGGAATAGGTGGCACCTTCTCACTCGCTATTAGAATGGATCAAGGAACTGGAGGTCATGAAGAGGCACATCTTAGAGGTCCAAGAAAATACATGTTGTCTCAAGAGCAAGACATTATGGCTTCGTGAAGGTGATAGGAATAATCATTTCTTTCACCATTTTTCGAATCATACGAGAAACATCAATGCACTTTGGCACATTAAAGATAAAAATGGGGAGAATTTTTATTCTACAGGTGAGATTCAGAGAGAGGAGATCTCTTTCTTTGAGGATTCTTACAAGGCTTGGGTTGGGGTTAACATCATTGATCAAATTTGGGGAATGGAAGACTATCCTTCCGTGTTTAATGAGGAATCAAATGAGGCTTTTTTTCCATGTTTCTCTAGAGGATGTACAACTGGTCTTGAATTCGTTTGCGAAGGACAAATGTCCAAACCCAAACAATTGGACCATGGAAATTTTCTTACATTTTTGTGTTTTAATGAGACAAGGCCTCTTGGATTTGGTTGAAGAATATTGGACTACTTGACATATTTCAAGGGCCATAAACTCCACCTTCCTCACACTTATTACGAAAAAGGCATGTCCTTCCACCTTCTTGGATTTCAGACCAATATCGTTATGTAATATTACTTACAAATTAATCTCCAAGGTTATAGCAGAGCGCATCAAATAAACCCCCTCTAAATAAATCTCCCGAGAGCAATTTGACTTCCTGCATAATCGCTTGATACATGATGTTATTGCCACAACTCAAGAATGTATTCATTCCATTCACACTAAGAATTTGGAGGCGATGGTTATGAAGGTAGATTTACAAAAGGTATATGATTGTGTCGATTGGTCTTTCTTGTGCCTTATCTTGACTAAAATTGGACTTGTTGTGCACAATGTGGATTGGATAATGACATGTGTTTCCTTGGTGTGGTTTGTTGTTTTGATTAATGGATATCCATCGAGTTTTTTTCTGGGTGGGAAGGGGATTGAGACAGGGTTTTTCACTTTCGCCATTGCTTTTCATTTTGGTCATGGACGGTCTAAGTATGAAAATTAATTCGGCAAAGGACTTGGGTATTTTTAGTGGTCTCAGAGTGGCTAATAGGGTCAACATTTCACATTTGTTTTTTGTTTATGATATTCTTACCTTTGGGATGGTCTCCAGAACACAATGGATGGTACTACATTATATGTTTATGTGATCTGGGGAGGTATCTGGGAGGGTGGCCAAGGGTAGTAAGTCGTTGCTTATGTTTTCAAATGGCAACCGAGAGGAGATAGATTTCATTGTAGGTATTTTTGGTGTTGGTTCCAAACCTTTGGTCAAAGGTTTCACTTACCTTGGCTTCAAACTAAATCCAAACAATTACAAGACGATGGACTGGATTTGGCTTATGGACAAATTTCAACATAGACTACATGGTTAGACTCACAGGTGACTTTCATTAGGAGGTAGATTTACCCTCTTACAAGTTCTTCTACAAGAAATATTTGTATATTGGGCTAATCTTTTTGCACTTCCCTCGTCTATTATTTTCAAAATTCGAAGTATCCTCTCTCGCTTCTTATGGTTTGGCATTGATGAGTCGCAAAAATATCATTTGATTAAATGGGAAATTATCACTCTACCAAAATAATTTGGGGATTGGAGCATCATGGATACGATAGTTTTTGGTTGGGCTCTACTGATTAAATCTCCATGGAGGGATCTACACAGTGATGGTATATGGAGGGATATCATTTTGGTGAAGTACTTGAAAAGGGAGAGCACAACTGATTGGTTCAGAGAGGGTAATATAGGCATAAAAATTGGATCTTACATTTGGTTGAGTTTTCATAAAGTAAAATGTTGGTTTTTACAAAGGCTTAGATGGTATTTCAGCAAGGGAAATCACATTTTAATCAAGATTGATCAAGTCTTGGGTTTAAATACAACTTCACATCTTCCAAAGGATAAAATTGACTATCTACATGCCAAGGGTTACATTTTCTTGGAACAGATCATTCGACATTAGAGCGGACAATATCCAATCTGGAAAGAAGCAACAAAAATTGGCTTGGATGGTCAAAGAGAGATTGTTTGGAATTGTTATGTACATGATCTTAAAAAGGTGGGTCTTAGCAAATTCAAGAAGGGGGACTTTCTCACTTGGGGTGGGAAACTTCACCTGGGGGCTATGGTGGTTGCAGACATATACAAGTATAGTATGTGCACAAAATTTTCTTTAACAAATCCATGCTGGTTTCAAAAGGTATGGAAGTGGAGATTTCCTCTAAAGATAATAGTTTTCACTTGGTTGGCCTAGCATACTAAAATATTGACTTGGGAAAATCTCTGCAAGAGGGGATTCCAAGGTCCAAGTTGGTGCCCCCTATGTCAAGAGTCAATTAAAAGAAGACTACATCTTTTCCTACAGTTCACGACAACCTCAAAAGTATGGCTATGGGTTCTCTAGCTTTATCATATTCCATATAGACAGTTTCACTTGGTAGAACAATGCCTTTGTTGGTGGGTTTGGAGGGCGGGTCAGCATAAATCAGTTCCTTTATTCTTGTTCTAGGAGATTTGGCGTGCAAGTAAATTTTGCATTTTTGAAGGTATTCCTATTAGTGTACACAAAATATGATACAACATTAGGAAATGGATGGACACACAGGTGGAATTCACTCCGACCATCTAAGATTTTCATTTTTGTAATATTTCCCCACATATTTAGTTTCCTGCAAGCTTTTTTGTTGGAGCGGCACAAGGCGGTTTTTGTGGCTATGGGGCATGGCTCAGAATGTGCAATAGGAAACATTACAAATTAGCCTGGCATGGTGGACGCAATACAAATAAAAGAGCTTAGATATTGACCCTATGTGGATTTCTCTAGTTCGCCAAGAGAAGGTCTCTAGAATGCATTCATATATGGAGATTCAAAGTTTCATTGATGGTGTTCTAGGGCACACAAATTTCACTCCTCCAAACCTAAGTTCTTGGTTGGATCATATCAGATCTCTTAAAAAATATTTTAGAATATATCTTTCCAACACATCTTCTAAGAATCAAACATGGTTGTAGATGCTCTATCAAAAGATGCCTAAATGTTGTTGTTAGCATTTTGAATTTCAGGTACTTTGAGGATAACATAACTAAAGAAGAGGGTGTGATTCTGCTCCCATAATCTATTTTTTAGTCTAATAATGATGAATATAAACAAGTCTATTTTGGTATTTCAATATCATATAAGGTATTGTAAAGAACTGAATTTTTAGGGCAGTAGGGGTATTTAATTATTTTGAGACAATTCGTCTAGTTTGTGATGGGAACCTCCCTTATGCTGGGGTCTATCTTGAACAGTCTCTGATAGATCTACTAGATACTTTTTCCATAATATATACCAATGTTTTTTTCCTCTGAAAAAATAACTTGGCAGGCCATGAATCTAAACGTAGTTAGAGAAGAAGTGAATTGATGGTTATGTGTGTAGAGTTGATTCATTTGGATGCTTGTTCGGCTAGGAATTATTCTTTGATTTCCAATCCAATAAAATTAAGGATTGAATGTCTAAATTTTATTATGTTTGTAGAGTTTATTCCTTTGGACACCATTTGGGATATCGAAGATGGAATGGGTGGAAAAGCTACAAAGATAGGGGGTATTCACATGATGGAAATTGAGTACTTTGCAGATTTTTTTAAGCCAGGGAAGGTGTCAATATTGATAACCAGCTAACATATACTGGATATTATGCTAAGATGTTTTTAGAGGAGGATGGCCGATCTTTCAAGGGACCTATATCATTTAGGAGATTCAGATAGTTCTCAAATCATTCTCTAAGGAAAAATGACTTGGTCCAGACGAGTGGATCGTCAAGATTTTTTCGAACTTCCATGAGATCATGGGTACATTCCTGTTAAACATGGTGGAGGAGAGCCAATTCTCCGCTTTTTGAAATCAGAAAAATTTTGGTCAGGATTCATGTTCTTCCACTTTACATTTCCTAAAGGTATCAGATGCAGTTAACGTGACTTTCATTGCATTGATTCCTAAATCATTCATCCCTGAGACTTTTCAGGATTACAGGCCCATATCACTTTGTAACATTGTTTACAAATCGATCTCTAAGATCATTACAAATTGGATGAAGGTATGTCTCTCGGATCACATATCTTTCGAATAATTTGGCTTCTAAAAAAATTAGCAAATGAAAGATACAGGCACCATAACATAGGAAGCATTACACTCTATGAAGACATGTTTAAAGGACCCCATCATTTTAAAGCCGAATCTACATCATGCATATGATTGTGTGGAGAGGACGTTCCTTAGACTGATTTTGCATAAGATAGGACTCTCAGTGGGGGTTGTTGAATGGATAATGGTGTGGATTTCTTCGATAAGCTATGCAGTGTTAATAAATGGCGTACCATCTAGTTTCTTCCATGCCCTTAGAGGCCTAAGATAGGGATGTTTGTTATCTCCATTGATGTTTGTATTGATCATTCATGGACTCAGCAGACAGATCTTGGTGGAAAATGCACAAGGAGATTTTCCTAGGTTACAATTCACTTTATAGGTACCTATCACACACCTTATCTTTGTTGATGATGTATTACTATTTGGACAAGTTTCAGTAAATCAATGGATCTGTCTTCAACACATCATTACGACCTTCGCGGTTGCCCCAAGATTATTTATGAACAACTCCAAGTCCATGATTATAATGTAACACTAGAGCTGAAACAAGTCGAGGATATTTCTGACATCTTAGGAGTTTCTTCCTCTCCAATGGAGGCGGTATTCACATATTTGGGTTTCTGTATGAAACCAAATAGACATCTCTTAGCAGAATGGCAATGGCTCATTGATAAATTTAGGGGTAGAATTTCCACTTGGTCTCACAAATGGTTGTCCCTCGGTGGTATATTAATCTTTGTCCAATCAGTCCTGCAAAATATATTAGTTTATTGGATGCACATATACATGCTTCCCAGCGAGATCATCTAGAGAATAGATGCAATAATTGCAAACTTCATCTGGTCAGGTGCAAAGGGGAGTAGGAAAATACATATGGTTAACATGGATGTTATTACAAAGATGAAGGAATGTGATGGGTGGGGTAAAAAAACACTAAACATTTCAATTGGGCACTCATTTCAAAAATATTTTAGTGGTTCAAGTCTAGTTCTAGAAAATGACATGCAATCATTAAGGGTAAATATTGAAAGAACATGGATACACAGGAATGGATCAAGCAAGGAGCTATATGTTCCAAATATGGATCATACATTGGGAGGGGATTTATGAAAACCCGAATATGGATAATAGGAAATTACATTTGTTGGTACATTGGTTCAAGCAGGGCATCTAAGATTGGTATAGATCCCATATATGGCGTCTCGGGCGAATATATGATTCCATACTAGATCATCAAACAACTTCAAGATAGAGGTATTATTCACATTTCCCGGATTAAGAAGGGATGGGATCCTCTGCAACTATATCCCATTTTGATGGATGTGGTGGACTTAGTTATCAATGATGACTTCTCTGCCATATGGAATAGGTATATCTACCAATTTTCAATGGCTGGAATTACGTTGAACCATGAATATGATCAACTATGATGGCATGGTGGTTTATCTATGGAACATATCCCTGTCAAAGGTATATATGATTTCATTTCTTCCTCTCTTGGCAGGTTGGAACTTAAGTGTTCGTTTTGCAAGATTTGGACTTGGCATGTGACAAAAAAAATTATGTTGTTCGGCTGGATTATATGGAGGAACTAGGTCCTCACTTGGGACAAATTATGTAGGTGCGAGCTTCAGGGCCCTAGGAGGTGCACCTTATGCCATGGCTCAAATGAGAATGTTATGCATTTTGTTTTTTTGTTATTGCTTGGATATATTTTTTACAAAGGATCTAGATTAATGCAAGTTGGTGCTACCCATGTATTAAGGCATGTTTCAAATACAGGTTCAATTTGGGGGAGGACAACTCACTTCCATTTTTTATATGTTGGGGCATTTGGAGGGGGTGAAATGCCTTTATCTTTGAAGGAATCGCTTATAAAATTGGTTGTATTGGTTCTAAAATATGTGCCTATTATATGGAATATCGATGGGCACCTGGACACAATATTTGTAACTTCCTCCTCCCATAATTACCTAATTTCACCGATCCACCTGGGTAAATGTGTGACGGAGAGCTACTATGATATTTCTCAACCCATTTGTTGAGGCAAATTAATTACCTATCATTTAATTGTCAACCCGGGGGTTTCATAAAACTTGTGAAGCATGCGTGCACTATATATGCTAGAAATTAACTTCCAATTTAGATCAATCTAACTACTAAACCAAATAATGACAAACCAAATTCACCTATTCTAATTCAACAATCAATTCAAAGGAAATTATAATATAGCATTTTGAATTGAAAGCTTAATCTATCACACTTGCAAGAATTGAAGTCTTAATCTACCACACTTGTGGGAATTGAAAAGCACACTACTCTTTCAAAAATGAAATTGCATAAAATGAAATCTACTCTAAGGGATCATGTGTGCATTATCAAATCAAGATCCTATGAAATGAATAATCAAAACCACATGATATGAAATGAAAGCAAAAAAAATAATTCTTAACCTCTAGATATGAAAGCAAATAAAAATCAATCACTCTTAACCTCTCACACAGGAAAAGATATGAAATAAATAAATCTTAATATATGAAAAACAATAAATCTCAATCTATGAAAAACAATAAGTCTCACACATTATATATGTCCAATCCAAAAACATGAGGGATGGAAAGTTGACAGGCTCCAAATACAAACATAACCAAATCAAAGTGAATATCACTCATGAGTATGGTGCCAAATCCAAATTCTATATTCAAAACAAGAGCATTTCCCCAACTTTTCACATCCCTATGATAGGAGAAAACTTCCCCTATTTATACAAAAAGATGAGAAGCTATCTTATTAATGAGAGTCCATGAATATCTCTCTATATCTCTAGAGTTACAATCAAAATAGGAAATGATAAGACAAATGTCTTCTTAGAGTTCAATACAAATAAGAAATAAGACACATATTCTTATGATCCCATAATCTTCTCCACTCAAATTCGAATTTGGTTTAGGGAGGCCACATAAGGGTCTTTTATAAGCTTCCTTTTGACCTACACATGTCAACAATCTCATCCCACTTGTTAGGTATAAGCATATGCACATTATTTTCTAATTTTTAACCATAAATTCACTTAAAAATGCTAAGAATTAATAAAGTTTGGAAAAACATAAATGTGACCCAATAATGATAATGGTAAGAAAAATGTAATGAAATGGAGGTAAATGTAATGAAATAGAGGTGAAATGAAGGTGAAAATATGGAAATATAAGAGAAAATGTAATGGAAGTGAACGACAATTTCAAGGTCCAACATAGCCCCCAACTGAAGCTATTGCACGTCCTCATGCAATCTATTACATTAATTCTTTTTTATCCTTGAGCTTTGGCTTAACTTTGCATGATATCATTTGATAACTTCATACTTCTGCAAAATCTTTTAGTTGAATCGCAACATGGTTGATTCTTGTGTTATGACCATATTTTGTTGTTGCATTCAATTTTTATCTTTGAACTCATAATGATAATTTGATTATTGTTGAAAAGTATATTTTTATTGGATTGCATCTAGTTGGTTCATGTGTGACAACCATGATTGTGTTTGTATCCAATTATCTTTTTAGTACTTTTGACAAGCCTTCGTATGCTTATAACAATAATGTAATATTTAATATCTTTTGAAAGTATGTGGACTTTTGAATGTGATATGAATATGGCAGAATATGAATATGAATGTATCCCCCCCAACTGATGATATTGGCAATTTTATGAGATGATGAAGACAAATGTTTTTTCCAAAAATTATCATTCTAGCTTTTCAAGGACTTTTATGGTAAAAAGTTAGAAAATGACATACCTTAACTTACCCTTTAGAAATGGATGAGATGCATGTGTGGTGGCTATAAAATTATGATCATAATCTTCTTCAAGTGGCTGGACAAGTCATGGAGAAAAGAGTCAAGATGACTTTTTATTTGTTTTTATTAAAACTTGTTGAATTTGCTGCAGAATAGTGCTGATTCTGCTGCTGCCATCTGATTCCGCAATTGTTATTTGATTTTGCAGTTGTCATATGATTCTGCAACTGTCATCTGATTCCGCAGCTACCATGTGGTTCTGTAGCTGCATATCTTTTACATTTTCTCCAAAATGCTAAAAATGATAGTCTTCATGTCTTCAAAACTCATTGGCACAATTCCTGCTATGTGAATAGATGTTCTGATGTCGAACATAGCAGGAAATTTTGGACCTAGTGGCCATTAATATATTCCACTAGTCAACACAAGAACTCTCACCATTGATGACAATGAGAGTCAAGATGCCCAAGACACATCTTGCTAAGTCAAATAATTTTGTTGTTGTCGAGTACCTAGAAGATCCAATGACCAAGGGACGTTGATGTATTCCCATTGTTCATTGGCATGAGGACTTGCCATTAAGGCATGCAAGCCTCAAGGTATTTTTGCAAGGATTTTAGACTCAAAGTACAATGGACTCAATAATTTGCATTGAAGCGGGGTTTATTTGCGAAATGAAAAAGGACAGAAAAAGAAAAATGAAAATGGAAGATGACAATGGAAAATAATAATGACAATAGGCAATAAGCACGTCAGTGATATTCTTGATTTTATTTGTGGGTCAGACAGAAAGTGTATGTGAATAAAGGAAAATGAACAATTGACTCTTGCTGGGAAAAAATGACTGTGGCTTGCTTTGAATTGCTTGGTTGGATTTATAATTCAAAAGGTAGGAAAGGTAATGGTTTTGATGGATATGGAGATGGACTTATTCTTATGTTTCTCATGGAATCGATCCTTTGAAGACCAATCGTGCACACAATTAATTTTCTTCAATGATCATTCGATCACCCCAAACCTGCAAAAAAACTTGACATAAAGAACATAAGTGTGTTCAAAAAAGAAATGATCAATTCCTTTCTGATTCTTACACAAAATGTCAAATGAAATAGACTAAGGAAAATCAAGTGTTATATTCAGTCCAATTCATGATATCGATAACAATCAATTTTTAAGAAATAACCATGAAAAATAAATCAACTCCCTATTGTTGGATGACTTCACGTACTGTGCTCAATAAAACAATTCGCATCACAAAGATTCACTGTGTCCTGCAAGTTAAAACTTCATAAAATAAATACACATCAACAATATTAATGCCAAATGTTCAGAAATCATTTAAATAATTTTCTAATTATTCTGTAAACCATTATTGAACTTCCCAAAAGAACCAGAGAACTGAGGTAGAGTGTTCAATTGTCCACGTGCAATCTCGGATATATAAGTTGGCACAAGAGTAATAGCTAATTTGAATCCAAATCCATTAAGTAGATGAGCCAATACCATTAACATTACAATTGCATCACACAAGTGACCATCAAGATCAACAAACTTGCTGAAAAACCATTCACTGTGTATATATAAAAATCATTTTTTTTCTTCTCACACAGACAACAAAATAGGGCTCTGAAGAACAACAAAATTCTCTCAATTGATTGCAAAATCTAGAAAATGGTTTATGGGTTACCTAATTGCCCTTGTTTCGGAAAAAACCCACATCTGCTAATTTGCCTTGTTTTATTCAGAAAACGTGTTTTAAAATCGTCTGTGAAAACAATTATGTTTTCTAGAAATGTTTCGGCAACCAAATTCAATTTCTTGTGGTTGGATACGTTTTCTATTGAATAATTGATGAATATTGTGGCATTAATGCGACTTGTGGTTGATACATTAATGTGATTTGTGGTTGATATGTCTTCTCTTCAAGAATTGATGAATATTGTGGCATAACTGCTTTTTGATACCATTCCTCAATGTAGTCTTTGGGCTGCATTCTAGACTCTTTGTCCATAAATGGTTAGTAAAAACAAAAACAAATAAAATACATTGTAAACTGAAAGCTAGTTCCTATGCACACTTCCCCTGCAATGACGCCAAAATGTTGAGGCAAATTAACTACCTATCATTTAATTGTCAACCTGGGG
The DNA here is from genome assembly GCA_031772625.1 of Pinus tabuliformis. NCBI lineage: Eukaryota > Viridiplantae > Streptophyta > Pinopsida > Pinales > Pinaceae > Pinus > Pinus tabuliformis. The sequence goes on along the minus strand of CM062820.1, from coordinate 379,723,630 downwards.
GTTTCGTAAAACTTGCGAAGCATGCGTGTAATATATATGCTAGAAATTAACTTCCAATTTAGATCAATCTAACTACTAAAACAAATAACGACAAACCAAATTCACCTATTCTAATTCAACATTCAATTCAAAAGAAATTATAGCACAGTGTTTGGAATTGAAATCTTAATCTATCACACTTGCAGGAATTGAAGTCTTAATCTACCACACTTGCGGGAATTGAAAAGCACACCACTCTTTCAAAAATGAAATTTCATAAAATGAAATCTACTCTAGGGATCATGTGTGCATTATCAAATCAGGATCCTATGAAATGAATAATCAAAACCAAATGATATGAAATGAAAGCAAAAAAAATAATTCTTAACCTCTAGATATGAAAGCAAATAAAAAACAATCACTCTTAAACTCTCACACAAGAAAATATATGAAATAAATAAATCTTAATCTATGAAAAACAATAAATCTCAATCTATGAAAAATAATAAATCTCACACATTATAGATGGCCAATCCAAAAGCATGAGGGATGGAAAGTTGAGAGGCTCCAAATACAAAGATAACCAAATCAAAGTGAACATCACTCATGAGTATGGTGCCAAATCCAAATTCTATATTCAAAACAAGAGAATTTCCCCAACTTTTCATATCCCTTTGATAGGAGAAAACTTCCCCTATTTATACAAAAATATGAGAAGCTATCTCATTAATGAGAGTCTATGAATCTCTCCCTATATCTCTAGAGTTAAAATCAAAATAGGAAATGATAAGACACATGTCTTCTTAGAGTTTCAATACAAATACGAAATGAGACACATATCCTTATGATCCCATGATCTTCTCCACTCAAATCCGAATTTGGTTTTGGGAGGCCACATAAGGGTCTTTTAGAAGCTTTCTTTTGACCTACACATGTCAACAATCTCATCCCACTTGTTAGGTATAAGCATATGCACAATATTTTCTAATTTTTAACCATAAAATCACTTAAAAATGCTAAGAATTAATAAAGTTTGGAAAAACATAAATGCGACCCAATAATGATAATGGTAAGGTAAAAATAATGAAATGGAGGTAAATGTAATGAAATAGAGGTGGAGTGAAGGTGACAATATGGAAATATAAGTGGAAATGTAATGGAAGTGAATGACAATTTCAATGCCCAACACCACTTTTACTAGCCTTCCAGGGTAAACATGAGATGAGGGCTACTATGACATGACTCAACCTCCTAAGTACAGTTAAGGAAGTGGAATCAACAAACTGAAATTTTACTAACCTTCCTTATGGGCTACAAGACCCCAAGAGCCAAACAACCACTCTAAGTGCCCAAAACTCAAGTTAAATTTCCTTTTCAATGATCTGGAGCCCCAATCGCTTTGATGGCAAGGAAATCCAGCAACTGAACCCTCCAGTCGCTCTGATGACCCTGCCTCCCAGCTGCTGCAGTGTAAATTACCCAGTTCTGAGCCTACGACCCCGAAATCTAAGCCACCTTTTTAGGGTCTGAATCCCAACCACCACCCATAACTTAATGAGACTTTCAGAAACAATAAATGACACAAATAAAAATCCCCTAACACAAAAATTGAGCAAGGAGTTGACCTAACTAGGTCTAACCATGACAGTCATTTCGTCAAACACATTGTGAAAACACAATCTACAGGTCATAAATGCATATATAAAAATAGGGGTCTCATACTTATCTGAGAATCATTAAGAAGGTCTAATGCCCTCTCATAATAAATGAAAAAACATCTATTATGTCATGCATTCAATAAACATTCATTTACCAATCAAAATATGTTAAGATCCATAACTAAAATCTGTCATGAAACCATCCTTACAACCAACATATAACCATAATAATAACAATGATACGACAACCATCAAAGACACATAATAACAAGTATAAATACCCATGAATTACAAGAGGAAAAAATCTCTTATTAACATATGAAAAATCCAACCAAGTCAAGAAATTCCACGTACCACTCGACCATAGATTGGGTTGAACCAAATCTCTCTTTCATCCAATTACCCTCGTGCCATATTCCAAACCTGAATGTGGGATCTCATGGAATAAACCAACCAAAACCAAACCAGGGCTTCCAGAGGGCAAACAACCTCAAACCTCAACCAATGATTCCACCTGACGGTCAGACATCACTAACCATCACCAAATCGGTCTCTACCCAAGTTGTCCAGTGCTCTAGAGCATTTGGTCCAACCCGGATCTAGGACTAGTAACTCAACCGACAGCTATCATAGGGCTCTAGAGAATTTGTTCAACCAAGGCTCCAATAATAGCAACTCAACCCACCAAGGGATCTAGAGCGTTTGTACAACCAAGGATTCCAAGACTAGTGACTCAGCCCAAGTTGTTCCAAGGCTTCCAGAGAATTTGTCCAACCAAGGCTCTAGGAACTAATAACTCAACCCATATCCATAAGGAACATGAGCACCAATTAGAAAACAAATGGGAAAACCCACAACACCATGACTATCTAGGAAATGGCATGGCTAGGCAAAACCACTGCCAATCCAAGAATTCCTCCATGTCAATGACAAATCATAACCAAATAACTGCATGCATATACCCTTCATGCCAAAACTAGCAATGAAACCATACATGCAAATCAGTACCTACAAATAAAACCCACTGTAGCTATTGATCTTGTTGTCCCCTTGCACTTTCCTACATTTCCTTTTCCTTCTTTCTCCAAAGCCAAAGTATGCCAAAATCATCCAAGAGTGCTCCAAGAAAACTCTAAGTGTGAAAGAGTATGAGAGAGAGAGAATAGAATGAAAGTATCAAACACTGAACTGACAAAAGTTGTGAATTGATCCTCAGAAACCTTTTTATCATCGAGACCTCTATTTTCTTCATTTTCCTCTATTTTTCCTTCAAATTTCCTCACACGCAATTATGTGACCTTTCACCTTCCTTTTCTCCCATTTTCCCATTATTTCATAATTAAAATGTCAATTAATGCCTCTTTTACTTTGACAATGCCTTTGCCAATTTCCATAGCCATTTATTTTTCACCAGTGATCCCCATCACTATGTTTTGCCCAACATTCAACTTGGAATACGTGTCCTGTGACCTTGGTATTATTTTTCCTTTATTAACTTTATTATATGGATTTTTAACCAGGGATGTTACAAGATTCCAAGGATCTTAACTATCATGGATCCATCGGTATCCTTTCCAATTAGACATTTCAATGGGGCTGCACAAAATTCTACCTGTGGATGTGGTGCCCGACTCATTATTAACGCGGATTATATTTTCCAGTTTTGTTGGAATGGAGGGTTCAAGACAAACAATAGGGAAGAGATTATCTATGCAAGATGGATAAATATTGATCGGCACACATTTTCGACGAATCAAAGGTGACTATAGAATGGATCAATAAAGGAACTACTTTCGTCCCTCCCCTCCTTGGTCACTGAATGCATAAGATTTGCAAGATTAAAGAAGTATTTCGTTTGGTTACCTTCACACATTTGCATAGGGTTTTTACAGGGAGACTGACGCATTTTCAAAGAAAGGGTTTGGTATGAAACTTGGGCTGATCAAATATTCAGCTTATCGGCAAGGTCAAACACAATGTATTGGCTACTTTCCATTGCATTAAGGGGTTTGTTATGTCTTTGGCTATTTTAAGGCTGGTTATATGCTTGTGGAAGATCTATACTCTATAGTTGGTGATGATGTTCACTCATTTTTTGGTTTTCAATTGTTGATGATGTTTACATGTTTTTACGTTTTCAGTTTGTATCATGAATATATATTGTATTTATCCTTGGTTTTGTGATGATTGGAGATAATGATTTCCACCCTTTTGTATTGTGATGATAGGATATTATGATTTCCAGTAGATTCGTTTACTGTGGGATTTCGCCATATTTTGGGTATAATGCTCATTAGAACTTATATGTAAACATGACATTCTATATGAATACATGTTCGATTTTACATACATACATACATACATATATATATATTATCTGGAAAAAAGGAGTTGATTCCTTTGGATGTTTCTTTAGTTGGGAATTTTTCTTCCATTTTTGATCCAATAAAATTAAGGAATAAATGTTTAAACTTTATTGTAATTTTTTATCATAATAATCGTTAATAACAATGATTTTTATTTAATTATAAATAAATTAGCATTCTTTGTATGTCAAATTAAGTAATTGTGTATATCATTATTATTATTATTATTATTATTATATATATATTCCATAAGAAAAAAATCTGAAAGATAAAAGCTGTTTACATATGCATGATTGCCCATATATGTCTCATATTGCCTATGATTCCAATTCTGGGAAAACCTGGGCATCAAAAGATATTGCCACATTTTTCATATTATGTTACTAAAATCTTACCTAGGGCATCTTTTAAAATATAATATCTATCAAATTTGTCGTTCTATCACTTTCTATATTCTATCTTTCTAACATTTAGAATGTTTCCATCAAAATCTAATAAGCAAAAAAAACATAATAACTGTGTTGGATGTTACATCTTTGTTTATGGCTACTTAGAAACATTAATACTCCATGTACTTTGGAGGGATTTATTGAAAAATGTTTAGTAATTAATCTGCCTTGGATAATTGTGACATCCCTCCTTGGATAGAAAAAATGTAATAAAATTATGCATGCTGAAAATTACTAATAAACACTTTAATACTTTACAATAATATTACTGATTAATTTTATCATAATATTTATTATTCACTAAATAGTTTATATATAAAAATATAATTATATAATTTACCTGAACATTAAATAAAAATATTATATAGAGATTGTAAATTATATTAAATTTAATCATACAAACGAAAAATAACCTAAAAAGTGGATGGACCATAAAAATTGAGGCGGTCGTGGCATCATCATTGCTTATCTTGTGGGTGTTTGATGGAATAACAATTAAATATATTTAATTACTTTTCGATAATAATGAAATTAAGTCTGTCTGCATTGGGTCTATTTTTCCAGGAGCAGGAAGAAGGTGATGTGATCAGCTCCGCTATTTTATGGTACGAGGTCCTTCATCCTACATTTACCATATATGGATAAGTACCATTAAGATATATTTATCTATATATGGGTGTAAAAGAAGAAGTAGTACAAAAGAAAAGGTTAGATATTCTTTTCCTCCGTACTACTTCTTCTTTTCTTTTCAAAAAAAATCAAAAGCAATCCCTACCCTGTATTGTTGTAATACAATAGATCCACCCTATATTGTTGTAATATAAAAGATCTTAGATTTTTTTAATCACGTTTAGTTTGTTATATATATAATTGTTTTAATATTTATGAAAATATTGTAGGTAGATTGTAAATTAAAATTAAAATTAATTATAAAAATGAAAATAACTTAAAAAGCGGATGAACCATAAATTAAAATAATTAAAAAGGATAAGGTAAAATATAGTAATTATAATATATTTAATAGAGGTTTTTCTCTCTCCTTTACAAATTCTATGGTTTTTTTTGCATAACCATTTATGCTTGGCTCCCTAAGAGGGATTGCAGCCTTCTCTTTTAGTTAAATTGTTTCGGTAGTTCATAATGAGTCTGGATCCACTAGTATTCCTTGTTAATCTCCTCATCTTCAACAAAATTTTCATAGAACAATTGGATGTAGTGGGGTTTTTGGGTTCACAACAAACCCTCCACTGTGTGCATTGTGGCAAGCTAAAAACTTATGGTGTTGCCTACCAAATGCAATGTAAGTTCCAAAATACAAGGTTAAATCTAGTAAGATCGGAGAATATATCCAATATATGCATGATCACACTCTGATATGCAAATTTATTGGATTATGGACCTCTGAAAAGGTGGGTGGATACAAAAGAAAAGGAACCCCTAGGGTCAAATATAATTAGAGTTAGAGGCCAAGGGTTTTTTATAGACATTTTCTCTAGCTTAGAAGATAGATCGAGTGTTTTTGAAGGAGGGTTGTATTTTTTCAGCAATCTAGAAGTCTTCATGCCATTCTGGAAGGAGCGGTATAATCTAGAGAAGGAGGATTTCTTTGAAGCCTCGTGTGGGCATGTATCTTTTCTCTCCCCAAAGAATATTGGGAGGAGGAAACCCTTGAAGGAATCAGTAATCCCATTGACAAATTTGTTGAAGTATTAGAGACTACCAAGAGAGGGAAGTATACTTCATATGCACATATTTGTGTTTATATGAATATCTTCCAGTCTCTTCCAACCTCCATAAATATTTACTATCAGGATAGTGTTTGGAAGCAATCTCTAGATTATAAACAAGTCCCATTTAGATGCAGATGTTGTCATCAATAAGGGAATAGTATTAGGAATTGTCTGATGAATGCCACAAAAATTCTTGAAGAAAACCCTTCTAAAAAAAAGCTAGTTGATTCAAGAAAAATCCCCCCCAAAAAACAAAAATTTGAGTCCTTATGGTACCTCAAATCTTGACAAGATCCCTGGGTCTAAAAACAGGTTTGAGTCTCTCTCCTCTCTAAAGGAGTCTCTAGAGCATATAAGCATTAAATTAAGTATGCAATTAGGGTAAGGTTAATCCCAGAACCCTAGAGAGATCAAACAAAAGTCTCTTGAAGTGCATCAACAAAATCTATTACCACGTGAGATTATTAGCTCCCCTTCGGAAGAAGCTGAAGCAAAAGTCCTACCATAAGATATGGGTTTGGATCTTCAAAGTAATAAATTGGGCTCGAGTTCCTCACAATCCAGTATTAGGGTCCAGAAGATGGATTTTAAGGTGGTCCCCAGGTGAAAACCTCCTTTGAGGTACCTAAGGCAAACTCATAGGTTGAAAACCTCCCTGAGGAAGCCAATGAGCCTGAAGAAAATAAAAAATAAATATAATAATAAAATATCCCCAAGTGAAAATGTCCCTTGAGGCACCTAAGGCGGACCCACTTAGGTTGAAACCTCTATGACACAGCTTGTAGGCCTAAGAATAATAAAAAAAGGGAAAAATAAACAAGAAAGAAATGAAAACACAAAATAGGTCACCTCTGTTTATCTATTTTAAAAGTGATGCAGGTACAACAAAATTCTAGCAGTAGTCCAGACGATCATCGTACAGTCCAAGAACTCACCTTCAGAGTCATTCCCACACTTTTTCTAAGCCTCCTCCATCATTCTTGATTCTCTTCCATCTGTTTTAATCATTGTCTTGAATTGCTACAAGAAATATCTTGTATTGCGATAAGATACCCCAAAGCATAGAAAAAAGGTGCAGAACTGAATTTTTTCCATCTGTGAAAAAAGGATAAGGTATTTGGGTGTCCTTAGCACCTATACATCTCATCAGCTTTCAGTTTTTCCTTCATTATTTCATTGATCACCCACAACAGTTCGAATTTTTGCCTCTTTTCCACCATTCATCAATAGAGAATGCCTCTCTATCACCACAAGTAGCCCCCTCCTAAATTATAATAATTTTCAAAGGCTCCAACTAGAAGAAATTATGAGTATGAGGAGCTTCTATGGTTGCTACATGAAACCAAACAGTCCTAAATCAGTCTACAGAAGCCCTACAAACCCAAATCTGCATTATCAATTAGAGGAGCTATGAATTCCACCATATTCAAAGAACAAAGAAAACAAATTTGAGAAGCTATATGATATTCAATAACCAACAACCAAAAAAATCAAGCAACCCACAACAAAAATACTCTGAACATCTAAACCAAAGTAGTAGAAATAGTAATAAAAAACTCCAAAATACCTCTAGAAGCAATGATAGCAGCATTAGAACCTCCAAATATCATCACAAGCAGCTTCAAGACCATTAAAGGTGATTTTAGTAGTCATGTTAGCAGCCTCAATATCATCTTCAAGAAAACATCAAAGGTAAGACCCAAGTATGCAGTCCTCAAAACCTCTCCTTTGAACTAATTTTAGCTTGAAAAAACATTGGAAGTGTATGAAGGAAAAGGTTGTATAAGCCAGACTTAGTCAGATTAGTATCGACCATTTTTTGAATACAACTTCATCCAATCTCACCCACATGTGTGAAGGAAGATGAGACAAAAGGGGAGATAACTCGAAAGGGTAGGCCAAGTGCCTACTCATTGTGGAACATGGAATTCAACGTGATAGGTGGGGGCCAACTCACATAGCACGTTGAGCCCATCACCTCAACGAATAACAATTTAAGTCAGGCCCTCGAATTTATTCTTACATGAAAATTTTATTTTAAACACCAAGGAGGCCCAAAAATGCTATAGGAGGTCAACACAAGCAAAACATTTCCAACGCATGCCTCTATAAGAAGGTATAGGGTTCTACATACCAGTGCTATAGGAAGTTCACAAAGTGCTATAGGAAGCTCATTTCTAACCAGAATAGCCATAAAAACTTTAGGAGTAGAGGAAACTCATCAGAAAGAGTGTAAGTGCAATTTATCCTCACATACAATTGATATAAGGACTTAAGAAATCGTCTCAACCCTCAAGAACAAGACTTTGTAATTTCACAGTTTTGAATTTTAGTAAGAAAAATAGTGAATTGACTGAGCATTTACTTGTGTGTTGAAGGAATATGGTGTATTGAACAAAGAAGAAGTGTATTTTGAATATTTCTTTCCCTCGGCCTTATAGAACAAATTGTCAAATTTTCCTTTGTTTCAATGTCTTCCACTACACAAGAAACTCTGGGATCCTATAGTAGAAAAAGGAAAACCCCTTGTTCCACTATGTTAGAAGTTTTTAAATCCATCGGAGGGTGGTTTAATAGAAGAGAGCCTACAGAGCCCTCCAGGATCCATCAACACCCTGGTGTTAGGAACATTTTTTCAAATTGTCAATGGCTAGGTTTTTTTGAGAGGCTAAGAGGATTTGATGATAAAAAGAGTTTGCCTCAAATATCTAACAGCTAGAAGGGCATGATGTTATCATTGTGGTTAGAGGCCTCGTCATCTACCTAAATGAAGAAATTATCAGTAGGGTCACCACACTCCCTAGGGGAGTCAAATGGAACAAATAAGAGAGACATGAAGCCACTACAACCAAGAATAATTTCTTCCTTCAGAATGAGCAGTCCATAGAGGATAAAAATGGAGTAAGAAGGGAGAGCTTGTCATACCCATGGGATGAAGTGGCCTACCATTTTCTCAAATATATCTCATGTGAAGGAAGGATCAACATTGTGTATGCATATCAGTTTAGTTTAATCCATCGACTTAGATTCCAAGTAGCTTTTCCTGCCCAAGAGAGGCTCAACATCCCTCATTTCCTCCTTTATTCTATAAAATAAATGATCCTAAGGGTGAAAGGAGGAAAACATCATTATCTAGCTCACAATGGGTTGATAAGATTGATAGTCCTAGATGCCTTGGAAAGCCTGCAAAACATTGTTTCTTGGACTAATTTTATAGACATGGACAAAGAAGCCTTTTTAGAGACCCAAGTTCAACCTCAATTTGCGCTAGAGGGGGCATAAATAAAAGAGGAAATTGAAACAAAAACAAAAGAAGAAGTTAATAATGAGGAATAAAAGAAATAATTAGAGGAAGAGATAGAAAAGGAAGCAGAAGGACAGACAGAGATAGAGGAAAAAGTGGTTGAGGAAGGGCTAGCCAAGATCAAGTTGAAATAATCATAGGCTATTGAGACATCCTTTAGGCCAACAAAGAAAAGAACAATGGGGAGAAATAGAGAACCTTAGATGGGAATTTAGAAGAAGAAATTGTTGCTACCCTAGCAGCCTTAAGCACCCTAATAAAACCCAAAGTAAGGAAACTAAGCGAAACCACCCTTTACTTCAAAAGAATAAAGAGTAATAGAATAAGGAAAAAGAAACCTCAACCACCTTCTCCAACACTAATCACCATTGAGGAGTAAATTAGCCATAAGGAGGAAGAGTTTAAGAAATAAGAGAAACAAAAATTTGTGATACCTCCACATCAATTAAAGGAAAGGAGTCACATGCTCAACAAGAAGGGCTAAGCATTAAAGAACCAATGCTCCCTAAACAACCCACAAAGCTACAAAAGAATATTGTGGAACCATAGGGACAAAAGACAAAACTACAGGAAAATAGTATGGAACTATAGGAAAAAAATCCAAAGCTAACCGGATCCTCAACTAAACTTCAAACCTTATTATGCTTGCATTGAGACAAGCAGTTCAACTATTATTTGAATTTGAGAAGGAGAGAAGTAGAACTTATAGATGGATGCAAATTGCAAAAGTTTAAAGGGGATGAGTATGTTGGCATATGGAGGAAAATATGAGGAAAATTGGGGAAGAGATGGTCAACCTCAGGTTCAAGAAAGAAAACATAAGAGACCATATACAAAAGGAAAATAAGGGGTTGAAATCCCAGTTGCATCAAATTCAAAGGTTGCTACAAGAGAAAGAAGAATAAATGGCCACAATGGCTACTTTATCCATGGAAGCTACACATTGCAGACAACCATCACAAACATATTCCCTATTCCTAAAATATCAGTGGTGTTAGTTTGAGATTAGGACATTGGACCAACAAGGTTCCCTTCCTCTGTAAGATGTAAGGAATTTCATTGATTTTTGTCTCAAACGTAGCATTGAAGATAGGGCTAGAATTGCATAATTTTATATGCATAATCTAGTATTGCCTAACATGAATATTTGAGACCCCAATTCTCAACTAGGTGATGTGAAATTAACGACTTTAGCGTCATGGTTGAACCATGAGGAAACTAGGGCAGACGAGATCAAGAGAATCTTGTCCAAGGAGGTAGAAGAGCCAGTTTTGATCAGGAAAAACTATCATCCCCTCATCTCATCATTGTTATCATAGCAGAAAATCCTAAAATGGAAATTGTCTATAAAGAAAAGCAAGAACAGACAAATCTTCATTTTGAAGGTACTTTTACATTATTAAGGGATGAAAGCCTACAAGCACACCAAAGATGGTGGCATACCTTGCCACACAGTTTGAGAATAAGAGAATATCATTCACCAGAGAGGTTGAGAAATGCAGTGGCCATAACACACATATATAAAAGAATCATCAAGAGGCAAGGAGTCCACTAGATTCGAATCAAGTTCAGTACCCCTCGACTATTGGGCCTATAGGACAGTAAGTATAAGGCAAAGGAAATAAGGGAGTGGACAAAGATTGAGGAGAATGCAGGATTTAATCCAAAGAGGACCACCACATCTGAAACAACTTGGAATGCCAAGGAAGTCGTCAAGGCAGTGAATGAGGTGCAACAAGATGACTAGTTTTCTCAAAGGATGAGAAACATTTTCAGTATGGGATACGATGGGCCTCCTAAATATGTATAATTTAAGGCCCATATGACCATCCTTTGGCATTTTTTCATTTTCTTTTGCATTTGATAATGTATTTTTCAACTTTAATACGTTCTTAAGAGTGTTAAGAGATAATTGTTATACCTTGTGTGCCTAATGCATTAAATGCGAAAGATATCGAGGATAAATTATGCAAATCGTGTAGGAGCCAACAGGTGAATATTATGGAGGATTGTTCCCTGCTATAGGCTAATCACAACTCAACTGGATCAAGGACATTTATTACCCCCCCCCCCCCGTAGTTGTGTGAACACTAGGGAACCAGATCCACATTTTTAGGTATTTTGGAGGGACCCTCAAGATTTTTTTTATGAATAAGGGGGCGTATGATATGATTTATAATATTAATATGCAGTGCTAAGATCTTCCTCAAATTATAAACAAAATTATTTCATTATGCCTAAGGATTCATCAGTTTTTGCAAATGAAATGAAGATTTTTTATGCTGATTTTATGAGAAATTTAACATCAATCAGAAACTGAACAACATCATAAACATGTACAAAACATCATCAAAAATACATTACAACAAGCACATGATAAAGGAGTTCACCCCTCCTGGACTACATCTCCTTGGTTCAGCTTCCAATGGCTTGGGATGCTCTATTATGCTCAAAAGTGTAAAAATATGTGTTTACAATGCTCCAATGCTTCTAAAACTTGCTCCAATCAGTTCAGAATACTAAAAAATGATTATCTAGCCTCTTTTTGCATCCAATTTCATGGAAAACTAAAGAAGTTATGACTTCTCCTAGTTCTCCCAATATTCGCTCCACAAATTTCCCCATTTACGGCATGATTCTACAAATTAGCCCCAAAAACGCACTAACTGAGCAAAAATTTTGCCACGTGGTGGGCCATTATATGTCTATCGACTATTCATCACAAATCTCAATTGGTGAGGAAACCAGCGGGCTTTATAGTCTGTGAATGCGACGGGCGAAGTGTGATTGCGATGTGGCGGACCCAACATAAGTATTAACCACAACCGATAAACATATCACGTCCGAATCCTTTTACTAATCGCAATCGTGAAGTACCAACAACCTTATGAATGCGGGACCTACCTTGTTGCGATTTGCGATTGTGATATCACATCGCAACCTGAACGTGTCGGGGTCGATTCCATAGTGTCGTGTGATATGCGATATGCGATCACATCGCAACCGTGATCCTGTTGGGGGCTGATTCTATAACACCTCCCTTTGCCATTGTGCGATTGTGATTCTTGCATCACACCTTGGCTTGCTCTAGGGCTGATTTGTAATGTCGACCCGCCTCCGATATGTGATTTGTGAAATGCGGGGTCCAATGGTGGCTTGCCACTTGGTGCCTCCTAATTCACTGAAGAATCTTGCCACATCATCGAATCCTTCCATGTGAGCAAGTCAAACTTGAATTTTGACTTTCTCTAACTTCTGCATATGAGCTTAGATTTGAGTGTCGTTCGCACCATTGGAATCAAAATGACAATCTCTTAATCTGAAGCTAATTTTAACAAGATTCTGACACTTTTATTTTTGAGCATAATTTTGAGCACCTGATCACCTTAGCAGCCCAATAGAGATTCAAAACTCTAGAGGAAGATATTTATCATTAGAGAAAGGCTTCTGCCTATTATTTTAGTTTTTCATGTTTCATGTATGAGAACTTTTGAAGATTAATGAAAAACACTCCTTTTTTCTCAGTATGATTTTCTTTTAAGGCAGTTGAATCTCCTTGGGTTAGGGCCCAACCCAAGTGCTCAATCCCCCTTATTGTACATTTATTTCTCATGTATTCAATTTATTTGTGATTTGTTGAAAATATTATCTTTGAGAAAATTATTGTCTTTACAAGGTTTATGAGTGAGATATTTTCTGAGCTTGGTTATTTACCTTGTTCTCATAAGCACAAAAATAGTTTTTTTATGTTGTAGTAATCTTTACTTAAAGTTCAACTCATCCTTTCCATCATTTTACTTCTCGACACATTATTAGTTTACTAATTGTTTATGCACCTTGATTTTATCAGTTAACCATGCACTTTTCTTTCAGATAGATGGTATCATTTCATAGGAAAAATTAGTGTTGTTTTTATGCATTTAATTCACTCACAACATTACCTTTTCTCCCATTGTCTTACATCTTTGCAAACTACCAGCAAACTAAATTTTACCTAACCAAGCTACATGAGACCCCATGTTTTGCCTCTTCCTTGTATGATTTGTTGCATTGGGTGTATATGAGCTTGGAAAGGACCTATTTACCCCTCCACAACCTCCCTCCATATTTTCGACTCTTCAAACCACTTTTAGACCTCATAAATTTTCCCTCGGATGTTTCCTGTAGAAAAATAGGGGGCCATCCTATAACAATATGTAGATTGCCTTAGAACACCTCCAAAATTGCACCAGAAGCTTGCCTATCATTCCTCATCATTTTACAATGTCCATTAGACCTTGGAGATGGAGTTTAGAGGTTCATAGACCCCTTAGGAACTTTTCCCTAGTAGCTGCAACTTTCTTTCTGCAATTAGGGTTTGTTATTTTTATGTCTTCTTTCAGCTGCATAATTGATTTATCATGCACCATAGAGTAGGATTGATTTTCCTCTAGCATTCTTGAAGTGTTTTATTTTCTTTCTTGCAGTAGAGTATATTTATTCTAATCATTTACTTTCCTGCACTAGCATAGATTTACTTTATGCAAAACAGAGTAGAATTACTTGTCATTTACCTTCCTACAATTAGATTAGGGTTTTCCTTCTCTCAATTAATTTTCTTCAATAGAATATGATCCCTTTTAGTTGTTTCCTTTCTTGCAAGTTATAATATATATATTTACTATTCATTGAATTTCCTGAGAATTTCCTATAGCATAGTGGTCTCTGTGAATTTTAACTTCTCTTCAACTACATCAGATCAACCTAAATGGAATATATTGGGTGTTGTACATATAATACTGATACCTCTTAAGTTTGTACGAACCCCATGTTGATAATTAAAGTTGATCCCTCAGGAGTTCTAGTATTATTTTTGTAATACTGAGAGTTGTCAAGGGTATTATACCCATTTTTATTTGTTGGTTAAGAAAATGTAAATATAAATGAATTTAAAAGAGAAATGTATATAAATCTCTTGTCAAGTGTGTGTTTGGGTATAGTACATTGAGGACAGTCTTCCTCTAAGGGGATGGATTTGTGATAGCCCATTTTACTAATCCCTCTTATAAATGTTTTTATGAATTGTAATTCATGTAAATAATATGAAAATGTAAATATTGACTAGTTAAGAGAAGTGGAAATGGATTCTAAGGCCGGAGGAGGAGAAGTTTCTTGTAAACTGAAGTAACTATATTTATTTCACCACCTATCCCCCTGATGACTTCATGGCATTATTGGTGCAAGAATTGAATTTAGGTATGGCCATGCAGTCTTGTTCTCACAGATCGTGTTGGTAATGTCAATGTGTAAGGGATCCTGAGGATAGATGTGGTAGAGGATGATCATTCTGAAAGGAAAAAAAAGTATGCACAAGAGACGAACTATGTGATATTAAACAACATAAGAGAACACAGAGCTCAAGTTGGGAAGTGGATGTAAATCTGCTATGGATAATATCCTTACTCGCCTATTTTATATTCAAAGGGATGGCATTCCTTGTATGTGTAAAAAGCCTTTGTGTGTGTTCTTTTTAATTCAATTATATAGTGAGATTTCATGGAGCCAAATCATCTAGTGCTTGCTTAGGGTTGATAAACCACTTGGGGTGCTTTCTTAAGTTGAGTTGATAAACCCCTGTTAGGATGAGAAACTCAGGTTCTTGTTGAAAGGAGTTGATAAACCACTAGGCAATTTACTTGGGGCTGATAAACCACTTGTGTGCTCACTCGGTAAGCTAATAAACCATCTGCATAGTGGGCTCCTGACTGGACCTATAGTGCTTTCTCAGAGGAATAATTTATAAATCACCCATGTGATGTGTTCAATCTCCTTGAACTGAATGGTCTCTCACTGGGTCTTGGGTTAAGTCACTATGATTGGTTTATTTTGAGGTATAGGTCATCGTGGTGCTTACTACTGGAGGTATTTGATAAACCACTTGGATAGTGGTCCCTTCTCCCTATTGATCTGTGACTTGACTTCAGTTGAATTGAGAGTCATTGTGGCACTTAATTTGGGAAGTAATTGATAAACCACCTCAACGGTGCGCTTCTATTCCTTTTTATTTAATGATTGATATTAATGTGAATACCCTTGAGGGCTTACCTCCTGAAATTCAAAATACAATGCTTGGGTGGTCAGTTACAAGAAAAATTTCAGTGCAGTTGTCGTATGGTTGGGTGGAGAGTTGAAGTCCCACTCTCAATTGCCAGTCATTTAACTGATAAGTTTGTTGAATTGTCTGCTTGTGTATACTTGTGCAATATGAATGATCAATGTTATTGTTACATAGTAATGGGTATACCAACATTGTTAATGAGGAATGTGTAATCATGTGTGATAATTTGAGATATTTGTATGATTATTCTCATAGTATGAGGGATTTGGAGATCCCTACAGTGTCTGATATACTCTTAGTGAATTGCATGATTGTTCTCAAGGTTAGTAGGGGCTTGGAGCTCCTTGCATGTGCTAGTATCCTTCCTTATTTATAGATTTATTTCAAATTTTATAAAAACATAATCATGTATCATTGAACAAGTAAAAATATGGTAGGGTAAGAATAAACACAAGAAACACAAGTTGAGTTACATTGTTGGGAACCCTTGTAAACCATGTTGGCACCCCTTTAAGTAGTACAACATTAAATAATACATGTATATGGAATATCACTTCCAAATACATTTAGGTATATAAGAATTCCCATATGTATAACTAAAACCAACATTAGATAAGCTAATTAACCATCTTGTTAATATAACACACCAAGAATGACACTTAGGGAGACCACTCTCTAGAATCTGGCTAGTTGAGTAGTACATCTAAGGGCATGGTTGAGACTCCTTAGTTGGAGCCCCAAGTTATTGATAATTTATTGAGTAAGTTAGCTTGGAGCATACTGGAAGAAAACCACAGGGTTGCACAACACATTAAGCCACACCATGAAGAAACTTCTAACTCTAGTCTATTTAGCCATCCATAATACTCCTTAGTTCTACAAAACAATATATCAATGGATAATAACATACCACACCTTTCCCCTAAGGTGGACTTGAACAAGTTTGATGGTTTTGACCCATTAAGATGGGTCACCCAAATGGAACATTACCTCACCCTCGAAGGCAGTATTGATGACACAATGAAACTTAATGTGAGAATCCTACTTTTATATTTGGAAAAATGGGATGGTGGGAATGACATAAAAAGGCCAATCCAAACTACATTATTTGTAATCAATTTAATAAATCTATCCATGCTTGTTTTGAGAGAGATACTTTCTACTTGGGGTGGTGTACCATGTTACACCAAACAAGCTTAGTCACCAACTTTAGGGCATCCTTTGAGTGATTATTTTTTCATATAGATAACTTAACAAATTATTTCTATAGATAATGTTTCATTAGTGAGGAAGATTCAAGCACAAGTTATAATATTGCATCTTGCAACTTAGTCAGAAGTAACCAATAGGACCCTTTAAGTAAGGATGGTGGTCAATGCACAAGAAAACAAAGCCATCATTCGTTCCCCACACTCTTCCTCCTTAGGGTGATGCCCCAAACACAACTCCTGCCCATCCATTCAAAGTACAAAGGTATTGTCTCCAACAAAAATGGTAGACCACCAAAGAGGTGCACTCTACTATAATTGTGGTGAAAAATATGATCTAACAAATTCAAATTAATACAAATTCAATTGATATAACCATGATTACAATGAAACATAAAAATTTACTCTAATTAACATTAAACAAAATTAAAATTAAGAATTTACTTTAACAAATAAGGAGAATAAATAAGTAATTAATACATTAAAACAAATAAAAAATAATGAGAATAAATAAAAATTAATAAAAATAAAAATAAATAAATCAAATCAAATCAAATAAAAAATTAATAAAATCAAATAATCAAAATAATTATTAATATAAGACAATCAGAATAAATAATTAAAGATCAATACTAATTCAACGATAATTAAAAAAAAATATATTCTAATTATTCAAAAAAAAAAAATACAGGATTAACTATAATAAATAATTAGAATAAATATAATTAATAAATAAATTAAAAAAAATAGGATTAGAATAATTAAATTCAGGAATTCATTAAAAGAAATGTAACTAGAAATAATTAAAATAAATAATTAAAAATAATCAATATTAATAATTAATTAAAATAATCAAAACTAAATAACTAATTTAGATAATTACGGAATTAATCAAAATAATATAACCATAACCCTAAAAAAAATGATAAAAAATAAATAAATAATAATAATAATAATAAAATTATAAAAAATAAATAAATAAATAGAAAATAATAATAAATTAATTAATTAAACCCTATATTTCACAAATACAATCAAAATTAACTAAATATAATAAAACAATTAAAACTGTCGGCTAACATCTCACACATCTCTATTTATTAAAAAAATGAGATTAGTCTTTCAACAATTTTTCAAATCCTGATGATGAACCATTGTTGCTGGTTCGAAACGTCGACTATAAACAAACTGAATGCGATGTATCCGGAAGCTACACTACAGAATCAAGAGACTCGCAGAAACCTCAAAGACAAAATATGATCTAAGTCATTAACGTAAAGAAAAAATTATTCCAAATTGATATGAACTCTCAGTCCCAATATGAAGACATAACTACAAAAGATACACAAAAGTTACAAGTTGAAGACATCAACCGTCAAAATCTATTGAAATTGTAGCAAGGAATGGCTTCTTTTGACTTGTGCCTTAGTTAAAGAAGCAAATTCGAATTTAGTCTCATATAAATTCGAGTTAGCTATCCATTAACATGTGTGATGTGACCTTTCATTGAGTTATTGACAGTTAATTTGAGTTAGATGGATTTCAGTGAGTTGTGTACTAGTTGACAGCCAAAATTTAGCTATCTACTGGAGTTAAACTCTAGTGTCTGTCAGTTAATTGATCTCTAGTTATAGAATAGAGATAGACTTTAGAATAGAGATAGACTTGAGTTCTTGAGCTTAGTTGAGTAGTTTGAATTTTGTTAACTCAACTTTATCTTAGTTAACAAAAGCAAATGCTAAATTTATCCCTAGCAGGACATGCAATTCAAATTGCCTATTAAGATTAGATGAAGGAAGAAATATATTTATTCATTGTACACAAGTTTTTGTGGCAAGAGCTTGAGAAGCAAGTAGAGTGTAACAACCCTGGTAAAAATCCATGTAAAAATATATAAGACCATGGTCATGGGACACATATTCCAAGCTGAATGGTGGGCAAACATCCTAGTGGGTGTTCATTCAATTTATTATGGCTAAGGATATTGGCAAAGGCTTTGGAAAGGAAAGAGGCATTAATTGACATTTTATTTACGAAAATAATGGAAATTAGGAGAAAAGGAAGGTGAAAAGTCACGGGTTGCATGTGAGGAGGAAATTCAAGGAAAATAATGGAAAATGAATAAAATGGAGGCCTCATTAATTAAAAAGGCTTTTGAGGATCAGTGGTAAGCTTGGTTAGTTCAATTTTGGAGCTCTCTCTCTATTCTCTTTCTCTCTCATACTCTTGGACACTTAGAGTTTTCTTGGAGCACCCTTAGAGAGTGTGGCATACTTGGAGTTTTGGAGCAAGAAGGCAAAGGAAGAGCAGGAAAGCACAAGAGGACATCGAGATCAGCAACTACAATGGGTTTTGCTTGTAGGTACCGAGTTGCATTTATGTTTTCTTCACTAGTTTTGGCATACATGGCACATGCATGTGGTTTCTTGGTTATGATTTGTCACTAGCATGGAGGATTTCCTGGATTGAAAGTAGATTTGCCTAGCCTTGCCATTTCCTGGATAGCCATGGTTTTGTGGGTTTATTTATTTGTTATTCTAGTTGGTTCTCATATTTCCTTTAGCTTGGGTTGAGTTATTATTTCCTAGAGCCTTGGTTGGAAAAACACTCTGGAAGCCCTGTAATGGCTTCGGTTGAGTTATTAGTCTTGGAAACCTTGGTTGGAAAAATGCTCTGGAATCCCTTGGTGTGTTGAGTTACTAGCTTGGAAGCCCTGGTTGGACAAACACTTTGGAAGCCCAAAAAATTTGTGGGTTGAGTTACTAGTCCTAGAGCATTGGTTGGAAAAATGCTTTGGATCCCGACAATAGCAATGGGTTGAGTTACTAGTCCTTGAAGTCGGGTTGGAACAAATGCTCTGGAGCCCTAGAAGGCTTGGGTATACACCAATCTGATGATGGTTTTGTGATGTCTGACCATGAGGTGGAACCAATGTTTGATGGGTTGAGGTGGTTTGGCCTCTGGAAGCCATAGATGGTTTTGATTGATGTGTTTTATCAAATCCCACATTCATGCTTGGAATATGGCATGGGGGTGACTGGCTAAAAGAAAGATTTGGTTCAACCATGTCTATGGTCAGCTAGTATGTGGAAGTCCCGAACCTGGTTGGATTTTCCTATGTCTAATAAAATCTAAGTTCTATTGCTTTTGTACTTATTTATATGTGGATTTCATGTTTTTTATCACATTGTTATTTTCATGCTTTATGCTGGTTATAAGCATGGTGAATTGACTGGTTCATGTCATGGTTATTTCATGTATTTACTTGTAATTGTTAAAATGATGGATGAAAGACCTAATTGATGTCATAACAGTTCAAGGGAGAAGGTGGTGATCCTTCATGTCATGTCTCATAAGAGTTTTTAGTCATTCATGCTCTATCTTGTATCCTAGACTTGTAGATTGCATTGATGCCAAGTATTTGACATAATGTCAGTCCCGATTGGGGATGGTTAGGCCTAGTCCTAGAGTTAGTTTAGTCTTTTCATCATGTGTTTAATGGATTCCAGAAGTTACAGCGGGTTTTGGGCAATGGCTAGAATTCTAGGCTTGAAAAGTGCCTTAAATCCCGCAGACTCTAGCATAGGTCTGCTAGAAATAGTCCCTAGGTGCAGGCATGTAGGCTTGTGGGAGCATCCAAAGATCTCTGGACGCTGGCATGCCCATAACATGGGAGTGTCCAGAGTTTTAATAGCTTAAAAACTCAATGGGACCCAGGGCCATGATACCTGAGTGGTTGGGATGGCTCCTAGGAGTTGCTGATGTTGAAGGTTCGTATGGTGTGTTTACGTCGGTTCCACTTCCTTAACATGACTTAGGAGGACGAATCATATCATAGTATCTTCTCGTCACATGTTTACGCTGGTTGGTCAATTAATCGGGTAGATGTGGGAGGAGGGTGTTACAAAGTGGTATCAGGTCATGGTTCACCCCTCGGATTGGATGGACGGTGTATTGGTCATGCATTAATGTCGATTTCATATGTGTTCCTTATGCGTGTAGTCCATGTGCTTGTTTCATTTTCATGGTGTTGATCATGGTTGTAGTGAGGTTGCCATGCAGAATTTGATGATGTTGTTGTTCGAATGCATTAGCCATGAATGCATGTCAATTGTATATGCATTTGTTATGCATGTCAGTGTCTATATGTTGTTATGCATGCATTTTCATGGTGAAGGTTGTTGTGCATGAGGTCATTGTATGCAATTAGGTCATCATGATGTTGTTGGTTTTTAAGATGTTGTTGTGTTAGCTGAGATAGAGCAAGAGATGCAAATCATTAAAGTGAAGTTGCAACATTGGACCTCAAGGCAAGAGCATGTCGTCATACAGGTTTGGATGTTTGGCATGCATGTATGTTAGTTAATGGATTGTTATATGCATTAGGGTTATATACATTAGGTTTATGTACATGTCTATTGATTTTATGGTTACATACATGATATATGCTAGTTGATTAGTGTAGTCATATGCCCATGTGTCAGATAGTCATGAGTGGTAGTAACCTGTGGTCGTATGCATTACTCTTGTTGTTTTATGTTAGATAACTTGATGATTATGTCATATGTTGTTGAGGAGTATGTTATAGCTTAACTTGTTGTTGTTATATGGTTGTTAGCTTGATGATTATGGTATATGTTGTTGATGGGCATGTTATATGTTACCTTATTGTTGTTATATGTTAGTTAACTTGATGATTAGGGTTATAACATTAATATTTTGATGTTATATGTATCATGCTAAGTTGGATTGGCCTATGAAAATGGTTAGGGTTATGACATTTAGGTATGAGTTAATATAATGTGATATTATGTCGTACTAATCTAGACTGACTATGCAGATGTGATTATTATGTATGAATGATAATTGTTTATGAGTTTATGATGTGAACATGTTAGCTAGTGACTATTACAGATATCATGACATTATTTAGGGTTGAGTTGATATGTCGTGAAGTTACATCATGCTAATCTGGATTGATTGTGCAGAGAAGATTGCCTCCTCTAAGATACATTAAGGTATGAGCTTGCTTATGTCGTCCACTTTGTGCTTGAATGTCTTATTATGTCGTCTATTTGATGTTTGAGTGTTGGTGTCTATTATGTCGTCTGTTTGTCATTTGAATGTTTGATTACTTGAATGATATGAGTACGTGTCTATAATATTTCTTGCCAAAATGATCTTGTTTTAAGATGGTTGTACTAATACATATTTGTTGAGATAACTGATATGTACTTGAGTGTAAGCAGATGATAGTTGTAGCATTATGTCTTATGACTATTAGTTGATTATGAAATGATTGTTAGTCTTGGTAAATGTTGATTTCCAATTAATATACATGATGCCTTGATCTTTGGAACGTAAGATTGACATGTGTGAGAATTTTCAGAGTGTCACATGCTTGGTATTAGCTTGACAAGGTAACAATTTATATGTTTACATAACTAATAGTTGGGTGATGTGATAATACATAGTAAGACTCAATTGCAACAAGTTAAGAAAGGTAAGAGAAAGGAATTGGGATAGAATTCCTTTGGCTATGTTTTGAAACCCTATTTCCAAACAAATGAGTGCTTTGCATACAGGAAGTCTTATTAACCCTAATTTGTCAAAAATTATGTGGATATGTGTTATATTCATGGACATGTATTTGACAGGTATAATAGCTGGTGTCTAGTTATAACTAGATCTATCAAGGGAATTGGAGTCCTTTGAGACATGACAGAGATGTGTTCAGTTACAAGGCAATGTGCTTGTCATAAAAATATAAGGTAACGGGTGTATTGTTATGTTTATTTATGCACTGAAACTTATGTATTTATGGTAGTATGATGCAAGGGATTGCATGGAAAAAGAGAATGCCATGAAGTCATGAAGAAGGCTCAGCTTGGGATTTCCCTTGGAGGCTTTGGGAACCATGGGGATTGAGTCATGGCGTCTATTTTTAGTCTTGTCCTTTTGGTCTTGTGTGATTTGTTGTGCTCGATTATGTTTTTGTTTGCCTCTTGTGCATGGCCATGCCACTTTACTTGTGGTGTCGTATTGTTGTTGGTTTTCCATGGTTTTCTTCTAGTTTTCTCTCCGGTCTTTCCTTTACTGTTTGAGAGTATTGGGAATTGGTTGGGAAAGAGGAAAGTTAATGGAGCTCAGGGAGAGCTTTGTGGTACCCGATAAGTAAGATACAACCTGGATGAAGCTCGGTGCATGTATAAGGGTAGTTGAAGGCAATAGTATGACAACGAGTTGGACTGGTTGGGTCCATTGGTGTAAATGGACAATGGTAGGACAATCATGGGAAAGGTAATCAAGAAAAGTAAGGTGAATGGATTTGAGGCATCATATGCCTTGGCTATGTTGGGAACTGTTTTTCTCGATGTTCTGCATGTGTTGCACACATAAAGGGAGTTATCTTAACCTTGATCTTATGATATCTAGTAATTATGTTGTGATCATGATTATGTTGATGTCTATATGTGTACACATGTATGTATGTATGTATGTATGTATGTATGTATGTCTGTATGTATGTATGCATGTCATGTCTAACAGGGTCATCATGGATCATGATTATTAATTCTAATATTTATATGTATATATATGTATGTATGTATGTCGTTGTCTGACAGATTGTTTAATGCTAATATTTATATACATATATGTGTGTAGGTATGTCATTGTCTAACATGATCATGATTGTTTATGCTAATGTTTATGTATATGTATCCGTGTATCTATGTATCTATGTCACTGTCTGAAAGGGTTGTTAGGGATCATTCTTATGGAGGAATGATTACTTACGCAGGTGAATGACATGATGAGGTTCCTGGTCTTATGGGAATCAAGTGGGAAGAGTAGTCATTACAAATATATGAGGTCACCATCATGTGGATATGAATTGATATTGTATGTTTTTATTATTTCTATGTTTATGTTATGATCAGGAACAGTGAAGGATATATCAGCGAAATGGTTTACGGCATGTTGGGACAAGCATGTATAAGACACTAGAAGAAAGGTTGCTTGGTAGAGACATTATGGTTTTGGATGTGTGGTATTGTTGTTATGCATATGTCGTATATGTTGTACATGTTGCATCTGTGATATTGTGCGCATGCGGTGTTGTTTGTGTATATATATATATATATGTGTGTGTGTGTGTGTGTGTGTACATGTTGTTTATGTAATGTTATGTATAGGGTGGTACATATAGTGTTGTGTGAATATTGCATATGCAATGGTGGGTATAGATGATGTTATGTACATGTTGGATATGCGGTGCTATGTACATGTGGCGTTACGTACATGTTGTACATGTGGTGCTATGTAAAAATGGTGTTGTGTGCATGATTGTACAAGTGGTGATGTGCGCAGTTGGTTTTGTGTATATGTCGTACATGTGGCATTGTGTACATGTGGTGTCGCGTACATGTCATGCACATGGTGTTGTGTACATCTGGCATTGTGTACACGTTGTATAGGTGGTATGATGTACATGTGGCATTGTGTACACATTGTGCAGGTACTTTTGTGTACATATGATGTTGTGCACATGTTATGCATGTGGTGCTTCGTACGGGTGGCACTGTGTACATGTTGTACGTATGGTACTAGTGAACATGTGGTATTGTATGCATGTCATACATGTTGTGTTGTGAGCATGCGGTACTATGTATATGCATGGTGTAATCGTGGTATTGTGACATGTGTATTCATTGTGTTCTACTTTGTGTATGTGTATGTATTGTGTTGTGGTGTACACCAGATGTAGGCGTATGTAATGTGTTTTGTTGTACACTAAGTGTAGGTCTATGTGTTATATGTCAGGTGTAGGTGCATGTATTTCATGGTGTTGTATGTCGTGTGTGTTATATGTGTGTGATGCACACTATGTGTATGTGCACATGGTTGAGGAGAAGGCACTAGATGTTTTTTGGATGTGGAAACTGACCAAAGTGCATACAGAATAAAGACAAAGGTAGAAGCTAAGGATTGATTAAAGGATAAGTATAAATATTTTATTTGAGTTTTAGTATGCATGTGATTTATGATTCAGGTCTATGATGATTACATGTGATCTATGATTCTTGTTTATGATGGTTACATGTGATTTATGATTTTTATCTATGATGGTTGCGTTTTGAGCTAGCCTGATGTGATATGGTTATACATGATGATTTGGTCAAAGATGCTAGTTTGACTTGTTTTGACAGTAAGTAAACAAGATTGCAAGTGTACCTTATTGACAAGTCATCAATGAGGTATGATTTGAAGTTATTTCAATTTATTTTATTCTAATGGAAATTATGTGCTTGGTACAGGAAAGCATGAAATGCCCGGTTGGGTGGTTGAAATCAACTGCAAGAATTAGTAGCAGCAGCAAAGGAATTGAAAAATGCAACAATATGTTGGTAAAGTACTTCAGGAGCAGGACCATTGTGGGACATTGGTACCCAATAGTTTTCCATTGATTTCCATGAGCTTGATATGACCGATATAATGGTTTTGAGGTAGGTATATTCCTTGGTTGTTGACCTTACAATGCGAGGAAGCCTTGCCAAGGGATGGATCACCCGAGATTGGGGATGGTAGGGAACTTGGAAGGTGAGGACTAAATGGAAGGGGTTAATCGAATTTCCTGAGGGACTGTGTAGCAGAGAAAGGAAGGTTGGGGATATATTTGTTTTGGTCATTAGCATTGCCAGATGGAATCAGATGCACATTGGGAGTGTGCCCTGAAACAATGATCTGGTAACTGTTCACTGAGGGACAAGTGGAACAGTATTGTAGCAATGGTCATTGGATGTAGATTTTACCTTGCAGTGAATTTTGGACTTGCTAGGAAGGAGGTGAATCATGTTATTTGAGGGTGGAGGTGTGAGCCTCTAGATTCCCTTGTTGCGGATGTAGGCATCATATCCTTTTATTTGTTGGTTGAATAAATGTGCATATGTTTATATGTGTGTGTTGTTGTAAACACTGTATCGAGTTGGATTTATAAAGCTCCACATAAAGTATGGTTATTTGTTGGGTGAATGTTGGGAACAGGATCCCCCAAGTACAGTTTTGGGGCTAAAAGCCAATGTATTGGGTAAGTTTTGTAATAAAGTTGTAAAGTCTCCACATTTTGTAGTTGCGGAGCGCGAAGGTGTCAAGAGTCATAAAGGGTTGTCCGCCCTTATTTTGTAAAGTGTAAAGTTAGATGTAAAGATCCACCCATGGTACGCAAACCATGGGATTGTATAAAAAGGAGCTAAGTAAGCTCGCTCTAAGGAGTGGAGTTCATAGACAAGTTTCAGAGTCTTGGTAGCGAAGTCTAAGTGTTTCGGGTCTTAGCATAGGTAGAGGCTCTGTAGCTGAGTGCGCAGAGGCCTAGGGTGGAAGTTCGCAGCTGAGTGCGCAGACCCCTGCAACTCTGTGTGCAGGGTGGATAATGTCTGTAATAGTCTGAAGATATCAATAAAGTATTCTGCAAATTCTGTGTATTTATTTCTTGTTAATGCATCTAGTTATATTTGTAGTTGGGTTAATTTACAATGTTTATGTGATGCATGAATATGTGTGCTTATGTTGGTTAATTGAATACAAGTAAGAATATCAGTTTACGAGACGCTAACTGTGATTGTTTAGTAAGATAAGTAAAACACTTAAGATCACTGGGAACTTGTACAATACGCTATCATAGCAGCGCGAAAGTACCTGGACCGCAGGTTAAGGTTGCGTGAAGGTGAATCGTACACCTTTGCGGAGGTACTAAAGGGCGGAATAAAGGGCTAGACTTATAGAGCCCTAAAGCTTAGTGACATGCGCGAAAATAGGAACAGAGGGTATAAACCAACATCACGACCATCTCAGGGTGTAGAAACTTAGTTCCATCATCCCCCCATACTGCTTCAGGTAAGACTTTGGTCTGTGCTCTGTGAGCTGATGCCGAAAGGGTTAGTAGTGAAGGGATTTGTTTGGCTAACTAACGCTAAACCTGGGTCAGGCCCCCAAAAGCCAACAAATGGTTCCATTGTTGGGACCGGAATCTGCATGAGAGATGTTTGATGTCGTATCACTGGAATCCAACTAAGAAAGAGATCGAAGACTGGTTGGACAGGAAGATCCACGAATTCGCAGCGCTAGAGAATAGAAATCCGCGACTGACAAAGGAACAGTGGCTGGACAGTTACCTATATGCAGAAATCCATGAGATCTTTTTTTGTTCCTTTTGTTCCTCGGCTATCTTAGTGGATAGCCAAGGAAGGTGGAGACTTGACTGTCCTATTATCAGGACCCCGGAGTTAGTACAGAGACTGGAATTCTCTGAGGATAAGATCGCCCGTGCTGTTGATCATTGGCTTGATCACATCATAGGAGGATTTGTGACTGAATTCGCGGCTGAGACCTTGGTTAGTTACAACAAGGTGGAGCGGCACCTTTTCAAAGGTCTGCGAGGTAAGTACCTGAAGTCTTTAAATACTTGGATTAAGATGTTATTGTGCGAAAAACAGGTTATGCAACTACCTTGATGTTCGGAGCTACGTGAAGTGGAAAGACTTACAGGAACGAAGGAAGAAAGGGTCCTAAATATAGCCCACTAATTTCACGTCCGCTAAGTGACGAAGAGGGAGTAGCGTAGGCTTCTCTGTGAAGTGCAGTTTAGTTAATAAAACATGGATTCCCGCGACTGCCACCTCCACCTACACCACCTCCAACTTCACCACCATCACCTGCAACTTCACAGGTACCACCACCACCTCCGCTACAGTTCAACATGGAAAATTCAATGAAGCTGTCTTTGTTTAAAGGCTTGGGAAATGAGGACCCGGACCAGTTTTGGTTTGTTGTGAAAGCTATATGGGAAGCTCAAGGTGTGAAATAACCATATGAAGAAGGTGACATTGGTTAGTGCTTTGTAGGATCATGCGCTAACCTAGTACATCAAGTACTCTAATGATAACCCAAACACTAGGTTAGCAGAGATTCAGACTATGTTGAATAAAGAGTTTAGTAAGCCTAAATCTGAGACAGTCGATTATGGGGTTCAAGGAAATCGCGATGAAACCAGGTGAGACACCTTGGGAATTAGATCAGAGGTTGAAGTATAAAATCCATGAAGCTAATATGAACTTAACGGATGGACAACACAGTGAGTGGTTCGTGGCTTTTCTCCTGCCACACCTCAAGGTTGCACTGTCACAACAGAAGATGACGACTCAGGTAGAGGCCTCAGAGATTGCAATGAGACTACATGAAACACCAATGCAAAATCTTTGGGGGTTTAGTAGATCCATGCACAGTTGCAAAATATTTTCCTTGAAATGCAAAGTTTAAACCAAGACAGAACAGTTCGACTGGAGGTTCACGAAGAGGTATGGTGCCTGAAATGTAAAGGTCAGGGGGATGACAAAGACCATTTCCTAGTCTTTGCGAACTATATTGCAGGAGGAGGATTGATTCCTTTGAGGCTGGAAGCCCAAGCAGGACCGAGCGCGGGGCCTACATTGTGGTGCACTATATTTCAGGTAGCGGGAAAACATACGACGAATAATTTTCATTTGCTACAAAAGTTTGTACAAACATCCCAACAACTATTCTGCAACTTCTGCAGATCGGTAGGGCATGATGAGTGTAATTGCCGAAGTTATGAATTGATGATGGATAGAACACATGCATATAGGGTTCAGGTAGAAACGCGCCCCCCTGACCAGAGCACTGGGATGGAGCGAATAGGATTTCAGGGGCGCGGGACGAGGCCGAGGCGAAGGAAGACTTGGCAGAGGTCGGGGACAACTAATATGCTACAACTGTGGAGGACCAGAACACTATGCCTGTGAATGCACTAACCCAATGCGTCCGTCATGTAAATATTGCACTCAGTTTGATCATGATATAGAAGATTGTCCTACACTGATAGCGAGGATATGCGACAAAGGGGTGCTACCACCTCAGCCGACTCGAAACCTACAGATGATGAGGTCTAAGCCTCGCGAAGATGATCTGAATGTGAATATAGTGCTCCAAAGTGGAATTTTGATGGGCGATGATAAGGGGAAACAACCCGAAGACAGCGCATGGGTTCGCAAAGCTTTGGCGAAGGAGGCTAAATTTGATTTGGAGCGCGCATGTGAAACATTCATGGAAGAAAAGAAGAGCTTCGCTAAGGCCTCTACCTCAGGGAGCAGGGATAAGCCTAATCAGGAGATGGAGCCTTCTATGCTTATGACCTTTCTAGAGATCTGCACGATAGAAAGGCTGTGAAGGGGTTACAAGAGCTTATAAATAGATGCGTCGAAAACACTTCGGGTGAACCGCGGGTGGTACAAAATATTGGTAAGCATAAAGTAAGGACAGGGCGCGAGATGAGACTGACCGTGCAGATACGAGAATATGAAATGGATCAGGTTATTTTCGATCTGGGGATATACGTGAATGTTTTACCAAAGTAGACTTGGGAGCAGATGGGAAGACCCGCGCTGCAGTGGTCTCTGATTCAGTTAAGGATGGAAAATCAGCAGAAGATCATCCCCATGGGATGGCTGCAAGGATTAACTGTAGACATTGAAGGCACGAGCACGTTGGCTGACTTCGAATTGATAGAAATTGTGGATGACTACAACCCCTACCCTGCGCTCCTTGGCATTGATTGGGCTGCTGACATGAATAGGGTAATCAACCTAAAGAAGCAAAATATGATATTTTAGAAGAAATCGCTCCGCATAATAATACCCCTAGATCCTGATGAAGGATAGAGCTATACTGAACTAGTCCGTGATTACGAAAGCGATGAAGATTTAGATTGCATATATAAGATAACAGCGTGAGCCCAAGATTGGGTGAATCTGACGATGGATGGATGAATTACATGGGATCGCGAGAGTTCCTACACCTCAGACTCTAATGAAGAATTAGAGTGCTGACAGAATTGGCTACTTGAAGTAACCATGCTGAGTTGTAACATAATGACCCAGTCACTGCGTTGTGTATCATCGAAGGTAAGAAATATGCCCACTTACAATGGTTTGAATGATGTGGATGTGTTTTTGGATGCATTTGAGAGGGAAGTACCAGAGAAGCAGTGCTTTCAAGCTTTGGACTGGGCACTGCGCGCTACGCCTGTAAGATGGTGGGGTACGCACAAGGGTAGCTTTGATGATTGGTGCGAGTGTAGGAGGATGATGAGAACATGCTTTGGGAAGCTGAAGGTACAAATGATAGACAAATATGACGGGAAGGATGACCCACGCACACACTTGGCCAAATGGGCTAAGGCTTATGGAGCGAAGCCCCAACCTAACTGGGTGCACTTGTTCTGTCATACCTTGGATGTCATCCTGATGAACTGGTACTTGGAAATAGAGCTCTTCCATGGTACAAGTGAATGGGATATTCTGCATGAAGGATTCATAATGACGTTTAGCTTCAGAGATGGGTTTGACTATTTTGACGAAGTGCTACAAGAAGTTAAAGTAGCAATCTTTAGGATACCGCAACATCCTTTAGATCTGATTCAACCCGATTGGACTACTCAACTAGGCCACACGCTGGAATGCTATAACGTGACTATTGAAGAAGAAGACGACGATCTACGAAATATTAATATCCCTGAAACCAAGGGTCACCACGTGGTCGAGGGACCACAAATTGAGAATCTTGATATAAGTGCGCCACTGAAAACAAAACAGGTAAATATTGGTACGGAGGCGGAGCCCAAATTCGCGAAGATTGGAGATTAATGGGATGACATGATGGTAGATAAGGTCACTGAATTTCTCTGTGAATACCAGGATTTGTTCCCTACCAAGTTTACGAAGCTAAAGGGGATAATAGGATACTTGGGCATTATGAAGATTATGTTAAATCCCGACGCGAAGCTTGTTAACCAAAGACCTTATCGTCTCAATCTAAATTATAAGGAGAAGGTCCACTTAGAGCTAGATAAGATGCTCATGGCAGGTATCGTTGAGCCCGTAGATGAATCTGATTGGGTGAGCCCAATGGTGGTACAGGAAAAAAAGTAGAAGGATGAAATAAGGATATGCATAGATCTCAGGATGTTGAATGACGCTTGCATGCATGATCCCTTCCCGACTTCGTTTATTGATGAGGTATTGGATAATGTAGGTGGCCAGGAAGCATACTCCCTCACTGATGGGTTCTCTGGGTACCATCAGATCAAAATCACGCCTAAGGATAGAAGCAAGATGACCTTCGCGATTGAATGGGGATGTTTTCAGTACATTGTAATGCCTTTCAGATTGAATAATTCACCTATGATTTTTTCGCACGTAGTCATTGTTGCATTCAAAGAATTCATTCATAAGTTTCTATAGGTATACTTTGATGACTGGACTATGTTTGGGTTGGTAAAATGCCATGTGGCAAGTTTGCGCCTGATTCTAGATACTTGTCGAAGGTACCAGATTGCGCTCAATTTGAAGAAATGCTTGTTTTGTGTTCCTTATGGGACACTGCTGGGTCATGTGGTTTGTAGACAAGGACTAATGGTAGATCCCATGAAGATCGCAATGATACTTAACTTGGAAGCACCAAGGAGTGTAAAACAGTTACATGCAACCTTAGGAAATACTTGGTATTACAGGAAGTTTATCAAGGGCTATGCCCAGATCACCGCGCCTATGGAGAAGTTGTTGAAAGAGGATGTCATGTTCTACGAAGACTGTAATAAAATCTTGGATGTATTGAAAGAAAAAGTGGTCACCGTTGTTACAGATCCATTTAGGCACATCAAATCCCAACATTCAGATCAGTGTTCTAGGGCTCATCAAACCCTAAAT
This sequence comes from Pinus tabuliformis, assembly GCA_031772625.1. Lineage (NCBI taxonomy): Eukaryota > Viridiplantae > Streptophyta > Pinopsida > Pinales > Pinaceae > Pinus > Pinus tabuliformis. Next base: position 379,692,059 of record CM062820.1, on the reverse strand, counting down.
TCAGTTGTTTCATGCCATAAGATTTCACCCCTTTGAATGCCTCCTTCCCAAATAGTTTCATGACTTGAAGACATCTAGGAATTGCCTCTAGAGGGACCAGTGCAAGTAAGCCCTTATGAAGGTGCGCTACAGAGCAGTTAAGTCCACTGCCAGGGTGCTCTGCAGAGCACTTAGGCTTCCTTTCACATGCACTGGGTGAGAATGAGCAAAATTCACACAGGGTTTGGGGAATATTCTTATCTTTTGGAGTCATCTAGAAGTTTCCCTGTCTTATCAACTCCTTTAAGCTTGAAAATGGATGAGGAATTAGTTAAGGAGCATCCTATCCTCTCATCCCTTCCTCCATGGAACTAATTATAAGTATGGAAGGCCATTCAATGTCACCATTAATGACAAAACCTCTTTCATATTCCTATAAATTGACCACTCATCTAAGTGATCAGGGGCTGGATTATATTGAATTGTAAGGAGATAATGCTACTATGAGACTTGACATTGGAGCAAATGATGTGATGCCACAAGCTTGTCTTGTTTTTGATGTGATGTGGATGGGATCCAAGTTGGAGGAAGGACTTTGAATCAGACACTGATGGTGGCAATTCCTTATTCTATCTAATAAAGTGTTTGATCCTTTTTCCATATGTTGTGTTCTTTCATAATGCTTATATGTATGAATTGCTTCTGATTCCTTTCATTTATATTCAATTGATTGTATGCTTTAATCGGTTTTTGTCTTCTGTTGTGTTTACGGGGTACTTCTCAAGCAGATTAAGTACGGGAAGGAGCGATGGAATCGATACAAGGGAGATGAGAGGAAAGCGGAACTATAGGTAGGCCTTCTATCCCCTCTTCTTATCTATTGTTTATAGGAAAAGTTTAAAACACTTTAAACTGTTGTTCCAGGCACAACTACTTGTCTAGTGAATTAGTGTTTATCCATAAATGCTAAATTCTCCAAAAAAAATTGGCAACCATATTAGGGAAACTATCACCGTTCCAAGTAGCTTATTCACCTCCTAAGACATTCTTGTAGACCCTACTTGTGCTCATTAATTGTATTTCAACTCTTTTTGCATTGAATTTTGGTCAAAATTTGAGGTTAGATGACTCTTGAGTGGCCTCTTAGAAATCAGCGCAGGCTTGGTCAGGGGACAGTGCTCTACATAGCACCCTTGAGTGAGAGACAGTGCTCTGCAACACAATTAGGCCCTCTTTGACCTACGCTGATAAACCTTAGGTTAAATTCCCACCTTTGAATTGAGTTTTTGCCAAATTTCTTCTATTTGATTGGTTGATGATTGATCAATGAATGTCATGTCTCAGAAAACAAGCTTTTTATCTCCTTTTCCAACCCTACTTTGATTTGATTGATTAATGTTTCTTTAATGTTTTCTTTGTCATTATCAGTCTATAGTCAAAGTTATAATATAGTTGATTAATCTTTGTTCGAAAGAGAGTGTTGAAAAGTCTTTTTTTCCTTCGAAACAGAACTGTCGTAAAAGTCTTCGTTATTGTTAAAGATTGAATGATTGTATGTGCATATTTCTTTTTGTTCATCATAACATTAAGAGATTCAAAAAGAAAAACTGGTATCGTTCATATTGTAGTTTGTGAATGGTTGAAAGGAATAGCTAGGGAAATTGCATTAGATTTGCTCTTTGCTTTTTGTCAAAAATCTGATTGCTTTATCCATACTAGCTAAAGATTTTCATTGTTCAATTGAATGAGAATAATGCTTATCATATTAGTTTCATTTTATGAATTGCAAACATACATCACGTGGTGAACCTTGAAAGGAAAATTCTAAAGAATATCAACTTAAAATTTATCTGAATTTACCTAATGGAGCATTGTCACCTAACCGAAAACATTTAGAGGTCTAGGCTAGAAATGTGTTCCAGCGTCGTAAAACAAAGTAGTTGTCGCTAACTTGTATGCAATACATCCCGAGTGTGATACCTCATTCCACGTACGTGAGTATATCGTAGCTCTTCCACGTACCTTCAGGTATATAGGGCAGTGTTACAGTACGTAAAGCATATGGGAATGCTCTCACTGCGCGGTTTTGCATTAGACGGTGCTTATACAGACTGGGCCTCCACGTACCTTCGAGTATATATGGGAGGACAACTCTAGGTTGCTATCCATCCTTAGGTAACCGAGTCGATACACCAAACGCAGCATTCGGGAAGATTTCCTGCCCATACTTCTCAGTTCACCGAGAGGTATTGTGCAGTTCACAGTTGCTTGGTAAACCTTTTTCCTAGATTGTCTCTCTTTTGTTTTATTATGTTACTTTGATTAAAATAAAATTAATTGACTGCAGATAACATCCTCCATGCTCACTCCTTAGTTGATATTATGTTGGGACATATGGTGACAAATCTGGAGTCCACCGATCAAGGAATTCCTTTTGATGGGAATCCTAGTCCTTTTCCTCCTTTTGGAAATATTGGTGCTCCATATATGGCTACATTGTCCCTTCCGGGATTTACCATTGGCTTGCTAGTATGGTTGTTTTCAAACTCTTTGGTTCAAAATTTCATGATTTCTCCACAATAAAGTACACCTCCAACTGGACAAAATCAACCTGCAGTTGATCCTAAAGTTTACCCTTTGCCTTCATCCTTAGTTGTTTCTTCCTCCCCTTCTTCCTCTTCGCCTAGAGAAAGTATTGGTACTAGTAACTAGGTGGCTAAGAAGAAGAAAAAGCAAATTCAACAGAGGGGAAACCAAGCAACCATTGCTTTAAATGCAACATCTGATGAGAAACCATCTGTCAAGCCTCACAAAGTTCGATATCCATGCAAACTTTGTGCAGGAGACCATTTTCTTCGAAATTGTCCTGATATTCCTCAGATCTTAGAAGAATGGTCTTCTCGTTCACATCATCCTGTGTCATCAACTTCTGGATATCATGTTCGTGACACACCGTCAACTAGTGGTAGTAAAGTTCATGGAAAGAAGGGTAAAGTTAAGTTTACATGTAAGTTTTGTGAAGGGAATCACCCCATTCACCTTTGTCCCTATCTGGATGAAGCCAAAAAAATGTCGAATAATCGTCCTTCTTCTCCACAACAACTTCCATCTGGTTACAGGAAACTCTCCCTAAATCTTTCACTAGTTGATGAATTGACTGACCAACCATGGGTCGAACCCACTCTCTCTGAAAGTGAATCCTATGAGTTTATGCCCGACCCAAATCAACAGGTCAAGGAAATAGTTGACTCGATTTCACCTTCAGTTAATCGTGTCGTTCCCATAGAGAGTGAATATGATACCACTCAAGTTCCTTTTGTTTCTTCAAATTCTAATGAGCTTGGGGGAAATCCTCATGTTCCATCGACACAGGAGGAAAATCCTCCCTCTGTTGTAACTCAAGGGGTTAATACTCCCGTTTCTATGGCACCCCCTCCAAGTAGTCTAGTCACTTCCTTTGATTGGAATCGACTAGCAGGATTCCTTATGTGCCTTTCCAGATCATAGTACAGGTTTGTAATATGATTGTATCTGGCACTATTATAGATGAAGGTGCATCTGTGAGTATCCTTTCCTCAACTGCTTGGCAAGTGCTTGGTTCGCTGCCACTTGTGCCTATTACTCAGAATCTGTTGGCTTTTAACATAGGAACCATTCAACCATTGGGGATCCTCCCTCAATTGCCTATTACTTTGAGAGGAAAAATCATTTATCTAAATGTGATGGTAGTCCCAGGAACTTTATATTACAATTTACTTCTTGGGCGCGACTATGTTTATGACATGGGAGCTATTGTTTCAACATTCTTTTGAGTGATTTGTTTCCCACATGAAGGCAGAATTGTCACCATTGACCAGCTTTCATTTCCCAGTCCCAATATGGCTTCCAGTCAACCATCTTCCCTAAATGGTCCTTTTGTACTAATGGTATCATCCCTGCCACGGGTTAATTATGTGGTAACCCATTCCACACCTACATCAACTGACGATCAATTCAGTGATGTTGTGCATCATGTACTGGGGACATTGGAACCAAATCTCTCCTTCATGACCTCTTATGAGTTGTGATCGAAGGGTATGAGGATAGTTCTTTTACTGTATCAACCTCTTTAAAAAATGAAACAAGTCCATGAGGATAGTTCCTGATCTTGTGTCAACCTCGTTAAAAAATGAAACAAAGTGTATGAGGATAGTTCCTTGTCTTGAGTCAACCTTGTTAAAAAATGAAACCAAGGATATAAGGATAGTTCTTGGTCTTGTGTCAACCTCATTAAAAAATGAAACAAGGAGTATGAGCATAGTTCCTTGTCTTGTGTCAAGCTCAATAAAAAATGAAACAAGGTCCCCTGGAGGAAAGTTCCAAGTCGAGTCTTTGATCAGATCTCATAAAATCCCAGTCGAGTCTTTCACTTGATCTCGTAAAAGAACCTTCATTCCATCCACCTGATAGCCACGATTAGTCTACTTAGGTGAATGTAATGAAGCTTTGGGGGCATGCAGCTAGTGGTAAAGTTAAGTTTCCCTGTAGGTTATGTGAAGGGAATCACCCCATTCACCTTTGTCCCTATCTGGACGAAGCCAAAAAGGTGTTGGATAACCGTCCTGCTTCACCGTAGCAACTTCCATCTGGTTACAGGAGACTCTCCCTTTCATCATGCTGGGGGCATGTAAACTAATCTCAAGCATATTTCTTCATTTCAAGCTTGTGTAAAAATGAAACTGAATCCAAGCATAGTTTTTTGTTTCAAGCTTGTGTAAACATGAAACTGAATCCAAGCATAGTTTCCCATGGTTCAAGCTTGTGTAAAAATGAACCCATCTCCATTTTCACCCTCGTGATTTCCATTCTATTAGCCTTTTTCGTTAGATGAGCCTTGGTTGTTTTCATCCCATCGCCACCATCCCTTCGGCCAATCATACACTTTCACTTGGTTGTTTTACCCTTTTTGAGGAACAGTTGCAATGAGTGGTCTTATTAGCCAACCTCTTCACATAAATCAACATGTTTTGAGAAGTTCCAACATCATCGGAACTAGTTGCTACTCTATACACCACTTGTTCCTCAAATTGGATTCCTCTTTAAGCTCTTTTCAGATTCTCTAAATATGAATATATTGTCGAGCGCTTGTCCTTTCCAGCTTGTTAACGGATTGGAAATGATATCTCTCTTATATTATTTTACACTTTTCGAGCTTGAGAGATTAATTTACGAAAAAGAACTTGTGGATTTTTCTTTTTTTACCTTTTCAAACTCTCCAAACATGAAAAGGACCGAGTTATCTTTGTTGTTAAACTCGTTAAAAACATCAAATAGTGACAAACTTGTCCATCTAGACAAGACCGACTTTCACCTTCGCTAGACTCGTTAAAACATCAAATAGCGATGGATTCACCTGAAGGGTGAAATTATACAACAAGAATATGTTATCCTCCTCAAGCTTGATAAAAATAAAGAGGTACTAGTCAGCAATTACTGGGGCAAATGAAAAAGGGGAAAACCACTTTATGGTAGTAGGTCGCTCTTGAACATGACACTTTCACTCCATCACCATGACTATCTAGGTAGGGTTATTAGCTTGATGGTTATCACACCGTTGGTCTATCATACCATCCATCGCTTTATTTTGGGTCAATGCTACCAATTCACTTTAGTGTCGTCGACATGTTCAAGAGAAGTCATCCAGTCAAAATACATCTTTTGCAATACCATAAACCTTCATTTTCATGACTGCCATTCCTGAACTTTGTGTCTTTAGTCAAATTCCATCTCTAAAATCACTACACTCGTTTCATTTCATTGATGTGGGATACATCAAGGCCCTCTTGCGACAAGTTTCTTCTTGTCGACATCAACTCATTATCCAAGAAGTTGACTTAGAAACACCCATTCAGTACCTTGAGGCTTGCATGAATCAATGACAGGTTTCTCGCTTTCAGCGATAGGCATACATCATTGGACTTCAACCAAAAGACTTTGTATGGTGTTCAACATCAAATCATCCATTCACACCATGCAAAATGTACTGCAGTACCTTGAGGATCAATATCATTATCGGTGATTTCTCTCGCATATGTTAACAGCTTACATCATTGGCTGGTAATCAAATGGTGTCTTCCCATGTTCAACTTCAAATCACATATTCACATGGTTAGACTTGTACTTGAGTGAATGGTTGAACGAGATTGAAGACCCCAGATCTAGTTTCATCCATCCGGGCTGCGATATCAGGAGTACTAAATCATATGTACAATGGCTTTACATTGATAGTCATTCCGATCATGGGTCTATATCTGTAGATGACTGTTTATGTACATGTAATGAAAGTTTATAAGCTGAGCATGGGTATGCCTTCCCTCAACAATTCATGTAAAATCAAATATCATGATATATGTATTGTAATTGATGCAGGTCACCTTCCACTTTGATACCTCCTCATCACATTGTAAAGCATTTCATTCGACATTGGAATTTTTCCAACTTCATGCTTTAGGGGGCAGCTGTTACATATCCATTTGGGCACATCAAATCCCAACATTCAGATCAGTGTTTTAGCACTCATAAAACCCTAAATTCATTTGTTTCACACCCTAATCAAGTCACCCCTTTGAATGCCTCCTTCCCAGACAATTTCATGACTTGAAGACATCCAAGAATTGCCTCTAGAGGGACCAACGCAGGTAAGCCCTTATGAAGGTGTGCTGCAGAGCAGTTAAGTCCACTGCCAGGGTGCTCTACAGAGCACTTAGGCTTCCTTTCACCTGCGCTAGGTGAGAATGAGCGAAATTCACATAGGGTTTGGGGAATATTCTTATCTTTTGGAGTCATCTAGAAGTTTCCCTGTTTTATCAACTCCTATAAGCTCGAAAATGGATGAGGAATGAGTTAAGGAGCATCATATCCTCTCATCCATTCCTCCATGGAACTAATTCTAAGTATGGAAGGCCATTCAATGTCACCATTAATGACAAAATCTCCTTCATCTTCCTATAAATTGAGCACTCATCTAAGTGATCAGGGGCTGGATTTTATTGAATTGTAAGGAGATAATGCTACTATGAGACTTGACTTTGGAGTAAATGACGTGATGCCACAAGCTTGTCTTGTTTTTGATGTGATGTGGATGGGATCCAAGCTGGAGGAATGACTTTGAATCAAACACTAATGGTTTTAATTCCTTCTTCTATCTAATAAAGTGTTTGAGCCTTTTTCCATATGTTGTGTTTTTTCATAATGCTTATATGTATGAATTGCTTCTGATTCCTTTCATTTATATTCAATGGATCGTATGCTTTGATTGGTTTTTGTCTTCTGTTGTGTTTACAGGGTACTTCTCAAGTGGATTAAGCATGGGAAGGAGCAACAGAATCGATACAAGGGAGATGAGAGGAAAGCGGAACTACAGGCAGGCCTTCTATCCCCTCTTCTTATCTATTGTTTATAGGAAAAGTTTAAAACACTTTAAACTATTCTTCTAGGCACAACTACTTGTCTAGTGAATTACTGTTTATCCGTAGATGCTAAATTCTCCAAAACAACCATGCCAATTTTAGTCTTCCCGAAGCGGAAGAAGGAGTTTCATGTACATGTAGATGCGTCATGTATAGCATTGGGAGCAGTACTAACACAGGCCAGTAGAGGAGAATTACACCATCCTATAGCATTCGCAAGTAGGAGGTTATCCAAGGCTAAGAAGAACTATTCCACCACCAAGTGTGAAGGGTTAGCCATGGTATACGTGCTCCAGAAGTTTAGACACTATTTGCTAGGTGGACATTTTAAGATGTATACGGATCATTCTGCCCTGAAATACGTGGTCAATAAGCATGTGTTGGGGGGAGAATCTATAGGTGGCTGTTATTGTTACAGGAATATGATTTTGATGTTATTATGAAGCCTGGATGACTGAACGCGGGACCAGACCATCTGTCGCACATCGAAACAGGGGAAGAGCCTCCTAATTTGGAGGAGGGATTGCCTAATGCGCAACTATTTGCATTGCACGTCGCGGATGGTCACTTTGAAGATATCATACACTTCCTAACGACAGGAATCGCCCCAGAAGGCTACACCATCCAAAAGAACGAGGAGTTAGTGGTGCGCACAACAGAATTTTCTGTCATTGTTGGGCATCTGTACAAATATGGTTTGATGAAGTATTACAACAATATGTACCAGAGTTTGAAAGGAGAAGTATCCTCACGGATGCTCATGGGGGCGCCACGGGAGGCCATTATGCAAGAAGAGCGACCACACAGAAGATTCTACGCGCAGGGTTGTGGTGGCCAACCCTCCATCAGGATTCAAAAGCTTAATGCAAGGCGTGTGATGTGTGTCAAAGGACTGGCAAGCCATCGCGGAGGAATGAGCTACCTTTGAACACACAAATGAAGTTACAACCTTTTGAGAAATGAGCGATAGATTTTATGGGACCCATTCAGCCCCAAGGGAAGAAGATGGGAGCACAATACATTATCACCGCGACTGAGTATTTGACTTGATGGGCGGAGGCACAACCTGTGAAGGACTTCCTCTTTGAGTATGTACTGATGTGATTTGGGTGTCCAAAGATTCTGATGAGCAGTCCTGGTACACACTTTCTGAATGAAACAATCAATGCACTAACAAAGGAATTTTAGGTATATCACCAGAAAAGCACGCCTTATCACCCACAGGCTAATGGGATGGTGGAAGCATTCAATAAGGTGTTGGAGAACGCACTGACCAAGGTTTGCAATGCTCAGCAAAGTGATTGGGACCTGCGCATACTTGCAGTGTTATGGGCCTATTGGACAACATGCAAAAAGTTGACGAGATAGAAACCCTTTAGGCTTGTATATGGTGTTGAAGCAATGATTCCCATGGAATACATTGTGCCTAGTCTGCGCATAGTGGCACTAATGGGTAAGACGGATTTTGGAGCCCTGGAAGAGAGGCTCGCATAGCTGGCTAAGCTTTAGGAAGAGAGATTTCTAACTAGATTTCACCAATAGGTCCAAAAGCAGCGCGAAAAATCATGGCATGATCGACACATTAAGCTAGGAACCTTTAAGGTAAATGATCTGGTTTTGTTATATGACAACAAGTTTGATAAATTTCAAGGAAAATTCAGAATGCACTGGGTAGGGCCCTATGTCATTAAGGAGATTACCTATGGTGGAGCAGTTTAGTTGGTTAAATTGAATGGGGATCCCTTGCCAGGAAAGGTGAATGGTAGCCGATTGAAGCCATACACCGATGATCCAGCCAAGTGACTATATGAGGGTAGCATAGTCTTAGTGCTCCAGGCAGCTGAAAGGACTATAAACTACATTGCACGGGTCGGGGAACTGTGCGACTAGAGGATTGTGTGGAGCGAGGAAATGTCACAGGGTTTGCAAAAATGCAAAGGAAGTTGCGCTACCTAGGGAGAAATCATGTAGGTTAGTGGGAAAGTGACCATTAAAGTCACTGTTCATGATTTGACGGTAGAAATGCGGGAAAATGGAGCAGGCGGCTAGCATTTAACACAAACTTTATGGGTAAGATCCTTGAAAATCTACTGCCAATCCAGTGTTAATGAACCGAATGTGGGGGGAACGGTCGGATTTGAATTCAAAATGCCCTATAAATTGCATGTGGAGGCCCAATGAAAAACACTTAGAATTTTGACAATTGAGTTGTTGAGCTCTCAGGCGCACATGAACCATGAATTCTTTGAAGCTCTAATAGCGAGTTCGGTGTTTGAGCAATTACCAAAGGAGACACAAGAACTGTTGAATAGTGTCATGTCGACACCTGTAGAAGCTATGGACACCGAGGTAGTGACAACTGAGGGGGTTGTGCCAGAAGGTTTTAGGGAGGCAAAGGCGCTGCTCCAGAGGTTGTTGAGGTATTAGCTGAAGTTCTCAAATCACCACAAACGCCTAGACCGAAGCCGACCCCAACCAAGGAGAGTGCAAAGTATAAAAGGGGAAAGTAGGTTGTGATACCGGTGCACACGTCACTGAGAAGAAACCCACTGAAGGACAAGCCCACTGCATAGGAAAAGGGTAAAGCCATCAACCTGGAGCCAGAGGAGGAAGAAATTGAGGACATCCCGATGGATGATGAGGACTTGGGGATAGACGTGGAGGAAGTTGGTTCCAGGGTGTTGACCCTATCACTAAGTTTCTCGAATGCATCCCTCCACGCAAGGGCAAGACCAAGGTGCCAAAAGACATTGACGAGAGAAAGGTCCCCTTGCAAACCCCTCTACTGCCAGACGAGATTGTCTTTGAAGGACCGTGCTTGGGGCAGGTTCCTCTATTAAAACTATAATATTGGGACTTAGTTGATCATGAGAAGTTCCTGCACTTAGCGACAGAGCAATTAATGCACCGTATTATTGACACAACCACTGGGATGACTGTATTGGAACCGCGGAAGTGGCTCAGGGGAGTAGACAAGGCAGGTCTGCTCAACCTCCTATGGGTGTCGCACTACAATCGCACCCCCATTACAGTATTGGTCATCAAGCAGCTGCTATGCTTGGTGCATGATGGGTGTCTGTGGCTGGAGGAGCCAATACCCATCACCGACAGATTGATCCATAGGATCACACGGCTACCCTACATAGGGGAAAATCTGGCCATGATGTTTGGCGGAAAAGGTGGCGAGCAGGCCCTCGCGAAGGCCATGAAGGAGAAATTCAAGCTTGTGAAGAAGCCGCGAGGATATGCCATCTCAAGTATCAGTGACCCTACAATCAAGGTGGCCACGCAGATTTTGACAGGGAAGGTTATGAGGAAGTGTCGTGCAGATGAAGTGTTAGCACCAGTCATTTCTCCTGCAGCCCAATGCACTGAAGGAGTCCAATTCAATTAGGCGCACTATCTTTGCAGTGAGTTCCTTTCGAACTGTCGCAAGGCACAGGAGCTTAGCAAGACTTTCCACTATGCATAACTCTTACTGTCTATTATGCTGGTAGCATGGGAGCTGCCGGAAGATAGTCAACTCCCCTCGGTCCTATCAGATCTACCAAAAGTAGCAAAGTACGCTTCGCTATGGGCGACCAAGGATGCTCAACGCATCAAAGATAACAAGATCTTCTGGATCTTGATGGATATGAACATCTGCATGGTTATCAATCGCAAACCGTCGTCGTCGCCTACTATGTTGGCCAACTTGCAGAGGTACGCGAAGTTCAAGGAAGACTTTCACCATGTGTCAATCAGGGCATGGAAGGACCCTGCACAGACATGGTATGACTTGCCATACTTAGCAACGGACAACGCAATTGATGCAGTACTTGATCGTCGGCCGGCAGAGTGTCACACTACCTCAGACTTGGCATTAGGGGAAAACAAGTCTGTCGTGCAATGAAAAAAGGAGGAGGCCAAGCTCAAGATGACACATCTAGACGAGAAGAGGAAGAAGGAGGTCACTGACAAGGCCTAGGCAGAGTGCGATGCTGCCCAAAAAATGGAAAAGAAGACAGGTGAAACAGAGCGTGGCTCTGACAAAGGCGTGAGGTCACCTTCACCCAAAACAGAGGAAGAAACAGACGAGCAAACAGAGCAGCACGATGCGAACCCGCAGGCGATGTCGGACTACATCAAGCATCCAACGGAACAAGATAAAGGAGGGTCGAGGAAGAAATCCAAGGCCACCAAGATGTCGTTGGACCCAATCACCCTCACAGAGGGATATTTGCATGACATTGGAGACATGGTGCGGGATTTCACCACGAAGTCCCTACAGCAGTTTGAGCAACAACAAAAACTACTATTGGGGGCCATCCAGACAGTTTTGCAAGAGTTGCAAACCCGCACATCATAGGCTAGCACGGTGTCCACCAGCCTCGCTCTCGGCACTTCAAAAGCTGCAGAGGTGCTGCATGCGAAGGTCTCCAGTGCGATAGTGCTGCTAGATGGAGCACTAACCATAGAGAATGAAGCTAACAGGCCCGCTGTCAGTGCCCTCAAGGCAGTGGGGTTAAACTTGGCAGCACTCCCTGGCGAGGCGCTCCACCTATTGCAGGATGGAGTGATCACAGAGCTGAGGGCCCACGAACACCGTGCTTTACAGGTGATCAGTGAGAAGAGGATTAATAATAAATAGATGGCCCTACAGCGAGACTCTTCCATCGTCGCCGTGACCGAGGTAACCGACCAGAACAAGCATATAGTTCAGGTTGTGGAGGAGGCATGCCGAATGGTCCCAGAGTTGGCCATTCCTGAGGAAGAACCGGTTGAGGTGCGTGTCCGCAAGCTTACTACAGGGGTGCGCGATGCTCGCACAGAGATGGCTAGGATTCAGCTGGAGCTGAACCTACAGATTGCAGATCTATAGTTGAAGGCCCAGCCTTCAACTCTGCCAGAAGTAAAGGAGCACCGAGAAACCACTGCCACAGAGGCAATAGCGACGGTAGATAGTGCAGTAGCAAACTACAGACAACTTTTTGAACAGTTGTTCGAGGTCCTGACGAGCCTGCAGGAGGACCCTAACGTACAACGGTTGGAGACAAAAGCGCGAGAACTACAACAACATTATGATGAAGTAAAAGGTACAGCGTGAACTATCGCTCTCACATAGATACTGGCGAAGCTATAGGAGGCCAAGCAATTGAAAGAACATGTAGATGTCGTGCAACACAAAAAGGCAGTGCTAAAGGCACGCTTGAAGCCCTGGTTGGATGAGGCTTATCTAGTCACAACCTCTATTGAAGGTAAGCTTGCTACTCTACAAGCTACTTAGCAGAAGCTTCAAGCTGATAGTTGAGGACCAGTGACTGAGTAGCTGGTTGAAGAAGCGAAGCAGGCGACCGCACAGTGCACTGTCGAGGTTGCGGTCATACAGATCGAGCTACGAGGTCTTCACACCAAGATATCTGCACCCACAGAGTGAATCAAGGGCGAGTCACCATGTTTATGTTGGGGGCCTATTGGGAATGGGATCCCCCAAGGACAGTTTTGGGGCTAAAAGTCCATGTTTTGGGTTAGTTTTGTAATAAAGTTGTAAAGTCTCTGCATTTTGTGGTCGCAGAGCACGAAGGTGTCAAGAGTCATAAAGGGTTGTCTGCCCTTATTTTGTAAAGTGTAAAATCAATTGTAAAGATCCACCCATGGTCCATGGACCATGGGATTGTATAAAAAGGAGTTAAGTAAGTAATCTCTAAGGAGAAGAGTTCATAGACAAGTTTTGGAGTCTTGGTAGCGAAGTCTAAGTGTTTCGAGTCTTAGCGTAGGTAGAGGCTGTACAGCTGAGTGCGCAAAGGCCTAGGGTGGAAGTCTGCAGCTGAGTGTGCGGAAACCTGTAGCTGTGTGCACAGGGCAGATAGAGCTGTAATAGTCTAAAGATATCAATAAAGAGAATAATTCTGCAAATTCTGTGTATTTATTTCTTGTTAATGCATCTTGTTATATTTGCAGTTGGGTAATTCTAAAATCTTTATGTGATGCGCGAATATGTGTGATTATGTTGGTTAATTGAATACAAGTAAGAATATCAGTTTACGCAGCGCTAACTGTGATTGTTTAGTAAGGTAAGTAAAACACTTAAGATAATTGGGAAATTGTACAATAAACTGTCATAGCAGTGCGGAAATGCCTGGACCGCGGGTTAAGGCTACGTGAAGGTCAGTCGTACACCTTCGCGGAGGTACTGAAGGGTGGAATAAAGGGCTAGATTGATAGAGCCCTAAAGCTTAGTGACCTATGTGAAAGTAGGAATAGAGGGTATAAACTGAGATCATGACCATCTCAGGGTGTAAAAGCTTGGTTCCAGCATCCCCCCATACTGCTTCTGGTGAGACTTCGGTCCGCGCACTGTGGGCTGATGCTGAAAGGGCCAATAGTGTAGGGATTTGTTTGGCTAACTAACGTTGAAACTAGTTCAGGCCCCACAAAGCCAACAGTGAAGAAAATGTGTATAAGTATATATGGTTATTATTGTAAATACCATAATGAGTTGTGTTATAAAGCTCCAGTAAACGGTATGTTTGTCATGTTTTAGAAAATGGTCATTGTAAATACTGCAATGAGTTGTGTTATAAAGCTCCATCGGTAGTATGTTTCGTTTTCAACAGCCTTTTTGGTTATAGGTGTCATTGAACACCGAGGACGGTGTTCCCCCAAGGCGTAGGTTTCTGTAATAGCCTTAGTAAAAATCCATGTAAAAATATATAAGACCACGGTCATGGGACACGTATTACAAGTTGAATGGTGGGAAAAAAATCCTAGTGGGTGTTCATTCGATTTATTATCTCCAAGGAAATTGGCAAAGGAAGTGAAAAAGTTTTTGGAAAGGAAATCGACATTAATTGGAATTTTATTTATGAAAATAATGGAAACTAGGAGAAAAGAAAGGTGAAAGGTCAAAGGTTGCATGTGAAGAGGAAATTGAAGGAAAAAAATGGAAAATGAAGAAAATAGAGGCCTCATTAATAAAAAGGCTTTTGAGGATCAGTGGGTAAGCTTGGTCAGTTCAGTTTTGGAGATCTCTCTCTATTTTCTCTCTCTCACATACTCTTGGACACTTAGAGTTTTCTTGGAGCAATCTTGGAGAGTGTGGCATACTTGGAGTTTTGGAGCAAGAAGGCAAAGGAAGAGCAGGAAAGTGCAAGAGGACATCGAGATCAGTAGCTACAACAAGTTTTTCTTGCAGGTACAAAGTTGCATGTATGTTTTATTCACTAGTTTTGGCATGCATGGCATATGCATGTGGTTTATTGGTTATGATCTGCCATTGGCATGGAGGATTGCCTCGATTGAAAGTGGATTTGCCTAGCCTTGCAATTTCCTAGATAGTCAAGGTGTTATGAGTTTATTTCTTTGTTATTACATGGTCAGTTCTCATGTTTCCTTTAGCTTGGGTTGAGTTACTAGTTCCTAGAGCCTTTGTTGGACAAATTATATGGAAGCCCTATAACAGTTTGGGTTGATTTATTAGTCCTGGAGCCATGGTTGTACAAACGCTCTTGAAGCCTTGTATCATATTGGGTTGAGTTACTGGTCCTAGAAGCCTTGGTTGGCGCTCTGGAAGTCCTTGGTGGGTTAAGTTACTAATCTTGGAAGCCCTAGTTGGACAAACACTCTTGAATCCTGAAAAAGATATGGGTTGAGTTACTAGTCCTGGAGCCTTGGTTGGAAAGCGCTTTGGAGCCCGACAAAAACCTTGGTTGAGTTACTAGTCCTGGAAGTCAAGTTGGAACAAACGATCTGGAGCCCTGAAAGGCTTGGGTAGAGACCAATCTGATGATGGTTTTGTGATGTCCGACCGTGAGGTGGAATCTCTGCTGATGGGTTGAGGTGGTTGGCCTCTAGAAGCCTTGGATGGTTTTGATTGATGTGTTTTATGAGATCGCACATTCATGTTTGGAATATGACACGGGGGTGACTGGTTGAAAGAAAGATTTGGTTCAGTCATGTCTACGGTCAGGTGGTACGTGGAAGTCCCGAACCTGGTCGGATTTTCTTATGCCTAATAAAAGATAACCTCTCTTGCTTTTGTACTTATTTATATGTGGATTTAATGGTTGTTATCTCACTGTTAGTTTCATGGTTTTATGTTGGTTATAAGCATGGTTAATTGACTGGTTCATGTCGTTGTTATCTCATGTATTTACTTATAATTGTTAAAATGATGGATGCAATATTGATGTCGTAACAGTTCAAGGGAGAAGGTGGTGATCCTTCTTGTCATGTCTCAGAGTTTTAAGTCATTCATGCTCTGTATTGTATCCTAGACCTATAGATTGCACGATTCCAAGTGTTTGACAGAATGTTAGTCCTAGTTGGGGATGGCCAGGCCTAGTCCTGGAGTTAGTTTTTGGTTTATTAGTCTTGTCATCATGTGTTTAATGGATTCTAGAAGTTACAACAGGTTCTGGGCAATGGCCGAAATTATGGGCTTGAAAAGTGCCTTAAATCCTGTAGACTTTGGTACAGGTTTGTTGGGAATAGTCACTAGATGTAGGCATGCAGGCTTGTGCTATCATCTAGAGCTCTCTGGACACTGGCATAACCATAACATGGGAGCATCTAGAGTTTTAATAGCTTAAAAACATAGTGGGACCTAGGGGCATGATACCTGAGTGGTTGGGATGGCTCCTAGGAGTGTCATTTCTAATGTTGAAGGTTTATATGGTATGTCTCCAACAATTCCACTTCCTTAACGTGACTTAGGAGGTCAACTCATATTATAGTAACTTCTCGTCACATGTTTACCCCAATTAGCCAGTCACTTAGGTAGATGTGGGAGGAGGGTGTTACATAGAGAAAGAGAGGCTTGAGGATCAAGAAGAGCAATTTCTCTTGGGAATTGCATAAGGAAATAGGAGAAATTCCTATTTTTTAGGGGCGGAAATTGCACTAGGAAATAGTAGCTCCTACTAGGCCTTATTTGCCTACATGTTGGGCAAGTCTTGTGGAGAGTTAATCAATATTGTAGGGGGGCTTTAGGATTGAAGCAAATTATATGTAATATATCATATTAATAGGTTGTTAATACAAGCAAGAGGGGTTTTTCCCAGTTGGGTTCCCCAGATATATTTTATGTTTTATGTGTAATTATGTCTCTATTCATTGTTTTCTTTCCACGATTTTTCTTTTTTGGTAGAGAAATCTTTTTTTGTGATCAATTTGTTGTCATTATAATTTGAAAGGTTTCAAGTATTTTCTACATGGTATCCGAGATGAAAACAAGTAGAGACCAAGTTACTTGATCTAATTTAAATCACATTGAAGAGGAGATCAGTTAGTGCAGGAATTCTACAAGTTTAGGGATCATGTCAGTCTATGGTTTGAGGACAGAGCATGCCCTAGAAGGGACTTTGAATTTTTTTGCATGGAAGGACATAATGGAGGTTGTGTTGGATGATACTGGCATTTTAGAATACATCAAGACTAATATTCCTAAACCTGTTGCATCAGATGCACAACAACTAACTCAGGGGAGGAAGGACACTGCCAAAACTAGGAGGATGATCCTAGAAGGAGTTAGAGACCATATTGTTCCAAAGTTGCATGGAAATGACACACCATTCCAGATGTGGAAGGCCCTTATAGATCTGTTTGAAATCAATGGTGATGCCAAAAAAGTTTCTTTGAAGGAAAAATTGAGGAACATTCGAATGGGAAATAATGAGCTCATTATTACATATCTATCCAGGTTTGCTCGAGTGAGGGATGAACTTGGAGGTGTTGGAGAGACAACTCCACCAACAGACCTTGTGAGTCTTGCTCTTCTTTGGCTTCACAAATCTTGACATAAATTATAGGATGTAGTGAATGGAAAATATAAGTTCACTGATTAGGAGAGATTATGGTCAGATCTTGTGCATGAAGAGATAAGAAGGAACACAAGGGATGGAGTCTCATTTCAGACAGAATATGAAGATAAATTTACTTTATCTAGAAAATGGAAGAAATCCAAGGGCAAGAAGGTCCAAGGAAAAACCAATTTTATTCAAAATGGAGGAAAGGAAAAGAAGGATCTCAGCATGATCAAGTGTTTTCATTGTCATGAGTTTGGACACTATGCTACAAAATGTCCAAACAAGAAATCCAACAAGCATGATGAAACAACAACAACAGGAGAAGCACTCTCTTCTTAGTTCAAATTCGATTTCTCTTTGATATCTTGCATGGAAATATTAGATCAAGGTAGTGTTTGGTACATTGACTTAGGGGTTTCATTCCACATGACAGGGAATAAAGAATTC